>CM030365.1:142550818-143170818 GCA_017893485.1 Hemerocallis citrina
CTGGTTGGGACCCACCACCGCCACGTCATCCACGACGTCAGCGGTAGCAGCAGCATGTGTTGCTTTTCCCTGTGGGCCCCCCACCTCCATTAAATCCAAACAATCAACCCCCATAGAACTTCTATAGGGCAATCCAATTTTATATATATAGGGCAATCCAAACAATCAACCACCGCCATGTTACAGACACCCCCCTTTAAGAATTTAGCGTCCTCGCTGAAGCCGGGACTTGCGACGTAGCGCATGATCCTCCTTTCTAGTCAATGTGGAGTGGCGTACACTTGATTCAATCAAATCTTAGCGTACTGCCCTTGGCTACACCGCCATCGTACTGACCACGATTCCCTCTCAGACATACAAGACACACCCTACTTTTACCCACATTGGTGTCGAAAGTTGGCTCTGATACCATATGTAATACCCCGGCCCGAAACAACAATTTTAGCAAACAACTGCCCACCACAGGCTACCTCATAAAAGGTGTTATAGCTTGTTGGTGACCTTCAATCTTAGGCAATCATATATATATATATTTAATTAATTTTTGCAAACCCCTCTCCTATCGAAATAACAGCCGAAGCCAACACAAGGGTGGCCCCCACTGCCCATGTCAGCAACAGAAACGCAGCATTGCCGCTCCTTTCTCTCCTGGGCGGGACCCACCACCACCACATCATCCACGATGTCAGCGGTAGCAGTAGCATGTGCTGCTCTTCCCTGTGGGCCCCCCACCTCCATTAAATCCAAACAACCAACCCCCATAGAACTTCTATAGGGCAATCCAGTTAACTAATTATATATATATATATATATATATATATATATATATATATATATATATATATATATATATATATATATATATATATATATTCTTAACACAAGGTGTTATAGGCTGGTCGTTATTACAAATCAGAAAAATTTGCTAGGAAATAAAACTAAGCGGTTGCTCTAGTGGCTGGCCATTGTTACAAATTGAGAGAATTTGCTACTACTATTAAGAGAGGACATTTGAGATGCCCTCGTTCACCTTCAAGGTGTTCCACCTTCCAAGTTCTGCTGATATCTCCTTGCCCCCTGGGTCTTCAAGTTGATGAGTCGTTAGGCGAACATTTTGGTAGACCTTGCTGGACTTGCCTGTTTCGGAGGGAGCCCCCCATTATTTTGGTTAGAGAAAGAGAAATATTCTGATACACCAATGTTTTAAGGCATGACCATTTGTCTCCGTTGAATAAGCGGAGTGGCTTCGGGTGAGGGATTCAGGTTTATTACTGTGTCATGATGAGAACTAGTTTGGACCTGGTGAGAGATGATGTAGCAGGTTTACAAGTTTTTGGTAGAGTTGTTTATGGCAGTGGCTTCAATCTCGTTTACAGTCTTGAAATTATCTTGACTGCTTTTTGGCAGTAGCTCTATCGCGTTGAGGGGGAGAACCGAGCCTCCCATTGTAGCGGTGTAGCATGGTCGTGCTGCCTGTTGGCTTCCCATAGCCTGGCCTACGCCAGTTGTTGTTCGGAACTTCATTTTCATGTGAAATGTGGATGCAACTGCATGGAATACCGCTATGCCGGGATGGCCAAATATAGCATTGTATGCACTTTTGACATCGACTACCGTAAAGTCCAGTGCTTTCGTTTGAATAGTGGGGGCTTTTCGTGCTGTCACATCCAGTGTGACGATGCCTTCTACTTGAACGGGGACACCGAAAAATCCGTGGAGTGTATAACCGGCTGGCTTGAGTCGGTCTCGAAGAGCTTGAGAGCCTCGAATGTGGCCATGAAGAGGATGTTTACTGAGCTGACATTGTCCACCAAGATGCGGCGTACCTCATGGTTCACCATAGAAAGGTTTATGACCAATGCTTTGTAATGAGGTGTTCGGACGCCTTCTAAGTCCTTGTCGAAGAAAGATATCGGTACCTCGGTGCGTTTGGCGAACAGAATGTTATCTATGGAGTTGACTTCCTTGATGAAAGCTTTGCGGGAGGAGTTGGAATCTCCCCCCATCGGGCCTCCGTGAATGGAGTGGATGAAGGCCATGTGTTCAGAATCTTCTGATTCGTATGGCCTCTTTTGATGCTTATTAGCCCCCCGGGATGGAGGGTTTTCGGCGTCGTTGCCTTTCTGAATGAAGTTGGAGAGATAGCCCCTATGAATCAGGGCTTCCACTTCTTCTTTAAGGGCACGATAGTTGTCAGTAGTGTATCCATGATCTCTGTGAAATGTGCACCACTTATTCTTATCTCTTCTCCTGCTAGACGTTGACATCGTAGGGGAGGGCAGATTATTCCATCCTTCTCAACTTCCATGAGAATGGTTGACACGCTTGTATTGAGAGGAGTGAACTTGTCGAAGCGTGGTGCTAGAGTTGGACGGCATGAACTTGCACTATTTTCTGCAATTTTTTGGGTTCTTCATCGCTTGTGTCCTTCCGTTTATTCCCGGAAGATGAATCATTCTTGCATTGAGGATAGAAAGCTTCCTCGACCCTGATGTACTTGTCACTCCTTTCCAGGAACTCAGTGAAACTTTTTGGTGGCTTTTTGGTGAGGGAGGCTTTCAGGTCTTTGTTAGTGACGTAGCGGTAGAAAGCTACAGCCACTACTGAAGTGTTCAAGGAGAAAATTGTCCTCGCTTCAGCTGTAAAGCATTTGACAAAGTCTTTCAGCAGTTCTCCATCTCTTTGCTTCAGTTCTAGCAGGGAAACACTGGTCTTTTCAGCTCTCCAGCTAGTAACGAAGTGTGCAATGAAGAGTTCTTCGAGCCGATCGAAAGAAAATATGGATTTAGTTGTCAGACATGAATACCATTCTCTGGTTGATCCTTTTAGTGTTGCGGGAGATGTCCGACACTTGAGTGCGCCGGTGGCGTTGTAGACCATCATGAGTGTTTTGAAGCTCTCGATATGGTCTGTCGGGTCTGATTCTTCGTTGTAGAATTCGAATTGAGGAGCTTTGAAGTCCCTTGGAACGGGTGCATCGAGAATGGTTTTGCTAAAGGGAGGTTGACTAGGGTGGTAGGCCCTGTTGGCACAATTTCTCTCATTCTTCATCTATTCTAGGCGATCTTCTACTTCTTGGATACGGCAAAGGACTTGGTCGTCCTTTTCCTGAGATCCAATTGATTCGGTAGATCCTTCGTTAGGGGGCAGGCCCAGATCTTGACTCCCTTGGATAGCATGGAGGATGTCGAGCTTGAAGTTATCCAATTCGGCCCTAGTGACCGGGGCGTTTTGCCCTCTGTTCTGCACATGAAACCTTTGACTCTCGGGAGTTGGGCTTCTCATTATTGGGCGCCCCCTGTGAGAGAAGGATTGCCTTGATCGCTTTCTAGGAAAATGTATTCTCTGGCTTGCTTGAGGACCTAAGCGGGAGGCCTCAGATCAGGCACGCCTCTCATCCAATTGGATTCTCAAATCGGTTCCTTGTTACCTAGCACTGATGATCTGGCAGAGATCTCTATACCCCCGGGGGCCTTGCGAGGCCATTCAACCAGTTGAAGAATTATGGACTGAGACGTAGTCGTACTGAGAATGTTGTTAGGGATGGCATTCGGGTTGAACGGGCCGGGCCGGGCTGGACCTGCCCGGGTTGGATGTTGACTTGGGCGGGTTCGGGCCGGGTTGGTTGCTTAACCGGGCCGGGCCGGGTTGAAAAGTAGAAATGGCGACCCGCCCAACCCGTGAACCCTTTCGGGTCCAACCCGGGTCGGGTCGGGTCAGGTCGGATCGCGGGCTGGCCTGTTTAGATAGGTTTTTTTTTAATTTAAAAAAATAATAACAAAAATAATAAACACTAAAAATCGTAATAAAAATAATAAGATTGTAAGAGTGAAATTGCCAAAAAAAAATTGAAATATTATTCATATGATTTCAAGTTATACAAGTTTCACAATTTCTAATAAGAAATATAGAATTTACAAATTTGTTTTATACTCTAACAAATTTCTTATATACTATTTCAATTTACTTCAATATTTATAATTTGAAATAACAAGCAAAGATCTAATACAATTTTTTATCTATTTACAATTGTCTTCATGTTGGTGGCCTTCAATTTGTTGTTGTTGACTTGTTGTTGTTCAGTTGTTGGTATTGAATTCTTCATTTTGGTTGCTATTGTTGGTGTTGTTGTTGTTCTTCCGGCGAGTTGGTCCCACTTGTGGACGTAAATAATGCTTTTCCTTGTGTCCTATCTTCAGCCTTCAGCTAGTCTTCTGTGTAAACGAGCATCTCTAACGAGTCGGGCTTCAAGCGATTCCTGTAATCAGTTAGAATCCTATCACTTGAAGAAAATGCACTTTCAGAAGCAACTATAGAGACAGGCGGAGTTAGTAGATCTTTAGCCATATATTTAAGAATACTGTAAGTGTGTTCATGGTCTTTCCACCATTGTAAAATATCTAGTGGAGAAGTAGAAGATTCAGAATCTTGTTGGTTATGTCAATTTAATTCATTTGGTTGATTAGTCCTAGGTTTTTTTGGATTGAATTTGTGCAAGTAAATTAAATGTTCTATCATCAAATTTACTCTTACCCTTACCTTTGGAACTACCAGAAGAAGAACTAACTACAGAAGTTGTACTACTAGAAGCAAAAGATCTATCATAATAATCATACAAGTTATTTAATGTAGATTCAAATTTAACTAAAAAAGAAGCACAATCAATTACTTGTTCTACTGCTTCGGATTCTTCCCCAAGTAATGCAAAAAATATTTCAATCAAACTCTTTGTACCTTCTAATTTGATGCGAGGATCCATAACGGTAGCAACACAAAACAACATAGGAGGAGGATAAAAATACTTCAAATTTTTTTTGTATACAGGTTTTACAATATCACCAACAAAAGCATCATTTACCATTTCGTTAAAATTTTGCATCATAGTAACTATTGAAATGAAAATGCTACTAGAAGTAGATTTATATGATTTTGAAAATTTTAAAGTTGCGGTTTTAAAAGGTTCTAAAAATCTCAACAAAGATTCAGCATAAAACCAATCGGTGGGAGTCATTTCAAAATTTGTCATATTTTTTGCGACACAAAAATCATTTACAACTGCTTTATATTCGGTAACAACCTGTAGTAAATCAAAAGTAGAGTTCCATCAGTGTTTAACATCCTTTAGAAATCTTCTAAAATGTACATTTGAAATCCTACATCAATTTTTCCATTCTTCAAATACGCTGGGACTTAATGCAATAAAATGTACACAATTTCTAATTTTAAGTATATATGGATCGGCTATTTTTAATGCATCTTGAACACATAAATTTAGAATATGACATGCACATCTAATATGAAAAATATTGTCAGATGGAGGGTTTAATGCGAATTTTAAAGTAGTAATTGATGCATTGTTGTTAGATGCATTATCAAAACTAATACACATAATTTTATCGCGAATATGAAAAACATCACAAATTTCTAAAATACGGATTGCTATTTCAGCGCAACTATGGGGATAGGGCAACACGGCAAGTGATATGATTCTTTTTTGAAGAATCCAATCACTGTCGATCCAATGAAAGGTTATTCCCATCATTGGAATATTGTTGACACCCGTCCAACAATCCGAAGTTAAACTAACTCTACAAGTTAAACTCCATAAAATTGCAATCAAAGCGTCCTTCATTTCATTGTTCACTTTAAAACAATCCGATTTGCAATTATTTCTCGGGATTTTTCTAAAATGAGGGTTTAAGACCGTTTGATTAAAATTTCCCAAGTCCTTACTCTCGGGATATACTACTAATCGTAACGGCTATAACGGCATATTTATCCCGGCGTGTACACCCAAACGCCGGGATAGATCGCCATTATTATTTTTTTGTTAATATCGAATGTCTATGACGGCGCTTGTATAAAATGCCGTTAGATATATGATATATAACGGCGCTTATACATGCACCGCCGGCATAGATTACTCTATAACGGCGCTTATACATGCACCGCCGGCGTTAAACTGTTTTTTTTACTATTTCATTGCAACGTGTTCTGCACATGCTAATATTTTTCCGTCCCGCCCTCACTTTGGTTTCCCCCCAAATCTCTCTCTCTCTCTCAGTGGCCACTTGCGATTCGCCCCTCACCCCCTCTCCTCTTGAGTCTCGGTCCTTCCGCTCCGTCCATCGCCGCTCGCGTCACCCTTCCACTCCGTCCATCGGGCCGCTAGCGCCGCTCCCCGCTCGCGCTGCCCTTCCACTCCCTGCCACCCCTCTCTTGCAATTTCAGAGAAGTGAATTCTCTTTAGCTTACTGATAGAAGTGGATCTATAGTATAAGGATGGTAAGTTATATGATAGCTGTTTTTGAACAAGGTGTAGTAGGCTTGTAGCAATTCAATTTGGGAGAGTTGTAGTCGATTGCGTTACTATGTAGATGTGTCTTCCATCAGCTACGATTCCAGATCCAAGCACATTTAAGGTCGTGGTAATAAAAACCTTAATTTCTCGATTTCTTTCTTCTTTCTAATTTTTTGCCCTAATTTCTTAGATTTGTTTCATTATTTGTGAAGGGAAGCGGGGGAATCCAGCAAGAGGAAGTCATATTTGCCGACCGATAAGCAGTATCTCATTACGAGGAACGATACGGAAACCCTAATTCTCTAAATATTGTAGTTTTTTTTTGTAAGTTGTAGTTGAATGTAACCCTAATTTCGCTAATGATTGCATTTTTTTATATATATTTAGTTGGGGAAATTAGGGTTGAGATGTTTGGTAATGGTGCATTTGGTTGATTGTAGTTTTAGGTTTAGGATTAAGGAAAATATCCATGGTTCTCAAGGATCTCTTGTGACGCTAGATGCGGAAAATTTTATCATGGACACTTTTGACAGGACTGGAATTTAGGGAACCAAATGGCTGTTAAATGGAATCCTATTTGTTGGGAGTATTCTTTTAGGTTCACGTTTACAAAGTTATAAGGGATTGCATTTATCTGTGTATGTAGCGGATTTCATTTTGGGTATCACTTGTTTATCGTAGTGTTTTTGTATTCTCAGTTCCTTGTTTAAGGAGGGCAATTTCAGTAGAGGAAGAGTATGAGGCCGCGGGCAGAGAAGTTCTACTTGACGATGATGATAATGATGATGGCTGGCTTGCTACACACGGGAGGCCGAAAGGTAATATACATGTTATACTTTTATTTGGTAATGTAAATATGTATTTTTTTCTTTTTACTGAAATTTGAACCTCCTTTGATTTCGCAGAGACAATGCATGATGACATTGACGAGAATTTGCCTTCTATGGAATCTTTAGAAATCAGCAAGGGCAGAGCTATCCAATCTATTCCATCATATTTTGGTGGCGAAGAAGAGGATGTACCTGATATGGCTGAGTACGAAGACTCAGAAAGTCTTGTTGAAACAGATCATGTAAGTGGACATCCGCTGTTTTTCTCTCCGCCTTAAAACTGATAATACTTCTAATTGGATAAATGGGCAAGTGTTTCTAGTTAGAAAGTGTTTCTTTATTTTGAGATTCTATACTCATTGGTACAATGCATTTGTATTTTGAGATGGGACTTTTTTGTTTGTCTTCCCAACAACTAGAAACATATATGACAAAAAAGCTAAGGGAACAAAAGTTAAGAAACACAAAAAAGCTAAGGGAAACCGTTACGGTGGAAAATTGAGAACAATATAAGTTTTATTTGTTTTGTCATTTTTCCTTGTCTTCGTCTGCTTAGATTTAAACCTGTGTTGTGTGTTTTGGAGGTGAAAAAGAAGCATTGAAATTGTTGCCAACTATAACTGTGCAGGCAAGCATTGAAAAAGAAGCATTGAAATGAGGTATCCTAACTTCAGTGATACCTCATTTTACTTAGCTATGAAGATAACTTTAAATTGGAGGTAAGGGTATGACTACCATCGCATGCCTTGTACCTTCAAAGTTAAGATAACTTCGGTGATCTAAACTTTCTTTTGACATTATATTATACGTAAAAAATTAGTTTGTCTTGTTAATGGACAGTAAGAAATTAGTTTCTTACATACCTGATTTATTCTTTATGGTTCTTTTTATTTTCATTCCCTGTGCTATGCACCTTTACCATCGTTGATACTTGATCTCTCATTTTCTTTGTTTGGATGCTCTACTTTCCTTCAAGTACTGATGGGTTGGTGAGTATGGTAAAGTTGGTAGTGCTTAAATCCTGTCGCTTATTTCTTGGGCCCTCTAACAATGTGAACTTTATTATTCAAAGCAGTTTTAGGAAGAGGAAGGAAACTTAGTTCATTATGCATTTATATATCATTATATTCATTGGGGAAAAATGTTGGTCGCCCTGCCACTTAATTACTAGATGCTACTTAAATTTTATTAGGAATGGAATTTATTTCACCTTGAGTGGGATTAGTAGTTCATTCGTATGTGATTAAACATAAGTATCCGCAAGTAAATAATAGAGAATTCGCAAATTTTTATACAAAAGATCATACATCAGATGATGTCCTGATTATTAGTTATGCTGTGGCTAACTAATATTATTTGAAAGTGAGACAAGCACTCTGTTTCGTATTCATGATAATTGTCCTACCAATTCATTTATGCTTTCCGTCCTAAGTGATTTGTCTTGTGATCATCAGAAAGGCGAAGAAAAGGGATTTGTCTTCTAGATGAACCAAGGAAAATTTTGTTGCACACCTTATTAAATGCCATATTTTAAGGAGCGGACTTTGAGTTACTATGAGGTTTCTGTCTTGTATAGCAAACGTTCATTTTCATCTTACAAATCTTAACCATGAAATTAATTGGGCCTTGTAAATCTTAAATCTATCTACATGAGACAAGTCTCGTATTTATAATATGATAGATATAAAGAAAGCAAAGGCTGTTAACATGTTTAGTAAGCCAGAACCCTTTCCTTGTACAAGAGAGGATGAATCTTATCGGATGCAGATTCCACCCCCTTTATCTTAATGCTACTCTGTCTTGGGTGTCAGAAAGATCATTCAAGATCATTCTGAAGTTGACTGTGTCATCTTTTTCCCCCTTTCTTTCCACTGCGTGAAATCATTCATTTTCACAATTCTTCCTGTTGATAACACGTTATTGATTATCTGTCGGTGGGGTGCTGCATTCCGTGTCAAAGGAGGCATAGAAGAAGAACAGGCAGCCATGATGGTATGATAGATTCAGTGTGTTCCTTGATCTTTTTTCCTGAGTATCAGTGAATCAAGTTCTCACGGAATATTTTATCTTATTTCTTTAGTATCTGGAGAAAAGGGAATGTGAATATGACACAAAATCAACTGTAGATTTTCACAAGGTGAGCTCAGTTCCCTTTGCTTTCTATTTATCTAAACTTCGACAAAGAATTTTCTTAACATATTTATTTTCGGTTTTTTATTCGACATTATATCCTCTCATATGTATTAGGCTTTTGTTGTTCAGGAGGGAGATGAAGATGCACCATATGTGACAGGAGTTTTAGTGTAGGTACACTTAACTTGCATGCAACATATGCACATTTTATTTTTCCCTTCTAAAAGAGTAAGTGTAAGATGCATCTTTTCCTTATAATTTTCCTTGTATATGCAGGTTCACTTCAGCTCCTGATAAGGAAACAATCAAGTACTATCTAGGTCCAGCTCCCTTGGAAGAGATGGCAAGGTGATTCTGCAGCACATTATACATGTTTAGTTTTTAAGTTCAACTGCATAGTTCCATGTAGCTCTTCAATCTACAGTTTCTTTTATTGGTTCCATCTTTAATCTATTCTTTTCCCCTGTATTTTAGGCAAATTGCTATTGCACATGGACCTTGCAGGAACAACAGGGATTACATATTCTTGCTTGAGAAGGCTATGTATAATATAGGTACAAATCTCATAGCATGACATTGTCTCTGTTCTTTATAATATGCTATGAATTGCTCAAATGAGTAATAAAATAATCAAACAATTTTAGAATCAAGTATCATCCCGTCTGTATATATCAGCCATGAGCATTACGCCCCATTGAACAGATAGATAATTGTTCAGATTCCTGATCATAACCACAAGCTTCCCTCTAATATTTGTGCCAATAAATATTATCGTCAACTCTTTTCCAAAACGGAAAATGGTTGGAATTGTGTATAGTCTGCTTTGTGATTCTTTTTCATACTAGTTAATAGAGATTGTAGCCATACTCCTTCCCCATGTATATGAAGTAAATCTTTTTAAATTCATTTCTCAATTATGTTGTGATTTAGGTCATGAAGATGAGTACGTGATTGAGCTAGCAAACGAGGTGAGAAAAGAACTTGCAAAGCTAAAAGAAAAGAGGGTGGCTTCTTCCCCGCCTGCTCCCAAGTCCCATCTCCCCCCATACACCTTTCTACCCTCCAGGAAAGAACTGTTCTGAACTCCAGCTAATTTCTCATACTGAAATACTAATGGGGAATATAATCTAAGTTCTCCCAAATAGCGAGCCAATATTCTTAAGTTGGCATCATCATTAATTGTTCTTTGGGTATCTGATCAGTTACTGTTTACTTTTTAATTCGTTAAGTCAGTGTAGTCCCAACATTACTGTTACCGTGCTAATGCAGTCAGTTTTATTGATACATGGAAAAGCTGTATGAGTAGAGCAGATAGCAGTTGCACACTTACGTACTAGTAAAACTTTCAATACATGAAATCGAAGTTCTCTCTGATGAAATTTGAGCATAATATCAGTTTTCTCGAATGATGTTACATCCGTTTTCCTTTGGTCTGTATAGTATGCTAGAAAATCATGCTAGTTGTTTTTGAATATTCATATTCTAGATGGAACTAACTCTAATAACTTGATTCAAAAAAAATTTACATTTCGTTTTTTATGCTATTAGTGATTTCAAGATTTGAACATTCAAATTTGATGTGACTACAGATATTTTGAATTTGTGACCTATTTTTAAAATAGTGGGAAAAAACCCAATGCCGGGATACATATCGATCCACCAAACGTGGCGAATTATTTTTTTTAAAAAAATTGAACCTATACCGATGCTTTAAAAAGCACCGTAATAGGCCTACGACTTGTAACGGCTGTTCTAAAAAGTGTCGTTACAAGCCATAGGTCTATAACGGCGCTTTTTAAAAGCGTCGTTATAGACGTACGACTTGTAATGGCGCTTTTTTAGACCGCCGCTACAAGTCATAGGTCTATAACGGCGCTTTTAAAAAACGCCGTTATAGACTTATGGCTTGTAGCGGCGGTCTAAAAAAGTGCCGTGATACACCTATGGTTTGTCCCGACGCTCGATACAACGGGGTTACGCGCGGCGTTATTATTATCGCCGCTATCATCTATGGCGGCGTTTATAAGCGCCCCATAGACCAAAAAAAATGCCGTTATAGGCATTCCGATTAGTAGTGATAGGAAAATGGTAACTCTTCCTTTATTACTAATCGGGCCATTTTCTGACGAACAAGATCGGGATCATAAGGGTGGCTATCAACTAAACCGGTCCTAGGGTGGATTTTTTGTTGCCCGGGTAGGTCAGCAATAAGGTTTTTATGGTTATTTTGGATGTGTCTACTGATTGTACCGGTGCCATCACCCCTCTTGAATTTGTATGTCTTAGAACATGTTTTACAAACTTTCAAACATATACCCGGAGTTTCTTCGTCCAGGATAGAATCATCAAAATTATGCCAATCACTACTTTCCCCTCTACTTTTCCTACCACTACGGGGTTGTGTTGTTTCAGTTGGTTGTTGGTTGTTGTTGTTCTTCTTCTAATTGTATGTCTCCTACAACCTCATCGTGTGTACCCCATTGTTGGGTAGGAGGATCATGGTACTCTTCGGCGGGCTCACTAATTGGGACAATTGGTGGCCTACGGGAAGTGCCGGTGGAATCTTGCCCACTTTGGCTATGACCACTACCGCGTGATCTAGACATAATATAGTAATGTATGTAAAAAAAAATCACACAATGTAGGAGCGATGAGTTATAAAAAAAATCTAGAAAACAAGAGGGTTGAGATAGAGAAGATCAAAAAACTAACAAAAATTATAACTACAACAAAAATTAAATAAGAAGAGATGTATGAAATTTTGTTACCGTTCACCGTGGATACGCATATATAAAAAAATCTGTGAAAATAAGAATAGAAGTAGAAGTATAAATAAGTGATTCCGGAATTGAAGAGTTGAGGAGAGCTTGGAGGAGAGTTGAAGACTTGATCACTTGGAGTTGGACGAGAGTTGAAGAGTTGAAGAGTTGAAGACATTGTTGAATTTTGATTTCGATACGATCGGAATTTGATCGTGTATACGTCTTCAAGACTTGCTTGTTCAATACTTCAATTGTTCACAAATTTTGCTTAGAAATGAGTTATAATACTAGAGAGAGTAAGAGAGTTTTTTGTGAATTTTTTGATGGGGTTTTGGGGGATATTTATTGGGTAAAAATAAAAAAAAATAAAAAACAAAAAAAAACCCAAAAACCAAAAAAACGGCTCTAAGAGCCGTTTGGGCTCTCTGTTCAACAATGCCGCCCAAGTGTGCCTAACGGATGCCTCTTGCAACCCGTTTGACCCGCGGGTCAACGGTCGACCCGGGGCGGGTCGAATGTTCGGGTCAAACGGTTAGCAACCTGCGGGTTGGCGGGCGGGTTGCAGAATTTTTAACGGGTTCAGCGGGTCAGATTCGCTAATATCGAGACCCGGGTTGACCTGTTACTGTTCACGGGTTTGACCCGAATCCGAATCGCAGTTTCGCGGGCCGGGTTATATGAGCGGGTCGCGGGCGGGTCAGTGGTTGACCCTGCCCATTTGCCACCCCTAGATGTTGTTCATGTTGAGAGGCCCCTGGTGCCTCTCTGTTAGAAGGAGCGTGATTAGGCTGCCAGGGTGACTGTTGAGGAGGAATCTGATCTTCCATAGGAGGAGCTGGTTGACGAAGAGAGGTAGTGCGACGGTTGGAGGCTGCCCCTTTACCTTTTAGTTTTGGTGGTATGGAGACAAGCTGGACATGTGTAGTATTTTCCACAGACGATGTCAATCTGTTGGTGCTTATTTCGGTGTGGGAGCAAACAGATAGTGAGTTAATAATTGAAGGAAACTACTAAAAGTTAAACCTGTGACCTTGGCCGTTAAAGAAGGTTAGGGCTCCTGTGAATGAATTTGGATCGTTGATTGACCACCGCGATCTGAATCTGACGATTGCTGATGCGGGCGATGGACCTGCAAAAAGCCTGAAACACCGGGGAGTGGCCACGGCGAGAGACCCTCCGACGCTCAAGTCAGAAACAGAAATAGGGAAAGAGAGAGAGAGTAAAAACTGGCAAATTGTTAATTACCTTCTGACTGAAGAGGGAGAGGGGTGTTTATGGGCCTGAGAGACATTTCAATAGATTGATTTGTGTCTGTTGGATCGATCTAACTTTCTTATCTCTTTCATGTCTCTCCCCCCCTCAAAAGATGAGATATCCTTGTTAGGGGATAAGAGATTTGACTCTTAGTCAGCATGAGCTGGGTATCTCCCCTAGCGGGCCAAGTTTGTCACTTTTTAGGGCTTGGGAGAAGCCCATGTCTTGGAGTGGGCCCAAACCTGTAAAAGAGGCCTGTGATGGCTAATCTGCCTGTAGATGTTCTGAGATCTGTGCAGGGATCGTACGGCTCCGATGTGCTGCGATTTTTACCATCATCACGAGTAAAGAATAAATATTAGACCGCGCGAAATATTCCAAACATATTTTGTATTTGGCTAAAATCTCTCATGAATAAGTTTTTCTTCCCCGCTTTCCTATCTAAGGAGACGAAGTTATGTAATCTCTGTACAGAAAGTTTATTGAATAAATTAATTAGTTAATTTCAATGTATAAAATTTGATGAATATTCCATCTTCAAAACTTTGCTTCTCTTCTTCTCAATATTCCTTCTCCAAGACTACGTTTCTTCTTCTCCAAGTTTAGTTCTTCCCATTTCTTTTTATCAATCCCTAACTGTATGCAGCTATTACATATATAAATCGATCTTATTAATAGGCTTTCATGTAAATTTTCCTTCATGTGCTGATAGTATTTTTTTTTCCCTCTCTCTAGTGAAAAAAAAACAAGGAAAAAAAAACAAAGCCATCATATCCACACTCACACATACTGAATGTTGGAAAACTCTGGAACCACACAGAATCTAAAATGTCCCTTTTAACCTTAACTCAAGTTTTGTAAAGATTGTACTTGATAAATAATGTAATTGTTCAGCATGAATATAATTTTCAATGTTGGCAGGATTGTGGTGGATTATACTGCCGCGAGCGTATGGAAAGATTGCAGAAGATTTGGCACTGCAAGAATGAGTCGATGTACAAGCAGGCATCAGATTGATTTTGAATTTGTGTTTATCAGATGGTTTTGATATGTTTTCTTCACTGTTAGTTGCTAATGGATCCGGCATGATTGATCGAAGAATGGGAATCCATGGGCATTCCTTGATATCCTAGTATGATTGCTGAAATCTTTCTTTATAATAGTGATTGAATCTCTATTGATGGGACTATAATTTAGTTCCATGCAAATAAATTAAGTACCAGCACAAAGTCTTTTATTCTGGTGGAATTGTCAAGGATGGTAAAAGAAAAAAGAAGAAGAAGAAGAAGAAGAAATATTTATAAATGAGTGACCTTAACTTATTAGTAGCAGTCATACTTGAATTGTAAGAACCAGATTCACGGGTTTCTAGCTTAACATAAGGGTGAACAAATTCTCTCCCTAATGAATAATTATGGGCATCAGTTGTAAATATTTGAAAGAGTGTTTTTTTTTTTTTTTAAATTTTTATTTAAAGAAGTTAAAATATGATTGATCAACATTCCTTATAGGAATGTCTGTAATTGATCCTTTTCTTTTTCTTTTTTTTTTCTTTTTGAATTTTCATATGATCTCTATCAGGTTCTATCTTGTTCGATCTTATAAAATGAAAATTTTAAGAGCTACCTCTATTCAAAGTAAACAATCAACTCAAATCCTTGTATATTTAGAAAGAAAAACACAAGCCAGTAGTTAATTTGTTGAGATTGGGTAAAAATATAGAAGACAATAGTTAAAGCCAAAAGTTTGGGGAGATTTTATGAACAAATTTTTTTTTGTGAATTTTTTTTGTATGAAGAATTTTCCAATGTGCAGAATACCTTATAATGTGACACCTTCTTATTCTATTTGTGAGATTCATGGAAATGCTAGCTATGCAAATTTTCTATTAGCCTCACTCTTTTAGTGTTGTTCTGTTGAGCTGCTTTCGATTTTGTGTTCAGGCTTTATTTTATTCAGCTCTCCATTGTGCTCAAGAAATGATCTGTTAGTAAATGGGTATTCTATACACCATTTACGAATCAGTTTTTGAGCAACTTTTTAAGTAAGATCCTCTACAAATTAGTGAGATATCTTGTTGGGTTGGTGTTCTCCTTCTTGAGTAGATCAAAATTATATATTTACTTGCTCAAAACGGTTATCGGGTGAATGAGAAATTGTCTCTCAAAGTGAGGTGGTTTCATTTCTGAAAATAAGTTGAGGAATTTTAGTCCCACATTGGAAAAAACAAAGGAATTAGAAGAGGAAATATAATAACCTCTTTCTTGGCATTGTAAGATAGCAAGTCAAGAGGCTTTCTCTTGCACGTGCAACCTGCACATCTTGCGGGCACTCATGCCGGACCGACATGAACCCACCACGTGCAAAGCCTCTTTTTGCTACAATTTTATTTTTTTCCGATCTGTAACGGCTGACATGAATGTGGAAACGGTTTTTCTGCCATTTATTCACGTAACAGTTTTTTCCGCCGTTAAAGTAGTGCATTCAAGTTTCTGACTGTCGTTATAGCCGGTGCATTGAAGGAGTTGTCTGCTGTTACAGTGGATGCAGTCAATGCATTGTCTGCTGTTTCAAATCTCACCCTAGCTCTATAAATAGAGGTCCCTATCCCCTGAATCAACACACCAGAACCTCCTCTCTTCCCTTATACCTCTGTTCTGTGCTCAAAATCTAATTCCTTTCTTTGGTCCTACGGTGATTGAATTCAGACGTTGTCCAGTTCGAGAACTTGACGTGGTGCCTGCGTCAAGCTCTTCTGTCGTTGCAACATAGGAGACAAACGCCTCAACAAACTCCATTACCCGGACGAGACGAATCTGTTTTAAGGAGATTGTGTGATACACAAGTCTCGACACAAATCGGTTTGGTTTTGTTATTGTCATTTTCTTTTTAATTTTATTGGTTTTCTTCTTCTTCTCCTTCTCTGATTTGTGCTCTAATTCATACTTGATTTTATTTCTAACGATTTTGTAATCAAAATATTCTAACGAACTTAAAACAAATTTCGTTTCCTTGACTTTTATTTCCTTGAATTTCGAGGCACTTCTTTTAATTTTCTTTTCATTCTGAAAAGTTTACACTCGTGTTGTGTATTTTCTGAATAAAAAATCACAAACGCATCAGAGATTGCTATTGTGGCTGAAACGATCCAAGTGTCGGTTGCTAATGCAACACAAGTGCTTACTATTTCTGTGGCACGAGTCTCAATGCCAGTCATTATACCTGTCTCACTCTCCCATGGGAAGAAACCTGAGAAGTTCAACATGCAGAATTTCAAGAGGTGGCAAAAGAAAATGATGTTCAACTTGACCACCTTGAATCTTGCAAGATTCTTGAACGAAAAAGCTCCAAATCTTAAGGAAGAACAAGACTACCAAGTCATCGCCACTGTGGATGCTTGGAAAAGTTCTGATTACCTATCTAGGAACTACATAATGAACAGATTAGCCGATTCTTTGTACAATGTTTATATTGACAAAAGAACTGCTAAAGAACTTTGGGAATCACTAAATCATAAATATAAAACTGAGGATGCCGGCGCCAAGAAATTCATAGTGGGCCACTTCCTAGACTATAAAATGGTAGAGTCCGAAATAGTAACTAGTTAGGTTTAAGAGATTCAATTGATCTTGCATGAGATACATGTTGAAGGTATAAACTTAAGTGAGAGTTTTCAAGTTGCTTGTATTATTGAAAAATTTCCAGCAGGTTGGAAAGACTTCAAAAACTACCTCAAGCATAAGCGAAAGGAAATGGGCATTGAGGATCTCATTGTTAGGCTTCATATTGAAGAAGATAATAGAGGATCTAAAAAACTCAGAGCCATCAATCATGCGGCCAAGGCTAACATAGTGGAACATAGTCAACGTTCCAAAAGGCATAACAACAAGGGGTCTAAGTTGGGGCCTAAGGGAGGAGTCTCCAAGAAGTCGAAGTTTCAAGGCAGGTGCTTCAACTGTGACAAGCTAATTCACAAGTATACTGATTGCAGACTACCCAAGAAGAACAGGAACAGAGAAACAAATAATGTTGAAGGCATTTCTCAAGATGTTTCTGATATCAACCTCTCGGTTGTGGTCTCGGAGGTGAACATGATCGGTTCATACCCCAAGGAATGGTGGATTGAAACTGGAGCTACTCAACATATGTGCTCCAACAGAAGTATGTTCTCCACTTTCGAACCATTAGAGAATGAGAAGAAGATGTTTATGGGAAACTCGGCCACTTCAGAAATCAAGGCCAAGGCAAGGTGATCTTGAAGATGACTTCTGGAAAGGAACTGACTCTGAAAAATGTTGCATATTGATGTGATTATTTGCAAGTATATAAAATCGCAACAAGTAGTATAGATAAGTAAAAAGAGTGTCGAACCCATAAGGACTAATTATTTTATCGAGTACCGAAATTTCTAGATTAACTACTATTTGGAAAATAGAAATTAATAAAGAAAGGAACTAAATTAAATTAATCTAAAGACTTAACTAAATTAATTAAAAGGAGTGGAATCTGAAATTTTGTTGTTTATTAATTGCTAAACTAATTCTAGGGCTTTTGATTCTACCTAGTTAATCCCACACAATTCATAATTCAATGTGAATAAAAATATTATTTTTCCAAGTTGTAGACCAAAATCCCCCAAGTATTCAATGCTTTCTCTCGAACAACACCAAAATTATCTCCAACTAACAGTTTGTCATATTTCTATGCAAATTTAATTAATTGAAGACTCATTAAGTTCTATGGATTTCTTTATAGTCACATCAATCGCGATAAATCATCTCTAATTTTGCTCAATCAATAATGTTTAATTTAGAGTTCTAAATCACAAATTACCTCTCGGTCTGTCACGCCCCGCTTCCCGGAATACGGAAACACAGGCACGTAACTGAGGCCCAGCAAATGATATAAGTACGCCGACTCATATCATCCATAAGCTGTACCAGTCTTAATCAACAATATAAGAAAAATTAATCACAACCACGCAGGAAACATGATCACATAAACGAGAATGAAATTCAATAACCAATTCTGGAATATAAGAACTTACCAAAATAACTCGATAGACTTCTGCTCCAATTGTAGAAGATCCGCTTATCAATGTCTCCTAGAAATTCTCTTTGTGCACAAGTACTTGATTATCTAAAGAGAAATAATAAATTGTCCTTAGAGCAAGTACGGACAGCAAGTAGTGAAAGCAGAGAGTAAAGGAACAGGTTACTTGAAGGAATATGAATCAAGATCAAATATACGATGACAATAATGGCAGTAATAACAATGGTCTTAATAAAATGTACATATATGTCAATTTATGTCTATTAGAGTGTCATTTCTCCTATCTAGTGCACGTACTTCTGTGTCCCATGTGTGCCGTACCACAGGTTCAGTGCACGCAAAACAGTGTACGTTTGAGACATAGTGGTGGGGTCTACAGAGCGTGTACTCGGTTTCAATAACAATCATTTACCATTTTCATTCATTCATTCACATTCATTACTTCTCCCTCCATTTCAATACCATTTCAATATAGGCCCTCGAGTACATTTTCTGAGATTTCCCACTACTAGGTCAACCCTTATAAACCCCGGCTTGTTTAGTATTTTATTAAATCATTCATGTCCATGTAAATGTGTATAAGAATATCAAGGGAACGATATGAATGCAGCAACATGATGCATTGCTAAATAATAAACATGAAGTAGAAATTCTAAAACAACAATCCTCTTTGTATTATTTAAACCGATTCCAATTATAACTGGGTCGAAACCTCAGTACAATGCAGACAATGCAGCAGTAACTTATAAAAAGCCATCACACATACGTTCATTAAAATGCCAATTAATGTGCTACTACAAATTATGGAACCCATTACAATGTCATATAACAATTATAATGTCATTTTCTGTGTACAATCCAATTTATGAAGTCATTAATCCAATCACGATTGTCTCATTCAATCAATGTATACAATTACCATTCATTTTCTTTGTACACAATTCTATTCATTTTATTCATTTCGATTATATCTATATGGGCTTAGGTTTGAGTCAATGGACAATTATAAGAGGTCAAGAGTATATCGGGTTAGCTCGTGTAAACCCTCAATATTCCCAACGAGACGGGACACAAGGCAATTTAAGATGATTAAAAATGGAACTACTTGCAGGAGATCAATAAGCTTGAACTAGAATAAATAAGAGAGTTCAAGTGGACTTGCCTTTTTGTAGTAGTTGATCCGAATAATTTAAGAATAACGGGATCAGTATCCCGGGGAACAATCCCAAGAGGCACGTGCAAAGTATGCGGAAACTCCAAAAGCAACAAGCAGCAACAGTGAATTAATCCCCATAAAAGATCAGCCCAGAACAGCAGCAGCAGCGACGGGATCTGCTGCAGGTAGAACAGCGAATAGCCAAACGGGCGAATCAGCAACGCGCCCCGCACAGGATCCATACGAAACAGGGGACAGCGACTGGGATCCGCTGTGGCAGAACACGGAACAGCAATCTGGGAAGCACGGATCTTGAAGCGATCGGACGGCTGAAATTCACTCCCGCCGATTCCTCCTTTCTTCTTCTTCTTCGTTTTCTTCTTCGACGGACAGAGCGCGCGAGAGAGAGGGAAGCTGCGAAGCTTCGGCTTGAGCGGCGCTGAGCGAGGGCGGCGCGACGGAGCTGGGTTCGACGATGGCACTGGCTTCGGGGTTTGCGGCTGTCGGCGGAGGAGAGGAGCGGGAGGTCGGCACAGGGGGAGGAAGGCGACACTGGCGTGAGGAGGGCGCGGCTCGACTGGTGGACGAACGGGGAAGACGTCGGCGGTGCGGTTGGCTCGTGGTGCACTGTGGTGATCGACGGCTTAAGGGGCGATGCTGGCATTCGGTGGTAGCGTGCTGCAGCGAAATCAGCGAGCAAGGCAACGGTCGACCAGTACAGTTGGGGCTTGAGCGAGATGCGGTGGCGAGGCGATGGCAATGGCAGAGTTAGCCTTGCTTCGGGTTCTCGGAGATGTTGATGACGATGGGGGTGTGCGACGATGGCGAGAAGATGGGGAGACGGTTTGATGGAGGTTGAAGACGACGCGATAATGGCGGAGCTTCTGAGTTCGGCAATGACGACAGTGCTTCGGGGGTTGAAGACGGTGGTGGAGGCTCACAGAGGGTTCGGGTGTGGAGGAGCATCGGTGACTCTGATGGGTGCCGCGACGCTGGCGAAGTCGACTGGAGTGGGTTCGGAGGAGGAAGGAGATGGCGACATTGGGGTTCTCTGTGGTTTTGTTTTGGTTTGGTTTGTTTGTTCTGTTGGGAAAAAAGGAGAGAGGGAGAGAGATTAACGGGGAGAGAGGAGAGTGAGGGGTTTATTAAAATAATAAAATAATCATTATAACGGGGGTGGTTAGAGATAGTGGGGGTGTGTGCAGTTGAGGAGAATGTGGAGAAAATTGGAGAGATTGTATACGGGTGTGTGCATGGGTTTGTGGGTTTGGGTTTAGGGTAGAGTCCAATAGGGGATGGGCTTGATTTTTGGGCTTCAAATGAATACAATAAATCCAATAGGAATTGTTGGGCTTCAATTAAATAACATAACATGTATCAAAATCAATGGGTTCTAAATGAGATAAATAAAAGAAGAGAGACAAATTCTAACTTGGAATATAAATTTGGGTTTCAATAGGAGATCCAAATGATTTAAATGCATCGGAAGAGATTTATACGGAATTTGAAATACAAGAATACATGGGAAACCCGTATAATCGGAAACAGGGGTTACAAATCCTACCCACCTTACACAAAAATTTCGTCCTCGAAATTTGCTTAGGCGGTACATAGGACAGGGTAAGGCAACTTAGGAGAGGGTAACAAACAAGGGATCCAAAGAAAAGTCAACTCGGTAGTAACACCCAAAAATACGAAGGGGTGGATAATAATGATGTCAAAGGAATGCATAGAAGAGAATGAACGGTATCAAAAGGAAGGAACAACACGAGATAATAAGGCAAGATAAGGAGTCGGCAGAACTGAAATCAAAGAGAGAAGACAGGGAAGAATTGAATCAATAAATGAATGAATGCATGATGGTCAAATGGAATGTAAGAAAGAAGTAACCGGTATCAAAATGAAGAATGAACAACACATGACTTGTAAGATAACAAAGCAAGGAGATGAAGAGTAAGTAGAGTTGGAATAGAAGAAGCGATGGACAAGGCAGAGATGAGAGAAGAAATGAGTCAAGGGGTGAGGACAATGCAAGGAATGGTACAAAACAAACATTACAAGGGAGGAGAAGCAACAAGAAGATCCTGGGACCTGTGGGTTATGGGTCCGCCACGCTTCCGCTGCGCTACTCTGATGGCAATGTCCCAAGCAACATATATGTCGATGTAGGCCACATGACATCAATCAACGAACCGAGCAGGAAGACAACAATGAGACACCAGGATCAAGGACAGTATGGGCTCAAGAAATATATAATTAAACAATGCAGAATGAATATAAAGTTTGTTTTCAATTTTTAAATGATCAAAAGATATGTTATAGATCAAGACTAATGGGTAGGAGAATTGGGTTATAAATCAAATAACAGGTTTAAATCCAATAAGGAAATAGGCTATAGGATTTTAAAATATACATTAAATCATATAGTGAAAAGTATATAAAATGGAACATGTTCGGGCTCAAAACAAAATAATAGTAATAGTAACGACAATCATAATAATACCAATAACAATAATAATAACAAAACATCAACACTGCTAACAACAAAATAGCAATGATAATAAAATTAAAATAATAATAGCAATGATAACAATAACAATAAAAATAATGATGATAATAACAATAATAGCAGAATGGATATAATAATAATGTACAAATATGTGTTAAAATGGAAAATTGAGTTTAATAGGTTTACTAAAATAATCCAAATAGTAGTAATATATGATATAAATATTGGATCACTTAGAATGTAAAATAAAATTAAAATATACCGTTGTTGCAATAAATAAAATTTTCAGATAGTCAGATGAAATAACAAGTTTCTTAGAAATCAGAATAATATTTTGTTAAAATCTGATCAATTGAAAATGTAACTTGCTGAAAAGAATTTGAAAGCGAAAGGAAGCTATAAAAATCTTAAATACAGAAAGTACACGGAAGGATACATATGTGCAGGAACAAGGGTTTGGGCTCAAGTTAAATATAGTGCAATCAAGTGTATATAAAATTTAGGCTTCAACAAAAATACCAATAATAACACCAATAATAATAAAATATTAATAATACCGGTAAAAATAATAATGTAAGACAGAATCTAATTTGGCTCAACAATTTTTTTTTTGTACGAAAGTAATTCATTATTAACAACAGTAATAATAAAATAATGCAAACAACAATAACAATAACAACGACAATATCAATAATAATAATGATATCAATAATAATAACGAGAAACATAACAATAATAAATACATGTTAATAATAGAAATAATAACATCAAGAATAATAGAATAGTAATAGCAATAATAAAATAATAATAACAATAATAATAACACACATATTAATATCAATAAAAATAATAATAACAATAATAATAACAATAACATTAAAAATAATAATAGCAATATTAATAACCGTAATGAAAAAGAGATCATCAATCATACTGACAGAAATAATAACAATAAAATACAAATGTTAACAATACTGTTGATCATGATAATACATACATGACAAAATTGGGTTTAAAAACATTCATGAAAAATAATGCAATAGTAATAATAATAATTAGAATGACAATAATATCAATAACAATAATATCAATAATAAAAATAATAATAATGGAAACATTAATAACAATAATAATAATAAAAATGAAAATATTAATAATGCTGACAATAATAACATTGCAAAACGGAATATAATTCGGGTTCAACACATTTTCTTGTATGGAGGTAATTCGATATCAATAGCAATAATAAAATAATGAAAACAACAACAATAATAATAGCAATAGTAATATAAATAATAACAATGAATGTGAAAGACATAATAATTATTGAATGTTGACATTATAATCAATACTCGAAAACACATAAAAGGGCAACGAGTAAAATAGGCCAATATATATATATACACGAAGACTTAAAAGGGGTTCATTAAATATTACAAAGTAAGCGTCAAATCATTAATTAGGACGTGGAAACAAAATTAAGTGAGAATCTAAAGTTTAAAGAATTAGAAAACGGTGACAATAAACAGTAATTCACAAAATAATGAAGACTTATACCATGATTAATGTACTCAATCTTAACATAATGTAAAAATAAGTTGTAAAACACAAAATAGAATAAAATCAACTATACTAGTTCAAATCATATGAAAATACGAAGTGTAATTGTATAAACAAAAAGTCATAAGGAAAATATTTCTTTACCATTAGTTTCATTATATAAGTAAAAAGTCTTGAAATATCAATTAGTAATAGGTGGAAAATCTTGCTTCCTTAACATCAAGTTGCATATTTGCCTTCACGACATCAGGTTTCAAATTGCCATCCAAATATTCGGCTGCACATTTTGCCTCGCCGATATCCAGTTGCAATTTGCCTCCATTGACATCGAGTTGCATATTTGCCATCTCGACATTAGGTTGCACCGAAATGGTGAAATGAAGGATGGAACTTCCATATACAGAGTGATAGGGGACATTTAATTTAAGTATGATGTGATATAAAAACAGTAGGAAGGTAAGAAATGGAGTTGAAAGCCACACAATAAAGTATCAAAATAGATGTATAGATTATAAATATCAAACACAATAGTACAAAATAATAATAGTGAAAATGATTTATAAAACGTAGAGAGAATAATGAAATGAAATACGTGCATAAGTACAATGCAATGCGAATGAGAAAATAAATAGGCAGTGTTGCAAATTTACACAATAAATATATCATAAAAATATACAGAATTGTAGAAATTAAATGAGCCTCTAACATGTCCTTGAAGATTCACCGATGTCGATCGACGAACCAAGCGGGGAAGAAAGAATGGACAACTCCAGAATCAAAGGAATAAGGGCACAAAAGAATAAAATCTATACTCAATGAAGAATCAAGGAATACGAATGAATGGAAGGGACGAAACAACTAAGAAATGAAGGAACTGAATGTGAAGGGATCAAAAGGTGAATCAAATGAGAGGGGTATCCAGATTATATGTTGGTTATTACATGTTCATGTGATTAACGTGGTGCGCATATTATTGAGTTAGACTGGCTAGAACCGAACTTGACTAACACATTAGTCAAACATGACTAACACATTAGCCAAACCAGCTAAACTCCAACATAGTTAGAGCCTAACCTGGCTCTGATACCACTAAAAACCTGTCACGCCCCGCTTCCCGAAATACGGAAACAATACGGAAACACAGGCACGTAACTGAGGCCCAGCGAATGATATAAGTACGCCGACTCATATCATCCATAAGCTGTACCAGTCTTAATCAACAATATAAGAAAAATTAATCACAACCACGCAGGAAACATGATCACATAAACGAGAATGAAATTCAATAACCAATTCTGGAATATAAGAACTTACCAAAATAACTCGATAGACTTCTGCTCCAATTGTAGAAGATCCGCTTATCAATGTCTCCTAGAAATTCTCTTTGTGCACAAGTACTTGATTATCTAAAGAGAAATAATAAATTGTCCTTAGAGCAAGTACGGACAGCAAGTAGTGAAAGCAGAGAGTAAAGGAACAGGTTACTTGAAGGAATATGAATCAAGATCAAATATACGATGACAATAATGGCAGTAATAACAATGGTCTTAATAAAATGTACATATATGTCAATTTATGTCTATTAGAGTGTCATTTCTCCTATCTAGTGCACGTACTTCTGTGTCCCATGTGTGCCGTACCACAGGTTCGGTGCACGCAAAACAGTGTACGTTTGAGACATAGTGGTGGGGTCTACAGAGCGTGTACTCGGTTTTAATAACAATCATTTACCATTTTCATTCATTCATTCACATTCATTACTTCTCCCTCCATTTCAATACCATTTCAATATAGGCCCTCGAGTACATTTTCTGAGATTTCCCACTACTAGGTCAACCCTTATAAACCCCGGCTTGTTTAGTATTTTATTAAATCATTCATGTCCATGTAAATGTGTATAAGAATATCAAGGGAACGATATGAATGCAGCAACATGATGCATTGCTAAATAATAAACATGAAGTAGAAATTCTAAAACAGCAATCCTCTTTGTATTATTTAAACCGATTCCAATTATAACTGGGTCGAAACCTCAGTACAATGCAGACAATGCAGCAGTAACTTATAAAAAGCCATCACACATACGTTCATTAAAATGCCAATTAATGTGCTACTACAAATTATGGAACCCATTACAATGTCATATAACAATTATAATGTCATTTTCTGTGTACAATCCAATTTATGAAGTCATTAATCCAATCACGATTGTCTCATTCAATCAATGTATACAATTACCATTCATTTTCTTTGTACACAATTCTATTCATTTTATTCATTTCGATTATATCTATATGGGCTTAGGTTTGAGTCAATGGACAATTATAAGAGGTCAAGAGTATGTCGGGTTAGCTCGTGTAAACCCTCAATACTCCCAACGAGACGGGACACAAGGCAATTTAAGATGATTAAAAATGGAACTACTTGCAGGAGATCAATAAGCTTGAACTAGAATAAATAAGAGAGTTCAAGTGGACTTGCCTTTTTGTAGTAGTTGATCCGAATAATTTAAGAATAACGGGATCAGTATCCCGGGGAACAATCCCAAGAGGCACGTGCAAAGTACGCGGAAACTCCAAAAGCAACAAGCAGCAACAGTGAATTAATCCCCACAAAAGATCAGCCCAGAACAGCAGCAGCAGCGACGGGATCTGCTGCGGGTAGAACAGCGAACAGCCAAACGGGCGAATCAGCAACGCGCCCCGCACAGGATCCATACGAAACAGGGGACAGCGACTGGGATCCGCTGTGGCAGAACACGGAACAGCAATCTGGGAAGCACGGATCTTGAAGCGATCGGACGGCTGAAATTCACTCCCGCCGATTCCTCCTTTCTTCTTCTTCTTCGTTTTCTTCTTCGACGGACAGAGCGCGCGAGAGAGAGGGAAGCTGCGAACCTTCGGCTTGAGCGGTGCTGAGCGAGGGCGGCGCGACGGAGCTGGGTTCGACGATGGCACTGGCTTCGGGGTTTGCGGCTGTCGGCGGAGGAGAGGAGCGGGAGGTCGGCACAGGGGGAGGAAGGCGACACTGGCGTGAGGAGGGCGCGGCTCGACTGGTGGACGAACGGGGAAGACGACGGCGGTGCGGTTGGCTCGTGGTGCACTGTGGTGATCGACGGCTTAAGGGGCGATGCTGGCATTCAGTGGTAGCGTGCTGCAGCGAAATCAGCGAGCAAGGCAACGGTCGACCAGTACAGTTGGGGCTTGAGCGAGATGCGGTGGCGAGGCGATGGCAATGGCAGAGTTAGCCTTGCTTCGGGTTCTCGGAGATGTTGATGACGATGGGGGTGTGCGACGATGGCGAGAAGATGGGGAGACGGTTTGATGGAGGTTGAAGACGACGCGGTAATGGCGGAGCTTCTGAGTTCGGCAATGATTACAGTGCTTCGGGGGTTGAAGACGGTGGTGGAGGCTCACAGAGGGTTCGGGTGTGGAGGAGCATCGGTGACTCTGATGGGTGCCGCGACGCTGGCGAAGTCGACTGGAGTGGGTTCGGAGGAGGAAGGAGATGGCGACATTGGGGTTCTCTGTGGTTTTGTTTTGGTTTGGTTTGTTTGTTCTGTTGGGAAAAAAGGAGAGAGGGAGAAAGATTAACGGGGAGAGAGGAGAGTGAGGGGTTTATTAAAATAATAAAATAATCATTATAACGGGGGTGGTTAGAGATAGTGGGGGTGTGTGCAGTTGAGGAGAATGTGGAGAAAATTGGAGAGATTGTATACGGGTGTGTGCATGGGTTTGTGGGTTTGGGTTTAGGGTAGAGTCCAATAGGGGATGGGCTTGATTTTTGGGCTTCAAATGAATACAATAAATCCAATAGGAATTGTTGGGCTTCAATTAAATAACATAACATGTATCAAAATCAATGGGTTCTAAATGAGATAAATAAAAGAAGAGAGACAAATTCTAACTTGGAATATAAATTTGGGTTTCAATAGGAGATCCAAATGATTTAAATGCATCGGAAGAGATTTATACGGAATTTGAAATACAAGAATACATGGGAAACCCGTATAATCGGAAACAGGGGTTACACGGTCTCTCCATGATCCAATAAATCATACAAAAATTGGCCAAACAATTGTAAGCGTTACCAACAAAAATTAAACACACAACCATGGAAAAATAGTAAAATAATATGAAATTAAAATTGTATTCTCAAAACTATGCTACATCGAAGCCCTAGAAAAATAAATTTAGTTCATAATAAAATTGCAACTAACAAATACTATCTTGATTTGCATAATAAAAATTAGAAGAAGAAAAGAGAAGATACAGAAAGAACTATTTTGTAAAAAAAATTGCAAACCGAAGCCTTCTCGATTTCCGAGCCAGCGTACAGTCAGAACTTCTCTTCCTCTCTCCTTCTCTGTCTCATTCGATTTTCGCACCGCTGAGAGACCACATCAGCGCCTTCACCCTCTCTCCTTCTCTTCCCATCTGTTTCTTCTGTCTCGAGCCCTGCACCGCAACGTCAGTGTTGACGTCAGCAGAAACCTATCTTCTCCTTTTACGTTGAAGCTTGAGCCGTCAAGTCAAGCATACGTCAGCTTGTCTTCGTCCTGATTCCTGAGCGCCCAAAAACAAGCCAACTGCTGTCTCTTTCTTCCTCTCTTTCGTTCTTTGTTTTTATATAGTTTAGATTAGCTGTCTTCTTGTTAAGCGTGCCCTCTCTGTTTCTTTTGCTATTGTATTTATAGGAGCACGAACGTAGGAATTGGAGTTTATTTTTGCAGAAAACCCCACATATTCATTCATTTCTTTCCTTATTTAATTTGCTCTTTATTTCTTGCTTCTTTTTCTTCTCTTTCTTCTTCTTGAAGCACGTGTTGCACACACACACAAAATAAAATCAGAATTAGGATTTAAAAATAAAAATAAAATTAATTAGTTTAAATTAAACTAACTAATCATCACATTAGCTCAATTAAACCCTTTTTAAATTTGTTATATTTCATTTCTACCCTCTATTGGCAATTAAAATTTCTATTTTACTTTTCACATGGCCAAATTGTAAAATTTAAAATTAATCAATCACTCTGCTTGTTTTGTTTGTTGATTTTTTACCAAAAATCTTCACCTTTTGCATCAAAAATCTTATTCCTTCAAAAATAATTAATTAACTAAAATCTATGGAAATAAGATGAATTTTTAACAAGATAGACGAATACAAGCAATTTTTATGCGTAAATGAGTACAAGTATTTATATAAAAATTATACACATCAAATACCCCCAAACTTAAGATTTTGCTTATCCTCGAGCAAAAAGTAAGACCATGAATAAAGGAATAATAATCAATAATAAGCTCAACTCATCACACTAAGAGATCTCATCATGCAAGCATCAAAATTTGCAAATAAAGTAAAATCAAGCATACTCACTTTTTCCAGTGCAATTATTCATTCATAATTCCAAATCCAATCATATTTGTCATGCAATTAATGTAATTATAGTATGTAACAACTCCATCTGTGATTACCCATTCTCATACAAACCGAGTAGCAAACTAAAGTTTTTTTGTTTTTTTGTTTCTTTGTTTCTTGGTTTGTTTGTTTTTTTTTTTGCTCTTCTCTAAGTTGTCGCTTTCCTTTTGACGTGAATGCAAACATTTGTGATGAATTCATCCGGTTAATCAACAAGTCACAAACTTAAAGTGCTTTATCATACTCATATTTCAAGTTGTCGTTTAACGTAAAAGTAAACATTGGTGATGAATACCCCTAGTTACTAAGAAACTCAAAACATTGGAGTAGATTGAACTTTATTTATTTATTTATTTATTTATTTATTTCATTATCACTCTATTTACTTAAACTCTACTTAGGACTAGATCATAGGGGATAATCACAAGAAAAAACATCACATTTTCCTTTTATGTATAATCACATGACTATCACAATTGTGTAAAGAATTTAGAAATTCAATAATCCTAAATTAAATAGGTATACTTAATGTTGCTTTACAAGATATTGTCTATCCTAAAAAATATTTCAATGCTTTAGCACAATAAAGAACTCAAAAGTGTAATGGTAAGCCTAATTGAAATCCTTTTGCTTTGTTTTTTTTTCATTTAAAAAATATATAAAATAATTAAAAAAAATTGTACCCCTTCCCCCAAACTTAAATATCACATTTTCCTCAATGGGAAAGGAAAAGAAAAAACAAAAAGAATACAAAAAGTTCAGAATTTCTCCCCTAATTCGTGTTAAAATTCTGCACACGTGACGTTCATTGTTTCAGCGATATCTGGAGCTGTAGATGTCCAAATGGCCTGATTCTTTTTGTTCTGGAAAGCTAAGACAATTTCCTACGATCACTCTTTGAAACACTTTTTCAGATTCTGATTCCATCCTGTCCAAAAACAGCCATCAATGTAGGTGTTGAAAACAGCTCCGCCCGACGACTTACAAACTTATGCAATCCCTGAAATAAAATCAAAAATCAAAATTAAAATAAACTAAAATACTAGAAATCAAATATAATTCAGTTTAAGAAAGCATGGGTTGCCTCCCAAGAAGTGCTAAGTTTTAAGTCTCCAGCCAGACTTTCTCCATCTCTCATTGAGGGTTTTGCTAGATCGATGCTCAACTTTTACTAGCCGAATTTCCCATTCATATACGGCTTCAACCGCTATCCATTTACCTTGAATGTCCCCTTTATCTCATGATGTATCTCAATGGCTCCATATGGAAAAAAAATTGTCACAACAAATGGTCCCGACCAACTAGACCTCAATTTCCCTGGAAAAGGTCTGAGTTTTGAATTGAATAACAATACCTTCTCCCCTACATTAAAAGTTCTTCTCAAAATATGCTTATCATGACATCATTTAGTTTTCTCTTTATAAATCTTGGCATTTTTGTAAGCATCATTGCGAAACTCGTCCATCTCATTTAGTTACATCATTCTCTTCTTGCCTGCATCTTTCATGTCAAAATTAAGTGTCTTTATTGCCCAATAAGCGCGATACTCAAGTTCCACCGGTAAGTGACATGCTTTACCATACACCAATCTATATGGGGACATTCCAATCGGTGTTTTAAATGTCGTCATATATGCCCATAATGCATCATCTAATTTTTTTGCCCAATCTGTTCGTGACATATTCACTGTCTTCTCAAGTATACGCTTCCACTCTCTATTTGAAACCTCCACTTGACCACTTATTTGAAGATGATATGGTGTTTCCGCATGATGAGTAACTCCATACTTAGCAAGTAAAGCATCAAATTGGCGGTTGTAAAAATGTTTTCCTCCATCGCTAATAATTGCCCGTAAAGCTCCAAATCGTGAAAATATATTTTTCCTAATGAAGTTCACCACTACTCTTGCATCATTGGTTGGTAAGGCAGCAACTTCCACCCACTTTGAGACATAATCTACAGCAACCAAAATATATTTATTAGAAAATGAAGATGGAAAAGGACCTATAAAATCTATCCCCTAAACATCAAATAATTCAATCACTGAGATATTATCTAGGGGCAACTCATGTTTCCTCAAAATATTTCCCACCCTTTGACAATGATCACATAATTTAACAAAATTAAAAACATCCTTAAAAACTGAGGGCCAATAAAATCCTGATTGTAAAATTTTTGCTGTTGTTTTTGCTCCACTAAAATGGCAGCCAACTTCCAATGTGTGGCAATGTTTGAATATGCTTTCCATTTCCTCTTCAGGTACACATCTCCTTATTACTTGATCTGCACAATGGCGAAATAAAAAAGGTTCCTCCCAAAAATAATATTTCAAGTCAAAGAAAAATTTCTTCTTTTATTGATAAGTAATTTTAGGAGATAGAATTTTTGATACCAAGTAATTGACTATATCGGCATATCATGGAGGAGTTTGTATCATCATTAAATGCTCATCTGAAAATTCTTCATTGATTGGTGTAACCTGCAATTTGTTTTCATCTTTAGGCTCAATGCGAGATGAATGATCGGCCACCACATTTTCCACACCTTTCTTGTCCTTGATTTCCACATCGAACTCTTGTAAGAGCAAAATCCAGTGAAGTAATCTTAGTTTGGCTTCATTCTTTGCAAGAAAGTATTTGAGAGCTGAATGATCCGTGTACACAACCATCTTTGAACCTATCAAATAAGATCGAAATACAACAGCTAATAATTCTTTTATAGTAGTAGCATAATTAAGCTGTGCTTCTGTCAAAGTTATAATTGCATAATAAATTGTGTGAAAATTTTTGTTTTTTCTTTGCCCTAAAACAGCACATATCGCCACATCACTAGCATCACACATTAATTCAAAAGGAATATTCCAGTCTGGTGCAATAATTATAGGTGCTGAAATCAATTTCTTTTTCAATGTTTCAAAAGCATGCAAGCAATCATGGGAAAAATCAAAAGGTGTATCTTTATTCAAAAGATTGCAAAGAGGTTTAGTGATTAAAGAAAAAATCATTTATAAATCGTCGATAAAATCCCGCATGACCCAAGAAACTTCTCACTCCTTTAACATTGGTTGGTAATGGTAGTTTTTCAATGACATCAATTTTAGCACCATCCACTTCAATTCCTTTAAAGGAAACTCTGTGGCCTAACATAATCCCTTCTTCCACCATAAAGTGATATTTTTCCCAATTCAAAACCATATTTGTTTCCTTGCAACGCTGCAAAACTAAAGCTAAGTTAGATAAACAATTATCAAATGAATAACCAAAAACTGAAAAATCATCCATAAAAATTTCAATAAACTTCTCAACCATATTCGAAAAAACTGATATCATGTAGCGTTGAAATGTGGTGGGGGCATTGCAAAGACCAAAAGGCATCCTTTTATATGCAAAAGTTCCATATGGGCAAGTAAAGGTGGTCTACTCTTGATCTTCTGGTGCTATGGCGATTTGATTGTATCCCGAATACCCATCAAGAAAACAATAGTATGAGTGACCTACAAGTCTTTCCAGCATTTGGTCAATGAAGGGTAATGGAAAATGATCCTTTCTAGTTGCATCGTTTACTCTTCGATAATCTATGCACACTCGCCATCCCGTGACTGTTCTTGTTGGTATAAGCTCATTATTGTCATTCTTCACTACAGTAATTCCCTCTTTCTTTAGCACAACATGTATAGGACTCACCCATGCACTATCTGAAATTGGATAAATTATTCTTGCATCTAAAAGCTTCAAAACTTTTTTATGCACTACTTACTGCATTGATGGATTTAATCTTCGTTGTGGCTGCACTATAGGTTTAAAATCATCCTCCATTAAAATTTTATGCATGCATATTGAAGGACTAATCCCATTTATATCAGAAATGTTCCATCCCAAGTCTGTTGTATGTTCTCTCAAAATTCTTAGCTGTAACGCTGCTGTCCTTAGCTCAGACAATTTATACAATTTAGAATACAAATTAGATACTATGTAGTACAACTGCCCACCACAGGCTGCCTCTCAAAAGGTGGTTAACCGATTAGGTGACTCTTGATCATAGGCTATTATATTTATATATTTTTATATTTAAGTTTCTTACCGATATGAGATTTTTAATCCCAATACTTACCTCTTTCACATGAAAGCCACGTCCCTTGGCATTTGACCGAAGTCAATCGTTCATAACCCCAACAGCCATTTTGCTGTTCACGTAGGCCCCCATCTCCATATATTCCTTTTTTTCCTTTATATTACCAACATGCTAACTTGCATACATTTTCAAACAGCACCATATATATATTTATTTATTTATATTCTTTTTTGAAAACTACGGGGTGTTACACACCCCCCCCCCCTCCCCCCCACCCCCTTCAGAAATCAGCGTCCTCGCTGAGCACGGGCATGCATAATCTAGTGCAGGATCTACTTTCTAGCTGTTGTGGAGCATCTGCTCTTCTATCCGCCCGATTATTCATGATCCCGAAATCGACCGCCCGATCAATCATAATCCCAAATTTTAATTGAGCCACCCTCCTAACTGCCCGACTAATTATGATCTCGGAATCCACCGCCCGATCAATCATAGTCCCAGAATTAATGAGCTGCTCTCCTATCTGCTCGACTAGTTATGATCCTAGAATCCACCGCCCGATCAATAACAGTCCCAGATTTAATTGAGGCACCACAGTCCCGGAATCCACCGCTCGACTGGGTATACATGCCCTACACTCGGTGTCGAAAGTTGGCTCTGATACCATTTGTAACGTCCCTGCCCCTAGCTCAGATAATTTATACAATTTAGAATACAAATTAGAAACTATGTAATACAACTGCCCACCACAGGCTGCCAAAAGGTGGTTAACCGATTAGGTGACTCTTGATCATAGGCTATTATATTTATATATTATTATATTTAAGTTTTTTACCGATATGGGATTTTTAATCCCTATACTTACCTCTTTCATGTGAAAGCCATCTCCTTTGGCATTTGACCAAAGTCAACAGTTCATAACCCCAATAGCCATTTTGTTGTTCACATGGGCCCCCATCTCCATATATTCCTTTTTTTCCTTTATATTACCAACATGCCAACTTGCATACATTTTCAAACAGCACCATATATATATTTATTTATTTATATTCTTTTTTGAAAACTACGGGGTGTTACATTAGCAATTTTTCTTCTTCAACATTATTCAAAGAATCATTAATAATATCTGGAAAAGTGGATTCTTGGCCTAGGAAGGCATACCTCAAATTAGATGGCAGTGGTTTTAACTTGAGTTTGGGTGGTTCATCTATTAATAATGACGTCTTTGATATCCCCACATTTTTGAATTTTAGCTGAGCTGAAGGATGAATAGATGGTGTAGCCTCCAAATACCGAACACATTCCAAAACCTCTTCATTTTCATATTCTAAAGTTGCTGAATTTGTTAGGCACACTTCTAGAGGTAATTTTTCAACTTCACCCTTATGTGTCTTGCTGATGGCTAGATCAATTTCACTGACTTGAAAATATGAGTGAACTTCGGCACGATATTCCATGGATTTAAGTACATCAAAAGTCACTTGCTCGTTGTCAACCTTTAGAATTAGTTTTTCTTGTTGCACATCAATTAGTGTTCTCCTTGTTGCAAGAAAAGGTCTCCCCAAATTCAAAGGGATTTTTCATCTTCCTCCATGTCAAGCACAACAAAATCAGCTGGAAATATGAATTTGTCAACTTTCACCAAAACATCTTCAATGATCCCTCCTGGGTATTTGATAGACATGTCCGCCAATTGCAAGAAAATTGTGGTAGGTTTTGCTTCTCCAATACCTAATTTCCTGAAAACAGAATAGGGCATAAGATTTATATTTGCTCCTATATCACATAGTGCTTTATGAAAAGAAGAATTTCCAATAGTCCAAGGAATTGTAAAACTCCCTGGATCTTTAAGTTTAGGCGGCAACTTCTTTTGTAAAATTGCACTACTTTCTTCTGTTAGTATCACCATCTCATGCTCTTCCAGCTTCCTCTTGTTTGATAAAATATCCTTCAAGAATTTAGTATATTTAGGCATTTGTTATAAAGCTTCAATAAGAGCAATATTAATATGCAATTGCTAGAAAATATTTAAAAATTTTGAAAACTGATTGTCAAGCTTATTCTTTTTAAGTCTTTGTGGAAAAGGAATATGTGGATCATAAGGAGAATTAGGATATGTGTTAGAATTAAACTCCCCTGAAATTTTTGGCTTGAACCTCCTTTATCCTTCTTAGAATGGTGATTGTCTACCTGCTGCGTTTGTTCCTCCAAAATTTGCTCACTCTCACATTGCTTTTCAACGTCATTTTGCTGCTCAGTTGTTGTCCCACTTCTAAGTGTTATTGCTTTGACATGCTTCTTGAGATTGACCACTGTGTTACTAGGTAATGTTCCTACCGTTCTTTCTGTTAGAATATTTGAAATTTGACCAATTTGAGCCTCAAGATTGTGAATTGAAGCCGTGTTATTTTGTATTGCCAAATCTGTGTTCTGTATGTATTGTTTTGTCTTCTGCATGTATTGCATGAACATATCTTCAAATGTCGGCTTCTATTCATGTTGTTGAAAATTTTGTTGTGGTCAAGCTCCTCCTTGATTATTTCTCCAAGAAAAATTTGGGTGATTTCTCCATCCTGGATTGTATGTGTTTGCATAAGGGTTGTTTTTCCTTTGAATGTTTAACACAAAATTTGCTTGTTCGGCAATTGATGGAGCAAAAGGGTTTCCCACTTGGCATTCTACACTTGAGTGATTTCCTGCACAATGATCACAGATAATATTAGTTTGAATGGAATTAACATTCATATTACCTAATTGTTTAGATAAAGTAGGAATTTGTGCAGTTAAAATAGTAATAGGATCAAGCTCAAAAACACCCACCACTTTTCTTGGCATTGTTCTCTCTAAAGACCACTGGTAATTATTAGATGTCATCTCCTCTAAAAGTTCATAGGCTACTTCATGAGTTTTGCTCATAAGTGCACCTCCAGCTGCTGTGTCAACCATAGATCGATTTGTAACTCCCAACTTATTATAGAATGTCTGCACTTGTAGCCACTTAGGTAGTTCATGATGAGGACATTTTCTCAATAGCTCTATGTACCTCTCCCATGCATCATATAATGACTCGGTCTCGAATTGAGTGAATGTGGTGATGTCATTCCTAGCTTTGTTGTTTTTGTTGGGAAAAAATACTTTGCCATAAATTTTTGTGCTAAGACCTCCCAAGTTTTGATGACTCCTGGCAATAAAGAATTCAACCAAGCTTTTGCCTTATCTCTGAGTGAAAAAGGAAAGAGCCTCAGTCGGATAGCATCATTGGAAACTCCATTGTGTTTGAAGGTATCACATATTTCGAGAAAGTTTCCAATGTGAATATTAGGATCCTCATGTGCTAGTCCTCCAAATTGAACTGTCAGTTGAATCATCTGAATAATTGCTAGTTTAATTTCAAAATTGTTTACTTCAATCACAACCTTTTGATGCTTAATATTGCTCCATTGACTGAGGGCATTGCATAATCCCTTAAAGCTTTGTTCTCCTCTTCGTTTACCATGGATAAAGATAATGTTGTGTTTTCTTTCTTCTTCTTTCTGATCTGTTGTAAGGTTCTCTCAATCTATTGGTCAAAAAGTGTAGGCTCCAATGGTTTAGATTTGGGCATACACTCCTAAGTCATGAAAAAAAAAAGCCAAAAAAGAATAAAGAGGTAAAATAACAATTAAATCTAAAATAAAATAAAAAAATCCAAACTAGTAATAGTCTAGCAATTTTCAATATCAATAAAAGAATAATTAATCCCTGACAACAGCGCCAAAAACTTGATGTGATTATTTGCAAGTGTACAAAACTGCAACAAATAGTATAAATAAGTGAAAAGAGTGTCGAACCCATAAGGACTAATTATTTTATCGAGTACCGAAATTTCTAGATTAACTACTATTTGGAAAATCGAAATTAATAAAGAAAGCAACTAAATTAAATTAATCTAAAGACTTAACTAAATTAATTAAAAGGAGCGGAATTTGAAATTTTGTTGTTTATTAATTGCAAAACTGGTTCTAGGGCTTTTGATTTTACCTAGTTAATCCCACACAATTCATAATTCTATGTGAATAAAAATATTATTTTTCCAAGTTGTAGACCAAAATTCCCCAAGTATTCAATGCTTTCTCTCGAACAACACCAAAATTATCTCCAACAAACAGTTTGTCATAAATCTATGCAAATTTAATTAATTGAAGACTCATTAAGTTATATTGATTTCTTTATAGTCACATCAATTGCGGTAAATCATCTCTAATTTCGCTCAATCAATGATGTTTAATTTTATAGTTCTAAATCACAAATTACCTCTCGGTCTCTCCAAGATCCAATAAATCATATAAAAGTTGGCCAAACAATTGTAAGCGTTACGAACAAAAATTAAACACACAACCATGGAAACATAGAAAAATAATGTGGAATTAAAATTGTGTTCTCAAAGTTAGGCTACATCGAAGCCCTAGAAAAATAAATTTAGTTCGTAATAAAATTGCAACTAACAAATATTGTCTTGGATTGCATAATAAAAATTAGAAGAAGAAAAGAGAAGATACAGAAAGAACTGTTTTGTAAAAAAAAATTGCAAACCAAAGCCTTCTCGATTTCTGAGCCAGCACAGTCTGCACTTCTCTTCCTCTCTCCTTCTCTGTCTCTCTCGATTTCCGCACTGCTGAGAAACCACGTCAGCGCCTTCACCCTCTCTCCTTCTCTTCCCATCTGTCTCTTCTGTCTCGAGCCTTGTGCCGCAACGTCAGCGTTGACGTCAGCAGAAACCTATCTTCTCCTTTTGCTTTAAAGCTTGAGCCTTCAAGTCAAGCACACGCCAGCTTGTCTTCGTCTTGATTCCCGAGCGCCCAAAAACAAGCCAACTGCTGTCTCTTTCTTCCTCTCTTTCGTTCTCTCTATTTTTTTTCTTTTTTTTTAGTTTAGATCAGCTGTCTTCTTGTTAAGCGTGCCCTCTTTGTTTCTTTTGTTGTTGTATTTATAGGAGCACGGACGTGGGAATTAGGATTTATTTTTGCAGAAAACCCCACATATTTATTTATTTCTTTCCTTATTGATTTGTTTTTTATTTCTTGCTTCCTTTTCTTCTCTTTCTTCTTCTTGAAACGCGTGTTGCACACACACACAAAATAAAATCAGATGTTAGGATTTAAAAATAAAAATAAAATTAATTAGTTTAAATTAAACCAACTAATAATCACATTACTCAATTAAACCCTTTTAAAAATTTTTATATTTCATTTTCACCCGCTATTGGCAATTAAAATTTCTATTTTGCTTTTCACATGGCCAAATTGTAAAATTTAAAATTCAAAAAAACAATAAAAATTAATCAATCACTCTCCTTGTTTTGTTTGTTGATTTTTTACCAAAAATCTTTACCTTTGCATAAAAAATCGTATTCCTTCAAAAATAATTAATTAACTGAAATATATGGAAATAAGATGAATTTTTAACAAGATAGACGAATACAAGCAATTTTTATGGGTAAATGAGTACAAATATTTTTATAAAAATTATACACATCACATATGTTCCTGAAAATCCGTAAGAACTTGGTATCTGGTTCGTTGCTTAATAATCACGGATTTCGTTTAGTGTTAGAGTCAAACAAATTTGTTTTGTCAAATAATGGAATGTATGTTGGTAGAGGATACATGAGTGGTGGAATGTTCAAACTCATTATAATGACCATGGTCAAGAATATCAATAAAACTAGCTCTTCTACTTATATACTTGAGTCTTCCAATTTATGGAATGGTAGACTGGGACATGTTAATTATAATACTTTGCGAAGATTAATTAACTTGAATCATATACCAACATTCTAAATTGAATCCAAACATAAGTGTGAAACTTGTGTTGAGGCAAAACTGACATGATCATCCTTTAAAAGTGTTGAAAGAAACACTAAACCTCTTGATTTAATTCACACTAACATTTGCGATCTGAAAATGATACAAACAAGAGGTGGTAATAAATACTTTATTACCTTTATTGATGATAGCACAAAATATTGTTATGTGTATTTGCTTAAAAGCAAGGACGAAGTTATAGAAAAATTTGTTCTCTATAAAAATGAAGTTGAGAATCAACTCAACAAGAAAATTAAGGCACTAAGAAGTGGCCGAGGTGGAAAATATGAATCGTCATTTGCTAAAACTTGTGCTAATCATGGGATAACATGGAACCACAGTGTCGTATTCTACTCAGTCCAACGGTGTTGTTGAGCGAAAGAATCGTATCTTGAAGGAAATAATGAATGCAATGTTAATAAGTTCTGGTTTGTCACCAAACTTGTCGGGAGAAGCTATTCTTTCAGCTAACTACCTTTTGAATAAGTTGCCCAAAAGGATAAAAAAAACACCATATGAATTATGGAAAGAAAGAAAGTCATTCTACAATTACTTGTGAATGGGGGGATGTCTTGCTAAGGTGGCAGTACCTCCACCTAAAAAAGTGAAAATAGGACCCAAAATGGATGATTACATTTTCATCGGCTATGCACATAATAGTAGTGCTTATCGGTTCTTGGTTTACAAATCTGACATCTCTGAGATACCAAAGAACACGATAATGGAGTCTAGAAATTCATCGTTCTTTGAAGATGTATTTCTATGTAAGTCTAAGGAAGAACCATGTTCTTTCAAACGAACACATGAGACTATTAGTAACGATAGTGAAAACCAAGATGAAGAAGTTGAGTAGGAACCTAGACGTAGTAAAAGAATAAGAACCGAAAAATCATTTTGTCCAGATTTCTTGACTTTTATGCTTGAAGGTGAACCCCAAACTTTCAAAGAAGTAGCGAGCTCTAGTGATGGTCCTATATGGAAAGAAGTCATTATGTAACGCCCCGAATTCTATTTACATGTAATTCGTAGCACAACATGATCTTTTACTTCAATTCGTATAATTTTACAAGGAAATTAAAACTTTTTTTTTATTATACAACACTGTTCTTTACATCAACACAGCGGAAATTATATGAATACAACTTGAAATATATAACTTTAACATCAACAACTTAAATCATGAAAATAATTTTTAGCATCAATTTATCTTCATGCCCTTTTGCTAATCCAAGTCCTGTACTGGAAAACTGTGGGCACGTCAGTTGTATACAACTGATGCAATGCTATAAAACAGTGAATCTCTTACTTTAGCAAACACAAACTTGAATGTATAATAAAGTGTAAAATGAGATTATCCTAAACATGTCAGTGTATGATATGATTTAATGTCTAATGTAGATGTTATACTACGATGACACTAATGCATACTTGTTCGGATTCTATGCATCCCATACTACACAGGTCCGAGAGCAAGAACCTACGTACTCCACATTAAAGGGTTTAATCCCTCACCAAAACTACTCGGTATGAAAATCAAGTTTTAGACATTCTACGAGTACCGACTCTAGTCCGGGAGTCCACCCTCAGGTTATACAGAAATCCTCATCGTGCGAACACCCGGCAAGTGCCCCTCTAGTCCCGGTATACGCATATACACTGGAGAATGACCTCCCATCCGCCCGACTATTCATGATCCTGGAATCCACCATCAAATCAATCATAGTCCTAGATTTAATTAAGGCTCGTCTCCATCGCAAGCAACCACAGTCCCGTAGTCCATAGTCAAACTGGGTCTATAGTCCCGGAGTCCACCATCAGACTATATAGAGGCGCCCCACTTACGTTTGCCCAGGTTTTATTACATCTTCTCTTAGTGTCTATCCTTAAATTTAAAACATGAATAATAATTTCCACCTAAAGCTAATTTACCCTCCTACCGGTGTTAAACAATACACCGAGAACGATAGCCCATATTGGCCACTTCTCAAATCAGTTAATCATTATCACTACTTTGCTTGTACCTGAGTCTCACTAAGCCTCTAGAATCAACATCTTTTCATGTTCAACATTATAAGGTACTCATACCCTCATTATTCATATTCTCAATTTCATTTATTCATATCTCATTTAATTCTTTCATCCATCCTCTTATTAAATCATCATGAAGTAAGCACTACTAGGTTAACCAGCCGAATTATTTATTTTAATAATTCACAAAGCTCTTTTGATTAATAAAATTCCTTTTCATATTCTTCTATACTTCAAGTATGATTCACAATCAAAAGTTTTTTAAGATTAAAAAAACAATTTCTTAAAGATTTATCACTAGAAGTTCATTATTAAATCTCATCATTATACTTTGATTTTATTGCAAATCAACCCCTAAAATATTAATTATGTATATTTTCTTGAATTTAAATCTCATCTTATACAATAAGCATGATCTTTATTTCTCAAAAGTATCTCTTAGAATACTATAAGGGGGTATATTGGATTAGGATTTTAAAAGACTTTTTTGGCTTAAAAAAATTTTGTGGATTTTAAAAGACTATGTAGGAATGTAATGACTTATAAGATTTTTTAAAGATTTTTATAATCCAAATTGTCTTGTTGGGATTTTAAAAGATTTGTATAATAAGAATTTATAGAATTTGAAAGGATTATATGGATTTATAATATTTGAAAAAATACATGGATTTTTAGCAAACATTCAATTATCAATTTTCAATATAATCAAAATTACATCAAAGTATAATCAAACATTACCATTTCTCCATAGTATAATTAAAGTTAAACCAAAGTATAATTAAAACACTAAAAAATTAACCCAATACAAAATTTTCAATCTTTTAATAGCCAATTGATATAGCTTCATGTCCTCACAAGTAGCATTTCTTCACATATTCAAAGCTATGCTAGCCCACCATGCCTTAGCATCTTCTCGAACATGCTCTTGGGTTTGAGCAATAGGTTCAAAATTACTATCTTCATTAACTGTTAACGATGAAGATGAAGAATCGTCTATTGGTTCAATTGGAAATTCATCAGAACGACATTCTTTGCGAAGAAAGTTATGTAGTGCTGCACATGCTAACACAAGTCTCGCTTGTCTTAAATAGAAAAGGAGGCACTGTCTTTAAAATTGTGAATCGTGATTTAAAAATACCAAATATCCTCTCAATCATGTTCCTCAAGTATGCATGGTGAAGATTGAACAATTCACTTCCATTTTGAGGGTCATTACCATGACCTACAAAATCTTGTAGATGATATCGCACACCTTGAAATGGAGCTAAAAATTAGCGTCGATTAGGAAATCCACAATCCACTAGGCTATAGTTACCTAATTACAAATACAATACATATTAACTTAGTATGAAAAGTAAAAAATAAAAAACATATTTATCATTTAAAAATAAGTACTCACCTTGGGCCACTTTAAGTCCATTCCTCCTTGTCAAAGAATCACTTAGTAGCTTGGAATCATGAGCTGAACCCTCCCACCCGCTAAGAATGTACATGAATTCCAAATCAAAGTTACAAGTTGCTAATACATTTTGCGGTATCTTTCCATGACAATTACGATAACTGCTTACATCACGTCCCCTACTATTGCCAGAATATGTTCCCAATAATAGCTCCGATGCAATCCTAAAATTATTCATACGCGGCAATAACCATATTATGAAAAGTATATATTATAATAGTGACAATTATAATTACAATTGTATTTAAATACAATAATTATCACATACCTTGAAATAAAGGTAAAACCTTGTGCTTTCTCTTATTTTAGCAGGCACAAACGATCCTGGTTTAGCCATGAAATCAGATGCTATTGAATTCAAAGCCTTCAAAATCTTGCGAAAATTTTCACTTGCAGCAAATTGTGATAGGCCAAATGTATTACGAATTACACAATATCGAGTATTTTAGCCGACGATTTGTAGGAACGATGCAACCATTTCTTCAACACAAATAAATCTTGTATCCAAAGGTGTTTATTCTGTAAGAATTGTGCATAACTTCCGGAATACATTTGGATAAATTCTATATACTTGTCGAAAGATTGCAGGATCATTGTTCAATGCTTGATGTATATAGTCATATCCCATGCTAGTAATTTGATGTCGGGTTAATGGACGTTCAATATGTTCACCACGCATCATAATCACAAACTAATTTAGTACCTGCATTAATGCATTGATTGCCATCACAGATATGTACATGGCTTCATAAAGTTCTTCTTCTATCTCTTCATCATCCATATCTTCGTCATAAATATCTCCATCAATTTCTTCTTCCTCTATGTCATTACCTTCATACATGCTCGACATGCTCGATTGTGACATTATTATATAAAAAAATATATACGAGACTACAAACAATAAAAAAAAAAAATAGTAGATATTAATAAATGTTAAAATTAACAAAATTTTGACTTTGCCTTTTCTTCTTCATCTGTTTTGACTGTACTTACTTTGCTTTGTAAATTAACAAAATATTGACATTGACTCAAGTAGGAATAGCCAAACGTTACTACCTCTGATTCTAATATTACTATATTCTATAATAATGACTTTGAAAAGAGAAAAGAAAAAGTGCATAGAGGAAAAGAAACTTTCCTAATCACAAGTTATGCAAAAAATAAAAGAAAAAGTGATCATGATCTTCCCAAGAATTGTACGTAAAAGTAAACAAGGCTATCACATTACTATAACATTTGCTGATAAACTGATAAACTTCAAAACAGTGCAAAACCAAAGTATAACCAACAAAACCAAGATGAAACCACAATATTTCAACCAAAATATAATCCAAATACTGTAACCATTCATAGCTAAAATAACACCAAATATATTACAGTTCAACAAAATCCAAGATGATTATGATCAAAATACTAATCATATTCCTAACTTAAATTTTATCCAAGATGATCGTTCTTCGAGTGACATCTTCAAGAACAAATCCTTCTTTGATTTAGTATTAAGGAAATCAGCCACCATGTAACGAGTGTTATCATCCAAATTTGTGACCTCTTTATAGCATCCCAAATAAAAGGGAACGAGATGGTGGACTACATTGGCGAGGTGAAGGATGTTATAATGGTTCATAGTGACTTGGTGCTATGAATGCATCATTGTTAGGATCATATTAAAAACCTCCAATCCCAAAATCTCTATTTTCTTCCCCAAAAGTTGTTGCATCGGTATCAACAGTGCCTATTGAAATGGAACAATTCCCATTAGCAATTCCATCCCCAACAACAATCTTTAAATCATCATAATCAACTATACTCTTTTCCTGAAGTTTACTGTGACTTGGGTGGGACTAGCAAAGAAAAATATATTCATTATTAATATATTGCAAACAACATAATGTACTACACTAGTGATCTATTAATATATTTAAAAGATGATGAACTAATCTCACCTTCATGTAATCTTTTTAGACTTTATCACTAGCTGTGAACGTCTTTGTGACTGGATCCCACCCAAAGCCAGAGTTGTTACGCATAAGTGTTGACATCTTGATATATTGATTCTTAAACCACTTCATTCGGCTCAAGTGGTGATTATAAGTTTTAGGGAACCTAATTTTTGCATTGAGACGATGAAGTATCACTCTTTCTATATTCTGCTTGCTAAGCGATCCATTTGCATCACGCAATCCACTATTAATAGCATCCACCAAGAGGTGCAACAGACCATTGGTATCATCTACGGTCCAAGATTCATAGTTCTCTTTTTCTTTGCTCTTTCCTTAGTTATTTCCTTGTTGTAATCCCCCATTTGCACGAGCTTATCACCACTGGAAAAAAGGCAAAAGTTTCAAATCCATATAAGATGCTTAAACTTTTATATTAATAAATGAATAAATTACTTCAACATAATATTATGCATACCCTTACTGATTATAGTAACATAATTTTAGTCATGATCTGTACACCCACATTAAATAACACTTGAAAATCATCTATAAAGTTATTTTTTCATTACTATTCAAAAATTACTAACATCTCTTAAATGATATGAAAACAACAACAACAGCAACAACTTGATTTTTAAATTTTACTCTAAATATATTTTTACTATCAAAAAATATGTGGCCTAAAATGCATTATCTTCTTCACAGTCAACAAAGGAAAGGGGCTTGAGATAAGGCATTTTAGGATTGCATCGGATTTGCCTATAGTATATGATAATGAACAAACGAAGATTTATCACTTATTGTCACCCATACTATAAACATCGAACTCAAATATCACCCATACTATGAACCAGAAGACAAACAGATTTATCACCCATACTATGAACCAAACAAAAGGAAACCATTCATAACTCAAAACCTTGAACTCAAATATTTGAATTATTTTTTATTTTTTATTTTTGCCAAATTCTTAAAACTCTAATAATAATCATTTATCTTAAAACCCTAATAAAACATAATATAAAAAACCCTAATAATAATCAGAACTTTGGATTACTAAAAAAGGAAGACAAACAAATCTAATCTTTAAAACATAATACATTAGTGATTAAAGAAAGAGGAAAAAGGGTTTGAGAGAAAGAAAGAGGTTTGAGAGAAAGAAGTTTCTAACCTGAAATGAAAGAGTAGAGAATAGTCTCATGGGTTTGGGTGTAATTTTGATATTGATTTGGTATTTATACATCTCACAAAAAAGTCTCACATAATCCACTCTACAAAACAATCAATGAAAATTAGTGAATTTTGAATACCAGGAGACTTTTTTTAAGTTATAAAAAGTCTTGATTGAATACTACAAGATTTGAACACACTCTTTAAAAAATCATGATAGTCTTGAATGAATACCAAAAGACTTTTTAGATTATTTAAAAGTCTTGATTGAATACCACAAGACTTTTTTTATCACAAAAAAGTCCTTTAAAATCTCATAAAATCATAATCCAATACACCCCCCTAAAATAATTTCCAATTGATCTAATAATATTTTAGAATATTTCTATGATTTTTCTCAATTTTTTAAAACTTGAAAAGAACACAAAAATAATTTTAAAAAATAAATGTGCATGGGCGGGATCGAACCCAAACCCAACAAGCAACCCAACAATCGCCCAACCAATAGGCCAGTCTCAATTTCTAATAATGAATTCACTTAATTGTTTTTATACCCAAACTACACTCTAATTTATATAATAATAATAATAATAATAATAATAATAATAAAACAGAGCCAACACCCAGGCTCGAACCCGCGACCAAGGGAAATCCCTAGTGCCACGTGGCGATGCCAGGCACAAAGGTCATTACTGATAATATAGGGGGTTTAATTTTTTATAACTCTACTCTCTGTTAAAACTCAATTTTTACTCTTTGAATAAGTATTGATTTCTAATCTTTTTTTCCAAGTTAATATTACAAAAATACATTTCCGGAAATACTTCTTTACTAATTTTAACCACATTAGCATAAAATTGTTCTCAATTTAATTCAAATAATTATTTTTTGAAATCGAGTATTCATATATTGCAATTAGAAGAATAACTACTATCATGAATGTATATACATTTTGGCAATTCTCATCCCCATAGATTTTATAATTCTTCTCTAACAATTTCACAATTTCTTGTGCCAAGTTTAACAATTTTATATACATATAAATGCACAATTCCTATAACCCAATCATGGCATGTTATTTGTGCCTAACCACTTCAACATACTAATGAAATAGAAATAGAATTTTAAATCAACAAGATGTGCCCTTCTATTGAAATAGAAATTACATCATGATTAAACTTTTATTTAGACATCTCACCTATCAACAAAGAAAATGGAGAGAGGGGTGAGGAGAGAGAATGCTCTCTTCCCTAGGGAACTGAGCAAATCATATGCTCAGGTCCTTCGCCTACCCCCACCCACACGTCATCATGGCAATCTTCAGATGCCTCTTCGCAATCCGCGCCTCCCCACAGTCACCTCGAAAACTCCACTCCATCACGTCACCTCCCCACCCATTAATACCCCAGCCTTTAACCCTAGACCAGTCTTCCTAACCCAAACCAAAGCCTCCTATCCACTCCCAAAAAGACCCACCTCTGCAAAATCGCCACACCAAGAAGATGGAGAGGCACTGTTACAAATGCGGCGGAGGCAACCATAGCACACCGGAGTGCCGCATTCTCGGCTACCATTGCTTCAACTGCAAAAAGTTTGGCCACAAGGTGCGCGACTGCCCAATCCACAACAGAGTTGCGAGCTTGGAGATTGATCTTCCTCACAACAATGCCATCGCGCAAGCCCTGCCGGCCCTTCATGCAAGTGCATTCCTTCACCTTATCAATCCCCAGCGTATTCCCTTGACCAAGGATCTCGAGAGTGCATTCAACTTTGCTTGGTGAAGGAGTGGTCGATGGTGGACCCTTCAAAGGGTCTGCGACGGGGTTTACCATGTTCAGTTCCCCACGGCAACTGAGGCGGAAAGTGCCATTGCGGAGGGTGTCTTCAGCTTCTCGGGCTTCACTGCAACCTTCTCCCCGTGGTCCATGGATTATGGGGCCAAACTCCGACCAAAGCCCTCCTTCATCTGGATAAACCTCCCACTTCTCCCCTTCCACTACTGGAATAAAGAATCTCTTGAAAAGCTTATTTCTCCCTTTGGTAAACTGATCACCCTTAGCCGGGAGATGCTGGATGTGAAAGCAAGAGATCAGGCCCTGGTCCTTATAGAAGTAGCTGACATAATGCTGATCCCCAAAGTCATATCCATTCGCTACACTGCACCATGGAGCCTGGAGAGGCACATTCATGAGGTGTCGGTGCTGCTGCTTGGCGATCCGATTGCTGTTGAGGATGTCCAAACCGGTAAAGTTCAGCTCTTTACTATGGTTCGATCGGCTGAAGACTCTGGAAATGCGAGCTTCTAGCATCCCAAGGTGCCGGAAGGAACCATGGCCGGTGCAATTGGTGGCCCCTCTGGCACGGCAAAAATCCTGGAGATAGTTGAGCAGAATCCCCTTGATTTGGGCGGGAAAGGTCTAACAGCCACGGATTCTCCGCAGGAGGGTGGAAAATTTGAATTGTTTCCAAATATTCCGCATTTGATAAATTCCAACATACACGCACAGATCCCTGAGAATCTGACCCCACAATCCGTGGAGGTCCCCCCTTGATTCTGCATCCCTCCAAGGAGGCACAATAGATTGTTCCTATCACCGAATCTTCAGAAAGCAATAATAAAGAATCCACAAATTACCCCACCAAATCACCCGACAATCAAGCAAACTCAACTGATGAAGGTTCCATTGAAGAAGTGAGGGAAATGTTCTGGAAGGGGAGACTAGTCACCTTGCCACTTTCACTGTTCACCAAGATCAAGCCAGCAGTCGAAGGTGCACTCAGAGACTCAGTGCATGAGGAGCTGAGCAAATTCAACACAGCTGAGCAAGGAATTTTTAATGCTGGTACTAGCAAGCTTGGCACGGACAGCTTTCGCACTCGTTCCATTACCAGAAAGCCAATGAGGAAAGCTTCCAGTTCCTCCATGCCAGTCCCACCGGGCTTCTCTGAAGGCCCATCGAAGAGGCAAAAGCGATCAAGATTAGCTTCCAAGATCATGAGTACAAGGCCATTCATGAAGCATCTCTCGACTACAATTAAGAAGAAAACCTCAGGTATCGCATCTTCAGCTGCTTCTGTCACAAATGCACATCTTAATCCATTTGATCTCCTCTCAAATGCAGACATTTTAGAAGTAGCTGAATCAATTGGAGTGGATGCTAAGGGGACACACTCGGTGCACGTCCTTAAGAGCAATCAGAAGGCCCTTGTTGATCACACTGATCAACTAGGACACTCTGTCTAGCCGCATTAGCTCTTGGAGCTTGAAGATCGTTTCTGGCTGTGTTTTTTTGTGTTTTGGTGCTTTTTGATGCATTTTTTTCCTCATGAAGATTACAAGTTGAAATGTGAGAGGGTTGGGCAACCCTGATAAATGCTCACTAATAAAGGAAGGCATCCGAAGTTGCTCCCCTTCAGTCGTCTGCCTGCAAGAGACTAAACTGAGCAACCGGGACCTCATAAACTCTCCTTAATTGGTGGAAATATCATTACTAACTAGATTCAGTTAGATTCCCTCAACAGCTGTGGCAGTATACTTCTCGGGTGGAATGACAATGTATTGGAATGCACTTACTCTGCTTGTGATATCTTCTCTATTTCAGCATCCTTCAAGAGCCGTTGCTCTGATGTTTCATGGTCGATTACAACTGTATATGCCCCCTTCGAGCTTGATGACAGAGACCTATGCTTCCATGAGATCAAACAGAGATGTAGTCTCCTTAAAGATGCTTGGGTTCTCTGCGGGGACTTCAACGTCACTATCTCTGATGCGGAGAGGTCAAGGGGTAGAGGGTCCTCTAGAGACATGAGATGTTCCCGTGAATTCATTCATGATCTTGCACTTATTGACCTCCCACTTTCAGGGAGGAAATTCACCTGGACAAATCTCCGAGCTTCCCCCTCGATGGCCAGACTGGACAGGTTTCTTATCTCCGCTGCATGGAACCTCTGCTTCCCAGCCTGCATTCAGTTTCTCCTGCCAAGATACTCATCATATCACTGCCCCATTGTTCTTGACACTCAGGTCCTTCAACGGCAGATTCATTACTTCAAGTTTGAGAAAGCCTAGCTTACTCACCCCTCCTTTATCTCTAAAGTAAGTGGATGGTGGCAGCATTTCTCTTGCAAGGGCAACCCAGTCGACATCTTCGCCTGCAAACTGGGCCTACTTAGAAGGCGCATCTACAAATGGAAGATTGAAACCTTTGGCCATATCCCCACCCGCAAGAAGCAACTCCATGACCAACTCCTACAGCTTGAGATTGAAGCAGAACAACTATCTACCCCTCCTGCATCCTTCAGAACCACTCAACTTGAGCTTCAGAATCTAATCAAAGCTGAGTCTGTATACTGGAGACAGAGATCTAGAGTACAGTGGATAAAAGAAGGAGATGCAAACTCCAAATTCTTTCACTCACTCGCAAATGGCAGAAGACGGAGAAACTACATCCACAGCCTTACTCTTGATAACAACATCACAACCTCCCCCTCAACTATCAGAACGGCCATTTCCAAAATATCTGCGGCACTGCTTCAAGCTCAGCTTTTCAAATTGACTGGCTATCCCTTTATCCTTCGAACGATATATGTTTGAATCATCTTGATGAACCCATCACTATGGAGGAGCTCCGAAAAGTAGTATTCAACATGAGCAGCGATAAAGCCCCGGGCCCCGATAGATTTTCAATGAGCTTTTATCACACCTTCTGGGACACTATCAAGGCTGACTGGCTTGGAATGATGCAATCAGTGCATAGGGGAGATGCGGACCTTGGGAGAATGAACTACTCAAACATCATTCTCATACCCAAGTGTGAGGGAGCTAGCTTGGTTACAAACTACCGACCTATTAGTCTGCTGAATTGCTCATTCAAGATCTTCACCAAGATCCTTGCCAATAGACTCAGTCCAATCTTGCACTCACTTGTATCGTCCTCTCAAAGTGCATTCCTCAAAGGCAAATCAACGGTCAACTGCTTCCTAGTGGCGCATGAGACAATAAATCTATGCAGTAGAAGAAGTTCCGACACACTCCTTTTCAAGATAGACTTTACTAAAGCCTTTGATACTGTAAACTGGGATTTTCTTCTACAACTTCTTAAGGCCAGAGGATTTGGACCTTCTTGGTGTAGATGGATTGATATGATCCTCCGAATGGCGAAGTCTTTTGTTATCATCAATAGGGAGAGGGGCAGACAGATCAACTCCAAGCGTGGTCTCAAGCAAGGTGACCCACTATCGCCGATGCTCTTCATCTTGGTGGTGGATGTGTTAGCTCAGATGCTTTATTATGGTCGAAGGAATGGCACATTCTCACAGCTACCTATCGGAGGCCAATTATCTAACCTCTCTATCCTTTAGTTCGCAGATGACACCCTGATCTTCTGCAAAGGTGACGGGCAAGAGATTCTGAACCTCAAGATAACTCTGCAACTTTTCACAAATGTCTCTGGGCTGGCTATAAACTTCAAGAAGTCTTCAATTGTATACTTTGGGAAGTCACAGGCCAAGCTACACGCCTTCTCCACTATCCTCGAATGCAAAGAAGACAGCCTACCTTTCACTTATCTTGGAATGCCTCTCTCCAAAGGCAAATTGAGTAAGCGATATTGGCAACCACTCATTCTTAAGATTGAGAGGAGACTCTTGGTGTGGAAGGGTAAATTGCTTTCTAGAGGAGGCAGGCTGATCCTCATCAATGCCATTCTGAGTGCTCTCCCCGTGTACTTTGCATCCTTCTTCAAACTACCCTTATGGGTGATCAAACGCATCGACCAACTCCGTAGCAGATTCTTTTGGTGTGGGGCTGACACTAATGCATGAGGCTTAGCTTGCACAAATTGGTGCACCATTTGTCAACCTAAGGACCAAGGAGGTCTGGGTGTACTTGATTTGCAAGTCTTTAACAAGGCACTTCTTATGAAGTGGTGGTGGAATCTACTATCCTCAGATTCTCTCATGAGCCAAACACTTCACAACCTATACTATAGAAGATCTGCGAGTGGCTTTACTTGCCCACCACTAGCCTCGCAGTTTTGGAAAGGCATCTTCAACCTCAAAGATCAATTCCTCATTAATGTCCACTGGGAACTTGGAAATGGCAACAATATTAAGTTTTGGCAATCTCGATGGCTCAATGGCCATAGAATTACCACCCTTTTTCCCTTCCTTACTGCTGCTGCATGGAACCCTCAAGCTGAGGCCCTCTCACAAGGGTCTTAGATCAACGGTGTTTGGGAGTGGCACCAATGGCTCAACTGTATTGCTACGCCACATATTCGTGAAGAGAAACATAAGCTCCTTCAAGTCTTAATGGATAAACAGCCCTCAAGCGCTGGTGACAACCCCACATGGAGCCTAACGGCAACGGGGGCATTCTAAGTAAAGTCAGCCTATAACTTCTTCGTCATATCTGGAATGCGATCTCCTTACTACAAGGCGACGTGGTCTTCACTGTCTTCCCTGAAGTGCAAGATCTTTATTTGGCAATTGAGTTGGGGACGACTCAATTCGAAGGACTTTCTACGATCAAAAGGCTGGTTGGGAGACACTGCATGCACAACTTGTGCGTGCCCAATCGAAACCGTCTATCATATTTTCTTCACTTGCCCCATCGCATCTGAAACCTGGAAGTTCTTCACTTTGCTCTTCCACATACAATCCATGCCCACCAACCTGCATGACTACTTTACTTCATGGTGTTTGGCACACGAACACACGGACACATTTGGCACATACTTACTATCTCAATTTGCTGGAGCATTTGGCTAGCTAAAAATGACTGTGTATTTTCTGCTAAATCATCCACACCACATCGGATCATTTCTAATGCTATTTTCTGGTTTCGATCATGGCTAGATGGGATCGGCAGCGAGAAGAAGAAGAAAGCTATGGAGAGAGAAATGGAAGAAGCTAACGTGCAGGACATCCTCCTCTGCAAGGCTCTCATCCGCATTGGCCAGGCCGAGAGCAAGGAAGGGAGTTTCTCTGGCTAGTCTTCCCATGAGGATATCTTCTTTTTATTTCTTGATCAACTGCACTTTGTATGGGTTTTTGTTTTTTGGGGCACTAGCAAGTCATCAGCCCAAATACTTCTTTTATCGTATTTTTGGTGGTGTAGCATCTTGATCAAGGGTTCAGTGAACTAGCTTGATCAGTTTTTTGTATTATGACCCTGTATCTATCTTTCTTTATTATATATATTTTGTGAGGTAAGGAGTTACCCTACCTTTTCCCCTCAAAAAAAAAACTTTCATTTAGCAGGCAACAATTTATATGTGTCATTTCTACTAAACATTTTAAATAACAACATCTCATGATATCACAAAATTAACAAAAACTCATATGACATATCAATTTCAAGCATCAATTTTTCCTACACATGCATACTACTATATTTTAGAAGGCAAAAGAAACACCCACCTTATTTGATGAAAAAGTGGAAGAAAACTCCTAGAAAGTTTCTCCTAGCTCCAACACAAAAGAAATGCCTTCTCCTCTTAAAGCCAACCGAAAGCTCCCCTCCTCCTGAAAAAATCCGAACACTCCTTCTCTCTTTTCTTTTCTCTCTTTTGTTTTTGATTCTGAGTCTGTTGTTCATACAATATGAGGGTTATTTATAGGGTTATTGGGCAAATGAAAAGACTCCTACTACCTAATTAAATACCCACTCACAACCCACTTCCACAAATCCACATCCTCTTCCTCTTCTTGGCCGGCCAAACCCCTTGGGTGCACACACATGCACGTGCACCCAACGTGCACGTGCACCCAACGTGCACACAATTCTCATTCTTTCAATTAATTGTTATTAATTCATTTGTAGGTGTTTGTTACATGACAAGTGTGTAGGATTTAAAGTGTACATTTAAAATGTAGAATAAAATCATGAGCTTCTCTTTTTAATTAATTTTCTAATGGGCTTTAAAATAGACTTTAGGCCTATGGGTTTTAATAAATAATAATAATAATACATTTGTAAAAAATAAAATGAGAATAAAATTGTACATCACTTTGTAAATTTTAGGGACTAAAATACATAAAATTTTACATGCAATGCACGTGCAAAAATATAATATTTTATTTTATTTTTCCTGGTATGTTACACATTTAGAGCGAATTGAATTCTATCTTGCAAAATCATATTTGGGAACTAGTAGATCTTCCACCAGGTAGTAAACCTTTAGTTTCCAAGTAGATTTTCAAGAGAAAAATGAAACCTGATGGATCAATTGATAAATACAAGGCAAGACTTGTAATCACAAGTTATAGACAAAAAGAAGGTCTTGACTACTTTGATACATATTCTCCTGTGACGAGAATAAACTCCATTAGGATGGTACTTGCAATAGCAGCCTTGCGCAATCTTGAAGTACATCAAATGGAAGTGAAAACATTTTTTTTAATGGGAATTTAGATGAAGAAACCTATATGGAGCAACCTGATGGTTTTTCAGCTTCAGGACAAGAAAAGAAAGTTTGTAAACTATTAAAGTCATTATATGGCTTAAAACAAGCACCAAGCAATGGCATGAAAATTTTGACAATGCCATGATAATGAATGGTTTCAAGATCAATGAATGTGATAAATGGGTATATGTCAAAGACACTGAAAGTGGATATGTCATAATATGCTTGTATGTAGATGACACGCTTATTGTTAGAAGCAATAATAAGGTAATTAAATGTACTAAAAACATGTTGAACTCAATGTTTGGCATGAAAGACATAGGACTAGCTAATGTTATATTGGGAATTAAAATCATAAGAACATCAGACGAGCTTGTTTTAAAACAGTCATATTATATTGACAATATTCTTGAAAAAAATGATAAAGATAATTCTGAAATTGCCAGAACTCTAATAGATCTAACTTTGCAGCTATCTAAGAATAATGGTGGGAGTATTTTTTAAGTAGAATACTCTAGAATCATAGGCAGTTTAATGTACTTAATGAGTTGGATAAGACCAGACATAGCCGATGCAGTGAGTAAACTAAGTAGATATACGAGTAATCCTAGAAGCGAGTATTGGCAAGCAATTATAAGAGTACTGAAGTACTTGCATTTTACTCGTAGCTATGGGCTGCATTATACAAGATATTCGACTGTACTTGAAGGATACAGTGATGCAAACTGGACATCTAGTGATAATTCAAAATCTACTATTGGCTATGTGTTTACACTAGGTGGTGAGCAGTTTCTTGGAAATCCTCAAAACAAATAGTGATCGCTAGATCCACAATGAAATCTAAGTTTATCGCACTGAACAAATGTGGGGATGAGCCTGAATGGTTATGCCACTTCGTTAAGGATATTCCAAGGTGGAAAAAGCATGTGCCGCCAATCTCCATACATTCAGATAATCAATCTGTAATTTGTAGAGCACAGAGCTGTAACACCCCGCAAAATTGGAAATGACAATTTTGCTCCTCGTGTGTTACGCACGTGTATTTTGTATCATTACGGGTGATATTTTCTATGTGTTTCAATTATTTATTTTTATGACGTGTTCAAATTCGTTTTATAAAACGGAAACTCATTTTTCTCAAAGTTTCGATTAAAATATTTCATATGTGCAGTGCACGTGTTTTTCTGTGTACGTATTGATTACACTACGGTATATGTATAATGAAATATATTTCCGTATGTATATTTCAATTATTTATAAATATTTTTCCATTGATAAAATCGATTCTGTATTTGAATATTTGTTTTACGTGCAACGCACGTGAAATTTCATCTCATTATTTTCATTCTAAATTTACTTAAAGTTATGCATAATTTTCCTTCTTTTATTTTATCTCATTTAGTTGTCTACTTCTTATTTAGAACACATATGCTTAATAGAAGACTCAAAGCCCACTAGAATTAATTAAATAAATAAACCAAGCCCACAAGAGAAGCCCACTAAGATAATCCTACAATTAGTTGTACATATTCTTATACATATCATGTAACAACTAGTTGATACACAAATAAAAAATTTATAAAAAAAATGAGAACGGTGTGCACTTGTGCACTACACATGCACGTGCATGCACTAAGGAGAGGAGGTCGGCCATTTCTTGTGTGGGGAGAGGGGAGAGAGTGGGAGAGTGGAGTAGTGGGTAGTTATTTGGAGTGTGAGATTAAATCCTAGCCATTCATTTCCTCTATAACCCCCCCCCCCCCCCCTCCCCCTCCTAGTGTTTGTCATATGCACCAAATTAAGGATCAAAAGGGAGAAGAAAAGAAAGAGAGTTAGAGAGTTTTGTCTTGCAATTCTTGGAGGCTTGGAGTTGTTCTTGCTAGGAGAGAAGGGCTAGGCGACCGTGTTGGAGTTAGGAGCTTTCAAGAAATTATTTTTCTACATTGCAAATCTTCTTTGAGGTGGGTGTTTCTTAAGTACTTTCTAAATTTTGTAGAATGAAGCATACTAGTTTGACATATGAGTAGTTGTAGAATTGCGATGAATGTAGATTGCATAATGTTGTTTTAATTATGTCATGATTTGTCGAAATGATGTTATGGTTAAAATGAATGGCTAGAACTCATGTTAATTAGGAAGGGAAAAAGGAAAATAATATCTAGTAAATTGTTGGAATGAAAAGAGTCAAATTGATGCATGTTAGAATGTTCATATAGTAGTCAAAATAATGCAACATGAATGAAAAGGGTTTTAAGATGCTATTCTAGTAAAGAAATGTGGAAATAGTCTCACTAGTATATGTTTTATGAGTATAAGAAATTTTATAAAGAAGTTTTGATGAGAGACAACATTTTATTTGAAAATTGATAATATGAGTTCCTTAATGCAAGTTGGGAGGAAATTTTTATTATATTATCGAAAATGAGGATTTTATAGTTTAAACATATGCTACTATACTGTATGTTGGAAGAAAAATATTCTGGAAATATATTGTATGTTGGAAAAAAAATATTCTGGAAAGAATTTGATTCGAATGATACAAAATAATTGAGAAATCAAAATTTGTAAAGAAGATTTATAAACAGACAAGAAGTATAAAGAGATTTTAACTCCTAATTATAACAGAGAATGGGCTTGGGAGTATTGGCTTTCAGTGTGAGGTTAGAGCGATGTAAACAGTGCTTGGCTTCATAGGTTCGAGTCTTGAAAAGGCTCTGTTTTTTTTATTTCGAAATCTGATTTTCCCCAAACACACAAAAGCCTGCATGTAAGGCCTTCGAATTTCATTATCTTCAGTAGCCCCTATTGGGCATACTGGCCTTTGGGTGTGATTTGGGGTGGTTACTATAGCATGGCGGGGGTTGTGGGTTCGAATCCTGGCCTGGCTTTTTAATATATTTAGAGTTTTTTGACATATTTGGAATTTCCATGAACACAAAAATTTGGGATTTTTTTTTATTCCTCTAGAATATTATCTAGACTTTATAAAATATTTCCACAATATTTGATATATATTTTGTGAGAATTGAAGGTGGAATTTGCATTAAATAATGTGTTAAAGAACTTGAAATTTTAATTAAAAATGTGACTCTTGTATGATAAAAGAAAGATGAAATTTTGAAATGCTATTAGAATCCTCTTGATGAGATTTTATAGTATTTGATTAAGAATATTTGAATTGCATACAAGGTTATGAATGATTAAATTGATAATGGAAGTTGAAGTGAGTTGCTTTATGGTTTAAGGTTATAAAGAAATGAATATGAAAAAGAGATTGTGAATAAAGAAATGAATATGAGAAAGATATTGTGAATAAAGAAATGAAATATCTTGATGAGGTTAGACGTAACTTGTGTGGTCTCAGTTGAGACGGTTGTTATTCTAGGGTGAGCAAGGCCCAGATTATCGGCAGTTAAATTTATGAAATTTGAGAAGTAAACAGTATTGGGTTGACTGTCTCAGTATTGTGTTTAAGACCAGTGGGTAAGCTAGACTCTAGTTTTTAATAATCATAACTTAAACTTAAGGACAAGGCACTAGTTGGTAATATGATGAAATGAGTGCAAATGTGAGTTATGGACTCCAGAATGATCCTTTGAGAGAGACGGTCCCCAGTATTCCGGGACAATGGACGTAAGCGCCATAGAATGATCCACAGAGTGGGAACGATCTCCAGTATTCCAGGACGAGAGCGACGCTTATGGGATGCTTGTGTAATGAGGGCTCCAGAATGACCTGCGGAGTGAGACGATCTCCATTATTCCGGGACAATGGACGTAAGGGCCACAGAATGATCCACAGAGAGGGATTGGTCTCCAGTATTCCAAGGGCGAGAGCCAATACTTGCAAAGTGTCTAAATCTTGTAGTAGTCATCGTACTAGGTTGCATGACGAGGGATCTAACCCTATAATGTGGAGTACGTAGGTGCTTTCCCTCGGACCTATGTAGTATGGAATGCATAGAATTCGAACAAGTATGCATTAGTGACATCCTAGCGTAAACATCTGCATTAGGCATTAAGTCATTACATACATTGACATGTTTAGAGCAGTCACTTTTAACACTTTATTTACATTCAAGTTTGTGGTTGTTAAAGTATTAAAGAATCGTTATATTACGGCATAGTGAGGATCGCCATTTATAATATTGTGTCGGTTGTAAGCAACTAACGTGCCCACAGTTTCATATGCAGGACTTGGAATTTACAAGAAGATATAAAGATGAATTCGATGCTGATGATTACTTAAATGCTAAAGTTGTTACAATTGTATATTTATCATGTTGTACTTTATTTTTTTCCGTTACGTTATTGATGTAAAAGAACAATGATGTAATAAAAAAGTTCAAAATTTTTTGTAAAATTGTACGAAGTGAAGTGTAGATCCTGTTAAGCTACGAATTACCGTATTTTGGTATTTGGGGCGTTACAAGAAAAATATGTATAATAGTAAATCTAGACATATTCGTCGAAGACATAATACCATTAGACAACTACTCTCTACTGGGGTTATCTCTGTGGATTATGTAAAGTCAAAGGATAACATTGCGGATCTGCTAATCAGAGGGTTAAACCGAGAGTTAGTTGATAAATCATCGAGGGAAACGGGACTAAAGCCCATAAATAATAAGTTGATACATTGGACACCCAACCTAGTTGACTGGAAATCCCAAGATCTAGGTTCAAAAGGACAACTAAATTGTAAGTCAATGTTGGATCACTGTGGGGATTTCCCCATGTCCATTCCTATGATAAAATAGTGATACCCATAAGGCTAGAGGCTAAGCTAGGCTTTTAATGATTCTTATGTGTTGAAAATCAGAGCAGAATAATGCGGGTTACTCATAACTAAGAAATCACCTATGTGAGTGGGAAGAAGGACCATTTCCAAGGGAATAATGAAGGGCAATATTCTTGTTAAACTCTTGCAGAACCAGACGTATGTTCATGGCCAAAACGAATATAATCGTGAGGACTGAAATGCGTTAGAAAGATTTCTGTGTGAGATATGTCATCATTTACACAAATGACAGAATAGTTCAAGGACGTCGCATCTACTGTTTAGTTAGTAAAGTAATCATATTTTTATAAGGGAATGTTCAAAGGTAACACCTACCTATTATATGCAGGTCTCGACCATGGAATTCTATCACCAAGTCTGTTGTGTCAGTCTGTCATGTCAGCATGTCGTATCTGTGGTCGTCAATTTCATTCATGTGGGGAATGTTAGTAAATGGGTATTCTATACACCATTTACGAACCAGTTTTTGTGCAATTTTTGAATAGGATCCTCTATGATTTAGTGAAAGATCTTGTTGGATTTGTGTTCTCATTTTTTAGTAGATCAAAATCATATATTTACTTGCTCAAAACGGTTATCGACTGAATGAGAAATTGTCTCTCAAAGTGAGCCTGTTTCATTTCTGAAAATAAGTTGAGGGATTTTAGTCTCAAAGGAATTAGAAGAGGATATATAATAACATCTTTCTTGTGTAAGATAGCAAGCCAAGAGGCTCTCTCTCGTGCGAAGGGGGGGCAAATCTCAGACCGGATTACATACAACTTTTGTGTGCGCTCGCACGTCCTGCGGACACGAATGTCGGACCGTCATGAACCCACCTCGTGCAGAGCCACTTTTTTGCTACAGTTTTACTTTTTTCAATCTGTAACGACTGAAATAAATGTAGAAACGGTTTTGTTTGCCATTTATTCATGTAACAGTTTTGTACGCCGTTACAGTATTGCATTCAAACTTCTGTCTGCCGTTATTGCCGGTGCATTGAAGGAGTTGTCTGCTGTTACAGTGGATGCAGTCAATGCGTTGTCTGCTTTTTCAAATCTCACCCTGGCCCTATAAATAGAGCCCTCTCTCCCCTGAATCAACACACCAGAACCTCCTCTCTTCCCTTAAACCTCTGTTCTGTGCTCAAAGTCCAATTCCTTTCTTCGGTCCTACGGTGATTGAATTCAGACGTTGTCCAGTTCGAGAACTTGACGTGGTGCCTTTGTCGAGCTTTTCTATCGTTGCATCCTAGGAGACAGACGCCTCAACAAACTCCAGCACCCGAACGAGGCGAATATTTTTTAAGGAGATTGTGTGATACACAAGCCTCGACACAAATCGGTTTGGTTTTGTTATTTTTATTTACTTTTTAATTTTATTGGTTTTCTTCTTCTTCTCCTTCTTTGATTTGTGCCTCTAATTCATACTTGATTTTATTCCAAACGATTTTGTAATCAAAATATGATAACATGATCACCATCAATGATGGTTCTAAGAACTTGGTAGTCTGAGTGCACTGTCAATACATATTAGAGAGTACTACTGGGTGGATATGAAGAATATTAACGAGATATATCTTTACAAAACTGAACAATACTCCCTTGATGCCATTAACAAATTCAATATCTATCCTGATCAAATTCCTTCTTGGCTAGTGGATTGAATCCCTGAAAAAGGTGGCTATCTCATTGGCAATTTACAGCCTGCATCTATGGATTTTAGATTCTTTTCCCTCGGGAATTTATGGCCTATAGTCTCTTCCCTTACTACAAGGCATGCTGAGGGCATTCTCACCCTTATTGAAGATAAATGGGATGATCTTGTGGGAAACATGCCCCTAAAAATATGTTATCCTGCACCTGAATATGAAGAATGTCGCATAATTACAGACAGTGATCCTAAGCACAGTTGAGTTACTTTTTTCCACAAATTTCTTTCTCATTAAAATGAAAGAGCATTGCAGTTATTTATGTTTCTAGTTATGTCATGTTTGCAAATTCAATGCACTAATTCACATCTGTAAATTGCACCTAAGGATAACTTCACAGATACATACCCTACCTAGGATGACCCACTGAAATCCTTAGTCTGCATTAGGTATGCACTTTGACGACCCGACTGGACCCAGACCTGATAAGGTCAACAGATACATAGAAAAATATTATTGGATTATTGGGATGATTTACAACTGAGTACAATGACTCCTATGTATAGGAGGAAAATAAATACTAAACTGATACATAACCCTATATGTGACTAAATATATTACAATATCTAACACCCCTCTCAAACTCACGGTGGGTCGAACAGTGTGAGTTTACCCACCAAGTAACGAAATCTCTGAATAGTGTGTGATTTGGTGAAGAAGTTTGTTGTCTACTGTGAAGATGTAACAAAATGAAGGAAAATGGTATCTACTTCAAAACGCTCACTAATATAGGGGCAATCTATTTCCATGTGCTTCGTTCGCTCATGAAAAACCGGGTTGCTTGATATGTGCAACGCACTCCGATTTTCACAATGAAGATGAGTAGCTCCTATGAGAGTGACACAAATATCTGATAACAGCCAACGAACATGACCAATCTCTCTAGTAGTAGCTGTCATTACTCTGTACTCAGCTTCGGTGGAAGAACATACAACAACTTCCTGTTTCTTGCTTCGCCATGAGATCAGTGAATCACAAAGAAATAGACAGAAATATGTGGTAGACCGTCTGGTAGTAGCATCACCCGCTCCATTTTGGATGCAAAATGTATGAATAATGAGCGAGTGATAGTGCCTCGAAGATATATGAGGATCCGAAGAAAAGCATTGTAGTGAACTGATGTAAAAGCAGAAACAAACTGACTAACAACATTGACTGCATGAGCAATAACGTATCTGGTCATGCAAGTAGACAAGCTGTCCAACAATCTGTCTACATATAGTAGGATCAAGAAGGAGCTCACCATCTGTGGGGAAGCTTCACATGAAGCTCTCAAGGGAGTATCGGCTGATCGACTGTCAGAGAGATATGCAGTAGAGATAATATCTGACGTGTAAATCTATTTAAAAATGACTATGCCCCGTGATCCATGAGAAATCTCTAGACCTAGAATGTAGCGTAGTCTACCAAGATCTTTCATATGGAACTGCTTGTGAAGGTAGTTTTGGGTGGATGCAATGCCTACGAAGTCATCCCCAGTAACAATAATATCATCAACATATAATAGTAGAAGTACTCTCCTCTGCGGTGATGACCGCATAAACATAGAGTGGTCCTGTGAACTCTGACGGAAACCAGTCTGGGTGATGACACAGCGAAAACACTCAAACCAGGCTCGAGGGGCCTATTTCAGGCCATATATAGCACGACAGAGACGGTAAAGATGACGAGGAGTGGTAAGACAAGAAGGAGGATGCATTTAAATAGTCACAGATAATGTACCATGAAGAAATGCATTCTTCACGTCCATCTGGTATAACGGCTACTGACGAACGAAGGCAACGGCAAGAAGAGTGCGAACTGTAGTCATCTTTGCAACTGGGAAAAAAGTCTCATCATAATCAATGTCATACTCCTGAGTACATCTTCGGGCAACTAGGCGAGCTTTGTGCCTCTCAATGAAGCCATCAGGTCGATATTTGACCTTAAAGATCCACTTGCAGCTAACAGGATGAACGCCCACAGGTAGTGGAACAACATCCCAAGTGTCAGTCTGATCAAATGTACGGAACCCTTTTGCAATAGCTTCCCACCACTCGCGAAATTGAAATAGCTTCCTGATAGATTCTGGGCTAACGTGTGGAGTGTATAGCAATGAGATATGCATGAAACTGTGATGAGTAGGAGACAACGGTGACAAAACCAAACTGGTCAAATGGGCCAGTGGCATCAGGCGTATAACGGGCCGGTGGGAAGCCTAAGGTAGAATGTGTAGACTGACTGACCGGTGGTGGATGGCAGTGTGTGGGGGTGAGATAGGTGGAGTAGGTGCATGCAGGTGTGGGGATGCAGGTGGTGACGGTGTAGGATGCTATAGGGATGCAGGTGGTGTATCCATAAGAGGAATAATAGGTGGAATGTCCGCAGTTATTGCTCATGCGACTTGTGTGCGCCCGCACGTCCTTCGGACGCGAATGCCGGACTAACATGAACCCACCCCGTGCAGAGCCACTTTTTGCTACAGTTTTACTTTTTCCAATCTGTAACGGCTGAAATAAATGTAAAAATAGTTTTGTCGGCCATTTATTGACGTAATAGTTTTGTCCGCCGTTACAGTATTGCATTCACGCTTCTGTCTGCCGTTATAGCCGGTGCATTGAAGGAGTTGTGTATTGTTACAGTGGATCCAGTCAATGCATTGTCCGCTGTTTCAAATCTCACCCTGGCCCTATAAATAGAGACCCCACTCCCCTGAATCAACACAGCAAAACTTCCTCTTTTCCCTTAAACCTATGTTCTGTGCTCAAAGTCCAGTTCCTTTCTTCGGTCCTACGGTGATTGAATTCAGATGTTGTCCAGTTCGAGAACTTGATGTGGTGACTGTGTCAAGATTTTCCGTCAATGCATCCCGGGAAACAGACGCCTCAACAAACTCCAGCACCTGGACGAGGAGAAAAACTGAATTTCAATTTATAAAACGAATTCGAACAAGATATAAAAATAAATAATTGAAATACGTAGAAATATTACACGTAACTGTGAAATATACATAATCTTCACGTGTATCGAAAGCATGTGAAATGCACGTAAAAACACAAAGAATGAAATTTAATATTTGAGTTGTCTCAAATAGGATAAGAATGAATTTTGAGAAGACGAAAAATGTATAAATAGTTAAAACACAAAATATGTATGATACTTATATTAAAATACGTTATGGATATTACTCGTAACGATACAAAATATACGTGCATAACACACAAGGGCCCAAATTGTCATAACTCAATTTTGCGGGGTGTTACGCTTTCACTTATGTTCATACCTTCTGCATGTATCTCATACAAGATCAGTTGAAGTTCTTTAGAAGTTCTTTTGTCAATTTAAACATTATACAAAGAATCGGTTAATTCATTCATTATGTAGTTCCTACATAGATAATCAAAACTTTTCCAAGCATCCACAGCGGCGATGACTTGGTAATCTTATTCATCTTCTTTAATATTGGGAATGTTACCGCTTATTTCGGTGTGGGGGTAATCAGATAGAATTTGTGGATCCGAGGAAAACCTGAACAGCTGACTCGGCCTTCTTGCTCCTGCCGCAACCTGCAAGGAAGTGCGAGACACCGGGGTTGATTCCGGCGACGCACCCTCCGACGCTCTTGTCAGTAATCAGCAAAAGATTAAGAAAGAGCTTAAGTGGTGAAAAAGTGATTAACCTGGTCTTGGTGGTAGAGGGGTTGTATTTATAGTCGCCTTTGGAATGATTTGGGACCTGATTTCCTGCCTAACAGTTAGGAGGAAAATCCTCTTATTCTGTTTTTGGGAAGTTAGCCCCTGATTCCCTGGTGAGAGCCAATCAGGTTTATTGATTTGATTTGATCAAATCAGTGGCCTGATTCTCCTCTTGGTGGATCGGGCTTGTATCGGGTCGGGACCCATGCCCAGTTGAAGCGGATCTATTCGTGGGTGGTTGGTCCTGTGAGAAGGAGGCCCAATACCCGTTTTGGATCCATCTGTATGTGAAATTACTTTTTTACCCCCATGCTTCAGGATTCATGCTCGATCTGGACGGTCCTGATTTAACCCCATTTTTAGCCATATCAAGGAACATCTTCGTTTAAGAATCTTGCGAGATTCAATGTGGTCAAGTATAACATCATTTTCTATTGCCACATCTTGAAATTCTGCCCGTTGAATTTCTCAGGCTTCTCCCCATGGGAGACTGAGATAGGTACAATGACTGGCATTGGCACTCATGCCATAGCAATAGTCAGCACTTGTGTCGCATCAACAGTTGGCACTTGGACCGTTTCAGCCACAACAACATTCTCTGATGCAGTTGTCATTTCGATTCTAAAAACACACAACACAAATGTAAATTTTCAGATTGGAAAAAAAAAGGAGTGCCTCAAAATTAGAGAAATAAAATAAAATATTTGTTTTAAGTTTGTTACAAAACGTTTGCAGGAAAGCAAGTTTAGATTGAGAGGCAAAAAACAGAGAAGGAGAAGAAGATGTCAAAAAATCGAACAAAATAAAAAATACAACGAAACAACAAAATATAAACTCAAACTGATAAAGCCGAGGCTTATGTATCACACAATATCCTTAAAAAAGATTCGCCTCATCCGGGTGCTAGAGAGTGTAGAGGCACCCGTCTCCCAGGGTACAACGGCTGAGAAGCATCAACTGTTGCACCACGTCACGCTCCTGAACTAAAAGAACGCTTGAACTCTATCACCCCACAACCAAATAGGAACTGGGAAGAAAAGAGTAGAACAGAGAGGAAGAGAAGTGCTGGTGTCTAAAAATGAAGGAAGAAGGGGCCTCTATATATAAGGCCAGCAAAAAACAGACAGGTGGTTGAATGCACCCTCTATGACGGACATGTGAGTGAATGCCTAAACTGTAAAGGCAGACAAAACCGTTTCTCAGTTTAAAACCATGTTGTAACGGAGTGGGGTTCAGATGGTCCGCATTTGTATCCGCATGACGTTTGAGCGCACACAAGCCACATGTAATCCAGTCCGAGATTTGCACCCCCCCACCACCCCCCCGGGCGAGAGAGAGAGAAAAAGAGAGAGAGAGAGAGAGAGAGAGCGCCTTCTGGCTTGCTTTCTTACAATGTCAAGAAAGGGTTTATTATATATACCCTCTTAATTCTTATGATTTTCCCGATATGGGACTAAAGTCCATCAAACCATTTTCAGACATCAAGTGTCTCACTTTGAAAGATAATTTCTCATTCACCCAATAACCGTTGAGCAAGTAAATATATGATTCTGATATACTCACGAAGGAGAACGCAAATCCATAAAGATCTCTAACTAATTCACAGTGGAGTGGATCTTACTCAAAAAATTGCTTCAAAACTGGTTCGTAAAATGGTGTTTAAACACCCATTTTCTAACACAACACTCAGGTCCCGACCCACCTCATCTCCATCGTCGCCTCACCTTCCCAAATGCACACCCTCTCTGACGCCACCCTCCACTCCTTCCTCCTTTCCCACATCCTCGACTGCCGTGACATCACCCTCTCCAACACCCCCTCCATCTCTCAATCTTCTTCACCCTGCCCTCTGCCACTTCCCCCCTTGTTAATCTTAGTTCTAGATCCAACCCGTATTCTTCCCATCTAAATTTTGGGATTTCAAATATACAAATTAAAATCTGAAAATGAAATTAAGTTATAAATATGGTTTCAAAAATTAATACATACACCATACATAGATACAATTAATTTAGTTAAGTAGAATTTCTTAAAAGCAGTTTCACAAATACCTTGAATGCTATATATGTTTTTCATCGAACACTTGATGAGAAAAGTACAATTCTATAAATTAAGTACCAGATTTCTAAGTTTTCAAGTGTTTGTTATTCAAATATGCATAAGGCAATAGCAAAACGGAAAAAGTGAAAGAAACCCTACCAAATCTCATTCTTAAATCCGACACCGCAATCATCCCCATCTTCAACGTGTACACTTTCCCAAATCCATATTTTGGGATTTCAAAAATACAAATTAGAAATTGAAAATGAAATCTAGTAGTAAATTAGGATCTCAAAAATTAATACATACACCACACATAGATACAATTGATTTAGTTAAGAAAAATTTCTCAAACGCATTTTCACAAATACATTGCGTGCTGTAGAGGCATTTCATCGTACAATTGATGAACAAAACTCAGTATTAGAAATTAAGTACTGGATTTCTAGATTTTTAAGTTTTTTCTATTCAAATATTTATAAGGAAATATGATGAACACATTATTATTCACTTTTTAGAGCAATAATCTTAATATAATTAGACATTTAAAAGCTCTATATATGGTATTTAACTCTTATTTTCTCTTTTCCACAGGAAACAGCTTATAACAGCAAAACGAAGCAGATTCAGGACTTCAAAGATGATACACAGAAAAATGCAGAGGAACAGTCGACTTATTCCCAAGAGTAGTCGACTGGCCTGATCAAAGATAAAATCTACAGAAGTCTCGACTCAGTCGACTGGTCAGAGATAAGTCGACTGGTCTGCGGCGGAGTAAACAAATCAAATCTTCAAAGATACACCTGAATCTAATTTCAAATCTATTTGAATCAAGATTTTATGCAGCGAATCAAATCTAAAGACAGGGTATTTCCAAGTGGACGTGGTGAACAGATAAGGAAGGAAAGGAGAAAAGAGAAAGATATTAATCATCAAATCAAATAAAGAAGGATCTTCCTGAAAAAGTGGAAACCCTAATTCTCAGCCGTACTCTATAAATATCAGAAGAGGTCAACGTAGATGAGGTGATCATCAGATATATCTCTGGGAAGCGACTCAATCACCAAATTCCTGAACAAACATCGAGAGCATCACTCCATCAACATCGAAGAAGGAGAGAGAAGATCCAGCAACCAGAAGACAGTCGACTGTGTGACAGCCAGTCGACCATATTGCCGGAATCCATTAGTTTATTTCTTCTTTTCTCTTTATTCTTTTATGTTGATCATGTATTCAAACTTGTTAAGCAATAAAGTTATTATTATGTGGAACTAATTTCATAGTTGGGTAGATCGAAACCGTAGTTATGTAATGCTATTTTCTTCTGAACTCTTCTATGTTACTTATTGATTGAATCTAATTGAATTGGTATAGGTTTATGATAGTCAAACTAGTTTTCAAGACTGAGAGCAGTCGACTGAGGTGAGAGCCAGTCGACTGACGTACAGAACTTGGGAAGCTCAAGTTTGGATGTCATTTATCTGAATCTGTTATATGAGCATATTGAGACGACCGAATCTCGTGCTCATAATTTGTAACAAAGGAATCTTTAGGGGTTCTTGGTTCAATCAACTTAGAGGATCTAGATCTGATACCAATTTCTAGAACTTTAAGTGTTTGTTCGTTTCCACTGTTCTTATGTTTTCTCTAAGTATAACTTAGTAGATACCATGCTAGATACTTACGGAAAGAAACGAATTAGAGTAGATACCATGCCTAATTCTTGGCTTAGGGAAACATTACTTTAAGGAGTAGATACCATGCCCTTGAAGTGAACAAACATGAGTAATTAGAAGTAAGTTCAGAAGGTAACTTAGCATTATTAACTATTGGTGGAGATCAACAGCCCAACTATTCAAGAGATATTTGTGATTCAACACCTCTCATCTTAGTTTTAATCTTTTAGTTCTTTTAAAATATTATAAAAACTCTTATTCATTTTTATTATTAGTTTTATTGATTAGTAAGTTGAAGTCTACAATCTCTGTGGGATCGACCCTTGCTATTACTACGATTCGATTCGTGCACTTGCGAGGTTTTATAATTTGTGTCTAGTTAGTCTATTTATTTAGGTAGCTAGAAATCAACAACAAGTTTTTGGCGCCGTTGCCGGGGATTGTTTAGTATTTTAACTTACAAGTCAGTAGAATTTTTATTAGTTTTTCTTTTCTTTTATTAATAATTTTTTCTTTTAGGTTACAGGACTTCGGTGAATGCACGGTAGACGATCACTTCGACCAGAGCTACTACCTATTGATGCAGAAACAGAACGAACTTTGCACAGACTAGGTAAGCTAGTTGCAGCCAACCAGTCGACTGCTGTACGGACCCAGTCGACTGCACAGAGACAGATTTCACAGGGAAGAATGGCTGAAGAAATACAAAATCGAGTGCCAATGCAGGACAAATTCACTCCTAAGAATATTGAGCAACCTTCCTGCATTGCTTTTAAACCTAATGCTACAGGGAACATGCACCTATCTCCTCATTTACTTAGTATGGTTCCCCACTTTAGTGGCAAACCAGATGAAGAGCCTCATCTTCACTTGCAAGACCTTTTCGATCTTTGCAGGACACAAAGCGTCCAAGGGCTTACCGCTGAACAAATCAGGTTAATCTTGTTTCCTTTTTCTTTAAAACTTAATGCTAAGTTGTGGTATAATTCTTTGGAACCAGGATCAATTAATTCATGGGAGCAATTGGCAACGAAATTTTTGAAAGAGTTCTTTCCAGCCCAGAAAACCAAACAGCTAAAAAGGGAGATTCAACTCTTCCAACAAAAAGATGGAGATCTATTCTTCGAAGCATGGAAGGATTTCAAGAGCAAGCTTCTCAAGTGTATTACGCACAATCTACCCAAGGATGATCAGGTACAAGCTTTTTATGAAGGTTTAAATGACACTAATAAAGCAATTGTTGATGCAGCTTGCAATGGAATTTTGATGCGGAAAAGTGGAGAAGAAGCCATTGAAGTTTTTGAAGAACTCAGCGAGAACTCCCAACAATTCTCAACAAGAAGGGGACCTACGAAAAAACAGGGAGTTTACGAGATCTCTAATAATAATAACATTCAATTAGAAATGGCAAACATGAATAAGAAAATTGATATGCTTGTTAATGCAATGTCGACAATGGGTGGAGTTAAAAATCAAACAAATGAAATGTGTGCAATTTGCTCGCATTTAGATCACACAACTGATACATGTCCCATGTCTACTTTCACAGATCAGGAGCATGCGAATTATGTGGGTCGAGGAGTATTTCCACCAAAGAACAATCCATACTCGAACACATATAACCCAGGATGGAGAAATCATCCAAACTTCTCATGGAGCAATAATCAAAATAATCAAGGGAATCAATTCACACAAGGACATGCACGAAACCCTCAGATGGGAAGTGGGTTTGAAAGACCAGCTCCAGAACAGAAGAAGTTGGATTTTGAATCCACTGTTCTTCAACTGCTCCAACAACAACATCAAACAAGCAACCAACAAGGACAAGCAATTCAGAAGTTGGAAACCCAAATTGGTCAGATTGCAAAAGAGCTAAGCGAAAGAAAGGCAGGTGAACTCCCTTCACAAACCATACCAAACCCAGGAGGTCAAGAACAACTCCAAGCAGTGACTACTTTAAGAAATGGTAAGATAATTGACAACAAGGTTGGAACACACACAGACAAACCAGTCGACTGTTTTTACAAACCAGTCGACTGCACAGACAAACCAGTCGACTGCACAGACAAACCAGATACACAACCATCAAAAGCTTTGGGTTCAAGTAAGGTAAGTGAAAAAGTAGGGACAATTCCACCACCATTCCCTCAAAGGTTAGTCAATAAAAAGAAAGAACAACATTTATTTGACGTCTTTGAAACTCTCAAAAAGGTAGAAATTAATATCCCCCTACTTGACGCTATTAAACAAATTCCTTCTTATGCAAAATTTTTGAAAGACTGTTGTACTCACAAAAGAACATTTCAGGTTAAGGAGGATGTGGCCTTGACAGAAGAAGTGAGCGCCGTATTATTAAGAAAACTACCACCTAAACTGAAAGATCCAGGTAGTTTCACCATTCCTTGCAAAGTTGGTGAGCACTTCTTTGAAAAAGCACTGTTAGACTTGGGGGCAAGCATCAACCTTCTTCCTTATTCTGTTTACGAAAAGCTTGGATTGGGGGAACTCAAGCCAACATCCATCACTTTGCAATTGGCTGATCGCAGCATCAAAAGACCTAGAGGTATTTTAGAAGATGTCCTAGTTCAGGTAAATGATTTTATTTTGCCTGCTGATTTTGTTGTGTTAGATATGGAGGAATCTTCAATGTCATCATCTCTACCGATCATATTAGGTAGGCCCTTTATGAGTACAGCTGATATAAAAATTTGTGTTAAAAAGAGTATTATAAGTATGAAGATAAACGGAGAAAAAGTGGAATTTAAAATGTTTGATACACTGAAATTACCACAAGATGATCATGAATGCTATAATATTGATGTGGTGCAGGAGATTGTTGATCAAACATTTCAGGTACATAGCGTTGAACCACTACAAGCCACAATCACTCAATCTCTAACTTTATCTCATGTTGAACAAGAATACGATGACTGGGAGATTGCAGAGACAGTACATCACCTTGAAACTCCACAGTCATATTCAGGTAAGCCTGCACCTTTATTTGAAAAATTTGTGTCTGATAATCTTTGTTTTTCTACAGATCAGGCGCCTGGTGCACAGAGAAAGTCGACTGGTGTTTTAACCAGTCGACCAAACCCAGACACCCAGAACAAGTCGACTGCTGACATGGACCAGTCGACTGTACAGAAGCGTCCAGACATAGAACTCAAGCAGCTGCCCGCTCATTTGAAACATGCATTTTTGGGCGAGAACCAGACACTGCCGGTGATAATTGCTGCAAACTTAAATGCACAGGAAGAAGAAAAGCTGCTGAAGGTATTGCGAGAACACAAAAATGCAATAGGATGGACCATTGCAGACATCAAAGGAATAAGTCCATCCAAGTGCATGCATAGAATACTCCTTGAGAACGATGCAAAACCTAGCAGAGAGGCACAACGAAGGCTCAACCCCAACATGAAGGAAGTGGTAAGAGCAGAAATTTTGAAGCTACTAGATGTTGGCATCATCTATCCTATCTCAGACAGCAAATGGGTAAGTCCTATACATGTAGTACCTAAGAAAAGTGGAGTTACAGTGATAACAAATGAAGAGAATGAACTTATCCCAACAAGAGTAACCACAGGATGGAGGGTATGCATTGACTATAGGAAGTTGAATAATGAAACCAGGAAAGATCACTTCCCTCTTCCTTTTATTGATCAAATGTTAGAAAGATTAGCAGGATATAGTCATTATTGTTTTCTAGATGGTTATAGTGGCTATAATCAAATTGCTATTGCTCCAGAAGATCAAGAAAAGACCACTTTTACATGCCCTTTTGGTACTTTTGCTTACAGGAGGATGCCTTTTGGATTGTGCAATGCTCCAGCTACATTTCAAAGATGCATGATGAGCATATTTTCAGATATGGTGGAAAGGTTTATTGAGGTATTTATGGATGACTTTAGTGTTTTTGGATCTTGTTTTGATGAATGCCTTAACCATTTGCAGCTTGTGCTTAAAAGATGTGAAGAATGCAATTTAGTGCTGAATTGGGAAAAGTGCCATTTCATGGTACAACAAGGTATTGTGTTGGGACATGTGGTGTCCAAAAGGAGAATAGAGGTGGACAAGGCAAAAATTGACATCATATCAAAGCTACCCCCTCCCACTACAGTTAAGGGTGTTAGGAGTTTTCTAGGACATGCAGGTTTTTATAGACGATTTATAAAAGACTTTTCAAAAATCTCCAAACCCCTTTGTGACTTGTTAGCTAAGGATGTTGAGTTTATATGGACAAAAGAATGTACAAATGCTTTTAATACATTGAAAAATCTTCTCATCTCTGCACCTATAGTCATGGCACCAGATTGGAGCCATCCTTTCGAGCTTATGTGTGATGCAAGTGATTATGCTTTAGGGGCTGTTTTAGGTCAACGAATCAATAAGAAACCTCATGTTATCTACTATGCTTCTCGAACTTTAAACGATGCACAGCTAAATTATTCCACTACTGAAAAAGAAATGTTAGCTGTTATTTTTGCTGTAGAGAAGTTTAGATCATACTTAATTGGTTCTGAAGTTATTGTTTTTACTGACCATGCTGCCTTGAGGTATTTGTTTGCTAAAAAGGATGCTAAGCCTAGGTTAATCAGATGGGTGCTGTTGCTTCAAGAATTCGATCTTGAGATTAGAGACAAGAAAGGAAGCGACAATGTTGTGGCAGATCACATGTCCAGACTACTTCAGGAGGAAGAGAGAATTATGCCCCCGCTGAATGAAAATTTCCCAGATGAACATCTATTTGAAATAAATTTTCAAACTCTCGGGGCAGTCGACTGGTCCTTCAACCAGTCGACTGGACTCTCTGAACAGTTCCCCTGGTTTGCTGATATTGTCAATTTTCTAACTGCTCATGTTTTTCCTCCAGGTATGACACATCAGGAAAGGAAAAGATTGGTGGATCTGAGCAAACACTATTATTGGGATGATCCTTATTTATTCAAATTTTGCTCTGATCAAATTATAAGAAGATGTGTGGCAGACGAGGAACAAAGGAGTATTCTACAACATTGCCACCAATATGCATGTGGAGGACATTTTGGGCCAAAGAGAACAGCACTTAAGGTATTGCAATCTAGTTTTTATTGGCCTAAAGTATTCAAAGATGCTTTTTCTTTTTGCAGGACTTGCGACAAATGCCAAAGGACAGGCAACATCTCTTCTAGAAATCAAATGCCACTACACAACATACAAGTAATCGAGCTTTTCGATGTTTGGGGAATCGACTTCATGGGTCCATTTCCTAACTCATTTGGTTATTTATATATACTTGTTGGTGTGGATTATGTGTCTAAATGGGTCGAGGCTGTCCCCTCACGAACTAATGATCACAAAGTTGTTGTCAAGTTTTTGCAGGAGAACATTTTCACTAGGTTTGGTACACCACGAGCAATAATAAGTGATGGAGGGAGCCACTTCAATAACTACCCATTTGCTTCTTTGATGAAGAAATATGGAATTACACATAGAGTGGGAACTCCATATCATCCTCAAACCAGTGGGCAGGTGGAGATTAGCAACAGAGAGATCAAGAGCATCTTGGAAAAGACAGTCAATACAAGCAGAAGGGATTGGTCACTACGCTTGAACGATGCATTATGGGCCTACAGAACCGCTTTCAAGACACCCATTGGCATGTCACCATACCGTTTGGTCTTTGGAAAAGCATGTCATCTGCCGGTAGAATTGGAACACAAAGCTTATTGGGCTATCAAAAAGTTCAATTTTGATATGAAACAGGCAGGTGACAAAAGGAGATTGCAACTAAATGAGCTTGAAGAATTGAGGCACGATGCATATGAAAATGCCAAGCTATACAAGGAAAGGACTAAGTTATACCATGATAAACAATTAGCAAGGAAGGAGTTTTATGAAGGACAAAAGGTATTGATCTACAACTCAAGATTAAGACTCTTTCCAGGCAAGCTCAAGTCAAGATGGTATGGACCATATATTGTCACAAAAGTCTTTCCACATGGTGCATTGGAAGTTCACAGCGAAGAACGAAATCAAACATTCAAGGTGAACGGACACAGGGCGAAGCCATACATTGAGATGAGTCTAGAGCCACACGAGGAAGATGTGAATCTTCAACCCATTCAATACATTGCATGAACTCATCATGTCTAGCTGAAGACATGAAACACAGCGCTTATTGGGAGGCAACCCAACTTTTTAGGGGAGTATTTACACTTTCTTTTAATTTCTTTTAGTTATTAATTTTTATTTTTATTTTTCAGTCTCTCCTTACTAGATGGTAACACATGCCTATATCTTATGTTTTGTGCGAACATTGAGGACAATGTTCCATCTAAGTGTGGGGGTATTAGTTAGTTATATTTGGAATCTTTTGAATTTTTTTTAGGATAAACAATTTCTTATAAAGTAAGAGTAAGGATACTTATTTACTTTAGGATTGTTGAGTTTCATAATTCCCTACAAAATTGTGCGAGTCATGCGATTATACATAATAAACAAATGTGATGCTTTTTCTGATAATTATTCCCTTTAGATCTAGTCCTAAATCGAGTTTAAGTAAATAGAGTGATACAATATATGTATATATTTGAATAAAGTCAGTCTACTCCAATGTTTTGAGCGCTTAGTAACTAGGGGTATTCATCACCAATGTTTACCTTTACGTCAAACGGCAACTTGAAATATGAGTATGCAAAGCACTTTAATGTTTGTGACTTGTTGAGTAACCGGGTGGATACATCACAAATGTTTCGCATTCGCGTCAAAAGACAAGTGACAACTTTAGAGAAGAGACTAAAAAAAAAAAAAAACAACTCTAGTTTGCTACTGGATTTGTAGTAGAGAGAAGGGATAATCACAGACTGAATAGATGCATACTATAACTACATTAATCGCATGACATATATGACTAAGTTTGGGATTTATGAATAGACAATTGCGCTGGAGAAAATGGGTATGGTTAATTTTACTTTATCTGAAATTGTTTGTAGTTTTATATTTTGATGTCCACATAATAAGAAATCTTGATGGTTGAGTTTATTCTGATTATTACTCCCTTGTTCATAAATTCACTTTTTGCTTGAGGACAAGCAAAAGCTAAGTGTGGGGGTATTTGATGAACACATTATTATTCACTTTTTAGAGCAATAATCTTAATATAATTAGACATTTAAAAGCTCTATATATGGTATTTAACTCTTATTTTCTCTTTTCCACAGGAAACAGCTTATAACAGCAAAACGAAGCAGATTCAGGACTTCAAAGATGATACACAGAAAAATGCAGAGGAACAGTCGACTTATTCCCAAGAGCAGTCGACTGGCTTGATCAAAGATAAAATCTACAGAAGTCTCGACTCAGTCGACTGGTCAGAGATAAGTCGACTGGTCTGCGGCGGAGTAAACAAATCAAATCTTCAAAGATACACCTGAATCTAATTTCAAATCTATTTGAATCAAGATTTTATGCAGCGAATCAAATCTAAAGACAGGGTATTTCCAAGTGGACGTGGTGAACAGATAAGGAAGGAAAGGAGAAAAGAGAAAGATATTAATCATCAAATCAAATAAAGAAGGATCTTCCTGAAAAAGTGGAAACCCTAATTCTCAGCCGTACTCTATAAATATCAGAAGAGGTCAACGTAGATGAGGTGATCATCAGATATATCTCTGGGAAGCGACTCAATCACCAAATTCCTGAACAAACATCGAGAGCATCACTCCATCAACATCGAAGAAGGAGAGAGAAGATCCAGCAACCAGAAGGCAGTCGACTGTGTGACAGCCAGTCGACCATATTGCCGGAATCCATTAGTTTATTTCTTCTTTTCTCTTTATTCTTTTATGTTGATCATGTATTCAAACTTGTTAAGCAATAAAGTTATTATTATGTGGAACTAATTTCATAGTTGGGTAGATCGAAACCGTAGTTATGTAATGCTATTTTCTTCTGAACTCTTCTATGTTACTTATTGATTGAATCTAATTGAATTGGTATAGGTTTATGATAGTCAAACTAGTTTTCAAGACTGAGAGCAGTCGACTGAGGTGAGAGCCAGTCGACTGACGTACAGAACTTGGGAAGCTCAAGTTTGGATGTCATTTATCTGAATCTGTTATATGAGCATATTGAGACGACCGAATCTCGTGCTCATAATTTGTAACAAAGGAATCTTTAGGGGTTCTTGGTTCAATCAACTTAGAGGATCTAGATCTGATACCAATTTCTAGAACTTTAAGTGTTTGTTCGTTTCCACTGTTCTTATGTTTTCTCTAAGTATAACTTAGTAGATACCATGCTAGATACTTACGGAAAGAAACGAATTAGAGTAGATACCATGCCTAATTCTTGGCTTAGGGAAACATTACTTTAAGGAGTAGATACCATGCCCTTGAAGTGAACAAACATGAGTAATTAGAAGTAAGTTCAGAAGGTAACTTAGCATTATTAACTATTGGTGGAGATCAACAGCCCAACTATTCAAGAGATATTTGTGATTCAACACCTCTCATCTTAGTTTTAATCTTTTAGTTCTTTTAGAATATTATAAAAACTCTTATTCATTTTTATTATTAGTTTTATTGATTAGTAAGTTGAAGTCTACAATCTCTGTGGGATCGACCCTTGCTATTACTACGATTCGATTCGTGCACTTGCGAGGTTTTATAATTTGTGTCTAGTTAGTCTATTTATTTAGGTAGCTAGAAATCAACAACAAAATAGCTAAAAGGGAAAAGTAGAAGAAAACTTAGCAAATCTCATTCTTGAATCCGAGACCGCAATAATCTCCGTCTTCAACCCATACTCTTCACCAGTTCCACCAGAATTACTATCTTGATTAATGCGGTGACCGAAAATGATGAAGGATGCAGCACAGTGCGTAGGAGGTGGCAACATTGGAGGCGAGGTCGAGGTTTGGAGAAGTTCGGGTGTGAGGGAGCAGCGTCGAAGGCGAGTCAAAAGCAAAGAGGGGCATGTAAGGCGGGTCGGAGGGGGCAGCGTCGAAGGCGAGGAGGGCACAATGGCATAGGAGGCGGCTCGAGCGGGAGGTGGGTTGAAGGCAAGTCCAAGGCGAGGAGGGTGCGTAGCAGGCGGGTCGATGGAGAAGAGGGAGCTTGGAGTGTGAGGGGGCAGCGTGTGAGATGAGGGTTGGGGAAAATTTTGAAAGTGCTAGAGGATGAGATCGTGGCTGGGAGGGTTTGAGATTTTTTATTCTCTATTTCTTTATGGTATGCAAATGTGCGGAGTACACATGTTAATTTAAATGAGATTCTTACTTTTGCTCTCCTGGGGGTAGACTTATTAGCTGAATATATAGTTATAATTTCTAGTCGGTTAACTCTCGCTGTTATTTGCTCTGACATATATATTAATATTGACCCTAAGTTTGGTGTGTACAAAATATATACATGCATCTAATATTTTTATCTAAGATCATTACAGGTTAATATAAAATGAAATTCAAATCAATCTCAAGATCTTCGGAATCGAAGTAAAATGAAAAGAATCATGCAAATATGAAAGATTACAAATATCGAAAAAGTTTCATCAAGAAGAAAGATGTGATTGATCATCAATAAGCCAATACATTTCGTTATTTACTACTTTATTTGTGACGATTAAGTAAACGTATTTTTGGCAATTGATCAAGTTATGGAAAGAATATAAAGTGGATTCACCAAAATATGAATCCGAGAAAGGTCCCAGTCGAATGCACATATTACAGTCGACTGCAACTTTAGGTTAAATTGGTGTAGTCGACTATCATTTCCTCTCGACTTTGGTCTAAAGGAAATGACAGTCGACTGTACAAATAAGCAGTCGACCGCAACTTGTCATGAATTACATTTGGTATTTCTTTTTACATTTGTGGAAAGAAATAATCTCAAAACTCTTTAAATATAGCAGAGTCCATTAAGTATTCTTCATTTTTTTGACTCATATAGTACAAAACTTATCACTTGCTAAAGATGAAGAGAGAATAGCGATTTTATGGTTTGCTTAATCAAGACGTCGATTTTGCTTTTTCACTTTCTATTCGCTTCGAACCGAGACGGTTTACAGGACTTATATATAGAAGACATGCTGGTGTAATAAAAATCTCGGCTTGAATACTGGGAACTCACTGTACGATGTTTAAGTATAGTAGAACGCTAGAAGCGGAGTATTGCTGCAAATATGGGGTAATAGATTAAGCATGGGTTTCCAACCACTTAATTCACTGTATCTCACCTCTTTGTTGTATTTGCTTTCCATAACATTCTTTACTTTTAAGTTTTTTTTTTTAAAAAAAAATTCTCACAATCATCCTATTCACTGCCCCTAGGGTGATTTAAATATTAGCATTAAAAGATACAATTTGCAATTGCGTTCTAGAGTATGCAAAAGTTCTCTGAAACAGACTAATCTTTTGGAAAAAAAAACAGTTAACAATTATGCTTGTACATGTAATTGTGAAATTGTGCTTGAAAAGAAACCACCAGTTTGCTATGTAGAGTTAACACCGACTTGGTGATCGCGTCTAATGTGTGGAGAACGACGATCTTCTAAGATTCCGATTAAATTGCTTCTCAAATAGTGTAAACAAATAAGTTACACTAGCCCAAGACTCACAACCAAAAGATAGAAGAAAGAGAAGACAACACTTCAATTAATATTGGAGAAGGATTACATAAGCTTGGACATAATATAAAAAAGAACACTAATAGTTCAAACTTGCACAAGGATGAATATGGGAAGTATGATTTGTGACTTTGGTTTATTTTTGTGCATGATGGATGTGAATAGATGAGTGGGTATATAGAGGCAAGGTGATGCATGGATGTAAATGTAGGTGGTTGCATAGGGAATAGGAGGTGTATCTTTCCAAGGGTATATGTAATATGAATGTATGGTTCCAATGATGCATGTACATAGGTAATAGGAATGCACATGGGTAATAGGAATGTATGGTTTCAAGGCATTAATGAGGGTAGGAACTTATGCAAATTTGACAACTAATTATTTACATAAATCTAGAAAATTACTTTAATAATTTCAACACTCCCCCTTAAAGTGATTTTATAGAGACCAGACCCAACTAGGAACGAAGAACTTCAAACGATCCTTTGGGGAGAGACTTGGCGATGATATCCGTAACATTTGCATTGCTATGTACCTCATGAATTTTGATAGTCCCATCAAGCACATATTCACGAATAAAGTGATACTCAATCTCAATGTGTTTTGTCCTTGCATGACAAACCGGATTTGTAGCAAGCTTGATTGCACTTTGATTATCACCAAAAATAATAGTAGGATCATGAATTTGTAAAGCCACATCATCAATCAATCGAATCAACCAGACACACTCTTGAGCTGCAAAAGAAGATGCTTTGTATTCTGCTTCAGTGGTGGAAATAGATACTAAATCCTGCTTCTTACTGCACCAAGAAATACATGCCGAACCACTGAAGAAAACATAGCCTGAAGTAGACTTCCGATCAGTCACCACCAAAATCAGCATCCACATAACCATGCAAACTAAAACCAGCTTCTTTCTTGAACATAAGACCCATGTCAAGAGTAGATAGAACGTATTTCAATATGTGTTTAGCTGCTTCAAGATGAGGCTTCCTTGGTTCTTGCATAAATCGACTGACGAGTCCAACAGATAAGGAAATATACGGCCTTGTGATAGTCAAATAAATGAGACTTCCAACCAAGGCACGATAAGGTCGAGGATCCTCAAGAAGCTTTACTCTATCACGCCTTAGCTTGATGTTGGCCTCAAGTGGAGTAGAACATTTTTTACTTTGGAATAATCCAAACCTTTCCACCATTTTATTTGCATAGCTTCTTTGATATAAGAATATGTCATCCTTCAAATTTTTCACCTCCAACCCAAAAAAGTGACTCAGCTCACCTAAGTTTTTCATCTCGAACCGAGATGACAATTCAGCTTGAAGATTAGCAATCTCTTTTTCATCATTCCCAGTCACAATCATATCATCCACAAACAAAATAACAATAATATGCAACTTCTCATGCTTCTTAACAAACAAGCTAGGATCGGAATTTGAAGCAAAATAGCCACAAAATAGTAAGTATTTAGCAATCTTGCCATACCAAGCCCTCGGTGCTTGCTTCAAGCCATAAAGAGCTTTCTTTAGCTTGCACACATATTGTGGATGATCTTGAGAGACAAATCCAGGTGGTTGCTCCATATAAATTTCCTTGTAAATTTCTCCAAACAAGAAAGCATTCTTCACATCAAGTTGCCATAACTTCCAACATTGAGATGCCACCAAAGAAATGACTACTCGAATCGAAGTCATTTTTTCAACAAGACTAAAAGTCTCCTCATAATCTTCTCTATATTTTTGAGAGAACCCACGAGCAACCAACCTTACTTTGTATCTATCAACGGTCCCATCTTGTTTGCACTTGATCTTGTACACCAATTTGAAAGTAACTGGCCTTACCTCCTTGGGCTTTGACACAAGATCCCAAGTTTCATTTTTGATGAGTGCTTGCATCTCTTCATCCATTGCAAAATCCCATTATTTCACGCCACGTGCTTCATCAAAACAAGATGGTTCACTATCATCAAGTGTTCATCCAAGAAGACAAGAATGGATACTAATATAAGCTCCATCTCTATAGCGTATTGGCTTTACAATAGTTCTTAAAGACTTCCGAAGTGCACTTCCTTGAGAACTTTTAGCTCCCCCATTTTCTTTCTCCCCCATTGATGGAGAAGAGGAACCATCAGAAACTACTGAATCAGAAGACTCAGAATGTGTGATTAGCAATTCCACAACCTCAGATTGAGAAACATCATCATCCTTCTTATAATAAGAAGTTAGTTCATTAAAAACAACATTTCTAGAGACAATGAACTTGTTGGTACTGGGATCCATACACTTCCATCCCTTCTTCCTCTCATCATTGCCAACAAAATTCACTTCTTTACCTTTCCATCCAACTTTGTTCTTAGAGCATCTGGAACATGAACATAACAAATAGAGCCAAATATGTTAAATGCTTGACATTCGGCTTCTCACCCCATAATAGTTCATATGGAGACTTCATGTTTATCGAGCTAAGAGGAACCCGATTAATGACATAAGTTGCACATAACATACCCTTCGCCCATAAGACCTTGGGTAAATTTTTTATATACAATCAACTCTTGCAAGTTTCCACCAGGTGTCAAATTTTTCTCTCCGCCACACCATTTTGTTGCGGTGTGTGAGAACAACTGTGTTGCTTCGTGATGCCATGCTTCTTGCAAAATTGAATAAATTGATTCGAAGTGAATTCACCACCATTATCAATTCGCAAGCATCTAATTCTTCTATCAAGTACGCCTTCAACCCACACCTTGAAATCTTGAAATTTAGAGAATACCTCCGACTTTTCCTTTACGAAATACACCCAAGTGTATCTAGTAAAGTCATCAACAAAAAGCAACATATATCGGAAGCCCGAATAAGATGGTGTATTGCATGGTCCTATAACATCACTATGGGTCAACTCCAACGGGGCCTTGCACCTTGAAAGTGAATTGGAAAATGGTAGACGATGTGCCTTGCCAAATTGACACACTTCACAAATTTCATCATAAGAAGAAGAAGACTTGGGCAATCCATTGACCAAAATTTTCAAAGCCATAGCTTTCAATTTGGTCATGCTAAGATGTCCCAATCTAGCATGCCAAATTGACGAGCTATCAATTGTGCTCATTTTGTCAACATAAGAATTAGATGCAGATAATACAGAGATCTTTTACCCTTTTTCCGGTGTGAATAATATCCGCCTCCATGCTTGTTAGATTCCGAAGAAACTTTACATCATTGAGTCCAAAGAACACATGATGAGCTGCATCAACAGCATTTGCTACCGAAAAAAGATTCTTTTTCATTTCGGAAACTTGAAACACACTATTAAGTGTAATGCAGTCATTTCCATTTGCAATAGTGACTACCCTTTCCCTTTCAACTGGATGAATGGTGTTATCTGCTGTGACAATAGCATCCTTTCCATCGTAATGACGGAAAGTAGAAAACTTGGAATCATTTCCGGTGAGATGATGACCACAACCGGAATCAATGATCCAATCATCTTCGAAGTTTATGGAGGACATAGCATCCACAGTAGTGTGATCTGTCATAAAGCATTTTCCCCAATCTTCTTCCTTCTGAAATGCATCATTTTTTTCAGCAACATTTCCAGCTTTTAGCTTCACTCGGCAATTCTTTCGAATATGCCCAACTTTTCCACACCGATGACATGTAATATTTTTGTAGGCCTTTTGATTTCCATCATTTTTAGATGAAGACTCCTCATTAGCTGGCTTAGGGAACTTCTTCTTTTCAAACTTTTTATTTTTAGTGAATAGGGCATTTCTGTTGCCATCAGAAATAGAAACACATGTCATTTGCTTAGCCAAAGTCTCTTGCCCAACAAGAAGATTTTCAAATTCTACTAAAGATGGCTGGACTACCCACCCTTGAATTGATGTCACAAAAGGAATATATTCCTTTTTGAGACCACGAATAATATGCCACTTCATCTTTGCATCTGAAATTTGACTATCCGGATCAAGAGAAGAAATCTCTGAACAAAGATTTTTTATCTTCAGAAAGAATTGAGAAATTGATAAATCTCCCTGAGTTGTATTGGACAACTCATTCTCCAGCATTTATAGTCGCGCCTCGTTCTTCTTATTGAACAAACTATCAAGTGTTGTCCAAATCTCACAAGCCGATTTGCAGCCCATGATATGCTCAAATAAATCCCGATAGATAGACTTTTTCAAGGCAAATTCTGCTTTTGCATTTTTAATCTTCCACTTCTTCAACTCGCCAGCATCCTCCGGAGCGACCTTTTCGTCTCCAACGACAATTTCCCACAAATCTTCACCCAAAAGATAAGACTCCATACAAGTCTTCCACACCTTGTAGTTTGAATTATTAAGAACCTCAATGCCAAGACCATAACTTCGACCCGCGTCCATTGATGGAGTGTTGATGCAGCTTCTTCTTCTCTTTCACCAAGGGATATTCACAAGTACAATGAATTCCCTTGTGGCTCTGATACCATGTGGAGAACGACGATCTTCCAAGATTCTGGTTAAATTGCTTCTCAAATAGTGTAAACAAACAAGTTACACTAGCCCAAGACTCACAACCAAAAAATAGAAGAAAGAGAAGACAACACTTCAATTAATTTTGGAGAATGATTACATAAGCTTGGACATAATATAAAAAAGAACACTAATAGTTCAAACTTGCACAATGATAAATATGGAAACGATTATTTGTGGCTTTGGTTTGTTTTTGTGCATGGTGAATGTGAAGAAATGAGTGGGTATACATAGGCAAGGTGATGCATGGATGTAAATGTAGGTGGTTGCATAGGGAATAGGAGATGTATGTTTCCAATGGTATAAGTAATAGTAATGTATGGTTCCAATGATGCATAGGTAATAGAAATATATGGTTCCAATGATGCATGGTCATAGGTAATAGGAATGCATATGGGTAATAAGAATGTATGGTTTGAAGGGATTAATGAGGGTAGGAACTTGTGCAAATTTGACTACTAATTATTTACATAAATGTAGAAAATTACTTTAATAATTTCAACATAATGCTGATGCAGCAAAATGAGGCATTGGTTGAGAATTATATTGAGCAATTCTCTCGCACTTCTTTCTTTCCAAAGGCATTTCTCAGGATCTATGCATTGCCAACTGAAGTTAATATCATAATCTAATATGAGCAAAACTTATTGTTCATTTTCTCGCTACAAGTTACTAGAATCCTCATCTTTTCCTCTGATCTGAAAGCGACTAAGTCGATTCTGCCCAAGTCTTAGAGAGTACATGGCCTTCTTGTACTCACCCCAGGTGAAGGATCTGTATTGTCTGGGATTTCCTGGCTGGATCATCTCCTCCAGCACATAAATTAATGCTTGCGGTGGAGGAGCAGCGAAGAAGACTAGTGACATCCTAGCAGTGTATGATTTCACCATAGCTCTGTGCTTCACGCTCACCAGCCTACTATTTGTCGTGGCCTTCAAATAGAAGCACAGAACAGATAAGTTAAAAAAACCATAGATTTAGTATCAGAGAAGCAGACAATTTGTTGATTGTGATTATATGCAGATTATAAGCTGCCATTTGGTAGATGATTACGTATAACAGTGAATGAAAATTCGAGCATTGGCATTTTCTTCTTTCTTTATATAATGCCAATTGTATGGATGAACTTGGGAAATGCTTATTCCAATCTAATTCTGTGGAAAATGGTGCAAAACCACGCAATTCATCCCTTACATGCAAGTTTTCTTTCGGAGTAAAGGAACTTTGAAACAAACAGGCCATTGTGAGACATATCAGGTCAGCAAAACAAACCTGAAGTACATCCCCAACATGCACACAGAACGCTGTGGGGTCTGGCTGAACCGGGACCCATGCCCCGCCATCTGGGGCTCTCGGAGGGTGCATTATCTGCAGACCAGCAATGGTGGACCTGAGGATGGTCAGGATCTGAGGGTCAGTGTGCTCTCCAAACCCTACCCTGCTATTATTCAGATTACTTTGGCTATCTTCTTGATTACTCTGGGAATAGGAGGATGGAGGGTAGTGGTTGATCCTTAGTAGCGAGTCACTCTTGGTGTCCTTTATAAGCCTGCTGAAAACCCTACTGTCCTCTAGTTTTAATCCTTCACTGAGTAATTCTAAGATCTCGCATGAAAGCCTTCTCATTGCTTCCACATACTCATTCACTACGTAGCTGTGGAAAAATGACAAACAAAAGGGAAACATAATTAGGATGCAGTTTTTTGATTGCGAAAACATCCTACATTATGAGAAACTATCAAATAGGCCTTCTCATGGGAGTGTTATAGAAAACGAAAAACGGGATTTAAGCAGAAATGAACAGTAGACAAATTGGTTCTTTACCTTTCTCAATTGGTATTTGCAACATTGTGTGTGTGAGAGAGAGAGCTCAAAGCCTAGGTCCTAGGAGGGGTCCAATGTGTTGCTTGGTACAGGGTTTTGATACGTCTTTCTCTTATCCAAGTTGATGGGATCCATGGAGTTTTCTGCGTATGCGTTGCTTGTGGGTTTCATATATATGCTTGAGTCCCAAAACCACAATAATATAACATTGAAGTGCGTTGTTAGTTGGCATTTCCTAAGTGGAACAATTAGCATTATTCTTCGAGCTCTCATTGTGTGCCTTCAGTTCATTTGAAAATGATGATGACTAACAAAATACCTTGGAAAATTGCTTAAACTTTTAATTAAGATAAATAGAATCTAAATTTGGTCATTAAATAAGTATCAGTACCTATGGTTATGATTAGGGGTGGACAACTATTATCCGAACCGACCAATCCGAACCAATCCAACCCGAACCGGCCGGTTTTTAACCGAACCAATTGGAGGTTTGGATTGGATCGGTTCTTGATCTTCAATAACCAGTTGGACCAGTTCGGTTGTTGGATGAGGCTTTCAAATAACCGATGAAACCGAACCTACCATACCTCTATGCATAAGTCCATAAAAAATATAGTTTTCCTTTAATTTCTTGAATATACAAATAGTCATTTCTCATTTTCCTTGAGATACAAACAGTCTTTTTAAATTTCTTTAATACAAACCGAGCAGTTGTTCTACCTATGTATTGGTTCTCCATAATCCTGTGTTATGTTGTTGAGCAATGCTTGAATTACAGTATGACCCAACTTAATAGAATCATAAAGTTGATGTAACATTTAGTGGTTACTTTAATCAAGTCAAGCAGAAATTATTTTCTAAATCTTTTTTTTTTTTTGCACCTGAAATTCAATTAGCTATGGTTATTGATGTTTCTTTTATGATAATAAACTAAGATTACAGAAGTATGCAAGTGAAAAAGCAGTTTATCTCACTCATTTAAACGTCATCATTTCAAACAATTAATGCAAAATTCATTAACAACTTGTAGTTTTATGAATCTTCATTTTAAATTCATTTCTGAATAACAAATAACAGGTTGTTTATTAAATTTGATTGAAGTTGATCTTTTAAATTTTAACAAAATTATGAATGATGTTGAAGGTGAAAAGTAGCACGCCAAACCGACCATCCAATCCAATCCAAACCGAGCTTAATCGGCTTGGATGGAAACCGATCCAATTAAGGTTCAGATTGGTTGCGGATGAGAAAATTAAAAAATCGATCTTCTTTGGATCGGTGGTGGATGGTCCATATTAGGTCGGATACCGACCGATGCCCACCCCTAGTTATGATTTTCTATAGATGGAGGTACTATTAGGCCATTTTTAAAAGCCTTGGCGATATACAAAGAAATGTAGGTCTTATACTAGTTTCCTTTATCTTCTTCTTCTTCTTCTTCTTCTTCTTCTTCTTCTATGCATAACGTGAGGGTTTGAAGATGATAGACCGTCGGCAATGTTAGCAGATAAGATAACATAGCTTATATCACGTGGAATCAAGGGATTTTTTCAAAGATCTAGTTGTCTGGGCTCCTGGTTTGAACTAGTATAGTTATTCAAATCTATCTATGTTGTAGTTAACAATATCTTCTTTTCAAATCTAGTATCGATGGACAGGATACTAGTATCGATAGACTGGGAGGCAAAATTTTCATTAGCAACCGCTAAATCTATCCCTAGACCTACGTCAGATCATACACCGGTCCTGCTTGATGCTGGAGTACAGGGATCTCAAAGACCAAGGAAGTTCAGATTTGAGAAGGCATGGCTAGCAATCCAGGGATTTCACCACATGGTGATGGAAAATTGGGCGCTCCCAACTACTGGGTCGGATGCTGTAACCAGATGGTATGAAAAAATCCGCAGATTGAGAAAGCGGCTGCGTAGATGGAATCGGTCTAGATTCTCGACCATCTGGCGTGCAAAAGATTACTTTTTTGGAAGGAATTGATGAGCTGGAAAGATTGAAAGAAATGAGAGTCCTGTCTCAAGATGAAAGAAACATGCTACTAGAACTCCGATGAAATATTGCCAATCTTTATAAGCTGGAGGAGATCAAATGGCAACAAATGTCAAGGATTTCGTGGCTCAAAGAGGGAGACGCGAATACGGTCTACTTCCACCGAGTGGCAAGCGAGAAACGTAGATCCAATCTAGTCCTGTCAATACAGATGGATACGGGAACATCGCAAGACGAAAATGTGATTTCCAAAACCTTTCAAGATTACTACAAAGGCCTCTTTGGGAAGAAGAATGACTTCAGGGTCCTACTGAGGAAGGATTTCTGGCTGGACGGCCAGAACGAGTCAGCACAAATGCTAGCCGCTTTGGAAGCACCTTTTTCGGAAATGGAAGTGAAAAAGGCCATCACTCAAATGGGAGCAGACAAGTCGCCGGGGCTAGACGGCTTCCCAATGATGTTCTACCAAGTGTTCTGGGAAGAAAAAGAAGGGGACATTATGGCGCTGATGGATAAATTCTTCCACAACAACCTCAGATTGGGCATGTTCAACTTTGTGAAAGTAGTCCTGATATCTAAACGGGTGGAGTCTACGAGGGTAGAGGATTTTAGACTGATTAGCCTCATAAACTGCTCGGTTAAGATCATCACAAAGGTATTGGCCATTCGCCTGGGAAGCATCATGGACAGCTTAATAGCAAAGCCCAAACTGGCTTCATCAAGGGGAGATGTATCCTGGATTGTGTGGCCACCGCAGAACAAGTTATCCACCAATTCTATACGGGCAATTCTAAGAGTTTTCTCCTCAAATTGAACTTTGAGAAAGCATATGATTCTGTCGACTGGGAGTGCTTGCTAGAAGCTCTCAGAGGGAGAGGCTTCGGGGTTAAATGGATTAGGTGGATCAAACACTGTCTATACACTAGTAAAACAGCTATCTCGGTTAATGGGCGACCGAGCCTACCGTTTTCCTGCAAGAAGGGACTCTGATAAGGGAATCCGCTGTCACCTCTTCTATTCACTATCGTAGCGGATGTGCTGAGGGGCATGCTAGATAACTGTCGAAGGAAATGTTGGATAATGCCCGTGGCTAGCAGCACCTCTAATCAAAGATGCACGATTCTTCAGTATGCTGATGACACTCTACTCTTTGGCAACGGGAATAGGCCAGAAACAGTCTGCTTTAAAGGGGCCCTCTACTATTTTGAGGTTTGGTCAGATCTCAGGATTAATTTCCACAATAGTGCTTTGACTCCAATTGCACTTTTCGATATAGAAGCACTGGACCATGCTACCATACTAAACTGCATGACAGATGAGTTTCCAATCAAATATTTGGGGCTCCCACTCAGACCAGGGAAGCTTACTAAGATAGACTGGCTACCTATCATAGACAAGGTGGAGGACAGATTATCTGGTTGGAAAGGAAAGTCACTTTCCCTCGAAGGCAGAGTGGTACTTATCAACTCGGTGTTGTCTAATCTGCCCATTTATTACATGTCGTTTTTTGAGCTACCTAAATGGGTAATCCAAATGATTGACCGAATCCGAAAACGATTCCTTTGGAAAGGGGCGGATTCGAATGGGAGGGATATCACCTGGTCAAGTGGGGCATTGCATGCATGAAGAAGAAGCATGGAGGACTAGGCATCATCGACTTAAGAGATATGAACCTTGCCCTATTGGGGAAACGGTGGTGGAAGGTCTTTCACCACAGCGGGGAAGGTTGGCAGGACCTTATTCAACCGTACCTTCGGGGAAAAGGTACGAGAAGTTTAGGCTTCCGGGTAGGGTCTAGAGTTTCTTGCTTCTGGAAAGGAATTACCAAAGCAAGCAGGTCTTTCAACTCAGTAGTTACTTCAACTATTAGTAATGGACGGTCCACCATATTTTGGTGGAACAGATGGTGTGGTGCCCATACCCTAAAGGAGACCTTCCCAGACCTGTATGAGAAAATGACTCGCCCGAATATCTCTATGGCCGAGACATGGAAAAGGGGCAACTGGAGACCAGCATTTCGAGGTCCTCTGAACCCAGGGTTACATTAGCAATTGCATGAACTGCAAATACACATTACACGGAACGGGGTGATGTGTGCTCAGGGTCCAGATCAGATACGCTGGGGACTAGAGACCAAAGGAGCTTTTACTGTTAGGTCTCTGTACCATCGAATTCACTATCGAGGATGCAGACCCAGTTGGGCACAAGTGTTATGGAAGGCCAAAACACCCTTTAAAGTGAGGGTCTTCCTCTGGCTAGTGCTCAATAATGCTATCCTCACCAGAAAGCATCTTGCCAAAAGACAACCCCAATTAGCGACCAACTGCGGATTCTGTAACATACATACGGAGAATCTGAATCATCTATTCATTCACTACCAAAGGAGTAAGGCAACTATGGTAGAGGTATTACGGGCCTTACGGACAAGCGACTACCCCAACGAATACGAGGATCTGTGGATTGGCCCCAAATTTACATCAGTATGCCAAGAAATGAAGGATGCTTGGTACACAGCCATTGCGGTAACTACTTGGGTATTATGGCTAGACAGAAATAATTTCTATTTTCATGCTTCATGTAATAGTATTTCTGCTAACCTTACTCATATCATGCATCTTATTTCTTTTTGGGCCATAGCTGCTGCCACAGGAGCTAGAGGGAGAATTGCCAGAGTCTTCCAGGTGGAGGAATTTGATGATGAGGAGGTCGAGTTTGGTCCGACACTGGACTAAGGGTTAGGCGCCCTTCATGCACATATGGAACAGGAGACTTCAGATTCCCACTGGACGCAACTACCTCTAAATTGTATTTTGTTTCGATCTATTGTACTTTTGGGTTGTACTTTGTATGGATAGTTAGTCCCACCCCCCAGGGTTTTGTTGGGGGGTTATGTTTTATTTAGTGCACTGTACTTTTGTTTTTCTCCCGGTACACCGGGGTTGTTTTATTAATTTCTTATTAATGAAACAGGGTGGAGTTATTCCACCTTTAACCTCAAAAAAAAAACAAACAATATCTTCTTTTCGCAATTTGGTCCACGATTAACAAAATCTATCGTTAGTGAGTGTACATAGGGTTTACTGATAAAACCTCTTCGCAGTGAGTAAGAAGTCAGATGTTCGGGTCTCTCTTGCACCAATAACCCTATTATGTGGTGACACTGTGAGCGTGTACACTTACAGCCTAGTTCACAAAACAAAAATTCGAAATTGTTAGGGACTTAAGAGGAAGAAACTCTATATATAATTGAATATGTTTCACATCGATTATGATTCAGAATATCTTTTTTTCCCTTGTAACTCAAAACAGCACAACAATTAAAAGACATAGGTGGAGTTTCCTAAAGAGAAGTGGGGACTTGTATTAATTGGCCGTTGATGATTAGCCCTCTGCGAAAATGACTAACACTTTACATACCACAAGATACCAGTTTTATGCCAGTATAGATGTACAATGCAATTGCCAAAATCTAATCTATACCTATATATAAAATCATGCATCTGTATTCAATGTATGAACATAATGGAAATCTAACATTATAGGCAATGCGAGCGATTTTGCCAGCTAATTATAAGTCATCCAGGTCATGAGAGAACGACACTAGGGTGTGTGGTATCCTGCAAATGGACTTTGCAAGTCCGATTTCGTGTGGGCCTGAGTACAATTGAAAGTTTTTGCAATGCCGGTCTAGTGTGAATCAGTTTTGCACCGAGTGCAAGTGCAAGTCAAGTTGCAAAAATTTCTTTAGTTGTAGGCTTTAGCTTAATGCTTAGAAATGGGCACGAGCCAAAGTTGCACTATTGCGACTCTTGTTATGTGTAATTCAACTTCATATAATCGTCGTTGCATTGTAGTGGTTGTGGCTTCAAGCAACCATGATGTGAAAAAAATTATACGAGTGGGCATCCCCTCCACATGACCTCGGGATGTGTACCCCTTTCCGAGATATCCTACAAGCCAAGCTTTGTACGATATCTAGATCACTTTGTGCATGATTACAGAGATTGTAATACCTGAATTCCATCGGGTTCTTCTTGCAAATGGTCCTAGCTCTGAGAGAGATGTAGGTAGGACTAGCATGGAGGAGGAGATACTCCAGCTCCCCAGTGTCCCCATTGTTCCCAATGCTCCTCATCCCGTATCCGAGAGGGCTGGCAGGACCGGCCCGTTGCTTCTCGGATCCGGGCAGGGAGAAGAACTCTGTTCCGATAGCCTCCATTCTGGCCATAACATGTTCCGGAACTCCATGGTTGGTTACCATAAAGAACCCGTACTCCTCGCAGGCCTTTACTATGAGTTCCGACACATGCACTCTCCTTCCAGCCATGTCGATGACAGGGATTCGGGCATTCATGTCAGTAGAAGCCACCATGGCTGCAATGAGATGGGAATGAAGAGGGGAGAGGAAACTAAGTTATAGCTTGAAATTTATAGAGAAATGAGGGAGAGAGTAAGGGTGGCAATGGTACCCGATAAGCATGTAGTGCAACTCGGATTCAACTTTAATCTTTTGGGTCTGGGAGGAAGTGGATCCCAGTTGATTCCTGACAAAGTCCTTTTTTTACATGTTTACCAAGTTCATATGGGCTGTTGCAAAATCTTAGTGGATCAGCACGTAGATCTTGTAGATCTTGTATGTTCTGACCCGAATCCTGCCTGTTGCCATCCTCCAGTTAGGGATGGCAAACGGGGCGAGTGGGCCGGGTCCCATACGGGTTGGCACGTAAAGGGGGCGGGCTCGGGCCGGTTTGCCAACTTATCCGGGCCGGTCCGGTCCGGGCTCTAGTTTGGTTTGGGTGGCCCGCCCAACCCGTGAACCCTTTAGGGTTCAACCCGGGTTGGGCCGGGTCGACCCGCGGGTTGGCCCGTATATATGGGGTTGTAATTTTTTTTTTTGTTTTTAGTATAAAATTTTTTGCACCTTAAAATAATAATAATAATAATAATAATACTAAGTAAGCAATAATAATAAACATTAAAAATCATAATAATAATAATAAGATTGAAAGAGTGAAATTGGCAATAAATTTTGAAATATTATTTATATGAACTTAAGTTATACAATTTTAACAATTTATAATGAAATGAAGAATTCAATTCATAAATAAGTTTTATAGAATAACATATTTCTTACTTACAATTTTACAACGACTGCAATTTTTTCTAATTTAACATAACAAGCTGGGATATTGTTGGTGTTGTTGTTGTTCTTCGGACGAGTTGCTCCCACTTGTGGACATTGATAGTGCTTTCCCTTGTGTCCTATCTTCCGCCTTCAGCCAGTCTTCAAACGAGGATCTCTAACGACTCGAGCTTCAAACGATTCCTGTAATCAGTTAGAACCCTGCCACTTGTAGAAAATGCACTCTCAGAAGCAACTGTAGAGACAGGAGGAGTTAGTAAATCTTTAGCCATAATTGACAGAATACTAAAAGTGTGTTCATGGTCTTTCCACCATTGTAAAATATCTAGTGGAGAAGTAGAAGGCTTAGAATCTTGTTCGTTATACCAATTTAATTCATTTGGTTGATTAGTCCTAGGTTTTTTTGATTGAATTTGTTCAAAAAATTAAATGTTCTATCACCAATTCTACTTTTACCCTTACCTTTAGAACTACCAGTAGAAGAACTAACTACAGAAGTTGTACTACTAGAAACAAAGCGTCTATCATAATAACCATACAAGTTATTTAACGTAGATTCAAACTAAACTAAAAAAGTAGCGCAATCAATTACTAATTCTACATGTTCCTCAAGTAATGCAAAAAACATTTCTATCAAACTCTTCGTACCTTCTAATTTGATACGAGGATTCATAACCGTAGCAACACAAATCAACATAGGAGGAGAAAAATAATACTTCAAAAATTTTTGAAATGCAGGTTTTACAATCTCACCAACATTGATATCATTTAACATTTCGTTAAATGTTTGCATCATGCTAACTAATTCAATAAAAATGCTACTAGAAGTAGATTCATATATTTTTGAAAATTTTAAAGTTGCGGTTTTAAAAGGTTCTAAAAATTTCAACAAAGATTCGGCAAAAAACCAATCGGGGGGAGTCATTTCAAAATTATGCATATTTTTTGCGATACAAAAATCATTTACAACAGTTATATTCGGTAACAACATTTAGTAAATTAAAAGTAGAATTCCATTAGTGTCTAACATCCTTTGAAAATCTTCTAAAAGGAACATTTCTAACACTACACCAAGCTTTCCATTCTTGGAAAATGCTTGGACTTAATGCAATGAAATGTACACAATTTCTAATTTTAACTATATATGAATCAGCTATTTTTAATGCATCTTGAACACATAAATTTATAATATGACATGCACATCTAAAATGAAAAATATTGTCAGATGGAGGGTTTAATACAGATCTTAAAGTAGTAATTGCTACATTGTTGTTAGATGCATTATCAAAACTAACATACATAATTTTATCGCGAATATGAAAAACATCACAAATTTCTATAATACGATTTGCTATCAGCGCCACTATGGGGATACGGCAACGCCGCAAGTGATATGATTCTTTTTTGAAGAATCCAACCATTGTCGATCCAATGACAGGTTATTCCCATCGTTGGAATATTATTGAGATCCGTCCAATAATCCGAAGTTAAACTAACCCTACAAGTTAAACTCCATAAAATTGCAATCAAAACGTCCTTCATTTCGATGTACATTTTAAAACAATCCGATTTGCAAGTATTTCTCGGAATTCTTTTAAAATGAGGGTTTAAGGCCGTTTGATTAAAATTTTCCAAGTTCCTACTCTCGGGATAGGAAAATGGTAACTCTTCCTTAATGACTAATCGGGCCATTTCGCGACGAACAACATCGGGATCATAAGGGTGGCTATCAACTAGACCTGTCCTAGGGTTGATTTTTTGTTGGCCTTGTATTTGATCAAGAAGTTCTTTATGGTTATGTTGGATATGCTTACTAATTGTACCGGTGCCGTCACCCCTCTTGAATTTGTATGTTTTACCACATGTTTTAAAAACTTTCAAACCTATACCCGGAGTATGTTCGTCCGGAATATAATCATAAAACTTATGTCATTCGCTAGTTTCTCCTCTACTTTTCCTACTACTACGGGGTTGTGTGGTTTCGGTTGGTTGTTGTTCTTCTTCTTCTTCCAATTGTATGTCACCTACAACCTCGTCGTGTGTACCCCATTGTTGGGTAGGAGGATCATGGTATTCTTGGGCGGGCTCACTAGTTTGGACAATTGGTAGCCTACGGGAAGAGGAGGAAGAATTTTGTCCACTACGACCGCTACCGCGTGATCTAGACATAATGTAGTAATGTGCTAAAGTAAAGTATGTAAAAAATATATATATACAATGTAGGAACGGTGAATTATACAAACAAAATCCAAAAAAACAAGAGGGTTGAGATAGAGAAGTTCAAAAAACGAACAATAATTTTAACTACAACGCAAAAAAAATTATAACGAGAGAGGTATGAAATTTTGATACAGTTCACCGTGGAATAAGCGTATGTAAAAAAAAACCGTGAAAATAAGAATAGAATAGAAAAGATGGAGAAGCGCTTTGCCGATTCCGCAATTGAAGAGTTGAGGAGAGCTTGAAGTAGATTTGATGATGGTTGAAGAGAGTTGAAGACGTTGAAGACGTTGAATTTTGATTCCGATACGACCGAAATGTGATCGTGTATATGCCTCGTTGTAGACTTGTTTGATGAATACTACAATTGTTCAAAAATTCTTTACAAATGATGTATAATAGTAGAGAGAGTAAGAGAGTAAGGTGTGATTTTTTATGAGATTTTTGGGGGTATTTATAGGATCAAAATATGGGAAAAAACAAAAAAAACCAAAAAAAGGGCTAACTAGCCGTTCGGAACGGCTCTGTCCAGAGCGCAGTGAATTTTACGACCGTTCGACCCGCGGGTCAACGGTCGACCCGTAACAGGTCGAACGTTCGACCCGTACGGGTCCAACGGGTCGGAACCCGCGGGTTGGCGGGTTCAATTTGGGAGCTTAACGGGTTCGTGGGCCGGGTTTCGCGGTTTCAATTCGCGTTATTTGCGACCTGGGTCGACCCGTTACTGTTCACCGGGTTCGACCCGAACCCGCCAAATTGCTAAACGGGCCGGGTTCGCGGGCCGGGTCGCGGGTGGGTCACCGGTTGACCCGGCCCAGTTGCCATCCCTACTCCAAGTGAGTACAACAGGAAAATTTGTTCTGTTTTTTTTTTAAAAAAGAAAAGGTAGAGTATAGTCACCATATTTTATTAATAAGCAATTAACAAAACAAACCCATGATACTAGGTAGAGTTAGGACATAAAACTTAGCACATCCACCTCCAACTGCATAGGAGGATGGATAGAATGCATAAAACAGTAAAGAAATTTGCAATTGTTGATCAACTGTTTGCTGTATGAAACTCAAGTTGGTCTTTTTCTTTTTCTTATCTTTCTTGTTGGTACACAACTAAATTTCATAGTTGATTCATTGACAAAGTGATTACTTCTAGAGAGAGATGATCATGATATATAAGTATACTAGATTTGCTCGTGGCACGTGCCTACGACACGTCTTCGGAACGATACAACATACGAAAAGCTCTGTAAACAGTAAAACAACAATTATGTAGCTCAAGTTTGAATAATATGACAATAATTATGTTTCCATTAGTATATGTTGAAAAATAATTATAAATGGGGGTGTAAAATCCAACTTCTTAGAAGTTTGAGGAGTTTGAGGGAGAAAAATGATGAAATTTAACTGTTGAAAAGATATTTGCTATTTTCAATGTAACATGAGTAATTAAAAAAGCATAAAAAATATGAAAATTTACAAATCTGAAATCTAAAAATCTAAATTTCTAAGTAAATAAAGAAAGAGAGAGGGTGAGAGAAAAAGAGAGAAATATAAAAAAGTGAAGAAAGAAGAGAGAGATAGCAATAAAGTAATGAATTTTTTAGTTTAAGTGAGAGGAGGGGGGGAGTTTGGATTTTTGGGGGAAAAATTTCTTGGAGGAAAATATGTTTTGGGAGAGTGAATCTGAACCGTTGATTTTGTTTCAATTGAAGGGAAACCACTTGATAGCTTTCTTTGTATTTTATTATATAGATAAGAATAAAAAATATTAGATATATTTGCAACTGGCAAGGCTGTTGCAAAATCTTAGTTGATCCGCACGTAGATCTTGTATGTTCTGACCCGAATCCTACCTGTTGCCACCCTCGAAGTGAGTACAACTGGGAAATTTGCACAAAAAAAAAGTTTTGGGGAAGAAAAGGTGCAGTATAGGCACCCTGTTTCATTAATTATGAATTAACAAAACAAACCCATGATAGAGTTAGGACATAAAACTTAAGAGGATGGATTGGATACAATGTATAAAACAGTAAAGAAATTTGCAATTGTTGACTAGGGGTGGACAACTATTATCCGAAACGACCAATCCGAACCAATCCAACCCGAACCGACCGGTTTTTAACCAAACCAATTGGGGGTTTGGTTTGGCTCGGTTCTTGATCTTCAATAACCAACTGGATCGGTTTGGTTGTTGGATGCGGCTTTCAAATAACCGATGAAACCGAACCGACCATACCTCTATGCATAAGTTCATAAAAAATATAGTTCTCCTTTAATTTCTTGAGTATAAAAATAGTAATTTCTCATTTCCTTGAGATACAAACCGAGCAATTGTTCTACCTATGTTTTGATTCTCCATAATCCTGTGTGTTATTTTGTTGAGAAATACTTGATTTACAGTGTGGCACAACTTAATAGAATCATGAAGTTGATGTAACATTTAGTAATTACTTTAATCAAGTCAAGTAAAAATTATAATCTAAATCTTTTTTTATTGTACCTGAAATTCAATTAGCTATGGTTATTTAATGTTTCTTTTATGATAATAAACTAAGATTACAGAAGTATGCAAGTGAAAAATAGTTTATCTCACCCATTTAAACGTCATAATCTTAAACAATTAGTGCAAACTTTATTAACAACTTGTGGTTTTATGAAACTTCATTTTAAATTCATTTATGAATAACAAATAACCGGTTGTTTCTTAAGTTTGATTGAAGTTGACCTTTTAAATTTCAACAAAATATAAATGATGTTGAAGGTGAAAAGTAGCACGCCAAACCGACCATCCAGTCCAATCCAAACCGAACTTCATCGGCTTGGATGGAAACCGATCCAATTAAGGTTCGGACTGGTTGCGGATGAGAAAATTAAAAAACTGATCTTCTTTGGATCGGTGGTGGATGGTCCAAATTAGGTCGGATACCGACCAATGCCCACCCCTATTGTTGACCAAGCTGTTAGCTGTATGAAACTCAAGTTGGTCTTTTTTCTTTTTCTTTTCTTTCTTGTTGGCACACAACTAAATTTCATAGTTGATTCATTGACAAAGTGATTACTTCCAGAGCGAGATGATCATGATATATAAGTATATGAGAATAAAAAATATTAGATATATTTGCAACTGGCAAATAATAATGCTTAATTAACATTATGAATTGCACTCAAGAAGTAGAAAAATACTTCAATATTGACACAGATAAACAATTACTGCATGATAGTTAGAAAGCGTGTATGATAGGTAGAAAGTGTTGTGCAACATTATGAAATCATTTAGTACGTTGTATTTAGACATCTCTGTTTCTATGTAGATATTTTTCAGCAATTAACGTGCTTGAATATACAAGTAGCAACCATCTCTCTTTCGGTGCATTAGACTTGTGCATGGTTTACTATTATTATTATGAGTTGGACAGCAAATGAAAGGCACCTATTCTTATAGTAGTTGACTATTACAAGCAAGCTATAAATCTATAATGCTATAATGGAGATTTCTATATTCAACATTGACATCTTCACTCAAGTTTGAGCTAAAAGAATGAGGAATTAGGAGAATGAGAACCCTGTTGGCATCTTAAACTATTCCTTGAGCCCCATACTAACAACCACTCCATTAGAAAAATTGTGATAATATAATATGAAGGGATTATATTATCAATGACACTAAAATAATGTATGATAATGTAAATTGAGCATAGATTTAATATGGAAAAGTGTTAAAACTGATGACAATTTGAGCAAATGACTCATCATTTGAAACGGCGCAGGTGTGATGCATCGCCTTGAGACCCATATAAATGTAGGCATGAGCTCATCAAAGATTGGGGAAATAACGTAGATGCACCAATTTTTGCAGATCCAAAGGTTCTCTGTCATCTATGTGAAAAAATCATGTCCCTACATGCACCTGTGCAATCTCTGTTTGAGGGCGAAAAAGATGCAGTGATAGCAAATCTAAGAAGCGACGATAGCAAATACTTGTCATACACATTTTATTGAGTGAGATGGATCAATATTGGATACCTAAAATCTTTTGTTAGGCTTCAGTTGCTTGCTTATTTGCTATTCAGGACTTAGGATCACTCAATTTTCTTGCGACAGGCAATAAGCGTGAATTTTTTATATTGATACCTAATGGCTAATTCAGTAAATAGCTTGAATAAATAGTCAGGTTCTGCCATTATAAATTCCGTCATCAAATAGTTATAACCACATATATATGATGATTGTTGAAACCAAATAATATTACAAACCAGTCTCTTTCCTATTTTGTAGTTGGAAGTGTAGTAATAATCACATCTCCTATCATTTTCATATGTCAATTTTGAAAGACGAATATGCAGTCTTAGTAGTTAGGCAGATCTATGAACAGGTAGAAAATTATTATTCATAATATATCAGATTATCAACAATAGCTTTGTGAATAACTTGGGTCAGTAAATTGTTATTGGATTTACAAGCACAAGGGCATATTCTTATTCGTTAATTTTGGCCATTAACAGCCTCGTGTATTCCCTCAATACCAACAATATTTCACCAAAAAAACTACATCTTCATAAAGTTAAGGATGCACTCGGGATAGGCATGGCAAATACATATGAATATGTTTACCTACAAAGACTTAAATGTAAGTACACAAATCTATAATCATGTAAAAGAGTTCTGAGCAATCTTGGCAAGATTGAATTTTCCAAGTCTTAACCATCTTGATTGTTGGCCCGAATGCTAGGTGGCAAATACTACATTCACAATGTCCGGAAACCTCTCTTTGATGGCTGCTCTAATTCCCGCCCCAATGGATTCAGGACCCACATACCTGACATGGCAATCTTCCCCCTCTACCGAAATTACTTCCACTGACCCACCGTAGTTTTTGATCGCAGGTCTCAGAATGTCCAAATGGCTGTTCACCGCCTGTAATCATTTCATACTGAGTTGTGAGAATGTGAAATAAAAATGTCACACTGGCACGATATGTATGCTATAAGGAAATTGGGTATATACTTCATTGTTTTTTTTTCTTTACAAGTGGGAATAAAGATTATTATATACTCATGCTTATAGTAATGGTGACAGGTTCGCTGTTTGACACTTGGATAACAAAAGCATGTACACTCCATGTTCAAATAAATCTAATGTTACTTGTATCATCAGAGAAAATGAGGAGTCTTAATTGCCTACCTCAACTGTTGTGACAGTGCTTTGTGGGTCATCAGAGACTTGGCGAATATCTTTAACTGCTTCCCCAAACTTCTCTTTCAATACTCGTTCTATCCCCATCTTCATTGTGGTGGTCGAGCTTGGGCAAGTTCCACATGCTCCTGTATGTATGAGACTCAGTTTGCTGTCACTTTCAAAATAAACAATAGGCACATAGTTGGCACAGCTAAACAATTGCTGAATTGATTTGCATGTAATCATTCCATCTAATCACAGATGCAGTATAAGCAAGGAACAATTGTTTTGCAGATTTTATTATTCCATATATCCCTACCGCGGATATAATCATTATTAGTCTATTAGAGGACTGGTATTATTAGCAAAGGTTATTAGGTCGCCTTCAGGTTACGTCCGAAAACATGAGCTTGGTCCGAGTAAACGACATCTAATCATATTTACAAGACTAGTTTAGAGGCCAACAACAGGAATAGCCAGTTGAGTTTAATGAGTTGGGAATTCACTAGTTTGTCGAATTAATTTTTGCAGTATCAGGCAGCATCAGGATATCAATGATATGTGATTCTAATAAAAGACTCTGTAATCAGCACATTTCTTCTCTCATTGATTGGTAGTCTTTAGAAAGCCCAAATATCAGCCCTTTGATGTAATTTGGTCATAAATTTGTACCACAGAAAACCATTGATCTGTAGAGTACTCGAAAATCCTCACCATACCTTGATGGCAACAAAGCACAAAGGCTGGTGGTAACATGCAAACTATCCTCTGCAAGAGATTATGAATTTTATTTGGCATGAATAGATGCCAGAATACCTTGAAAATTTCCCCAGAAGACTACACAGAAAGAGTTCATGTTCTGAGCTCATCTAAAATATTAATCAGTAAGGTCTATTCCACAAATTTCTCTGTGATTCTATCCAAAGGAAATTTTATAGTTAGTTGCAGGTTTACAGCTGATATAACAGAATTTATTCACATCAAACTACTGGAAGTGTGAATGCATATGTGAATAACCATAATATAAGGTCCTAATCTACACATAGTACATGAAATTCTAGTATCATGCAATTCTGTTATTATCTTTAAGTTGAGTGAGGTTTTCTAATTGTAGTTTCTATGATCATGTCGGCAAATGTCCCATTCTGCAACTTGCAGATAGATGAGAAAATTGCAAAAACTAACAGTAGTTCTACAGATCCAACCAATTTTTGAAGGAAGTGTCGGCCTATGTAACAGAAACAATTCTATCATAGAGTCATAAACATGCCAGAGACGTGCACATAAGTAATGAGCAGTTCTCAGATATTTGACGGACACTTATTGCAGGATTCCCAAATTTTATAGTACATAGTAAATTTATGAAAATGTACACTTCTTGAAACTCTTTCAACACATGATCACCGTTTCAGTCGCATTTTTATATTTCTTATACACAGGAGCAGAGCCAGGATTGTCAAGTGGATAGGGCACACAGTTTTAGCTTATCACAACTATCAAATTTTACCTTTTTCATCTTTACATAGTAGTTGCTCAACGTATTTGGCTTAATAAGCAATTGTGATAAATTGTATCCAACCAATGCTAAATGATATTCAGTGATAATTTAATCTTATATGAACACTTCTTGATGTGTCTAATTTTTATACAAATATTTGTACTCATTTACCCATTAAAATTGCTTGTTTTCGTTTATATTGTTTATAATTCATCTTATTTCTATAAGATTTCAATGAATTAATTATTTTTTAAGAAATAAGATTTTTGATGCAAAATTTGAAGATTTTTGGAAAAAATCAACAAACAAAGCAAAACTATTGATTTTTTTTTTAATTGTTTTGTTGAATTTTAATTTGCCAATTGTGCTGAAAGTGCAATAAACAATTTTAAAAGGGTTTAAATGAACTAATATGATTTTTAGTTAGTTTAATTAATTTTAAACTAATTAATTTTATTTTTATTTTATTTTTAAATCCTAATTTCTGATTTTATTTTGTGTGTGCAGTACGTGTTGGGAGAAAAAGGAAAGAGAAGAAAAAGAAGAAAGAAATAAAGAGCAAATCAGGGAAGAAAATAAATAAGAGAAAAAGAAGGGATTTTTCTGCAAAAAAGCAAACCCTAATTCTCCTTTCCGTTTGCTTATAAATACACACCAAGGTGGAACACGCTTACCAAGAGGTGACGGCTGCTAAAAGAAAAAAAAATTAAAAAAAAATATAAAAGACAGAGAGAGAGAGGAACAGAAGGAGAGAGAGGGAGCGGTCTGACGTGGGCCAGCAGAAGAGAGAGAGGGGTTCTTGTGCACGCGGTTCGAGGCAGCGCGTGTTCCCAAGGTGAGGTGACAGCAGACTGTGGCTCAGACTCGACGTGACAACGGCGAGTTGACCAAGAGAGAGAGATCGAAGCAGGGTGCTGACGTGGCGGATGTGACTGGAGGCGTGCATTTCGAGGAGCGACAGAGACAGTAGAAGTGACTGACGTCAGCGACTCGGAACTCAGAGATGGTAGAAAGTACAGAATTGATTTTGCTTTTCAGAATGCGGTTCGAGGCTATTCGGTTTGCAATTTCTTTTAAAAAGCAGTCTCTTTTTGTATCTCTTTTCTCTTTCTAATTTTTATCATGCAATCCAAAACTGTATTTGTTAGTTGCAATAAATTTATTATGAACCAAATATTATTTTTCTAGGACTTCGATATAGCCTAGTTTTGAGAACACAATTTTAATTCCTTATTATTTTTCTATTTTTCCATAGTTGAGTGTTGATTTTTATTCTTAATGCGTACAATTGGTGAATAGACATTTGTATGATCTATTAAATCATGAAGAGACCGAACTGGTAATTTGTGATTAATAAAAATTAAATACCGTTATAAGAGCGAACTGTTGTTAATGTGACTGTTAAGAAATCCATAGATCTTAACGAATTTTTAATTGGTAATTTGTGCATAAACTATGACAAATGATTAGTTGAGAATAATTGTGATATTGCTTGAGAGAGAGTATTGAATAATTTTGGGATTTTGGTCTACAACTTGGAAAAATAATATGTTTATTCATATAGAGTTATAAATTGTGTGTCATTAACTAGGTGAAGTCAAAAGCCCTAGAATTGATTTTGCAATTAATAAACATTATAAATTCATATTCCGTCCCTCTTCATTAATTTAGTTAGTTTTCTTCAGATTAATTTAATTTAGTTGTTTTATCCTTTATTAATTTCGATTTTCCAAATAGTGATTCATCTAGCAGTTTCGGTAGTCAATAAAATAATTAGTCCCTGTGGGTTCGACACTCTATTCACTTAACTATACTACTTGTTGCGATTTTGTACACTTGCAAATATTCACATCAAGTTATTGGCGCCGTTGCCGGGGACTAGTTATTCTTTTATTGATATTGAAAATTGCTAGATTATTACTAGTTTGGATTTTTATTTTTATTTTTGTTTTATTATTATTTTACTTCTTTATTTTCTTTTGACTTACTTTTACTTTTATTTTTTATTTTATTTTTATTTTTTTTCTTATTTTATTTTTTTAGTTTTTCTAATTTTTTTCAATACTTATATTTCAGGACATACAAATACATTATCATGACGAACTATGAGAAAAAGGCTTTCAGAGACTATGTTATGCCCTCAATTAATGGAGTAACATCAAGCATAATGAGGCCGGTTATTGAAGCTAACGATTTTGAGATCATACCGGCGATTATTCAAATGATTCAACAGACTGCCCAATTTTGGAGACTACCGCATGAGGATCCTTATGTTCACATTGCAAACTTTCTAAAAATTTGTGACTTTCAAGCACAACGGAGTATCAGATGATGCAATCAGATTGAGACTTTTTCCTTTTTCACTACGAGATAAGGCGAAGGCGAAGGCTTGGCTACATTATCTACCACCCGGTAGTTTACTACTTGGGAGGGACTTGCACAAATTTTTGCCAATTATTTTCCGCTGGCAAAGACAGCAAAACTAAGGAATGATATTATCACATCTATTCAATTTGAGACTGAGTCTTTGTATGATGCATGGGAGAGGTACAAAGAGTTATTAAGAAAGTGTCCTCATCATGAACTACCAAAATGGTTGCAAATTCAAATATTCTATAATGGTTTGGGAGTTACACATCGATCTATGGTTGATGCAGCAGCTGGTGGTGCACTTATGAGCAAACTCACAAAGCAGCCTATGAACTTTTAGAGGAGATGGCAACACATAATTACCAGTGGTCTTCAAAGAGAACAATGCCAAGAAAAGTGGCTGGAATTTTTGAACTTGATCCTATTTCTACTTTAAATGCAAAAATTGATATTTTATCTAAACAAGTAGGAAATATAAATTTTAATGCAATTCAATCTAATATGATTTGTGATCTTTGTGCAGGAAATCACTCTAAGTACAGATTGTCAAGTGGGGAACCCTTTTGCACCATCAAATGCCGAACATGAAAATTTTTGTGTCAAACTTTCAAATACAAAACAATCATTATGCAAACACATACAATTGAAGATGGAGAAACCACCCCAATTGTCCATGGAACAACAATCAAGGAGTGATTAGACCACCTCAAAATTTTTCACGACAAGAAAAGAAGCCGACACTCGAAGATATGTTTATGCACCACATGCAAAAGACAGAACAATACATACAAAAGACAGATTTGACAATTCAAAATGTTGCAAATTCAACTTCGACTTCCATTCACAATCTTGAGGTACAAATTAGTCAAATTTTAAATATTCTTAACGAAAGAACTGCAAGAACATTACCAAGCAACGCAGTTGTCAATTCCACGAAAGATGTCAAAACAATAACACTAAGCAGCGGGAGAACAATTGAGCAACCACAAGAAGAAAATGGCGAACAAAATGTGTTTGAAAAAGAAGATGAGTACGAACCAAGTGTGGAGGAACAAACGCAGCATTTTGTTAAGCAAATAACTTTTGATGTTTTTAAATCATTAAAGTTCCCTACTGAAGAACAGTCGTGTTTTCAAGTAAGTGAAACTGATTTAATTGTGGGCAAGAAACATGGTGTTGAAATTGAAAAGCTGCCAATCGAAGTATGTCCAATAAATTCAGCAAGTCTTGAATCTGAAAAATAAAAAATTTCAGAATGTGTTATGTATTTGAATGTTGCACCCTCTATCCATTCATTCTTTCAGAAAAAAAAATCAAAGAGGTGGGGGAATCAAAGACATCATCGTCATGGAAGAAACGACTCAAACTAGAACTTGAACCTGATCCACACCTGAAGAGAAGAATTAGAAAAGATGTTTTGATGTTGTTGGATCTTGGCATTACATAACCATCTCATCTCCATGTCTGGCTAAAGACTTAAAACTTAGCGCTTCTTGGGAGGCAACCCATGTTTTCTTTTACTGCATTTATATTTTCTATTCATTTTTAGTTTACTTTAATTTTAATTTTTGATTCTATTTTGTAGGATTGCATAAATTTTGAAGTCACCGAGCGGAGCTGTTTTATACACCTATATTGATGGCTGTTTTTGAGCAGTATGGAGTCAGAATCTGGAAAACTGATTCAAAGAGAAATTGTAGACAATTGTCTTAGATTTCAAGTAAAAAAAAATCAGCCCATTTGGACACCTACAGCTCCAGATATCGCAAAAATACTAAACACCGCGCGTGCAGAATTTTTAAGACAAATCAGGGGAGAAATTCTGTAACTTTTTGCATTCTTTTGTTTTTCTTTTTCCTTTCCCGTTGAGGACAATGTGATATTCAAATTTGGGAGGAAGGTTTACAAATTTATTATTTATTTTTTAAAAGAAAAACAAAACAAAATGGATTTCAATTAGGCTTACCATTACACTTTTGAGTTCTTTATTGTGATAAGCATTGAAATATATTTTTTTTTAGGATAGACAATTTCTTATAAAGCAAGAGTAAGCATACTTATTTACTTTAGGATTATTGAATTTCAAAATTCCTTACAAAATTGTATGAGTCATGTGATTATACATAAAAGAAAGAAAAACGTGATACTTTTTCTTGTAATTATCCCCTTTGATCTAGTCCTAAATAGAGTTTAAGTAAATAGAGTAATAATGAAGAAAAAATAAAAAATTTATGAATAAAGTCAATCTACTCCAATGTTTTGAGTTGCTTAGTAACTAGGGGTATTCATCACAAATGTTTAATTTTTCGTCAAACAGCAACTTGAAATATGAGTATGCAAAGCACTCTAAGTTTGTGACTTGTTGAGTAACCGGGTGAATTCATCACAAATGTTTGCATTCGCGTCAAAAGGCAAGTGACAAATTAGAGAAGAGACAAAAAAAACTCTAGTTTGCTACTCGGATTGTAGTAGTGAGAAAGGAAAATCACAGATGAAGTTGTTACATACTATAATTACATTAATTGCATGACAAATATGATTTGGTGTGAAATTATGAATAAATAATTACACTGGAGAAAGTGAGTATGCTTGATTTTACTTTATTTGTTATTGTTTATATTTTTAATTGAAATTTTGATGCTTACATGATAAGATCTCTTAGTGTTATGAGTTGAGCTTATTATTGATTATTATTATTCCCTTATTCATGATTCCACTTTTTGATCGAGGACAAGTAAAATCTTATGTTTGGGGGTATTTGATGTGTCTAATTTTTATACAAATATTTGTACTCATTTACCCATTAAAATTGCTTGTTTTCGTTTATATTGTTTATAATTCATCTTATTTCTATAAGATTTCAATGAATTAATTATTTTTGAAGAAATAAGATTTTTGATGCAAAATGTGAAGCTTTTTGGAAAAAATCAACAAACAAAGCAAAACTATTGATTTATTATTTTTTTTATTGTTTTGTTGAATTTTAATTTGCCAATTGTGCTGAAAGTGCAATAAACAATTTTTAAAGGGTTTAAATGAGCTAATATGATTTTTAGTTAGTTTAATTAATTTTAAACTAATTAATTTTTATTTTATTTTATTTTTAAATCCTAAATTCTGATTTTATTTTATGTGTGCAGCACATGTTGGAAGAAAAAGGAAAGAGAAGAAAAAGAAGAAAGAAATAAAGAGAAAATCAGGGAAGCAAATAAATAAGTGAAAAAGAAGGGATTTTTCTGCAAAAAAGCAAACCCTAATTCTCCTTTCCGTTTGCTTATAAATACACACCAAGGTAGAACATTCTTACCAAGAGGTGACGGTTGCTAAAAGAAAAAAAAATAAAAATAAAAATAAAAGACAGAGAGGGAGAGAGCGGAACAGAAGGAGAGAGAGGGAGTGGTCTGACGTGGGCCAGCAGAAGAGAGAGGGATTCTTGCGCATGCGGTTCAAGGCAGTGCGTGTTCCCAGGGTGAGGTGACAATAGACTGTGGCTCAGACTCGACGTGACAACGGCAAGTTGACCAGGAGAGAGAGATCGAAGCAGGGCGCTGACGTGGCGGACAACGTGACTGGTTGCGTGCGTTTCGAGGTGCGACAGAGACAGTAGAAGTGACTGACATCAGCGGTTCGGAACTCAGAGACGGCAGAAAGTACAGAATTGATTTTGCTTTTCAGAACGCGGTTCGAGGCTGTTCGGTTTGCAATTTCTTTTAATTAGCAGTCTTTTTTTGTATCTCTTTTCTCTCTAATTTTTATCATGCAATCCAAAACTGTATTTGTTAGTTGCAATAAATTTATTATGAACTAAATATTATTTTTCTAGGGCTTCGATGTAGCCTAATTTTGAGAACACAATTTTAATTCCTTATTATTTTTCTATTTTTTTATAGTTGTGTGTTGATTTTTATTCTTAAAATGTACAATTGGTGGATAGACATTTGTATGATCTATTAAATCATGAAGAGACCGAACTGGTAATTAGTGATTAATAAAAATTAAACATTGTTATAAGAGCGAACTGCTGTTAATGTGACTCTTAAGAAATCCATAGATCTTAATGAATTTTCAATTGGTAATTTGTGCATGAACTATGACAAATGATTAGTTGAGAATAATTTTGATATTGCTCGAGAGAGAGTATTGAATAATTTTGGGATTTTGGTCTACAACTTGAAAAAATAATCTGTTTATTCATATGGAGCTATAAATTGTGTGTGATTAACTAGGTGAAGTCAAAAGCCCTAGAATTGATTTTGCAATTAATAAACATTATAAATTCATATTCCGTCCCTCTTCATTAATTTAGTTAGTTTTCTTTAGATTAATTTAATTTAGTTGTTTTATCCTTTATTAATTTCGATTTTCCAAATAGTAATTCATCTAGTAGTTTCGGTACTCAATAAAATAATTAGTCCTTGTGGGTTCGACACTCTATTCACTTAACTATACTACTTGTTGTGATTTTGTACACTTGCAAATATTCACATCGCTTCTATTAGGCACATGGCCTACATCTTATTTATCCAGCATAGGCAAACTGCAATTTCTCTAATAGCCTATGAATGTTTTCAAACATTTAAATTTGGCAAGTGCCTAAGCTGAGTTGAATGTGGCTCTGCCCATGCTTATACAAGTACCATGTCTTATTACTATTGTATAGACTATGCAGCTCCTTGTATATGTAGTTTTGCATAGAGAGTGGATTATTATTACATATGCATGGATTACATGTCAATCTCTAAGACCATGTGAATTAGTAAAAAAAGGGGCGTACCTTTTTGTTGCGACCATAGAGTCATATATAAAATACTATCAAACCAATACTCTCAACAGCGATCGTGAAATCATCACACAGAAAACACTTATTGTATGATGTATCAAAATTCTAAGAAACCTTAATTGAATATCAATATTTGTGCGATCATGAAGCAACGCTCATAATCACTTATAACAATATGTCCTGATTCAAATAGGATAATACTCGTCAAAGATGAAACTAATCCTACGACTAAAACTTCCGTGAATTAAAAGGACTCAACCAAACTAACAACTATCATGGTCCCAAAAAAAAAGTATTTAAAGCTTAATTTGAACTATAAAATCACAAAGATTCTATCATTAACCAGTTTTATACAAAAAATATAAGGTACTAAAACTAACATTTGGAGATAAAGGGTACTTCAAATAACATGAAATTTCTTCTGAATTGAAGGATGTCTTAGTAGTTAGCTAACTCAAGTTTTCTTGACTTTAGGTGGTCTTGAGTCCTTCGGAGCTGAGAGATAACTCTATAGTTATCTAAACTAAATTGTTGAAAAGTTGAGAAGAATAGAGTTAATAAACTCTACTCCAACTACATTTGTGTCTCAACTACACTTCAACTCCAAGCACTTGTAACCAAACAGAGATAAAAAGACAAGTTGAGTAATTATTTAAGTGGAAGTAGAGATATGCAAAACCTCTACTCCAATTTAGAAAATAACTACATACCAAAAGCAATCACAACTCTACATCAAGATACCATTACTCTCTCAGTTCTCAACCCACAGAGAGACACCCCTGAAGGAATGAATCTAAACTCCCCTCCAATCAAATGCATTACTATATCTACAACTCCAAATTCTCTCTTCCTAACTAACTTCATATCCAAGCTCTTCCATAAAAGCTCTCAAAAGTTAACAAGGCAAATCTAAGATTATATCCAAACAAGTTGTCAAAAGTTTATAGGGCTAATTCCGAGAAACCCACCTAAACTATTAGGTCAAATCAAATAACCCACCTACATAATTGGTCAACGCAGCCACCTAAGATGGATACAACATTGGCTTGCCTTCAGTTTCAAAGTAGGTAACTTTGATTATTTGAGTATTAGATTGCTACAACCACAATTAATACTCGAATAATCAAAGTTATCTACTTTAAAATTGACGGCAAGCTAGCAAGCTAACATCATACCCACCTTAGCTTAGGTCGATAACAGGTGGATTATCTGCTTCGACCAAATAGTTTAGGTGGGTTTCTCGTAATTATTTAGTGATCCCATTACTGATGAGGACATCGGTTCAAGACGATTCGGGCATTTCTATCAACGGCGTCGTCTTCAGCAGCTGCTTTATTTAGTTTAGGATTTTATTTCCAGTACCATATTTGTTTCTGGCAATTATAGCCATAAGTAATCTTTTTTTGTATTTTTTAGATTTTGAGAATATTTTGAGATTTGTATCAAGATGTATTTTGAGCCTATTTAAAGGCCTTGAGATTAATGAGAAAACATGCCACTCTTGATTAAAATTTCTTGTATAGAGTTTTTTTGCTCTTCCCCTCTCCTTCGTGTGATACAACTGAGATCTAGATTATTAGGGTTTGTGATAAATCCTAATACAGTTTTAGGGTTTGTGATTAACTCTAAAATCTACCCCAAATTAACATCTCCAAATAAAACCAATTCCAAAACCCTAATTTCCCAAATCCCTAATACAAACCCTAATCCACTAATCCTACACCTACATCTGCCGCCACCCTTCTTCACCTTCTTCCTCATCCTTATCCCAATCCCGATCCAAAGAACCCAAACCCATCATCATCCCCAGTTTCCCCATCCCGCAATCCCCTCTCCGTCGACCCACTCCACCATTGTCGACCACCACAAATCTCCCCCTCAACCGCCGCTGCCCCTTCTTCCCTCGCCGTCGCCTTCCCATCACCAGTCCCCCCCCCATCGGCGCCGCCCCACCTTACTTCGACGACCACCCTCACCACAACCCCTTCAGCCCCCATCATCTTCTCCTTCTTCTCCCGACCCGACCAAATCCCTCACCCCCAAATCGACGTCGCCCTTCTCTCCCTCTCCCCCGACGACACCCCCGCTGTAGCTCGCGCCGTCCACGGCTGCCGTCGACGTCCACCAGTGACGACGCCGACTACCTGGCCCTTGCTGTCTTGACGTGCAGTGTTCTTGGTTGCTGTCCAACTCCGAGATCTACGCTGGTTTCTTTGCATTCGGTATACTCTTTCCACTATTAGACATTTGTGTTTTATTGTCCTATTATCTATGAGTAGAGTACGAATCAATATTGAACCTATTACTTGCTAAAACACTTAGGGATTCAATTATTGATTGTAGGGTTGAATTATTAATTGGGACTGTTAAACTTGATTTAATTCTTGAAAACCGATCAAACCCGTTAACTGTGAAAATTCCCAACTTTTGATCCGCACTTACATGTTGGTAAAATTAATCCTTTAATATTCTTGGAAATTCTCTATTTAGGATTAGTTTTACATCATTTTGGTATCAGAGAGAAGGTTCTTAAAACCCTAGTTCTTGCATCGTAGGCATCAATTTTGCATTCATTTAGGATTGTGTAGTCTTTTATTTTATTTTATTTTATTTTTCTTTCTTTTATTTTAGGTCATTTCAGATTTTTTTAAATTAAAAAAAAATTAGGACACACACGACCCCCAGTTTCCACTTTTGATGAATGCGTCTTCGCAGCACCATCACAGATCCTGACGAGCCTTTCTTATCCCTTTCAAATCACCCAATTAGGAACCCTAGACTTCCCCGACCAGAAATGGATAACCCTGAGATCTCTGCTACCCTAGCTGCCATCCAAGCAACTCTTGCCAATATCAATCAGAGGCTTGAGAAAGTGGAGTTAAATCAAACCATTGTCCCTGAACTTCATGCCCATCGTCAGATCCCTCAAGGAAATGTTCGTGACGATCGACGTCAAGAACGTGACCCTGACGAACAATATAAAAAGAACGTTAAGGCTGACGTTCCCCAGTTTGAAGGCCACATGGAACCCCAAACTTACCTCGATTGGATCCGTGCCATGGACCACTACTTTGTATGGTTTGACATGAGTGAAGCCCTAAAGGTTAAATTTACCACTATGAAATTAACAGGTAAAGCTCAACAACATTGGACCAATCTTGAACATGCCCGCAGAGGCCGAGGCCTGGCACCCATAGCCACTTGGGAAGCCATGAAAGAGAAGCTCACTGAGAGATATATACCGTTATCGTTCCATACCCGATTGCTAGATTCATGGAACCAACTCTATCAAGGAAGTAAATCCACACAAGAATATGTTGATAGATTTGATAACTTCCTTATTCGGTGCAATACTTTAGGTAAAGAGAGTGAAGAACAAACTCTCTCTAGGTTCAAAGCTAGATTACGAGCTGACCTTAGGAACGAGCTAATCTATAGAAATGTAGACTCCATAGCGACAGCCTACGCCCTAGTCCTTGACATGGATTCCCTTAAACCTAGTTCTCATTCTAGGCCCAGCGACTCGAGAGATCATTCCTCTAGAATGACCTCTACTGACCCACCTAGACCTGAGCCTCCCTCTCAGCACCCTAATAAATCTTACCCCAGCAAACCTAATTCAAATTTCAATTCACATAGAGATGAACATAAGGGTAAGAACACCGAAAGAGATTACACTAAAATTGACCCTCTCACTAAGTGCTATAAATGTAAGGGATATGGTCACGTTGCTAGCAACTGTCCTAACCCCAGTAGGATCAATATAGTAGAGGGTACCACTGTCATTGCTGACGACTCTGACAATGAGTTTTCTTATGAGCCTATTGAAGGCGATGACTTCGGTGAAGAAAAGGATGACCAGTATCTCCACTGTATTCGGTCTATCCAATCACCTCACTTGAATGTAGTCAGATGTGCTTTGTCCCAACCAAAAGAAGAAGATGATTGGAAGAACACTGCTATATTCCACACCTTTACGACTATAGGTGACAAAAACTGCAAGGTGATTGTTGACGATGGGAGCTGCGTCAACGCTGTCTCTTCTGCGGTCTTAACGAAGACCGGACTTAAGGCTGAACCCCATCCACGTCCATACAAAGTATCTTGGATTGATGCAACAACACTCCAAATAACACATCGATGCTTAGTCCCTGTGGACTTCAAAGCTTACAAAGAGGAAATTTGGTATGATGTGCTCAAAATGAATGTGGGTCAAGTCATTTTAGGGAGACCTTGGTTATACGATCACGATGTGACCATATATGGTCGATCCAACCAATGTGTGTTCCAGCACGATGGACTAAAAATAAAGCTCATACCCGTGAGACCACGAACTAGTCCAACTGAAATAACACCGGCTCCCTCGAGAAAGGGCAAGGAAGTAACGTATATGAGTGAAAAGAAACTTACGAAAGAAATTGACAAAGGGGCTACCATTCTTTTACTCACAGCGAGAGAAGTTCCTAAAGATCCTAAGTCACTAATCCCGCCCCAAGTTACTCATGTCCTACAGGAATTTGCAGATGTGTTTCCTGCTGACCTCCCCAACCAGTTGCCCCCATTGCGTGACATCCAACACGATATTGATCTGGTTCTGCGAGCGAGTCTTCCTAACTTGCCACATTATCGGATGAATCTGACAGAGCATGCTGAGTTGAAAAGGCAAGTTAATGAGTTATTGGCAAAGGACTTCATTAGAGAAAGCTTAAGTCCTTGCGCTGTTCCTGCTCTATTAACGCCAAAGAAAGATGGAACCTGGTGTATGTGTGTGGACAGCCATGCCATAAACAAGATCACGGTGCAATACCGTTTTCCCATTCCTCGTTTGGATGACATGTTGGACATGATGTCTGGTGCCACAATCTTTTCCAAAATTAATCTTAAAAGTGGCTACCACCAAATACGTGTTCGTTCTGGTGATGAGTGGAAGACCGCCTTCAAGACGAAGGATGGCCTGTACGAATGGATGGTCATAGCATTTGGAATGACAAATGCCCCGAGCACGTTTATGAGAATCATGACACAAGTACTCCGTCCCTTTATGAGCAAGTTCCTTGTGGTGTACTTTGATGATATTCTCATTTACAGCCGATCCGTTAGGCAACATCTTGACCATTTGAGACAGGTCTGCGGTATTTTGAGGAAGGAACAACTTTATGCTAATCCTACCAAATGTACATTCCTCTCCGATCAGACTATCTTTCTGGGATTTATTGTATCTGCCAAAAAAGTATCTGCTGACCCAGAAAAGATACGAGCTATTACAGAGTGGCCTGAGCCCAGCAATATTCGTGATGTGCGGAGTTTCCATGACCTTACCACCTTTTATCGTCGGTTTGTGCAAGGATTTAGCACGATCATGGCTCCGATAACCGACTGTTTAAAAAAAGGTGAGTTTGTCTGGTCGAAAGAAGCCACGAAAGCCTTCGAAGAGATCAAGAAGAGAATGACTCAAACACCTGTCATGAGATTGCCTGATTTCACTAAAGTCTTCGAAGTAACGTGTGATGCTTCTGATATTGGTAAAGGTAGAGTCCTCAGTCAAGAGAGTCATCCTGTTACTTATTTCAGTGAAAAGCTGAATGAAGCAAAACAAAAATACTTTACCTATGACAAGGAAGTCTATGCGGTCATTCAGTTACTTCGCTATTGGTGACATTATCTCCTGCCGCAAGAATTCGTTATCTTCTCAGACCATGAGGCCTTAAGATTCCTTAATTCTCAACAAAAGTTGAATCCGAGATATGCTAGATGGGTAGAGTTCTTACAGGAATATTCATATACCATTAGGCACACAAAGGATTGATAATAAGGCCGCGGATGCGCTAAGTCGTTGTCACATGATCTTATCTGCACTGCGCACCGAAATTATTGGTTTTGAGAGATTGAGTGATGAGTATGCCTCCTGCCCACATTTTCACGAGATCTACACTTCTTTGAAGGATGGCATAACTCGAGTGATAGATGATTATTTCTTGAAAGATGATTATCTCTTCTATCGCTCCAAACTGTGCATTCCTAGTACATCTTTACGAGAGTATCTTGTTTGGAAATTGCACGCTGGTGGCCTTGCTAGACATTTTGGGCATGACAAGACCATTGATGCTGCGGAACATAGATTTTACTGGCTGAAGCTAAAGAGAGACGTTGTGAGACTTGTTAACAGATGTCACACCTGTCAACTTGCCAAGCAATAAAAACAGAACACAGGCCTGTATACTCCATTACCTGTTTCCAGCCGCCCTTGGGAAGACGTGAGTATGGATTTCGTGTTAGGCTTACCGAAAACACAAAAGAAACACGACTCCATTCTTGTCATCGTGGACTGTTTTTCTAAAATGGCCCACTTCCTCCATTGTTCGAAGACTTTTGATACATCCCGCGTGGCTCGGATCTTCTTTGATAATATTGTGAAGCTACATGGATTGCCAAAAACCACTATGTCTGATAGGGATAAGAAATTCACGAGTTATTTTTGGAAGACCCTATGGCACAAGTTAGGTACAAAATTCAAGTTTTTGTCAGCGTTCCACCTACAGACAGATGGACAGACTGAGGTTGTCAATCGGAGTCTTGGCAATCTCTTACGTACTCTTGTGGGAGAGAACTTGGGAACATGAAATTTAAAATTAACGGTTGCTGAATTTGCTTATAACACATCTAGGAATAGAACCACTGACATGAGTCCACACGAAATTGTACACGGTTATCGTCCTAGGCAGCCCATAGATCTTGTCCCCATGTTAGAACATCACCGAGTCTCTGAGTCTGCATCTGCATTTGCATCCCGCATTCATGACTTACATAGAAAAATTTCCAAGAAAATTAATGAAAATAATTTTAACTACAAATTAAGAGTTGATATTAGAAGGAAGTTTAAAACTTTTAATGTGGGTGACGAAGTGATAGTTCGGATTCGTCCGGAACGGTTTCCAGCGGGATCCGTTAAGAAATTGAATACATGTGCTGCAGGCCCATTTAAAATTCTTCATAAAATCAATGATAATGCCTATGTTGTTGACCTCCCCGAAGGCTTTAGCATCAGTAAAACTTTAAATGTTGAGGATCTAGTACCCTATGAAGGCCCAGAATTTAACCCTAGAAATTCTCTTATAGATTAGCCTACCCTGCAGCCTAATGGTGAGATTCCCCCATTACCTCCACTACTACTTACCCATCGACAGAAGAGTTGGATAATATTTTAGATGATCAGATAATCTCTACTAGAGATGAAAGTACTCATAGATATTTGGTACGTTGGAAAAACAAGCCGGAGTCGGAGTACACTTGGATAGATCGTGGAAAGCTCCAGCGCTTGGATCCAGACCTTTCAAAGCACTATGACAGGAGGATTGGTTTTGACACGACTGGATCGAGCCCTCTCCCACCCGGGAAGAATGATGAGGACATCGGTTCAAGACGATTCGGGCGTTTCTATCAGTGCAGACGTCGTCTTCAGCAGCTGCTTTATTTAGTTTAGAATTTTATTTCCAGTACCATATTTGTTTCTGGCAATTATAGCCATATGTAATCTTTTTTTGTATTTTTTAGATTTTGAGAATATTTTGAGATTTGTATCAAGATGTATTTTGAGCCTATTTAAAGGCCTTGAGATTAATGAGAAAACATGCCACTCTTGATTAAAATTTCTTGTGTTGAGTTTTTTTGCTCTTCCCCTCTCCTTTGTATGATACAACTGAGATCTAGATTATTAGGGTTTGTGAAAAATCCTAATACAGTTTTAGGGTTAGTGATTAACTTTAAAATCTACCCCAAATTAACAACCCCAAATAAAACCAATTCCAAAACCCTAATTTCCCAAATCCCTAATACAAACCCTAATCCACTAATCCTACACCTACATCTGCCGCCACCCTTCTTCACCTTCTTCCTCTTCCTTATCCCAATCCCGATCCAAAGAACCCAAACCCATCGTCATCCCCAGTTTCACCATCCCGCAACCCCCACTCCGTCGACCCACTCCACCATTGTCGACCACCACAAATCTCCCCCTCAACCGCCGCTGCCCCTTCTCCCCTCGCCGTCGCCTTCCCATCACCAGTCCCCCCCTCATCGGCGCCGCCCCACCTTACTTCGACGACCACCCTCACCACAATCCCTTCAGCCCCCATCGTCTTCTCCTTCTCCCGACCCGACCAAATCCCTCACCCCCAAATCGATGTCGCCCTTCTTTCCCTCTCCCCCAATGACACCCCCGCCGTAGCTCGTGCCGTCCACGGCCGCCGTCGATGTCCACCAGTGACGACGCCGACTACCTGGCCCTTGCTGTCTTGAAGTGCAGTGTTCTTGGTTGCTGTCCAACTCCGAGATCTACGCTGGTTTCTTCGCATTCGGTATACTCTTTCCACTATTAGACATTTGTGTTTTACTGCCCTATTATCTATTATATTATCTGATTTTCCTATCGTCCACAAATAATAACTGAGATTGAGTGTTCCACATGCTTGAGTAGAGTACGAATCAATATTAAACCTATTACTTACTAAAACACTTAGGGATTCAATTATTGATTGTAGGGTTGAATTATTAATTGGGACTGTTAAACTTGATTCAATTCTTGAAAACTCATCAAACCCGTTAACTGTTAAAATTCCCAACTTTTGATCCGTACTTACATGTTGGTAAAATTAATCCTTTAATATTCTTGGAAATTCTCTATTTAGGGTTAGTTTTACATCAATTACCCTCAATTCCATAAGCCCACACCAAATCAATAACCAACTAGCCCCAATCCACAATTCTATTAACAAAATCACAAATCATCGCCATTTCCAACAAAGAACCAAACTTTATAGCTCAAACCAAACATATGCAGAAAACCCAGAGGAAAAAATCGAACCTTGGAGCTTGAGAGAGATGACCCCATCTTCAACAGAGACCACGTCAACATTCCCGCCATCCGAGATCAGGTACGGCCTGACGTCATCGAGCACCAGGTTCACGTTCTCCACAGTGAGATCATACAGCTTGGCTGAGTATAGACCAGAAGTAGAAGAAGAAGAAGAGGGTTCAGAGAACGGAGAGGTAACTTTACCGCTGGTTGAGTTGACCGACGATGTAAGAGAAGATGTGCGTTGCTTCGACTTGAGTTGGGTTTTGAGGAAGGAGAAGGGAAGAGGACATGGACGGAATTTTGGGATTTGTGGAGGACAAGGGTGGAAGCTTTTTCCGTATGTAACGAGAGAAGCCATGGGATTGCTTTGAACTAGAGAGGAGAAAATTGAGAAGATAGTACAACTTGAGGTTGGTTTGGGCCAAAAAAGCCCATGGTCCTTAACAAGTTCCTTATTTTGAAACTCTTTTCCATTTCTTCCACTTGATTTCAAACTTGTTACCTTTAGTTTTATTTTATTTTTTTTCTTCAAAGTAGAGAAGGTCAAGTATAGACACATCTTTATTACTAAGATATTAAGATAGTAACAAAATATGGTCACACAAGAGCATCTGTAGTCTTGGCCAAATATTCTAAAAATGGATAATTTGGCCAAAAATTTGCTGCAGTCGTTGGCCAAATACCCATATTTTGGATTTGGAGTGAACAGTCGACTGCTAAAATTGGGAGAAGAAATGGCAAATGCCAAAATTTGGTTTTCGGTACATGACATCTCGTCCGTCGAGCCGTTTTAATATTTTTTTTATTAAATATATCGAACGGGATATCATATCCCATCCGTTCGAATTAAAAAAAATAAATCAACAAAGTCAATAAAAATCATCTATTGTCCCTTATCATTTCCTTCTGATTTTTTTTTCTATACATCTGAACCTATATTGATTTTATGGGTACATATACTCAAAAAATCCTCAGAAATTTGTATATGATGAGATATCATATCCTGTCCGATATTTTTTGAAAAAAAAAAAAAAAAAAAAAAAATCTCACGCACGAAATGATCTTTCGTCCAACGTTTAAAAGCCAAAATTTGGGTTTAGACGACTACAACTCATTTCTATATTTTTCATTGCTATATGCCAAATACCCATATTTTGGGTTTAGACGACTACAGATGCTCTAACTAGACAACAAGTGTTGGGATTGGGGCGTCAACAAACGCCTCTGGTCGCAGCAGAACTAATTAGAGCAATGAGGAAGTCGAAGAGATGAGACGGATCAATTGAGTAAGCAAGTAGATCTACCAATCCAAACACAAACACAATAAGGATTTATCCAAGTTAGCTTTTGCTTAATCCAGGGAAAAATATAGGGAGATATGATATTCAACTAGAAGAGATTACAAGGAGTTACTGATTCACTCAATATAAGGAATTAAACTCACCCACCAAGAACTATCTCTCCCAAGCCTCTCTTTGCAATGGAGAAAAGAATCTATGAAATACTATACTCTCATATTGGAGGAGTTTATAATATATATAGAATAATAGAAAAAAATCTAGGTCTAATCTTGATTCTTAGTCGTCCGATAAAATCTGGAAAATAAGTAACTGAATAGGAGCCGTACGATCTAACATGGAGTTGAAGATTGGGTTGAAACAACCTAACAAATTGAGGCCCAAAACGAACACAACGCCGCGGTCGGTCGACCGTCCAACAAAACCGGTTGACCGTCCTCTCGGCCAAACCCAGTGCAACTACGGTTGGGTGTGCGGTCGGGGGTCCGGTGACCACAACTTGGGACAGTCGATCGCAATTATGCCTGCACCTTACTACTGTTGTTTTTCCTTCTACTCACTTCGACGCTTTGACCTTCGTGCTTCATCTAACTTTCTTCTAATCTGAACCACGAGTATTCAAGACACATTCCTAACAACAAGTATAAGTAAAATAAGAAAAATACACAAGACCTCTTAAATCCCTAGGAGAGTGGGAAATAGAAATAAAGTGCATGAGATAAACCAGAAATTTCCCTCAACATCTTGCGGGTTGGGAAACAATTAATCAATAGTCGGCATGATCTCTATATCCTTATTCTTGTACTCGTCCACCCGGAAGGCTTTGAAAATCCGTCCCTTATCCTATTGTTATTGGTACAACGGTAAAACGAAATAAGATGCATGATCTAGGTTGTTACCTTAATTCTGCCAAGATTAAATTCAGTCTTCTTTTCCAATGACAACCCATGTAAATATTTGTTTAAATATATATTATATATATTACTTACTACACAAATGACTTACTTGTAGAGTTGCGGTGTTGTTAGCAGAGGTTGGGCACAGGGAGGTTGATCTGCAGTGTTCGAAGATACTCTTCTCTTCTTAGCAGTACGTACTACTATACTATATAGAAACCCTTCCATACAGCATTTTCAGGTATGGAACTGCTTGTGCTACATAAAGAGCTACCACAGCTTTTGTTAGATTTTGTGAGAAATTAACAATTGAGAAATTATGGTTTATCTCTAGATCTAAGTTGCTTGAGATATTCACCCTAGGTATCAAAATTGGAATACCTAGACTGCTATCACAAGCCAGTATTTATTCCTAAATACTGGTTTGGGTATCGGGTTATAAGCCCACAAACCCGCGTTCCAATATCCAATCAATTGTATGTTCATTACACGTGTTACACATATGCACGTGCTATATTTATATAGAGAGAATATACCAATATATCCAACAATCTCCTCCTATATTCTCAATATATAAAGTACAGGATTATCTCATCAGATCAGTATACAACTGACTGGCTGATAGCAGTCCATAAAGGAAAAGCATCATAAAGGTATAGTTTCATAAGAACCAATAGAATTATAAAACTGAATAGTTCAATCAAGACTAAACCAATATAATTAAATAGTTCCAAACCATATCCAATTCAGAATAGTTCACATAGACTAAACCAACTGGAATAATCTGTCATAGTTTCAAAATCAAACAAAGCAAATAAACTTCAAGAACAAAATATGAGTTTTAAGCTCATGAACACAAGAGTCTTAAACTCAACAGAAGTTTTACCATGCAAGTGACTAATTTATTTTCGAAATAAATAAACTGAAATTCTATCCTTGCATACTGCTTTATGTTTACTCCTCCATTTTGAGCAAATCATTATTTTTAAAACCTATGTTGACAGATTCAACTCCTCCTTCTTTGCTAGCTTATTGAAAACAAGAATATCAAGAGACGCATCTTTAAGAATTCCAACAATTTCACAAAGTATCTAGTTCCATAAAAGAACTTAGTACAATTCATAATTAGCTTAGCAAAAATGTAACACAAGCATCACAATCAAGTATCTTTAATAAGTAAAGTACATGAACTTTATAGTTTCTACACAAGAACCATACTATGTTTCATATTGGAATGAAAAGACTGCCGTTTCAATCATGGTTTAACATTAAATCATCAAAATTGGAATGAAACATGTAACCATAAAAGACATATCATCAAAATTGGAATGATATTTAGGACAATTTAATCATCGGAAACACATCGACAAGTTTTCATGTTTCGTATTGGAATAATATGATTATTCTAAGTAAATTCCTAGATATATAATACCATCAAAATTGGAATGACATTATATATTTGTGGAATTTATGTCGAATCATCAAAATTATCTAAAACATGTCAACTGCCTAAAATTGATGCTTAAGTTTGAACTTCTCTATGGCTCCAATTGGATTCTAAATTTCAAAACAACTTGGATGTTAAAGTTTTTTACTCAATAGCTTTTAACTCCACTTTCCCCCACAGTTTTGATAATTAGATCACTTTCAAGTCTCTTAGCAAGAGCATTAGCCATACTTGTCGCAATTGCACTTTATTTATGAGAAAGTTCAACTAGGCTTCTTTCAGCCTTAATATACTCCTCTTACTATTATAGAGTGGGTTATGAGCTACAGTGCATTGTAGCTTGATAGTCGCATAACAGAATTAGAGAGTTACTTAAACTTCTTAATGGATAACTAGCAACAATTTCTTCAATCCACTCAGCATTTTTCCCTGCAGAGGATTACACGTAGAGGTCTGATTTCATGGATGATTGCACAGTGCCTGTTTGCTTTTTGTTTCCATAACATTTCTGTTTCTCCTAGTGTAAACACATATCTACTAGTTATCGACTTTCACTAAATTCTGAGCATCATAATGCATCAGGTCAGTCATTCATTCGAAGAATGACTAGAGTAGCACAAAGCAAACTCTTGAATACCACTCAGGTATCTCATTTGCCTCTTAAGGACACTCAAATGTGTATGGGATTATTAGTGAATCTGTAGATCATACCTACCTCAAAGGCTATGTCTATTCTAGTGCAGATCTTTGTATACATGAGACTGTCAATTCTTTTAGAATGATCTACCTGTCTCATAGTTGCACCATCATTAGGTTTCAACCTTTTATCATAATCATAAGGTGTTTCAAAACACACTTTCAATCACTATATCCCCACTTTTGAAACACATTTTGATTTGATGAGTTTGGCTAAGAGTTATCCCTTGCCAACTGAAAACTCACCCTTATACCTATGGGGTCCACAGTATCTAGGTTTTCATGTTGAATTCTTTGGATAGCATAATTTTAACTTCATTTATAATAGAGAAGTCACTTCCAAGAACTTGCATGTCAACAGAACAAGCAAATAATAGCCACTATATTTGACACACCACAAAGTTGAAGGCACTGATCTGAATTACTTGATTCATATACTAGGCTCTTTCAAAAATTTGTCAAATTATTTATTCGTTGGCTATACATGTTTTAAGAATATACAATGATTTTACTAAATTGTAAATCTTGTTCACAAAACATATTAGTTCAAAACTTTCCAGTACAAAACTGTTCAGTACAAAACATCAAGTACAAAACCTTTTAATTATCCTTTATGAATGACAAAATTTTCAATAGATGTAAGGGTAAGAAGAATACTTATTATAGCAATATGACAAACATGTGAGTAGACATCAAATAAATCTACCCCATTTTTTCTCAGTCAATCTGTTAGCTACTAAAAAGCATTAAAATTGCTACTGAACAATCAAAATTAAGTTTCTTTTACAAAACCCCACTTACTTACTATAGTTTTAGCCCCTTTCGGCAGATCAACTAAATTAAAGTATTATTGTATGACACAGAATCATCTCATTGTCTACTAAAGACTCTTCTTAGCTCATTTGTCATTCAAGTTTTCAAGTGTCAGTAAGGCTGGTTCTTGATTCCAACTGTGAATCATTGAACATGTCTGTAGGACTAGATTATTTCATACATTTATCTTTGATGAACATATCCTCAAAGAACTTTGCAAGTCTAGACTCTTCTAACACAAATTAGATAGATCCAACATCTGTCCACAGAGCTACATTCTGCACTTTCTAAGCATACAAATATTTATTGTAGGTCCTACTTTAGACCTTCTAGGGTCATGTACTCTAACAAAAGTATCACAACACACATTTTCTCTTTAACAAAACTGTTTGTGTTTTCATACCATGGTTTACAAGGTGTATTCAATTTAGAGTGTAGTAACACATTAGAGATATGATTAACAATACAACATCACTCATAATTACACAAGACAAACAACAGTCAATAATATAGAATTCAACATTTCACTAAGTGTTTGATTCTAACTTTTATCAATACCGCTTGACTGTTATGAGTCGAGTGCACTAGAGATTATGCCCAATGCAAACTTCTCTAAAGTTGTTAAAACATATTCACCACCTCTATCAAATGTGAACCCTTGATTTTTTAGCATTTAACTATTATTTATAATTCATTAAGAATAACAAGTGTTACATTCTTCATATATATGACAGACTTATATTAATCATCTACAAAAGCGATTAAATACTTCTGACCAACAATCGTCTCATTTAGTCACAAAGCTACTGAGATCACAAATATCAGAATGTATTGACTCAAGAAGTTGTGTGCTCCTAGAGACCATACTAAATGATTTTCTAGTGGTCATAATCTGAGCACAACTTTCATATTTGTCATATTTTAATGGAGTATCATTGAGTAGAGTTATGAGTTTTAACAAGAACAAACAATTTAATATATAGTTCATAGTGATTCTAAATTTCAAAACAACTTGAATGTTAAAGCTTTGACTTAATAGCTTTTAACTCCATTTCCTCATAGTTTTGATAATTAGATCACATTTCCTCACAAACAACTGAATATATAGTTCTCAAATCTTAGCCAATTATGCTATGTTCAAGAACACAATTAGAACTATTATTATTAATTGTCTCATTTGTTAAACTCAACTTATATATACGATTGACAATATATGCACTTTATAAGAGTTAATACAAAATTACTCTATCACATTTTCAAAAAATTATTTGCTTTCTCTAATGGCTCTAACAATGTCCACTAGCTCAAACACATTGAGTAAAGAGTTCTTTCCTTTACTCGTTCTTCATCATCTTCATAACGCTAAATGAGATAATGACTAACATATTATAATTCAACTTTGCACACACAGAACAATGAACGAGAGGGAAAACAACGTAACTAGTAGAGTCATATTCTACATTAAGAGATGCTCTCTCCTAAGTTACGGACATTTGTTATACATCTTATACAATTTTATTTTATTTTAAATTTTAGAGGAGCAAATATGTAATCTCACACAAACAGCAAACAATGGATTTGTCAAAATATTTATACACATAGTATGATAAAACACTTAACAACCCTAAACATGCTAGTTTTCCAGAGCGAGAATAACTATGATCTAAAACTCTCAGTCATATGATCAAACGCACAAAACGTTAACACATTCATCACATGAAAAATACTGAGAAAATTAAAGTAGATCATACCGACACTTCAAGTTAGAAGTGTTTTTCCAAATTCGATGGAGAAGCCTACGTAGTGCAGACTTATCATACCATGATGCAAATCCACCGTCTCCAACATACACAATTTGTAGGTAACATTAAAGTTCCTACATTCATCAAATTGTTAAAGATTAGCCAATTAAACAAATTATTAGCACAATCTAATTCTAGCAACAATTTAATTGGAGATACGATTTTTATAGTCAACATACTGTTTAACAAAATAGTTATTGTGTTTTAGCACATAGCCAAAACAACTGTTCAACTTGTATTAAATTAAACAAATAATTAATACTGTCTTGAACTTAACCACTTAGCATCATAGTAATTCTATAATTCAAAACATAAACTTAAAACAAATGTTTTGAACTTCCCGCACATAACAAAATATTTAACAAAAATTTAACATGAGGAAAGTAAAGAACTTATCTTTCACCGTCTCTTCTCCTTCAGTTGATTAGAGTCAAGTCTGTTTAGGAACAAATCCGATCTATACTGTATTGCACCCAGAAACACTACACACCAATAGATAGACTCAATCTGAGGTCGAGATCTGATCAATCCCAAGAGCACCAAAGATCCCCTTTCTTGACCCCGAAACACCAAATCTGATGCACAAAGCAATATCACAGCAAGTTGATTTCTCAACTACACAAGGGTCTTATCTTTTCCCCCAAACAGGAAACACCCAAATCCTCAATGAACAAATCGGATCTGGGATAGATCCATACCCGATCACTCACACAGATCGGAGGAGAGGGAGGAGACTAGCGGGGGCGTCCTTGCGCCTGGCGATGGTGACACCATGGCTAGCGGCGATGCCGGAGTCAGGGGCGGCGGCGGGTCGCTGGAGGCCCAGCGGCGGCGTCAACTAGGAGCAAGTGCTGGATCTGATCACGAACTCAGATCGACAGCTCGCCTTATCGTCGATGGCCTCGCACGAAGGAGGCGAGGAGTTGCGGCGTTCGTCTGTGGGAGCGACGACGTCGACCAAGATGCCGATCGTCGGTGACGATGGCCTCGATGGCTACGACGGCGCACGACGCACGGCGACGACCGGTAAATCTCCTCTCTCAAATCTCACAAATTAATTTGTAGACTATATCTCAAGATTGTTAGATTTTGTGAGAAATTAACAATTGGGAAATTAGGGTTTATCTCTAGATCTAAGTTGCTTGAGATATTCACCCTAGGTATCAAAATTGGAATACCTAGACTGCTATCACAAGCCAGTATTTATTCCTAAATACTGGTTTGGGTATCGGGTTATAAACCCACAAACCCGCGTTCCAATATCCAATCAATTGTACGTTCATTACACGTGTTACACATATGCACGTGCTATATTTATATAGAGAGAATATACCAATATATCAAACAGCTTTTACATACACGACCTCTTAGCAATATTTGATTCATTCCCTTGACAAGGAAGTAATGTCTATATACATGAATCTCTGAAGTTATTAATAAGTAAATGGACGTTTTAAGTAGGTTATGTTGTTTAAGAGATATAGTTTGTATTGTCATTGTAATAACTTTTAACACCATGGATGATAAATTTAATTCTCGTTTTTAATATCTTCGTCCATGTATGTAAAAAGTAGAAGGATATATGCAGGCTGCATAGAACCTCTACATTAACAAGATGATGACATAACGATAGTAAGAATAAGAAGACAATTTTTCACATTTGGTAAGTGCAACCACAAATTAGCCATCCATATTTCTTCTGAAAAGGCACAAAATGTACAAGGTGAAGTAGACAGGGCCGGCCCCCACTTTGAGGCCGTTGAGGCGGCCGCCTCAAACCCCCGATTTTTTTGTACTTTTATGGACCTCCAAATTTGTATTTTTCTTATAAATATAAATACTTATTTTGCACGTAAAAAATTATATTGTAATTAGGGGCTCAAAAAATAAATATTTGGTCATTTTGCCTTGGGCCCGGGAACACAGGGCCGGCCCTGGATACATGAGACGATAACAACCACATGCATAACCTGTGTTCCATCATCACGGACAAAATAATTTGCCTCCTATATGGTCTTTTATTTTTTCAAAAAATGTGAAAAAATTACGTTGGAGACTGAATCTCTGTCTCATAAAGTATAGGGAACAGAACTCCTGTCTCCAATGCCAGATCTGAGTTTTCTACAAGAAACAATGCCGTACAGTTTAAAATTTCCAGAATTCTAAATTAACCCTGTACAGTTATACTAATAGAAACATTCAAATAATAATTCTATAGTAATTTTGATACTACATAAAACTACTGATATCGAAAAATATATATAAACTTTTTTTTTTGAAATAAACGGATAGAGCCTAAAATGCTCGGGCCACACCACATATATATATCACAAATAGAGAGTAGCACAACACAACTCCAGTACAATAGATACAAATAGTGAGTCGAAACAACACACTCACACAGCACAACACACTAGAGAAAACAGATAGTTAAACAACACATAACTTAAAGGCTCCATATAAACAGAAAGAGCCCAAAACAGATGGAAAAGAACATAGCAAACATCATCAGTGAAGATAGAAGGCAAAACTTGTTGCAAGCCCAACAAGCACCAACAAAAGCAGTCCAAGCTGAGAAGAACATCCTTGCAATCAGAGCATAGCAACAAGCCCCAATCCCCAAGGCACAAACAAGTACAGTCCAGAAGAAGAGATACAGGCCCTTAGAAGTCCAAAAAGCATATAGAACAAATGAGGCAGCTTAACTGTAGCAGCTCCAACCCAAGCCACCCAAAAAAAGGCCAGACCGCAGCACAGCGCCAAAACACCAGGTTGTGATAGCTTCACTACAAAAAAGACACCCAAAAGAGGAAGAGTAAACACTATTAGTTCAAGAAGGATTGTACATCCCTTGGTGAATAAGAAAAACTACCACATTATGCAGATTGTACAATCTCAACTTGGCGATTTTATGATGGGGAAGAACATTAGTCCAAAAATTGAGAAAGAAAATGATATCTTCAACAATAATGTAACGCCTCGAATTTCAAACATATGTAATTCATAGCACAAACAGGATCTTTTACTTTAACATCGTACAAAAATATAAGGAATTTAAAACTTTTCATTATACATTGTTTGTTACAATACACAGCGGAAGTCATGGAATATACTACATTAAAATTCAATAACTTTAATCTGGCAATAATCATCAGTAGCAACTCATCATTACGTCTTTCGCTAATCAAAGTCCTGCACTTGAAAACTGTGGGCACATCAGTTGCATACAACTGACGCAATGTTATAATACAACGATTTCACCATCTTAACAATCACAAACATGAATGCAAAAATAGAAAAGTGATTATCCTAATTATTTCAGTATATGATATGAACCTAATGCCTAATGCAGACATTCACACTACGATGACACTAATGCATACTTGTTCGGATTCTATGCATCCCATACTACAACATAGGTCCGAGAGTAAGCCCTTAACGTACTCCTCTTTATAAGGTTCAATCCCCCGATATGAAGTCCTACAACGGTAACAAAAGCAAGGTTTAGACATTCCACGAGTACGGAATCCAGTCCCGGAATCCACCGCCCGACTATACAGAATCCTCGTCGTGCGAACATCCCGCAAGTGTCGTTCTAGCCCCGGAATATATTGGAGATCAACCTCCTATCCGCCCTACTATTTATGATCTTGGAATCCACCGACCGATCAATCATAATCGCGGATTTAATTAAGCCACTTCTCGCTCCGCAAGCAACCACAGTCCCGGAATCCACCGCCCGACTGGGTCTATAGTCCCGAAATCTACCGTCCGATTATATAGAAATGCCCCACTTACGTTTGTCCAGGTTTTATTACATCTTCTATTCTAGTGCGTATCCTTAATTCAACTTTCGTTTTTCATGGTCTAGGACTAGCTTATCCTACCGGACTTAAATTTACTTATCAACATTCAGGTTCATATTGACCAATTCACAAAATTTCCTTTATCAAAATTTCCGGACATTACGGGCCTCGCTCAGCTCCTAGAAACCATTTACATATTTCTAACATGCACAATTGCTAGTATTTTAGAAGACAAAAAATTCTACACATTCACATACTAACTATGACTAAGAGTGCACAATTAAAACTATAGAAGGATTCTACACTCATACACCCTAATTAAATTAACATCTACACATGTCATGGACAATCAAGCATAATCTACAAAATTTTAGAAGACAATGAGAACACCCACACATTATCATTCAAATGCATTCACACCTAATCATGAATTTTACAAAGACATTTAGAAGATAATGAAAATACCCAACAAAAGCTCCAAAAGATCCTCCACTCCAAAAAAAAAATCCAAAAGCTCCCTCCTTTTCGAAATGCAACTCATAGCAAAGAAATTTTTTTTGTTTTTTGTTGTTAGAAGCTAGGAGGGGTATTAAAGGGATTAATTAATGGGGATTTAATTAACTACCCACTAAACTATTTAACCTCTCACTAATCCTAATTAAATTCTCCACTAAATCTACGAACTCATCCCCTCTCTCATTTCAAAACAAGAAAATGGCCGGCCACTTCTTTCTTTTGTGTGCATTTGCACGTGCATGTGTACATTATGTGTGTGCACACTTCTTCATACAATTTCATTATTAGTTTTTAATTAAATTAGGTGTGTATGTTACATATTATAATGTGTACTATTCTATCTAATTTTTAAAGGAGAGTTCATGGACGTTGAATGACCTAAAATTAGGGCTTTAATTTATAATAGTTTTAATGTGTTACAAAATATAGATTTAAGTCTAGTTGGTTTTTATTAAAATTAACCATACACTAGTGACTTGTAAAATAAGAGGAAAATTTTCGTGACTCAAGTGAATTTCATTAATCGACATGTGTACAAAATTACGTGCAAAGTACGTACAAAAGAAAGTATTACAATCACATAGCTAGCATGTGCATAAAAGAAAAACACGTGTAAAGCACGTACCAATAAATATGCATACATAAAATAAATTTGGGAGAACGAAAAATATTTATAAATACTCGAAATATGAAATACAAAAAATAAATTTCATTAATTCTATATACATATACAGCAATATAATCAACATGTGCATAGAAAACTCGTGCATCGCACGTATAAAAAATACATTAGAGTCAAAATAGGAGAAAACGAATTTCAATTTATGAAACAAATTCAAACAACTTATAAAATAAATAATTGAACACGTAGAAAATTTTATGTAACAGTAGAATATACGTAAACGACACGTGTATTGAAAATACGTGCAATGCATGTAAAAACCCAAAGATTAAGATTAATATTTGAGTTGGCTCAAAATATAATAAAATAATGAATTCTGAGAGGAAGAAAAATATATAAATAATGGGAATACAAAATACGTATGACATTTATATAAAAATACGTTACAAATATTACTCGTAACAGTACAAAATAGATGTGTATAACACCCGTGGGCAAAATTGTCATAACTCAATTTTGCGGGTTGTTACAACCCCCCCTCCTCCCGCGAACAGTTCTGTCATCAGAACTTACTAAGGTAAAAGTTGTATCTTGTACACCAAAACAAATTTATCATTTTATATAAAAAAAACTGCCAATACTAAGAAAATAAATGTAGTATAAAAATATGTAATGTGGATAAACAAAGTAAACTTATATAAGGAAACTATGAGTATCAAAGTTTAGTAAGAACAAAACAAGAAAACTAAAAAAATAGTAGAAAAGAAACGTGACCATGAAAGGAAATATAGATTGAAAGAAATTTTTATACAAAATAATATTAGATGAAGCATTACATAACACAGTATAAAGAAAATACAAATTAAGTTACTAATCATGAAAGAAGAATGGAAAAAAAAGGTATTGGAAAGAATAAAGAGAAGCATAGTCAAATGGATACTTTAATAAATTATTAATAGGCTTAGTACGCAAAATTTATTAAAGTAATAAGCGATAGAATGATTAAAATTGCAAACTAAACTAATACTATATATTACGAGATAAAAATGGAGTTAGCAATTTAAGAGACTGGCGTTGGATAAAAATCTGAAAATATACGAGTGTTAAATTTTAGTTGAAAGAATAAATAATATAATATAATAATAATAATATCAATTATAATGATGTGTATATCGTAAAACTTTCATTTGTAAAAATTACATTATAATTTTATAGAATAATGATTAGTAAATATCAAATTATTTATAAATTGTCAAATGTAACAGGAAATCCATATATAATATTTTATACGCAAATAAGCATAAGAACTGTATGACGAAACAATATTACTATAAATTATAAGCTATCGGAGAAACAAAAATTAAAAGTAACAAGACATTATTGAAATAATATATAATATTAATTTCATTGAAAAAAATGTAAATAGTAAATAAAAGTATAAACAATAAAAGCCATATTACATGAGTAGCCACCGAATATAAGATGAGTTAGCAATAAAATAAAAATAAGGTGAAGTTGTATAAAAAATACAAGAATGCTAACACATGTAAAGATAAAATATATATACAAAATAACAATAAGCAGATAGCAAAACAGTTAATAGTAAACAGTAATAATTTATGATGAAAAATAAAAAAACGCATATAGGATAGATATAGAAACAAGTATAAGTAATAAGGTGATTAATTAAATGTGTATATAAGTATAACTGTATTATAGATAATAAAGTTGAAGTAGTATATGTTAAGTTTTAAAACATTATGAAATAGTATAAATTAGTACAAAAGAATGGAATAGTGGTAAGTAATAGATATAAAACTAAAAGTGGAAGTCATTAAAGTAGAAAAATCTCTTTTGTTGTAGGTTCACCTCATTAATGTCTAGCTACAGGCTTGCCTCCTTGACATCAAGTTGTAGATTTGACTCCATGACATCACGTTACAGGTTACCGTCTGAACATTCGGTTGTATATTTTACCTCCCCGACATATTGTTGCAAATTTGCCTCAATTGACGTCTAGTTGTAAATTTTCTCTCTTGACATCCGGTTGCAAAAAAAATGGTGAATGGCATTCTCGATAACCATTGATTTAGCTGCCGCTAATGATGTAATCTTCCATATGTACTTGGATATTGGATGCTTAATAAAGTATGATGCCACGTTCTGAAATTTCTGGTATAAAAATAGATGTAAAAGTTGGGATAGTAAGATGAGGAAATGAAGTAGAAAATTACAACGATAAAATATTAAAATAGAAGTATAGATCTTAAATATCGAATATAAAAAATTAGTAGTAATGAAAATGATTTATAACATTAAGATAAAAATAGAATAAAATATATGCATGAGCTTAAATACAAATGCGAATGAGAACAGTGATTATGTTGTGTAGTAAATTAGGATAATAAACATAAATAATTATATATAAAAAATATATATAGTAATGTAGTAATTGGATAAATGTAACATGATATGTATAGTAAGTATGTTGAAATACATGAAACATATATAGAAATCAGTGGAAAGTATATGTAGTAACCAAGAATGTAAAAATATAATAAATGTGAAGTATAAAGCGACAAAATTAATAAGTAGCTATTAATAGTGAAAAGTAAATATAACAAAACAAACTAGCAAATAATATGTAATGATAATAATATTGAATATAGGCTATAAAACAAAAATAGTAGGAAAAGAAAATTTATAATGTGTAGAAGTATGTCATATTTATATAAGTAAAATATTACAATCTTGTTAAAAATATACTGAAATGATTATGACAATGTAAAATAATGAAAAAATTATAGCATCGTAAATCAAAGCATATATAAAATGAAATTAAATATGCAAAAAATCAAAATTTATAATATAATAGAAATAATAATGAAAGAAATAGTAGTAGCAATAATAACTTAATACGTAGTAATATAGTACGTAAAGATATTGGCAAAATAAATGAGTAACGTAAAAGCGCATGAAAGTAAGAAAGATAAAAACATTAAGGAAGAAAATGAGTAAATCAAACTTAAAAGATTAAAACTAAGGAAGATAGATAAAAATAATAAATATCCAAATAAATTAATGGTATAAGAAAATAATTCTTTGAAAAATATTAAATGTTAAAGATGAAAAGCACTACGAGGAAAATATACGAAGAAAAAGTAAAGGAGAAGAGTTAGTCTACGTGAATGTAGGTTCAACCAACCATAACACTCGTGATACAAAGAAAAACATGCTCGCATATAATATCACATCAATGTATACAAGGAGAGTTTCATGAATGCAAGTTCATTAACTATAACATTCATGACTCCAAACCGACACTTACACTTCTAATGTCCATCCTAATGTCTTTTCCTTATAATTTTGTACTACTTGTTGAAGTCGGCTCTGATACCACTATGTAATGCCCCAAATTCCAAACATATGTAATTCGTAGCACAAACAAGATCTTTTACTTCAACTTCGTACAAAAATACAAGGAATTTTAAACTTTTCATTATACATTGTTTGTTACAATATATAGTGGAAGTTACATGAAATATACAACTTTCACATTCAATAACTTTAATCTGGCAATAATCATCAGTAGCAACTCATCATTATGTCTTTCACTAATCCAAGTCCTGCACTTAAAAACTGTGGGCACGTCAGTTGCATACAACCGACACAAAGCTATAATACAGCGATTTCACCATCTTAACAATTACAAACTTGAATGCCGAAATAGAAAAGTGACTATCAGCGTATGATATAAAACTAATGCCTAATGCAGACATTCACACTAAGATGACACTAATGTATACTTGTTCGGATTCTATGCATCCCCTACTACATAGGTCCGATGACAAGCCCTTAACGTACTTCTCTTTATAGGGTTCAATCCCTCGATATGAAGTCCTACAACGGTAACAAAAGCAAGGTTTATACATTCCACGAGTACGAATTCCAGTCCCAGAATCCACCAACTGACTATATAGAATCCTCGTCGTGCGAACGTCCCGTAAGTACCGCTTTAGCCCTGGAATATATTGGAGATCTGCTTCCTATCCGCCTGACTATTCATGATCCTGGATGTAACGCCCCGAATCTCTAACCTAGGAACTCGTGACATTACCCCAGGATCTTCCTTCATATGAGTCACAACACACAAAAATCACATGAAATTAAAAAGTTTTATTTCATCAATGTTATTATAATGTCTAGTTAAATTACAACAATAATAATATTACATCAATTTTACAATAAATGGACAATGTCTTGACTTGGATGCTTTAATCAACTTGAGTCTCTCGCGCCTCCAATACAGCAGATGATCCTGCAACTGAAGAGTGGGCACGTTAGTTGAATACAATTGATACAATGCTATATACAACTATTCTCTCTATGTCATACTATATCGATTCCAAATCTCAACAACCACAATATTTGGTGATAAACAAAATGTGAGCAAACACAAGTTACGGTGTATGACTTGACCTAGAACTAATGCACACCCAATGCACACGATGCTCTTAGTCTAATGCACGCTTGGTTGGAGAGATATGCATCCCATACTACAAATTCCCCAAACAAACGACATTCTTCCACATTATTAGGGTTCGATCCCCTGCCATGCAACCTATATTGTGCTCTATCCGGTCTCGAACATTAGTGATGAAGAGGTTGCAGTTACTGCAGTCAATAGTGGTGTCAAGTAACCCCTGTTTGTTTCCCACCATGTCCAGTAGTAGCCGTATGGTTTCTCTTTTCCGTCGCTAAAGTTATAATATTTTTATTGCCATGATCCCTCCTTCCGGACCTTTTCAAAAACTGTAATACGGGCATAAGGCCTCACGATACCACCACTATCCAAAGATATTAGAGTTCCACGTACTACGCTTCACTCTAAGTCCCCACCTGCGTTGAACAGCATAGGACATGCCGGACTCTGAGGGTCTCCCCTCTTCTCCGCTAGCTCTCGTCCTTACATTAAGTCAAAGTTGCAGTCAAGATGACGCCGCCTCGCCAGTCCTCATTGAAAGTTGTTACGGGCATAAAGGCAATTTGCGCTAACCATGCGTGCCGAGAGTGACGGAGCCTTACTCTTACCCAGAGTCTTGTTCGGCGCTCCCTGCCCGCATTAAACGAAACTTAGGACTTGGCCAGGCATGACAATGCCATGCGTCCCCCTGACAGGCGAACACAACACACACTAGTGTCTGTCCTTACATACACGGCAACTCGACCTACCCTAAGTCACAGGTTGTACTAATATTATCCACAATTAGGGTAACAACTATAGAATATGGTTGAAGCTATCACTATTCTGAGTTATCATCATTGATTACTGTTTTACCCCATTCTAATGGCTCTAAATAGAGTTCTAATCCACTTTATTAATCCATACTTAGTAACATTAGGCAATCTAGATTTTTAACCGCAACTTGACCTATCATAGGTCTTTACCACAAGTCTATATACTACCCGTATCTAGGGTTAACAGTTCAAGTCCTAGTCCACATTTGGGTTGTTGATTTAAGGGTTTGACTCATGGACTAACCCTATTCAAATTTATCCAAATTACAGTTATTAACTTACTAGGCCATCTAGTTCTACCCGACTAATCAATTAGTTAGGTGGTCTATCAACTAGTCTCACACCTAACTTAAATGTCACAACTAGATGTTTCATAACCACTTGTTAAGTTCTAGTTACAGATATCTTTTATTCAACCTAACTCATCTCTTCTAGAACTTAACCCAACCCACACTAGGGTCTAAATTTGGCTCTCAAGCCCAGCCCATAATATGGGCCCACGAAAACTGGTGAATCGACCACATCGATCGCCACCGCCGGTCACGTTTGGAATCGCACGTCACCTCGGCCCGAAACAAGTCACTGCTCCCGCTAATCATCGGGCTTCATGTCCTCCCGACAAGTGGTAGCTCCTATGATGCCGGATTCTCTCCTTAGATGGCAAGCACGTCGACGCTCGAGCCATCGCTCCAACACGTTCGAGGTCACGGGTCTCTAAACTTCCTGTCACAATGGCCATATGGACCTAGTCCTAGGGTCTCAATATTCTATCAAGATGACCCTAACGATTATACATAGTGCAAATTCCCAAATTTAGACGTCAAGAGTGGGAAAAACACATCCACACATCCCAATTCTAATCTAGCCCATCACTAAGGACTAAGGAATAACCATGACATGGCTAAGATGACATAAATCAGTCTAAATATATTTCACATCAGTACCCAAGCCCATCCACAACACCCAATTAGTCATACAAGGCCTAATCACAACATTGTCACTTCGAACAGTAAATACAGATTATGGTCTAACAGAACTAGTCTACAGTAAAAATCATATAAATAAAAAATTGTACCAAATTTTGTGTTCTTAGGCTTCCTGGAAAGCTCTAGGTGTTCTCTACAAATTCTTCGTTGAACATTTTCATTAATTCGATAGTTAACATGCTCAAAATCTTGGTTCTTTAACATGCAACAAACTGTTTTCGGAACAGAGCACTTAATGAACAGTGATAAGTAATAATTATTGAAAAAATAGTAAATCTTTTTAGAATGCTATGAAACTTTAAATATAAGCACTTAACAGGCATCTACAACACATATCTAAAGAATCAAGTCTTTTTATCAGGTGGTTTATGAGTTATGCCTATTTGAATATCAGCTAAAAACAGAGCAATATTAGCAGTAGTTTATTTCTGCCTGAACGGTAGGTTAAGTTGCAAGATTTTATTACCATATATACACCTATCCAAAATTCATGAAATCAAACTTAAGCTCTAGACAGGCATTAGAACAACATAATTTATTTTCAAGTTATTCTCAGAAGTACACAGTGAGATCCAAGTCTTTTATTACACAACAGAAACATGCAGTCTATTCTGTTATGTTTTCAACCAGCGTGTAATGTCGTATTTTTATTAATTAGCAGAAAAAATCTCAAAAATCTGGAAAAGTCACTGAAGGTGTAAGACACATGCACAATCATATCATAAAAATTTTAGGTCAAAATATCAAGCAGATTTCAAGTTATTGACTTCGTACTGACAAACAAATTTCAGCTTTTTAACAGGTTCACTGGTTTAGTTTCTTTTAGCATGAATCAAGTTGTTAGAGTTCATATCTCTTGCATGCAATCCATCTTAGTCATCATGAACGAATTGAAACTACATTACCACCATTTCACAGCAATTAAAACAAACACAATGTTTAGAAACACCCACCTTATCTTGTGTTGCTCAACTCCTTCAAGCTCCTTGCTTGTTAGCATTTTCCCTTGCCTTCAACTTGAGCTCCTTGCCTCTTCTCCTTGGCTCTTCTTCTTCCAAATCAGAGGCTAGGGTGTAGAGGTAGTGGTTTGGAGGTTTAGAAGAGTGTAGGAGTTTGTAGGATTGGCTATGAAGAAAGTAGAAGTGTGTAAATTGCTAGTATACATGGGAGGGGGTTTACAATGCAAAAGAGGGAGGGGAAAAGCCAGATTTGGACGGGATTAGAGTGGGAGAGAATTGGGTGAGGGTTGGGTGGATGTGATGTCCATCATGAAGATCTCTTGGTATAACAAAAGGTCGTATCACGACATCTTGGTTAAGCAAAAAGTTGCATCATGACACTCCAATCCCAAAAAAAAACCCTAGCATTCAAAAATTCACTCCTTCCCTCCATGCATGGCAGGCCAAGCTTGGGCTTTAGGCTTAATTTTTTGTTTTTGTTTTTTCATGTTGGTTCATTTCAAGCCCAACTCAAAATAATATATATATATATATATATATATATATATATATATATATATATATATATATATATATATATATAGTTGTATGTTAAACTAGTTATAAAATAAATATAGTTCTTTCAACATAAGAAAATATAGTTTTATTAATAATAGAATTTAGTTTGTGTACAAAATATATGTATAAATGTTAGGGTTGTTACATCGGAATCCACCGCCCGATCAATCATAATTACGAATTTAATTAAGGCTCGTCTTGCTCCGCAAGCAACCACAGTCTCGGAATCCATCGCCCGATTGGGTCTATAGTCCCGGAATCCACCATCCGACTATATAAAAACGCCCCACTTACGTTTGCCTATGTTTTATTACATCTTCTTTTCTAGTGTTTGTCCTTAATTCAATTTTAGTTTTTCAGGGTCAAAACTAACTTACCCTGCCGAACATAAATTTACTCATCAACATTCAAGTCCATATTGACCAATTCACAAAATTTCCTTTATCAAAATTGCTGGACATTACGGGTCTCGCTCAGCTCCTAGAAACCATCTACATATTTCTAGCATGCACAATTACTAGTATTTTAGAAGACAAAAAATTCCACATATTCACATGCTAACTATGACTAATAGTGAACAATTAAAACTATAGAAGGATTCTACACTCATACACCCTAATTAAGTTAACATCTACACGTCATAGACAATCAAGCATAATCTACAAAATTTTAGAAGACAATGAGAACACCCACACATTATCATTCAAATGCATTCACACCTAATCATGGATTCTACAAAGACATTTAGAAGATAATGAAAACACCCACCTCTTTCTTGTGTAAGAAAAACTCCTTGAATAACCTCCTAGCAAAAGCTCCAAAAGATCCACCACTCCCAAAAGAATCCAAAAGCTCCCTCCTTCTCGAAATGCAACTCACAGCAAAGAAGAACAATTTTGTTTATTTATTTATTTTTATTTATTTTTTATTGTTTTGTTTGTTTTTGCTTGTTTGTTGTTAGAAGTTAGGAGGGGTTTTAAAGGGATTAATTAATAAGGGATTTAATTAACTACCCACTAAACTATTTAACCACTCACTAATCCTAATTAAACTCTCCACTAAATCCACTAACTCATCCACTCTCCCTCTCCCTCTCCCTCATTTCTAAACAGGAAAATGGCCGGCCACTTCTTTCTTTTGTGTGCATTTGCACCTGCACATGTACATTATGTGTGTGCACACTCCTTCATACAATTTCATTATTAGTTTTTAGTTAAATTAGGTGTGTATATTACCATTGTAATGTGTACTAGTCTATCTAATTTTTAAAGGAGAGTTCATGCACGTTGAATGCAGACCTAAAATTAGAGGCTTTAAATTATAATGGTTTTAATGTGTTACAAAATATAGATTTAAGTATAGTTGATTTTTATTAAAATTAACCATACGCTAGTGACTTGTAAAATGAGTGCAAAATTTTCATGACTCAAGAGAATTTTATTAATAGACACGTGCACAAAATCACGTGCAAAGTACGTGTGAAAGAATATATTACAATAACATAGCTAGCACATGCATAAAAGAAAAACATTTGTAAAGCATGTGCCAATAAATATACATATATAAAATAAATTGGAGAGAACGAAAAATATTTATAAATACTCGAAATATGAAATATGAAAAATACATTTCATTAATTCTATATACGTCAATAATATAAACAATGCGTGCATAGAAAACACGTGTATCGCACGTATAAAAAATATACTTGAGTCAAACAAAAGATGCATTTTTGCCCATGAGCCAAATTCTTCTTATTGATGTTCTCCACCATTAATAGTTATTTATGGACCGCCAACCAGGTCAAAATTCTAGCTTTTATAATCAGATTCTAAGCTAAGGAAAGGTTTCTCCTGAAGGGAATGTACCAATTTCTCTTATTGTTATGGATAGAAATATACGAGGCAACAATGGCATTCGGGTTAAAGGCTAACTAAAAAAGTTGTGTTAAAGAGACTTCAAGTTTATTGTTCCCAATCCAAAAATCAGTCCAAAATCTAACAGTTGATCGTCACCACAATTTTTTTGGAGGCCACAATTGAAAGGTTCGATGGCTTTTTAGACCCCTTTCCAGAATGGGGAGGCCTTGATAGCCAATTTGGTATGCAGGTCTCATACTCTTTTACTTCTATGATACTTTTTTTTAACAAATCTTATCCAAGATGAGTTATCACACTTAAGAACCTTCCAAAGCCATTTACCTAGCAAGGCCAAATTTTGGTGTCTAAGGTCTAAAATACCACGACCACCTTCTCTTTTGGACATGCACATTCTTTTCCAATTACAAAGATGTTTCCCCACAGATGTAATAGAAGAACCCAACCAGAAGAAATTTATCCTAATCTTGTCAATATGTTTAATCACCCATGAAGGGACATAAGACATCATGTATAGAGATATGGAGGAAAAAATATAATTAATCAAAATCGGCTTGTCACCGTGAGACATCTACGTACCCGCCCAAGGATTAAGTCTCGATTCGGTCTCATCAATCATAGGCATCCAATCTTGCTTGTGAAGCTTAACCCATCTGAGCGGGATGCCAAGATAAGAGGTAGGAAAAGATGCCACCGAACAATTGAAGAAATTCAAATTTTCAATATGTCTACTATTAGAACTGCTGATCCAAATGACAAAAGTTTTACGGAAGTTAATCGACATACCCGAAGCGACCTAAAAAAGATAGAAAAGAAGCTTCATGTTACGCAGAGAGGGACCATTCAGTTTAGCAACAAGAATGGTATGATCCGCGTACTATAAATTAAGAACACCCTTAAAACCATGGACTCCACCAAGACCTTGATAATGTTAGTGGTCCATGCTTTTAAGAGCATCTTGCTAAAACATCGGCCACAAGAATAAATACAAGAGAAGAAATCGGGTCACCTTGTCTAAGCCTTCTTTTACAAGGGGATTTGTTCTCTTCCACTCCATTAATAATAATGTGGAGGAAGTGCTAGCAAAAAGACTCAATTTTATGTAAGAGCTCCATTTAACACCGAAGCCCCTGTTGATAAATACATCAAAGAGGAAGTTCCAGTTTACTTTATCGTAAGCTTTTTCGAAGTCAAGTTTAAGCAAGATACCATCGGTCTTGGATTTATGGCATCCTGTAATAATCTCGTGTCGCTACCACACTATCCAAGATGAGTCTGTCTTTAAAGAAACCCGATTGCATCGAATCAATCATGTGAGAGACGAACCGATTAGAAAGAACTTTCATGGTATTTTTAAAATAACATTGAGAAGGCTAGTCGGTCGAAAGTCAGTCACTTTATTGGCACCAATCAGTTTGGAATTAAAACAATGTGGGTGTTGAAATAAAAGTGCGATTTTCCTCAACCCTTCCACAACTTCTTAGTTTTAGCTTAGTGCCAGGAACTTTCACATGGTAGCAGAGCAACCTACATTCGAATCTCATCGACTATGCAATTTAAATGCAATTTTTTTAAAAAAAATTACCGCTGCGTATAGTCCAGGGTCTCGACTAACAAATTATTGGGCATTTATCTTGTTTTTTTTGCCCATAAAAAAATGGTTCTCGACTTGAGGGAGCGTGTTAAAATACAAGTGCGATTTTCCTCAACCCTTCTATAACTTCGAAGTTTTAGCATAGTGGCAAGAACTTTCATAGTGGGAATAATTAATCTGATCGAACGAGAAGTTACCACTAAAGATATCAATGAACATAGCAAAGAGATCTTCTTTGAGAGAGTCCCAAAACATCTGAAAGAAAAACCCAGGGAACCCGTCCGGGCCTGGGGAAGAATCACTGCGTATAATGAATACATCAGACTTAATTTCCTTGATAGTAAAAGGAGCTTCAAGGGAAGATAAGTCATGATTATCGTCACCATAAAGGGCGGCCTAGTCAATATGGAATGAACATTCACGAGACGTGCCAATGAGTTTTTTATAGAAATTAAGAAAAATGGAATGAAAATCTGAAGACGAATGGAACTCCGAATCGTTGTTAGAAACAGTGGTGATTATATTGGTCCTTTGTCTATGCGAAGCAAAGTTGTGAAAGAAAAAAAGTGTTGCAATCACCATCTTTTAGCCATCTAACTTTTGCTCTTTGTGCTAAGATAATGTGATCACGGTGGAGCAAATCCATATACTCTTTTTTACACTCCGTCCTTCTCCTCCTATCATCCACCGTAATGAAACCCAACTCTTCAAGTTGGTCGATGGAGTGAATAGAGGATATGTAGGAGCGTTTAAGGGCGTTGGAGTTGGTAATCTCTCTTTCTTCCATACTTTGCGCCCATACTTGACAGTATGAAGTTTAAGTAAAAGTCTAGCAAGGCCAAAGGAGCCAACAACCGAAGCAAGGCTACAGGTAATCATATTGACAAAATTTTGATCATTTAGCCAGAATTTTTCAAAGTGAAATTTATAAGATTTATTGAAATTGAAATGAGAGTGTATGCTAAGGGACATGTGGTCAGAGATAGGATTAGAAAGAACTTTCACAAGAGAATTATGAAAGGAGGATTACCAATTTTGAAAAATATATATAACATAATAACATAGACAAAGTTAGACAGATTTAATATAAATCCAATATCTAAGATGTTCGTCCACATACGATCAACATCAAAAGAAAATTAATATCATATATCCATCCACATACAATCGACATCAAAGTGCATTCAGTGTACTCATCTCAATAAAGCCAAGAACCAAGCAAAATATTACATAACTTTCATAAAGCATAGTGCAGTCATCATCCTAGTTGATGAACTATGTGAGGTTTCCTTATTCGACATTGAAGAGTGTGCTAATCATTTCTATGATTGTTGAAACTGGATGGATGGATTGACGAAGAAATGTAGAAAATTGTTTTGCTAAGCTTATCTTCCAGTATCAATATACTAAGATGAAAAATGGTGCCAGCTTGTAGTTTGGCTTGTGAAATGAAGAGTTCTTCTATCTGTTATGTTAAAATGTTGTTAAAAATTGTGGTAGCTTGCAGTTGTCTTGTGAAATGAAGGGTTCTTCTCTCTGTTATGTTAGAATGTGTTGATGAATCTACCACAACTCGTAGTGTTAATAGCGGAAGTATACTACAAGCAATAGAAACTACCAAGATTTAGATGAACCAAGAACAAGCCACCACAATATATGCAAAATCTTACAAGAACACAATCAATATGCAGAGATAACCAATACATTTTATTTCCCAAGAAATACAAAGATTATAAAGAGATTACAACTCTTAATCTCTCTCCCTCACATTTGAAACACTCAACACAATCTCCTCTTAAAGTTGAACAATGATAACGGCTACTCTTGATCTCCTAGGTGATACAAACCTAGAGTCTACAGCCATATATATAACCCTCAAGTAAACCCTAAATTATAAACACAAATCCAGCTTATTAGGCTTTAAACTCGTTAGCCCAAATAACATACATCGCCACTGTCGGTCGACCGCACCCTCAGGTCGGTCGACCGCAACGTGTAAAGCCAACTCCTGAACTCTAGACCGGTCGATCGCACGGTCGACTTTCCTGCTCTCTGTTGAACCTTGTACACTCGAACAACCTCCTACAGTCAAGGTCGGTCGACCACACCCCCGATCGGTCGACCGCAACTCTCCAAACTGAACATCTTCTACTTGCTGTTGTTGTCTCTTGCTGTCTTCGTCTTCTCCTCTTCTTCTACAACTTCAAGTACTCAGTGCCTACGTGTATTTGAGGCCACAATCCTTACAATCTCCCACTTGGACCAAATACACAACGCTTCAAAGTTATTGTTATCTTTACCTCACATTATCTCTGTCAATCACCCACTTTCATGGAAGACTTAAGTACTCCCCACTCTCATGAATAGCACCGCCACTCCACCACGTGAAGAGCACCAACCACCGCTTATCGCCTCTTGAAAGATGTGCTCCATCAATCGCATAGAGCACGAATACCGGAGAAACAACCTCACATGTTGAATTCCGTGTTACAAGACTCATCAACTAGAAAAATTTTCATCAACACCGGACATGGTTCAAAGCCTCTCAATGCACCATATGCAGTAGAAGTCTCCGTGGACGATACCTCCACAAAATCTGCAGACTGTTCAACCCCTACAGTCCCATTTCGGTTACCCTCATCGACATCACCTCGCATATTGATACCAGTGCTCTCTACCTTACAAGAGTGACTTGAAGCTTCGTTTGCCATATCGCAAAGTACCCTCACCGCAGCTATGTCTTGCCCTCTAGGATCACTTCCATGGCCAGCAGCTCCCACTAAATTAGTAAGCTTCCCTCTACTACTGAAAGAACTCGGTTGCACACCACACAACCTACTACTCAATTCCAGCTGAGAGTCAACTATAGGAGAAACACTCATCACGTCTTTAAGCAAAATACAGCATTACCTCACGCTTTCCTTTTGCAGTCACCCTTGAACCTGTAGCTATACGCCACTCCCTACCACCAACTGTAGTAAACAACCCCTCTTTGTCTAGCCTTCCAATTGAGATAAGATTTTTCTTTAAGGAACATGCCTTGTCTCCTGCAAGACAACACACTGATCATTATTGGCTTTCACGCGAACAGTACCAACCCCACGTACAGGACACCGGTGACCATCTCCCACGATCACATCTCCAAAAGAATCCTCCTCGTAGTCATCAAACACCTCTCTCCTCAGAGTGCAATGAAAAGAAGCACCCAAATCAATACACCAATCTTGAGTGCCCAAATCCTCCCGAGCTGATAAGCATAACTCTTCAACAAGCCTCACTTGAGCTTCCTTCGGGATATCTCTCTTCGATTTCTCCTGCTTCCTCTTCATATATGCCTTGCAACTGCGCATCACGTGATCTCTTTTGTGACAATACCAGCACTCGGGCCCATGTCCCCCATCGCTGTCATTAGACCCACTCTCAGATGAACTACTATGATCCTTTCTTCTTCTTCAACTGTTCTTAGATCTCCCATGTCTCCTCTCAACATACATTGTTGAATCTCTAGAAGATGATGATGGATATCTCTCGTTTCTCACCCTTCTCACCTCCTCGTTCAGAATGCTACTCACCACATCCTGTAGAATCGTCGAATCTGTCATAGTGCCTGTAATAGTCTGTTCCATCATACCATAACTATCGAGTAAAGTAGATAGAACTAACAATGACTGCCCCCTCTCTGAAAACTTGAAACCTATAGCTTCTATCAGGTTATAAACCATACAGTAATTGTTCACATACTCTGCTACTGAACTCCCTTCCCTCAACTTCATATTAACCAATTACTTCAGAAGAAGAATTTGATTAGATGCCGAAAGTTTCTCATACATATCTGTGAGAATCTCCATAGCCTCCTTCGTGGTCTTTGCCTTCGAGATATGAAATAACGCCTTCCTACTCAGTCCCAATTGAATCTACCCTAGCGCCTTCTGATCCAAACGATTCCACTCTGCCAAGACCTTCGCATCCTTGTCTGTACCTTCTACCTTTTCATCAAACAACGAACCATTAAGATCTTTCTGACGAAGATATGCTATTATCTGAATCTTCTACATCAGGAAGTCAGTCCCATCGAACCTCACGATCTTCGACTTGCTATCGGCCATCTCGAACCTAGAGCTCTGATACCACCTGTTGAAGAATCTAACACAACTCATAGTGCTAATAGCGAAAGTAAACCACAAGCAATAGAAACTACCAAGACTTAAATGAACCTAGATTAAGCCACCACAATATATACAAGATCTCATAAGAACACAATTAATATGCAGAGATAACCAATACTTCTTATACCCCAAGAAATACAAAGATTACAAAGAGATTATAACTCTTAATCTCTCTCCCTCACCTTTGAAACACTCGGCACAATCTCCTCTTGAATTTGAATAATGATAACGACTCACCTCTTGATCTTCTCAGTGATACAAACTCTAGAGTCTACAGCCATATATATAGCCTTAAGTAAACCCTAAAAGATAAATACAAATCCAGCTTATTGGGCCTTAAACTCGTCATCCCAAATAACACACAGCGCTGCTGTTGGTCGACTGCAATGTGTAAAGCCAACTTCTGAACTCTAGACCGGTCGATCGCACAGTCGACTGTCCCGCTCTCTGTTGGACCCTGTACACTCGAAGAACCTCCTACAGTCAAGGTCGGTCGACCGCACCTCCGGTCGGTCGACCGCATACAACTCTCCAAACTGCACATCTTCTACTTGTTGATATTGTCTCTTGCTGTCTTCGTCTTCTCCTCTTCTTCTCCAACTTTAAGTACTCAGTGTCTACGTGTATTTGAGGCCACAATCCTAACAGAATGTAGATCCAAGATGATGATACAGATACTGCTCTTCTCTCTTTTTTGTAGGTAACATTGTTGGTGACGAGATCGCATCATCTATGGGCTCAGCTCGACCATCTAACAGCCAGGTTGATCCTCTACTTGAGATATATAGTGAGGTTAGTGGGGAGGTGCCAAATAAGAAGAGGTGGTGAGATTGGGTAGGTCTTGCAGGGTACCTTCGCAACATTCCTCACTGCACAGTAAACAGTATGGGAGATGCAGGAACATATCACAGCATTGGGAAAGGAGCTCGCCGATGAGAAAGCTTGGATGGTGAGTGTTGCAGCCATGGTGGCAGGTCCCCAGATCGCCATAGGCATAGTCTCAGTTGTTAGGATATCTGCAGACTGATTTAATAGCAATGTGGGACTGCATTAAAATTACTCAACTAACATACCATTTATGATATGAAAGTTATGTACCACAATTACAAAGCAGCTACATCACATGCATGGCAGTTGAAGTTTCGCTAACAATAAAGAAGCTCAAAATACAGGGAAAACGGGTTCTGGCTGATAGATTGTTTCAGAAAAAAATGGGTTAAGAAGCAAACACAAGTCATAAAAAGTGATGTAACTCAATCACGGGGAAAAGAAATTTATAGAAATACCTGAAGGTCCAGTTGGTCCTAACCAACTACTATTTTAGTATGTTAGCATACTAGACAGTCTTCTTGGTTCGTGATAGAAGTAAATGCATGTTGGCTAATTCAATGCGTCGGTCTTACTCTTGCAAGTTGGCTCTCAATCGTCTGTCTTACTCTTGCAAGATGGCTCTCTCTTTCAATAATAATATATACTATAATCTTTTGGGGGTAAATTAAAAATATGAACCTCAAATTTCCTAAATTATAGTGTTGCTGCTTATTTTGGTATGGGAGCAAACATAAAGTAAGTTCTTATTTAATGAAAACTACTAAAAATCTGATCTTTGACCTTGGTCGTGAATTGCGGTTAGAGTTCCTGAGATTGAATCTGGATCATTGTCTGACCACCGTAATCTGAATCCGATGGTTGTTGACGCGGTTGATGGACCTGCAAAAAGCCTGCAACACTGGGGGGTGGCCCCGGCTACAGACCCTCCGACGCTCAAGTCAGGACCAGAAAGAGAAAACGATTATGAGAAAGAAACTGGCGAATTGTTAATTACCTTCTGACGGTGGAGGGGGGAGGGTTCAAGCGATCGATCTAGATCCGTTGGATCGATATGAATTCATTATCTCCTTTATGTTCTCCCCCCTCAAGAGATAAGTTCTCTTGTTAGGGGATAAGAGATTTAAATCCTAGCCTATATGGGCTGGATGTCTCTCATAGTGGGCCTAGTCTGTCACTTTTTATGAGCTTGAAAGAAGTTCATGTCTTGTAGAGGGTCCGGGCCTATTAAAGAGGGCGATTATAGTTAATATGCCTGTATAAGCTTTGAGATCTGTGCTGAAATCATACGGCCCTGATTTGCTGTGATTTTTATCATCATCATAAACCCCCCCACTCCCGAAAGGTAATTTTCTTGGCTTTTGGGGAGTATTACGTCTTACTTTTGGACACTAGAGTATAATCTTAGCCGTCAGGGTGTTTTGGAGATACCAGGAACTGATCTGTGGCTTCCGAAGGCAGTGAATATCTTCCTGGATTCTTCCATATTTTTTCTTTTTTTTGAATTTTTCTGGAACTTTCCAATAATTTCTCCAATTTTAAAATCATCTTTTCGTATTTTATAATTAATAAATCCAATTTTAATTATTTTTTGGAAAATTTTAACTACTTTTTCGAATTTAATAATTATTTTTGGATTTTTAATTAATTTTCGAATTTTAAAATGATTTTTCAGGGTTTTTATGAATAATCACAATTGCGCTCGCTTTTTGACGTGGTCAGAGGCGTTGATCAAGGTTGGCTCGCGCGCTGATGCAATCGATGGGCTCAGATCTGATCGTGGTGATTTCAGTGTTGTGGCGCGAATTTTGGCACGATCAGGAGCGTCAATCAGGGCATGCTCACGCGCTGAGGGAGATCAAACGGTGGAGAAGGGGAGCGACACAGAGGAGAAGACGATAGGCGATGTGGGTGCATCTGAGCCATTCATCACACTTGCACTCAATCTTTGGAGTAATCCAAGGGTCATAATTCGGCTTGGAGACCCCCTAGCCAATAGCCATTTTTTTGAGCTATAGCCATTTTTTTAATTTCGAGGACTTCGGCGAGCTATGGGGAGCTTGTGTGTTCGCAGAGCTGTGGGTTCTCATCCTCATTGAGCCATGACAAGATCGAACCGTCTCCTCGCCAACTTACTCCCTTGGCTGAGCTATGATGCTATGTCATTGGCTGAGCTATGGGGATAGCTCGTACGGCCGAGCTATGGAAGAGTTTTGGCGAGATATGGACGTTTGGCGAGCTATGGAGGTTTCACCGAGCTATGAGCTCGCAACTTAATACCGATCTGTCGACAATCGATCTTCGCCGAACTGTGGTGGTTTGTGCTCCGCCGAACTGTGGTGGTTTTTTCTCCACCGAACTAGGGCCTCCCGCGCCCCTCGCCGAGCTATGAGGCCCCCGCCGAGTTATCGACCCTTTGCCGAGCTACCACCCTCAAGCTATGAGCTCCGTGGTTTTCTCTGAGCTATGGGGAATCAAAGTTTCGTCGAGCTATGAGCCTCGAGTGTTACCGAGCTACGGGGTGCTTATCACCAAGCTATTTGAAAGTCAAACTTGCCGAGCTATGGGCTTCATCTTTGTCGAGCAACGGAGCTCTTCGAGTTTTCGACAAGCTGTGGACTTGTCTCGAGCTCTGTTTTGGTTGAGGTCTTTGAAGTCGCAGTGGCTCAAATTTTGGAGTCGTGGAGCTTGGGCAACGAGGAAGACAGCTCAATTGAAATTGGGGAGTATTGGGTTTAAGCTGCGGAAAAGAAGAAGATGGCGCCATAGGTGAGCTCTGTTTCTCGTTCAAGCCAGAAACCTGTTCTCCATCGAGTGACCACGTCCTCGTCGAGCTACTCCATCTCGGTTGAGCTACGAGCGTGTTTGTCGAGATTCAGAAGCGGCATGGTTGTGGAAGAGTTTGGCGCCTCTGTTTTTGCTTTTGAAGAAGAAGGAAAGAAGAGGGTGCGGGTCTGGGGTTTGGAGCGTGTACCCGCAACCTGCTCCAAACCATGTGGTATGGTTTGCTTGCGGGTTCAGTTTGCAAACCTTGGATCCGACCCGAGCTTTTTTTCCTCTTTTCCTCTTCTGTTTGAACCGCGAACACTTGTTGGGAATTTTTGAAGCTTTGTTTTGGCAAAGTTTCTGCCTTGTTTGGAGTTGAGTTGTCTTTGACGGAGTTCTTTTCCTTATGCCAAGGTAGGATTGCTGGGGTTTTTGGATTTGGTCACCTCTTTAGAGTTTGAGTTAATCCACGGTGCCAGCATATTTAGTCACATTAAAGCTTGGTTGGTTATAGGTTTTCTTCTATTGGTGGTGAGTATGGCGGTCACCAAGTGTTTGTGAAATTTTTCACCCCATCACGCCCACCAAGTGTTTGTGAGATTGTCCACCCCATCGTACCTACCAAGTGTTTGTGAAATTGTTTGCCCCATCAGACTGCTTCTTTCATCGGCCAAGCGTGTTGACGTTTTCTCGTTTTTCCGGTCGTCTATCATGTTGCTAAGATACTGTTCTTATTGGACCTGGTATGGTGTGATCTGACTGTTGGATCTTATGGAGGGCTCAGATCCTGCCACGTGGCGATTTGATCTCCGAGGTTCTATCAATAGAAGTTGATTTCACCTCCCACTCCTTCATTTACCACTTTCACTTTATCTTTCTAGAAAATTTTGAGAGCTTCTCTCTAGAAGTTGTGGTGTTTTACCGGGCAGGGCTGGTGGTTCATCTAGTGTTCGACGGTGGTGCTAGTTTCTGGTTGTAGATTCATCATTTGCCATTACTTCGACAAGGTTACATTCTTACGATCGTCGTTTATTATGGCTAGCATTCTGTCGCCCTGCACTTCTCCTAGATCGGTTAGTCTAGATGTAGACGATGGTATTGTGTCCAGCCCCTTCAGTGGAAGGGAGAGAGGGTGTGGTGTAGCCGGTCGCTCAACTATTGTGGAAACGGTCGTCGAGCCTGAGAGAGATAGAGGATGTGCACTTAAGACCCCATTGTTCCTTGTCCCAGAACTAATTAGGGAGTATGCGGTAGTTAACCAAAATTTCTTAGGAGTGGCATGGAATATGACGAGCCAGAGCCTGTCTACACTATTGAGGCTAATTATGCCGCCACCATTCTTACACGGGATGAGCTTGCCGTGATTAGAACGGGCTTTGGCATTACTTGCGAGTACAGTTTACTGCTGCCATGTCCTAGGGTTAGGGGTTGTTAACCATGTCTGAGGAACACTGTTTCTTCCCGTGTGATGCCTTCTTCGCGGGGCTTCGCTTGCCCCTCATCCCTTTATTAAAGAGGTGCTCAACTGGTATCAGTTGTGTCGGGTGCAACTGGTGCCGAACACGTGGAAGCACATTGTCGAATTTGTCTTGCAGTCCCGCTAGCTCGGAGCTGAGCCAATTCTTGCGGTGTGTAGATGTCATTTCAAACTCATCCAACTCAGCAAAATGGAGGAGCATTGGTACCTTAGCCCTCATAAGAGTTGGGGTTATTCGATGCTCCTCGTTCAATTAGATGTTGGAAGGTGAAATTTCTTGCTGTTCGCAGCGCTGAGTCATGAGGAATCCCCACTACATGGAGGAGAACGGTTCCCTCAGCTGTGAGAGCAGAGCCGGTAATGACATTGGAAGAGAAGAGCATAAGTGATGCCCTTCTTGGACTGACGGTGTTGGCATGGCAAGACATCACTGACGAAGTACTCTTTGAAGGTGGTTTTGGTCGAGCAGTTTCTAGTGCGGTTTTACTGTTGTTGCTTTCATGCCGTGTTATCCTTACTTTTGTTGGTTTCTGTTTGTTTTATCCATGTCTTTGTTGCTTTTATTTGGTCTTACGATTTTTAACTCCTTCGTGTTTTACCTTGCAAGAAGAACAGACATGGATTACGAAGACCTCCTGGCAGATTTGGATGCACTGAGTAATAAGAGGGAAGACGAGACGAAGAAGCGGAAAAGATTGGCTGCGCATCCTTCTTCTTCCCAGGACTTACCGCCCCGGGCCCTTGTCGTGTGGACTGAGCCCTCTACAGAGGTACTGCCTGCTACTGAGGCAGGTTATTCCTTAGTTACGTCGTGGCGAGTGCCACGTCAGCCCCACTGACTGTTACAGCTGTTGCGGTACTTGCTAATTGGGGGGACATGGTCTATACTCCTGACTGGAACGTGAAACCTCAGGACGGCTTTTTGGGGAACTCCACTGCTTGCCTCGAAGCCAGCCACCACATTCTACTCTAGCTGATAGAGAGAGGTTGAAGATGGAGCCCCTTGAGAGATCGGTCTTGGAGATTGCAATGGCACACATGACGGTATGATTTAGTTTCCATTGTTCCTTAGCTTGCGCTTTCCTCCCTGGCATCATTATGTTTTAACTATTTCTCCTTGTTTCAGGCGATGTGTCACTTCGGGCATTTTGTTGACTTCTATGTGGCCGAGGAGAAGAACCTGAGGGCCCGTATTTCTCGTGCCGAGAAGGAAAAGAAGATAGCCATCAAGGAGTCAAAGACGGAGTTGGAGGAGCTGAGGAAGAAGGAAAGGGAGGAGCGCCTTGAGTTGGAGGTGTTGGCGGTGAGTAAGGAGGGGATGTGCCTTGAGCTAGAGACGTCAATAAGTGTGTAAAATGAACAGGATGGTCCATCGTCCGTCCGAGTTCGGCTCGAGAAATGGTCCGACCGTGGACCGTCTGAACTATTATACGAACCGAACTCGAACAAATTATTAGGTCCGATTCTACACCAAGATCGAGCCGGACATAAGTCCGTCCAAGTATTATTGCGGTCTGATGCTTTATCGAACCGAGTTCGGACTATAAAAATTTTGTCCGACCTAGACCGAGCTGGACATAAGCCCGTCCGAGTAGAATTTTGGTCTGAACTTGAACATATGGTTGTCCGATCCCGTCCGGTCCGATTTACTGCCCTAGGCGTCAAAGGAGAGGGAGAAGGTGCTGGAGAAGAGGAACACCGACCTTCTACTAGAGTTGGAGAAGGCTTGCGCTGATGCGGCCTCAGAGCTGATGGTCGAGGTGGATAAGGTTCATGCTGAGTGTATGTCCAAGCTGCAGGGGGTGATGCTCAAGTCTTATGGCGCAGCTATTTCACACATGGCAGAGCGTGTTCCCGATTTTGATGGGAAAGGCTACCATGTGACTCTTCGACCTGGTGAGCCCCTTGATAGGGGCAGGAAGTATGACGGCAGAATCGGCACTCCCGCGGGCAGCACGAGGATCGACTCCAGAAAGAAGGACAAGGGGAAGGAAACTGCTGGGGGTTCCTTGTCTGTGGTGGCGGCGAAACAGGTGGATGCTTGATTCACCTTGTTATGCCAATTTTCTTTCAAGCTTTCTTTATTTGCCTTTGTTCGGACTTGTAGATACTTTCTATGATGCCTAATTGCGGACTGGCCACCGCATTCCTGTATCTTTGTTTTAGTGGTTGAATAACTATCTTCTAAATTTGTTACCATTTGTCATATTGCGTTGATGTGCTTTGAAGTGACGCTTGCCGTGACACCTAGTATTTTGTCTTTTTGTTTGACCATGTTGTTGACAGATGATCGTGGGATCCGGTGAGAACCCCCATAGTGACGAGGTTGAGCGCCTTCGCAAGAGACTGTGCAAAACGGAATTGGCAGTTGACCGTTTGCATGTTCAGTCAAATGATGAATGGTTGGAGTCTATTTGCCTTAAGTCGGCGCTTATCGAGAGGGATTGCGAGTTAGCACTCTTGTATACCGATCGTCTTGCCAACTTGCCACTGCCTCCGAAAGTGACTAAAGACAAAATTGGAGAGAGTGCTCTCCTCAGAGAAGTAGTTGTCAAGAAAGACTTGGAGTTGTATCGCCTTCAAGCAAGACTTGGTGGGTTACGAATGGCAAGCATGTCGCACGTCGTCGGTGTGAAAAATAAATCAATGGTTGAAGTAAAGGAAGGCACCAAAACTAATGTAAAAGAGAGTGTAATGGTTGGAGGAGTCAGGTCGACTGTTGGGGGAGCGGCGCCGCTAGTGCGGGTGCCCCACGACATCCTGGTGAAGCTCGAAGCAGCGCGTCAGCTCTTTTGAGTTTGGCTTTGGCTGGTGGGGAGTCATGTGCCTTATGTGCTGGCCAACAATGTCAATCCATAGGGTCGACATTTTCTGACAAAGATGCTGGTGGTTAAGAAAAAGCAGTGGTTGTCAGGTGACCCACAAGGAGGCTCGTATCTCTCAGGAACAACGTCCCTCACCCACAAAGTTGAAGGGACGGCTTGTAAATCGAATCGTATGATTCATAACTTTGTACTTGTAGATATCTGTAGCACCCCTGGATCTGAGCTTATGGGTTTGTAATAGTTCTCTGATTCTTGATGAAGTCTCTTTGCGTGCTTGATCCTTATGGTGCACCTTGTTGTCGATTTTAAGGGACCATCGATTGAATTCTTTGTGGCTAAATATATAACACCTCGTGTTATATATATATATAGACTTACCCGTGCGAACTTTGATATGGGCCGTTGGATCTTTGATCCAGCGACCCATATATTTTTTTATAAAATTTTGCCTTAAACCGATGTTGGCAACGGCGTATTAAGGCAAAATTTTATAAAAAAATATAGCCTTACCCCGTCGTTCCCAAGAACGGGTTAAGGCACTCTAAATTTTTTTAGATCTGTATACAGTTCATCTTCTTCAACCGACTCTCCCCACACTCTCTCTCTCATTTCTTCACCGAACTCAAACTGAAGAAAACCCTAATCCTTGATCAAAACACAAACCTGTCCTCCTCCGTCCGCTCCTCCTCCTCCTTCCCAATATCTACTCCAAACATTGAAACCCAACTCTCTCATCCCATCTTCGAAATCAAATCGAAACCCTAGTCCGGCCACAACACATTCATTGGCTAAATTCGGACTTCTTTTGTAAGGTATTGACTAATTCTTTACCTTAGTAGTTATATTTGTGTTTATTTTGAAATTTGTCTATACTAAATTATTTAGAAAGTGGCCAAAAATTTTTTTGCCTTAGTAATTTGTAGACGTAGAATTGGGAAGACTTTTAATATATTCAAGTGCCTAAAATTTTTGTTTGCCTTAGTAATTTGTAGAACTAGAATTGGGAAGACTTTTAATATATTCAAGTGCCCAAAAAAGTGTACATTTAGGAATAAAATATTCAAGTGCTCAAGACTTAAAAAGTTTGTAGATGTAGAATTCTTTGCCTTAGTAATTTAGTTTTGTTTGTGTTGTTTTTTCACGTTCGATATATACGAAATTATTTAGAAAGTTTTCAGTGCAGTTATGCTTGAAAACCATGCAAACAATCTTAAAAAAATACGAAACTTTGCGAGTAGGTTGGTCTCATGTAGTACAAGCCATCCCAACTTGTAGAAGTGAGTTTCGACGTACGGTTTGAGAGATACGGCCGCGTATCGCTTTTGGTTGAATAAAACCAACTAAAGCGTTACATGGCTGTATCTCGCAAATCGTGACTCGAAACTCATTTCTACAAGTTGGGGTGGCTTGTGTTATATGAAATCGACCAAGTTGCAAAGTTTTATAAATTTTGGATGCCGTTTGTGCGGTTTTCTCACGTTCATCGAACTATAAGTAAATGAGTTAGAACTTTTTCACTGCGGTTAGACTTGAAAACCCTTCAAACGACCTCCAAAAAATACGAAACTTTGTGAGTTTGTTGGTTTCACCTATCAGAAGCCAACCGAACTTGCAGAAGTGAGTTTCGACTCACGGTTCGAGAGATACGGCCGCATAACGCTTTTGGTAAAAACAAACCAAATAAAGTGGTACACGGCCGTATCTTGCAAACCGTGACTCGAAACTCGCTTCTACAAGTTTGGGTAGCTTTTGTTACGTGAATTCGACCAAGTTATAAAGTTTTATAAATTTTGGATGTCGTTTGTGTGGTTTTCTCACGTTCATCGAACTATAAGTAAATGACTTAGAACTTTTTTACTGTGGTTAGACTAGAAAACTCTTCAACCGATCTCCGAAAAACGAAACTTTGCGAGTCGGATGGCCTCACGTATCACAAACTTGCCCAACTTGTAGTGAGTTTCGACTCACGGTTGGAGAGATACGGGCGTGTATCTCTTTTGGTTGAAAAAAACCTTTGTAAAGCGATACACAGCCGTATTTCTCGAACCGTAACTCGAAACTCGTTTCTACAAGTTGGGGTGGCTTGTGTTACATGAATTCGACCAAGTTGCATAGTATTGCTATTTTTCGTTGTGTTTTGTGCATTTTTGACACATTTTCGCTTTGTTTATTACTGATAGATAAATGGATGTAACCCGTATCAACTAAGTTTAAAATTTTCATTCACAGATAAATGGCTAGAACGAGGCGACCGAGAAGCCCTTCTGGTAGTGCTAGTGGCGCACCAATAACAAAGGTAAGATTGATTATTATTATTAGTTTTAAATATGAATATGAGTTTCATTGTCTCAATAATAACAACATTTCTCTTTGTTCGTGTAGGTTGGTGGCCGTCAATCTACATCTGCCGAGGCCGGTCCGTCGTCTTCGGTTTCCGTTGCACCTCTTGGACCTTTGGACTCAAGCTTACTTTCATTGCAATCCAAATACCGATCCGAAGCCGTCTAGACTGGGTCCGCAAAGAAGTGCAACTTTAGGAAGCACGAACTTCTTGCCATGGACCCCCATATCACTCCATTCTTAGTTCAAGCCGGTTTCTACGGAGCTCGCTTTATGGGAGATGTGAAGCTTGACCGACCTCTACTTACAGTTCTGGTCGAACGATGGAGGCCGGAGACCCACACATTCCACCTACTAGTGGGTAAGATGACCGTCACTCTCCAAGATGTAGTTCTCATCACTGGGTTACCAATAGATGGGGTTGCCGTGACGGGAAATATGGATTTTGACCGAGTAGCAATTGTTCGTGATCTGCTCGGTATCAATGTTGAGGAGTCGTTGATCCAAAAAAGAGAGGACGTTGAAAGAGAAATCCTCAGAGATACTCCTGAAGAATATGATGCAGATCTATTAGATCAAGCCATAGATGATGCGAAAGATAAAGCAGAAGCTGAATTCTGGGCTCAAATCTTCGATGGGAAATCACTTCTACTTAGTTGGTTGAAATTCCAATTCGACGAATATTTGATGGAGAATTCGGACGAGGAATCAATACGTTACTATGCTCTTGCGTACATTTTCAGTATGATCAGGGGAGTGATCTTTCCTAACTCATCTGGTGTGAGCGTGCCGCTGATGTATTTACGATTGTTGAAAAATTTTGGTTTGCCGGACGGTTCAGTTGGGGGAGTGCGGCATTGGCATCTCTGTATAGGAATTTGTGCGCATGTGCATTAGGTGCCGTACAAATGGGTGGCCCAATGGTTCTTTTACAAATCTGGAGTTGGGAACGCATCCATATCGGACATCCCCGTATTATTGAACCAAAACCGGATTGGTTGGCCGACCCACCAGCTGTAGAGTTGTTACCTCCTTTACGGGTATATTGGGCGGGGGTGGCATGCGTGGGTTGATAACCTATGGCAATCACTTATCTATTATAGAGATGAGTTAGATAACTTGCGGGATGAGTTCATCAATTGGGAACTGTACTCGACTGCCAGGTTAGAAAGGGTTCCACCGGTTTGTTTGGCCGGTGCCCTTTGGTTGACGGCTGCACCACTTATGAATTTTTCTATTGTTGAGTTCCAGTATCCGGATAGAGTGATGCGGCAAGTCGGATATCAGCAGAAGATTCCCAAAGCCCGGTGTTACGATAAAAAATTGCACGAGGTGAGAGGAATGGGTCGAATGCCCAACTTTGATTGGGCTGATTTTCACCGGGTCCATGTGGCCAACTGGAACACCATGCGGTATCAGATGACACCGAATATGATGTACTTCGCTATACCGTTCGATGGCTCCTTCCAACATGCATACATGACGTGGCACAGGTGCATTACACGGTTGTATGTCTCTCCAGAAGCCGGTGTACCAGCCGGTGTGCAGATTCCGATTCCCCCAACCGAGAAAGAACCACCACCGGCATATTCCTCTTTCCAGCCGATGTATCAACCAAAGGCGTCGACGTATCAGAACTAGGTTAGTAAATTTTTACGCAATTTCATACATTTAGTATGCATGTATTGTTAAGATATAAGGATAGAATGATAAATTATTGTACATGTTGTTTAAAATGAAATTTTTATCCTAATATAGATTGAAAACACATGGAAAAACGTTCGGATAGCTACTCGCGTCTTGAAGAGTAAGGTACCTGAGAATGTTAAGGAAATAATGCAGGAGATGCTAAAGCCATGCCGCCGTAGTCTTGAAGAGGTTGATGAAGGTCCACAACTAGATGCATATTTGAAATCCAATGTGGCACTTCCTCGGCGAAAGAGCGCCACAAGGCCGGGAATTCAGATCGCCAAGCCACAACAGGTTCAACAACACCAACCACCTGAAAAAGATGAGGAGCAGTGGGAAGATGACCCTTAATCCCCTGAGACGCAAGGTAGACGATGGAATCCTCAACGAAAGAGGAACCCACCTAATCAATTTACACCAAGTGGTCGCAAACCGCGTGGTCGTAAAAGGTAGTATCTAACAATAGGTTGGTTAGTAGTATTTTAGTGTTTGGTTTATGATTTTATTCCGTTAAAATAACTAATCCAAAGTTTGTTTCTATGTTGATAAATGTTGTAGATAAATACCGGGCATCCACGGAAGTCAACCATGAAGATAACTGTATCAATCCATGTACACGGTTGCAATGTTGAGATGAATATTTTGTACTGAATGTCTTGCATGTAATTGGTAGTTGAAAAAATTACATTGGTGTACTCGAATGAATTGTTCAGATGATTATTTGGTATTGAATGTCATATTATCTGTCATATCATATATATTGTTGTGATATGAGTTTGTGAGTTGTTGTGATCTGATATATGTGTTGTTGTATTGTTGTGAACTGAGTTTCTGAATTGTTGTGATATAAACTCATTTTGTGAAGTTGTATTTTCATCCACAAGTTGTTAAGTACTGATGTTCTGCCAGTATATCTCTACTTAACCCGTTATTGGTGATGACGGGTTGAGTGATCGTCAATAATGGGTTAAGTAGAGATATATTGGCAGAACTTCATCATCTACAGACCAAGTATTCATAAAGTACTGCCAATATATGTCTACTTAACCCGTTATTAGTGATGACGGGTTAAGTACACTTAACCCGTCATCACCAATAACGGGTTATGTAGATATATATTGGTAAAACTTCATCATCTACAGACCAAGTATTCATAATGTTCTACCAATATATCTCTACTTAACCCGTTATTGACGATGAAGGGTTAAGTGTACTTAACCCTTCATCGTCAATAACGGGTTAAGTAGAGATATATTGGCAGAACTTCATCATCTACAGACCAAGTATTCATAAAGTATTGCCAATATATGTCTACTTAACCCGTTATTGGTGATGACGGGTTAAGTAATCACCAATAACGGATTAAGTTGACATATATTGGCAGAACATCATCATCTAACAATTTTAACATTGTTTGTAAAAAAAAATATGAAATTTTTTGTAAATCTAATAAAAATAATATAGTTCAAACTAAATAATATCTATAAAATAAAATACAAAGAAAGCTAACCTTAACTAAATAATATCTATATAATAAAAATAATATAGTTCAAACTAAATAATATCTAAATAATAAAGTTTATTATAAATTATTCTAACCCAACTGTAACCCTACTAAAACTCTCTAACTTTAGCACGTTAAAAGGTTAAAGGAGGTTTAGAGATAGGGCTCGACTTGGGGATCTAGTTTTTTACCAACTTCAATGTTTCTACTTCTAAAAGGGACTAATTAGTTTTTAAAAGGTTTTTCCCATATTTTATTTTTAATATCTTACTTTTTTAACTTCAATTTTTCCCCAAATATAATGTTCGTTTTCAAGTAAATAAATAAATACAAAATTATATAATCTCCTTCCTAATCAAATTTGAAACACCATATGATTTATTAAAGTAAATTTAAAAATGTTTAACATAATTCCTTACGGATAGGGTTACGGCTTGGGTGAGAGTAGGGTTTCAGTAGGGTTACGGCTAGGGTTAGAATAGTTATAGTAGGGTTACATTAGGGTTAGAGTAGGGTTATAGTAGGGTTAATAATCTTTTTCCATTTATCAACTATATTATTTATTTTGAAAATGTTTAAAATTACTCTAACCCTACGAACTCCTATAACCCTACTTTAACTCTCTAACCCTAGCCGTAACCCTACTGTAACCCTAAGAACTACTCTAACCCTACTGTAACCCTACTATAACCCTCTAACCCTGGCCGTAACCCGTTTACACTGTAAGTTTTAAACCGAATTCGTTGAATTTAAGTAATTGTTATAAAAGTTTATTTGTTTACTTTAAAAGTTCATATGGTGTAACGAATTTCTGTGGATAGGTGATTATATAATTTTTTTTGAAGAGATTTTTTGTAACTACAAAAAAGGAATAATTTTATGTTAAAAACCAAAAATTCTTAAATTGTTTGTAATTCTAATAAAAATATTAAGAAGAAACATTATCAAAATAAATGCAATAATTCAAAAATGAAAGAAACACTATAAAAAATATTAAGAAGAAACATTTTTGGACTATATTATTTATTTTGATAATGTATTTTCTGAATATTTTTATTAGATTTACAAACAACTTTATGGATACTTGGTCTGTAGAGTGAAATGTTATGCCAATATCTCTCTACTTAACCCGTTATTGACAATGACGGGATAAGAGTACTTAACCCGGCTAGGGTTACAGTAGGGTTACATTAGTTCGTAGGGTTAGAGTAATTTTAAAAAATATCAAAAAAAATAATATAGTTCAAAAATGGGAAAAGTTTATTCAAAATTGTCCTAACCCTACTCTAACTTTATCTTTAAACCTACTCTAACCTTCTAACGTGCTAAGGTTAGAGAGTTTTAGTAGGGTTACAATAGGGTTTGAATAATTTATAAGAAACTGTTTTCATTTATTGAACTATATTATTTATTAGATTTACAAACATTTTGATAATTTTTTTTTGTTTCAAACAATGTTAAAATTATTAGATTATGAAGTTCTGCCAATATAGGTCTACTTAACCCGTTATTAGTGATGACGGGTTAAGTACACTTAACCCGTCATCACTAATAACGGGTTATGTAGATATATATGGCAGAAATTCATCATCTACAAACCAAGTATTCATAATGTTCTGCCAATATATCTCTACTTAACCCGTTATTGGTGATGACGGTAACCCGTTATTGGTGATGACGGGTTAAGTGTACTTAACCCGTCATCGTCAATAACGAGTTAAGTAGAGATATATTGGCAGCACTTCATTATCTACAGACCAAGTATTCATAATGTACTGCCAATATTTCTCTACTTAACCCGTTATTGGTGATGACGGGTTAAGGTCATCGCCAATAACGGGTTAAGTGGAGATATATTGGCAGAACTTTATAAATACTTGGTCTGTAGATGATCGAAGCTCTTCTGTACCTTCTGATTGGAGCTTTATATTGCTGTGGCTGTTGCTGCATTTTGAGAAGTGTATCATATTGCTCCTTTTGATGAGCTGATACTACAACTGTTGCTGTTCATCCCTGTTTCTTCTAAATTTAATGCTGTTGCTGCAGTTGGAACTTGATTTCTTTCATTGAAAATTTAATGCTGACTTCTTCTTGGTCTGTGGCTGTTGCTTCTTTGTTTTCTTCCGCTTCTTTTCTTGCCTTCTTCATTTCCTTCTTGTTTTCTTGCCTTCTAACATTTTGAGAAGTGCATCAATGCCTTCTTGTTTTCTTGCCTTCTTCATTCAACATTTTCAGAAGTGTATCAATGCCTTCTTGTTTTCTTGCACTTCTTTTCTTGCCTTCTTCATTTCCTTCTTATTTTCTTGCCTTCCATCATCAAGATATTGAGAAGTGTATCAATGCCTTCTAGTTTTCTTACCTTCTTCATTCAACATTTTCAGAAGTGTATCAATGTCTTCTTGTTTTCGTGCGCTTCTTTTCTTGCCTTCTTCATTTCCTTCTTATTTTCTTGCCTTCTTCATTCAAGCTTTTGAGAAGTGTATCAATGCCTTCTTGTTTTCTTGCCTTCTTCATTCAAGATTTTCAGAAATGTATCAATGCCTTCTTGTTTTCTTGCACTTGTTTTCTTGCCTTCTTCATTTTCCTATAACTATGCCTGCCTGAATTCAATGAAGAAAATACATAAGATGAAGAAAAGAAAGAAAAAAAAAGAAGGAGGAGACAGATGCAGAAGTTTCAGAAAGAAGGGGGAAGAAGTTTGAGAGGAAAAAAAAGCCTGAATTCAAAGAGAGTCTCCTTCATCATTCTCCATAACATTGTTTGTAGAATATGAAGGGGGAAAAAGTTTCAGAAAGAAGCTCAAGATGCAGAAGTAGAGAGACAGATGCATGTCTACGTTAGCGTACAAGTGCATGCTGGGTTTCCCTCAATGGGTAGGGAGGAGTACTGGCTCTGCCTTTTTTTTCTTCTTTCCCCTAACTCTTCTTTTGAGGTTTTTTTTAATGAATGCAGAAGTAGCAATTCTCCTTCCTTCATACACATTCGTTCTCCATTGTTACACAGAGTGCAACAATTCTCTGGCTTCGTAGGACGGAGTAGTGGTGGGTGTCACAATGTATTCATGGTACTTTTCGACTTCTTGGCATGCATACCTCACAATCATGCAACAAATAGTATGAATATGAGGAGTGCGTGTCAAGAAGTTGTTAAGTACTTTGAATATATGGTTACACCCACTACTACTCCATCCCACGAACCATAGAATTGCTTTCTCTGTGTAATAGTAGTGAACTAAAGTGTATGCAGGGGGGATAACTACTACTTATGCATTCAAAAAAGGTAGAGTCAGTAGTCCTTCCTACCCGTTGAGAAGAAACCCAGCATGGACTTGTATACTAAATTAATTGCAAATTATGGTGAAAGTGTCAAAGAATGAGTTTGTAATAGCCAAGTTGATTTAGTTATGTATGCATTCTAAGTATGTTCGATTTACATGTATTTGCCAGTTTCTAGTGTATGAAGTACAAAGCTGTTATAAGATATAACCCGTAACCTTAACTTTAACCCATATCCCTATACTAATTAATCAATTTTAGAAGTATAAACATTGTATGAACAGATTATGCTTAGGAAAAATATATCCACCTTAACCCGTTATTGGTGATAACGGGTTAAGTGAGCTTAACTCGTTATTGCCAACGACGGGTTAAGGTAGAATAAATTGGCCGAGCTTTATCTTCAAAATGTTCAGTTTGTACAACAAAAACTAAATACACTGGAATTAGCTACCAACTTAACCCGTTATTGGGAATGACGGGTTAGGCTCACTTAACCCATTATCTCCAATAACGGGTTAAGTATCCCAATATTGCCCGAACATTATCTTCTTTGCAAATATCTTCAAAATGTAAGTTTGAACAAATTTCCACAAATAAAAAAAAAACACACACCATATATATAGTGCACAAATACACAATTTGCACAGATAAATAAAATTCACATATTTCAACTGAAATAAACATTCGCTAACCAATTACAACATCAACATCCACAACAACATATATAGTTCACATCTACAGAAAGTGCGGACATACACAATTTGTACTCAGATTAAATACACCAGTAATCTATTTATAAATTTACAAATCGCTGAATTGAGCATATATATAAACAATCAAAAGTGTAGAACATTGCAAGAATTGATTCATTCCATGGCCATGATCAGCTTTAATTCCGGACCTACACATAAAAAAAACACATAATAAAGTTCAAATTAATAATTCTCTTCACATCGAAAGACAAAAATAAGCAATAACAGAAAGTTTAACTTCAAAGTTTAATATGACATACATAATACGGAAAACCCCTTAGCACGAATCTTCACCTTCATCGTCATCACTCTCTCCAGCGATTGGAGCTTCTTCATGTGCTACCGATCCACTATAGAAGGGAGAAGTTCGAGTTAGTGTCAACAACAACAAGTTCTGATTGATTGAGTCAAATTAACAAATACTTAGTCCTGGATATATTACCTTGCCAGATTTTTTAGGCAATTTCTTGAATCGTGACATACGACACGAAGGCAAGTTCTGCAAAGTCCAGGTCTCTTCGTTTTATGGGATTCTCTTAATGACTTCAACCGCTTTCCTCTAGGCCTCCCCTTTGTGGTGCATTGTACAGGGTCCCCCACAGGTGCATGTGCATGTGCATGTCCACCACTTTCCGGTTGTGCGCTACCTTCATGTGGTGTGCTATTCCCGGATTAAATGTGAGAAAAGCCATCGATTCCCTTAAGCATGTGGGCGAGCATGTACTTGTAGGCTCCCTTTAAAGAATAACCAAGATCGACCAACTGTTTTGAGTGAATACTCAATTTACAGTATCGAGAGGCAAAATTGTTGCCCATACTATTGGAAACGGGTGTACTACTTCTTGTCAGTTGATCCCGGATCCATCGTCTACAAATATATTGCTCCGGTAGTGCGGTGTGATCGGTGAACCGAAGAACCGCCAATAGATGTTTGCATGGAATGCCTACGAATTCATACATGGAACGAGGGCATTTAGCCAATTTACTGATTTTGCAATAAGAAATCATCTTCCACGGTTCTAAATTACCACAAATCATGACAGAAAAAGCAGAACTATCCGGTGTATCCATACTTGCAATGACACTCACATTAAGTAAAAAGCTTTTTACGAGTTCTTGTTGGAATTTGTAAAAACTCTTTAGTGTGTATGTTCTGGCCATTTGTGACTCCAATGCCCATTCGGTCTTCAATTTCGGCCTCTCCTCGCAATTACGATGAGTTTCTTTAAGTTCTTCGTGTCTTTGTTTTACTAAGACTCGGTCGAAGATGACGACAAATTCATGCAATAAGTACTTCTTTAGAGTATGTTGCTTCAAGGATGAATGTAGCGATTCGCTACGTTAGGTACTCAACATGCCGCCCCAATATGACTCTCTTGCATACACGTGTGCCCATTTCTCGTAAATCTCAAATTTATCGTTCAACCATTTGTTGCTCTCAAGATTGTATTGCGAAATCAAATTTTTTCACTTATGTTCAAATCCAGTTTTATATTCCGTCGTGTAGATGATAGTCTTCGAAGCATCCCTAAAATCATCAATGTTATTCGACGTACGCACTTCATGCGGTAACTTTTCAATAATATGCCAAATACAATATCTATGTTCAGTGCCTGGAAAGTCTTTCTTAACTGTAGCACTTATTCCACGATCCTCATCTGTCACGATACCCACAAGATCACAAATCATTACTACACTTTTCGAAGAACCACTCAAATGAGGATGCCTTCACATTTGGAATGAACCCGCAACCCAGGAATATTGATTGCCAATGATGGTTGACTCCAACAAATGGTACGAATAGCATCCCGTATCGGTTTGTGTTGTAGGTAGCATCAAAGCAAACAACACTCCCAAATACGTCGAAATTCTATCGAGTGATACCATCCACCCAAATACAATGGGACAATTGCCCTTCGGAATCACATTGGTAATCATAAAAAAATAAAGGATCGGTTTCTTTTTTGGATTCAAAGAACTCAAGTAGCATTTGCCCATCGTGTCCTTTTAAACCTTTCATCTCGTCTCTCCTTAGATTTCTAACATCGGTTTCAATGAATCCAATTTTCTCATTACCTCCACTTGCACCTTCGAAGAAAAGCATTTGTTTGCATATGGGGACATTAACTTCGATAAGTTGACCAATTACTTTTTTATCTGTATTTGTCAATACGCGGTTTGTAGATAGCAAGTGACGTCTACCGGATAAAGTAAATTCGTGATTTTGTGGCTCATTAAATGAATAAATAATCTAGGAATTACTTTGTGAGTATAGTTTGACACGAACGAAAGCTTTGCAACCCATTTGAGAAGTAGTTCTCCGTCTAGCTTCATTCTGATTATTCGGTAACTCCCCGACTTTATTACATACATATGATTTATCCACTACATCATTTCTCTTATATTTATTTCCACCCTTACGTATAGCAAAATCCGCATATTTACAGTATGATAAATAAAATTTTTCCGCTTCCTCTAAAGTAGAAAATGTCATACCAATCTTCGGTTTTAGGTGCTCGTCAACATGAGGAAAAAACTCGCCAATTTGTTGTGCCCTCACAAATTTTTCTTCGGCAGCAGAACTTCCTTCAAAATTATACATATCTAAGAAAACAAAAAGGAGAACAATTAGGCCGACTAAACCCGTTACGGAATGTGATGAAAAATTTCCAACTTTATTTACTTATTAATAGAGTAACATGAGAGAACCGAACAAAAGACATCCAAAATTTATAAAACTTTGCAACTCGGTTCAATTCACCTAACACAAGTCACTCCAACTTGGAGAAGTGAGTTTTGACTAAGGATTCGACAGATACGGGTGTGTATCACTTTATTTGGGTTTTATCAACCACAAGCGATACACGCCCGTATCTCAATAACCGTCAGAAGACTAACAACTACAAGTTGGGATTGCTTGTGCTACGTGAGACCATCATACTCGCAAAGTTTCGTATTTTTTGGAGGTCGTTAGAAGGGTTTCCTACTCAAACTGCACTTAAAAAGTTCTAAGTAATTTTGTTCTTCGTGAGGAATTACAAAACCGCAAAAACGGCATCCAAAATTTATATAACTTTGCACCTAGCTTGAATTAACCTAGCACAAGCCATCCCAACTTGTAGAAGTGAGTTTCGACTAACGGTTTGAAAGATATGGTCGTGTATCACTTTATTTGGGTTTTTTCAAGCAAAAGCAATACGGGCCCGTATCTCTCCAACCGTGAGTCGAAATACTACTCTAAAAGTTGGGATTGCTTGTGCTATGTGAGACCATCCTATTCGCAAAGTTTCGTAATTTTTGGAGGTCGTTTCAAGGGTTTTCTACTCTAACTGCCCTAAACGCTTTCTAAGTCAATTACTTCTAATGCGAGGCACGTGATAAAACAACACAAACGACATCCAAAATTTATAAAACTTTGCAGCTTGCTTCAATTCACCTAGCACAAGCCATCCCAACTTGTAGAAGTGAGTTTCGACTAACGGTTCGAAAGATATGGTTGTGTATCTCTTTATTTGGGTTTTTTTCAATCGAAAGTGATACACGGCTGTATCTCTCGAACCGTAAGTTGAAACTAACTTCTACAAGTTGTGGTTACTTCCGCTACGTGAAACCATCCTACTCGCAAAGTTTCGTACTTTTTTTAGGTCGTTTGCAGGGTTTTCTAGTCTAACCGCACTGTAAATGTTCTAAGTAATTTAATATGTACGACACGATTAAAAATACAACTCAATCTACAATATTTTCAACCAGTCAACAACTAGTGCACCGTGTAAGTTCATCAAAATACTACTTAGATATTTCTACATCTACAAATTTTTTAGGCATTTTTCATATATGGTAAAATTTTAGAAAGAGACAAATAATTTAAAAATCAATATAATTACAATTACTAAGGCAAAGATTTAATCATTACCTTACAAAATATATCTGAATTTTGCCAATGTAGGTCTCGTGGCCGAACTAGTGTTTCATTTTTGCGATGACAGAGTTGGGTTTGGGACTTTGGAGTAGAGATTGGGAGAGAGAGATTATATGGGGATCGAAGAGGAGGGGGAGCGGACTGAGGTGGAGGAGCAAACAGAGGAGGAGAGGTTTCAATTTGGGAATGGGGAAAACGGAGCAAACAGACGGAAGAGAGAGAGAGAGAGAGAGAGAGAGAGAGAGAGAGAGAGAAAGAGAATCGCCTTAATGGTAGAGGAGGGAAGTGAGAGAGGAGTCGCCGGAGTGAGAAATTCACGATTTCGGAGATAAAACTGGGTTTGGGTTCATCCAAAAATGAATTTGAGAATAGGGAGAAGTCGACGAGGAAGAAGAACTGTATACAGTTCTGAGATTATATCTATGCCTTAACCCGTTCTTGGGAACGACGGGTTAAGGCTATATTTTTTAATAAAATTCTGCCTTAACCCGCCGTTGCCAACGACGATTTAAGGCAAAATTTTATAAAAAATTATGTGGGCCGCTGGATCAAAGATCCAACGGCCCAGATCAAAGTTCACACGGGTCTTGCACTCAGACCCGTTTGCAACCGAAGAAGTCTCATATATATATAAAATTACTTGGAAGATTACCCAATATAGAATTTCTATAGGGTGGGGTATTATATGAATTATTGAATTAGGGGAGGGGGGGAGGGGGGCACCCGGTTGAATGAAAGCAATTGTGCTTCATTTGCTTCCTGCCACGTGCTGTGTGGCAGGTGAGAGGGGTGGGGCTCGCCCGGTGTGAAGGGGGCAGATCGCTGATGTGGTGGATGGGGCCTACGCTTGGGGGTATGTTGGAGTTGCGCTTCTTGCGCTGACGTGGAAGTAGGGGCCCGGGTTATGGGGTTCTGTGTTGGCGTCAGAGTGAGGGAGGCAGCGAATGGGATTCAAAGTTGTCCCATATCGAGAATTGCAAGAGATTAAATAATAATAAATAGTAATGCCTATGATCAAGAGTCACAACTCCGGTTAACCACCTTTTGAAAGGCAGCCTATGGTGGGCAGTTGTACTAAATATTAAATAATTTTTCTGATAAACTTGTATAAATTGTCTATGTTTGGGGCTGGGTCGTTACAAATGGTATCAGAGCCGACTTTCGACACCGAGGGTAGGTATAGAGTGGTGGTTATGACTGAGATGGAGCTAGCAGATGTACTGGTAATTATGTCTGAGAGGGAGCGGGGTTGGGTCAGGTTGCCTGGTAAATCTACTAAGGTGAACTAGGGGACTGGACAACACACAGAATCAGGGTACTGTATTGCTAGCAGAATTAGGGCATGCTATTCCACATCGGCTAGAAAGGAGATCCTGCACTAGATTGTGCATGCCCTGAACTCAGCGAGGACGCTGATTTCTAAAGGGGGTGTCTGTAACACCCTGTGTTAATATATATATATATATATATATATATATATATATATATATATATATATATATATATATATATAATTGGAAGGTTACCCTATATAGAATTTCTATAGGGTGGGGTATTATATGAATTCTTGAATTTGGGGGGGAGGGGGCACCCGGTTGAATCAAAGCAGCTGTGCTTCATTTGCTTCCTGCCACGTGCTGTGTGGCAGGTGAGAGGGGTGGGGCCCACCCGGTGAGAGGGGGGTAGACCTCTTGTCATGCCCCGCTTCCCAAAAGAATACGAAATACGGTACGTGACTAAGCCGAGCGGATAGTTTTCACCATCCATAAGCTGTACGGATCTGCTTGACTCATCACAATGATAAATATATCAACATACTTAACCAGACATGCAAAAACAATTATAACTCAACAGTATTTATGGTAACAATAATAAATATCCTAACAAATACGAGATCTGAAACAAAATAATAACCCTGGGACTACAAGTCCAAATACAAGTCTCAGTACAGTTCATAAATATAAAATAGTTCAACAAAATATTTAGCAAACTTTTCAATGCGCAGCTCAAAACTTTTGCTCACCAACCCAATAGGCAATTGATCAGCAAAACCTGCTCATATAGCAATTACAAGGAAAATAGGAAGACAGGAAAACAGGAAAACATAATATCCGTTTGATGCAAGTTCCGGGCCACAAGCAGTACAAGTAAGAAAATGGAAAGGGAAAGACTAAACTAAACAGGAAATACTAACATGGAGGAGGGCAACAAAGATAACAGTTTACAGATGGCAGTAAATAGCAGAATAAAAGTAAGAGTATAACAGTAACTGTAAGTGGTCAACAGTAACAGTAACAGGATGGATCAACAATAACGGTAACAGGATGTGACAGTGAAAATAGTTGTAACAAGATGTGACACTTAGATTTTTTGAAAGTAAAGAATAGAAAGAAAAGAAAGAGAAGTAATTTGAGTGAGACAAAAGATTGAGAAGTTGTGAGATTGTGTGCTATTTTGTTCTTCATCATGGGAGGAGGCCGGACTACACTAGGGGGCAAGGCTCAGGTTGCGGCATCATTAGGAGGAGAAGCTTTTTGGTGGCTTGATTTAGGAGGAGACGGCTTCGCTCGATCATTGTAGGAGATCATTAGGAGTTTGTTTGTTTTTTCTCTCCAGCAAAGGTGGGTGATTCTCTTACACTTCTAACTAGGTTCATGCTAAAGTATGGTTGATGCATTTGAAAAGAGACATAGTTATTCTAGCCATATGTTATAAGAATATGACAAATTAGAATGCTTGATTGTGTGTGAAAAGAATGATAATTAGCTGCAAATTTTGATAGTTAGTTTAATTTTGACATTTCTACCATGCTTTAATTGATGATTTGTGCTATACCAAAGAGACACGATTGTATGCTTAATTGGATTGAAATGTTAATCATGCTTAGTGGTGAATTTGCTATTTCAATGGTTAAAAATGATAAAAAGGGATTTTTTGTTACTGAAATAATTAAGTAATATTAATAGTCATAATAAGAAGGAAATGCACAAAGTTTGAATGCCAATATACAAAAGAAACGACTTTGGTTGTACATTTTTGAAATTGTAGACAAATTTGTAGTCAAATAGAAAAAGTGATGTTTTTATATCAAAAATCAAGGTTTAATTTACTGATATGTTAGAAAGGTATAAAAGTTATGTTCTGGAATTTTTGAAAGAAAATGGAGGAGAAATGAAATTAAAATTAGTTATTTTTTTTTATGAAAGTTCAATGAACCGAAACTAAGATCAAACCCCCTAAAAACCCGATTCATATCAGTTGGCCACTTAGCCTAATTGGTTAGTAAGTGTGTTGGGCGTGCTTATTGTAGCGCGGGGTCTGTCCTTGGTCTCAGGTTCAAAACCGAACAAAAGACTTTTTTTTAAAATTTTTTTGGAAAAAAATCCGAACTCGAGATTGGACTCAAATGAATCTGAACCATCCTTGTGACGTGGTTGCGCTCTGTCCCTTTGGTTAGTGTATGCGCTGGCTTTGTCTGTGGTCACTGGTTCGAATCCCGAACTCAGCAAATTGAAAAGTTTTGTTTTTTTTTTGGTTTTTTTGGTGATTTTGTGACTTTAAAAATTCGGGAAAAATCCTATAATTGTTATAAAAAATATGTAGACTTCATGAAAAATAATTGTACACTATTTCGACTTGATTTAAATAGCAAGAGAGGAAAAATTGAGTAGAACCTTGTAAAAATCGATATTTTGCACAAGTACAACTATAAAAGTGACTCTTTGAGTTATGCTAGATTTATAAAAGGGGGTTTTGTGTAAAAAGAACTTGAAGTGTGTTTCATTATGAATTTTGTTATTATTTTCGGTAATATATGCTTTGGAAATTAAATGAGAAATATGATTTTGAAATTTTGGAGGAAAAGAAATATTAGTACGAAAACTAAGACTTATTTTGGTTGAATGAGAATGTTATGAATTGAATTGGAACATTGAATTATTGGAAAGAATGGAAATCATGTAAATTGTGGAAAAGAACTATATGAGTATGAGAACTCAAATATTGTGATTATGAATTGAAATTGAGAACTAGAGTGTAGCTAAGCCTCATACCGGCATCAAAAACAAATATATTGAAATTAAATTTGAAATGAAATGACCAAGATTTGGGTCATGTGATATAAATGGTTGAGACCGGTATAGTGAAAGGGCTAACTCTAGAGAATTGATTTTGTTCATGATTCAAATAACTAAGGACTAGATACATAATAAAGACGTGATGAAAATAATAGAAAAACACGAGTATGAGGGCCTCGGAGCTACGGTGTGAGAGTATTCACAGGCTGTCTTCACGATGCGTCGTGACATGACGTGGATATGCCTCCAGGAGTCCGTACCACAGGCGACACTCATGGGGTGTTTGGTGACTGCGGGTGGTGTCATGTCCCATGACGGAGGCTGAATTGTCCATAGGTTCTTCACGATGCATCATGACATGACGTGGGATTCCCCTCCAGGCTGTCTGGACATGAGCTCGTACTCATAGAACATCTAGGATACTTATCGTAGTTACTGAAGTAGTTTAAGTCATGACGAGGGATTGAACCCTACAAGATGAAGAACGGTTAAGGGCTTGCCCTTAGACCTATGTAGTATGGCATGCATATAATCTGAACAAGTGCGCATTAGTGTCATGTAATATACATAACTAAATTAAGGACTAAGTGCACTGCACTACACGAAATCTATAGGATAGGCCCTTGTAGTTCTGTTTGTGATCAATTTTGTGATTGTTTAAGTATTTGAGAATCGTTATACTGTTTTTGGCATAGAGAGGATAGCTGTGTATAATATTTCGTCGGTTGTAAGCAACTGACGTGCCCACAGTTTCTATGCAGGATAAAGTGGTTAACAAGACTAAAGAATGCATGCTGATTAAAGAATGATTCAAGTGTTATACTTTTCAATTTATGTAAATTGTTGTAATTTGCTTCCGCTGTAAATATGTAATGTAATTGAAAACTCTGATGTAATAAAAGTTCTTTATTTCCTTGTAAAATTGTACAAAAGAAGTGTAAAGATTCTGTGGAACTTCGAATTCAGTTGTATTTTGGAATTCGGGGTGTTACACATCAACCACAGAAACAGGGTTAAAAACAGCATTTAATACAGAAGTTATGTTCAGCCAGAAAATGCAAAATCTTGTTTATAATCATGAAAAGGGTTTAAAGATATCATAATCAAATCTAAGAGAAATCTGGAAGACTTCCTAACATATCTAGTCTGAAAATATAAAATATTATAAAATTATATTACAGATAGCATAGTCAACAAAATTAGGAAAACATAGTAATGCGACAAAATCTCAATTTTGGAAGTTCAGACAAAGCAGTACCAAACAGAGATAATTCATAAAATATAATTCGAAATCCAGATCCGTCAAAAGGATGATAAAATAAACAAATCAGGCTATAGTTCATATTTACAAAGTTGTCATAAAAAACGAATAGAATCAGGTTGAAAACATAGTTCTTTACTGAACAACATGCAGTTTGAAAATTTATCGATTGGTTTCATAAACATGAAATGAGATGCAATAGTCATTAATTAATTCCAAAAAAATTAAGGATTGATCCCAGTCATGTCCAAACATACTCAACAAAATATAGAGTTCAAATTCTACTTTTAATATCAGTTTTAAAATAATTTTTTATACAGAAATCACATAGTTCAGAATCTGGAATATACGATATGACTGCAGTAAAATAGCAATAACTCATGCATCAAAAATCAGAATTCAGATCTGTTGAAAGTTCTGGAAACTAGAAAACGAAGGCTATAAATCATGTTCACAAACTTATTTATTTTACTGATGTTAACAGGGTCGAAATTACTGTACAAAAATAGGACAACAGTAAACAAAAGTTCAGTTAAGCATTTTATCAAACAATTTAATTATAAATGGTCCAATCTAAGATTCCATACAAAGCATGTGATATATGGGTTACTCAAATCATCATGGCATGTGAATCAATGGTCTAATGTAAGATCCTACATCATACAAAGCATCCTGATACAATTACCACAACATATGATATGTCACAACAAGCATACAGTCAAGATGTCATCTAATCTAAATGGTTTCATGCAACGGGTGTCAACTATTGTAACTACTCATGATCAAAAGATGATGTCAACGGTTAAACTAACAAGATAGGATAATCATGAGAGTATGAATATTTTCATACTATACTAATTACGGTATTTAAGTTGTATGACAAAAAGAACACATACAAGCTACCTGCTTGATGTGAATATGACGGAAACGATGCAATAGAATAACAGGAATGGATCCCGACACACGAACACAAGCACACAAACGAGAGCGAGATCCAACAGACGAAAGTACGGCGGTGCACATGTTCTCACACATATGCACACAAGGCAGCAACAACAGCAAGGTCGGCGGCAGCAGCACCTGGACGATGACGGCACGGCCGGCGACAGCAATGGCAGCTAAGGGCGACAGCGACACTTACGACCATTGAGAATTCGACTGCAGTGGAGGATCGGAGCGGCGCTGCGCTGCTCGAATGGGACAGGGGTCTGCACGGGGAAGAGGGGAATGGAGAGGGGTGATGCGGTGGGTGGTCTCAGCCGGCGTCGGAGAACAGGACGACGACAGCAGAGTGGGGGCGGGAGAGGGAGAGATCAAGAGTAGGGATAGGCAGATGACGGCTAGGAGAGGGGGAGAGAGAGAGAGTATTAGGGTTAGGATACAATTAGGGTGATTATATAGGGTCAATATGGGTTTGGGTCAATTGGGTAGTATCCAATAGGAAGAAAAAGAGTCCAATAAGAGACAATTAGGCCATGAAATAGGTTTAAACAATAGACGAGATCAAGAACAATTTTTAGGTCAAATAAATGAGAATAAGAAGCTGAATCAATGCAAAATGAATTACAAGAGAGAGAAGAACACCACACAATACAAAAGGAATGAAAATAAATACAAACAAAATGAAATAAATAATCAAGAATTTTATTTAATAAAATCAAAAATACAATAATGAGAAATAGGGGTTACAAATCCTACCCACCTAACAAGAAGAATTTCGTACACGAAATTCAACCAGAAGTACGTAGGGTAACCCCAGAAGAAAAGGAAAAAAATACAATAACAAAAGCAAAACAACAAAACAAGAGCTACACAAACAAATGAGGAAACATCCGCTGGACAGCTTCCTTCAGCTCCCAAGTCGACTCACCTAGTGAGTGAGGATTCTGAGAAACATGAACAAGCTTGATCACCTTGTTCTTCTAAACTTTCTCCCGCCGGTCCACAATAGCAAATGGAAGAATTTCACAAGACAAATCTGGCCTCACAGATAACTCCGAGTAGTTAATCACATGGCTCTCATCATAAATATACTTCCTTAGTTGCAAGACATGGAAGACGTCGTGCACTCCAGATAAAGTCGGGGGCAGTTCAAGACAAGGCCACCTTGCCTACTCATTTCACTATGTCAAACGGTTCGATGAACCTAGGGCTCAACTTGCCTCCGCCACCAAAACGAATGACACCTCGCCTCGGCAATACCTTAAGGAAAACATGGTCTCCCACCTCAAACTCCAAGGCTCCACGATGAACATCAGCCCATCGCGTTTGTCTGTCTTGCTCCTGCTGATCAACTCCGGGCCCAACAATTTCCTCTCGCCAATGTCATCCCAGCACATTGGCGATCAACACTTATGATCATAGAGTGCCTCGAACGGAGCAGCCTTAAGACTGGCCTGAAAGCTGTTATTGTACGAGAACTCTACAAGATGCAAGTGGTCCTCCCAAGAACCTCCAAACTGCAGCATACAGGATCTGAACATGTCCTCTAGAGTCTGGATGGTCCTCTCCGACTGTCCATCTGTTTGAGGGTGAAAATCTATGTTGTACTTCAACTTACTCCCCAGACTACTCTATAGAATCTCCCAAAACTGTGACCTAAACCTCGTATCCCTTCGGATACAATACTGACCGGAACCCCATGAATGACGATCACTTGCATGTACTTCTCAGCTAGGCTCTCAGTAGACTATCCAACTCTGAAGGGAACGAAGTGATCACTCTTTGTCAACCTATTCACAATCACCCAAATGGCATTATGAGCCTTAGGACTCCTCGGCAAAGCGATCCTAAAATCCATGGTGATATGCTCCCACATCCACTCCAGAATGGGAAGAGGCTGAAGAAGTCCGTCGGTCCTCTGATATTCTGCCTTCACCTACTGGCAGATCAAGCACTGCGACACAAATCTCGCCATGGCCCTCTTCATAACAAGCTTCCAAAAATGAAGCATCAAGTCCCGACACATCTTCGTACCACCAGGATGAATATAGTACGACGATTGGTGGGCTTCCTCAAGCAACTTCTGATGAACCTCACCCTTTGGAAAACACAACCTGGACCCAAAACTAAGAGATCCATCTGACTAAAAAACCATATCGGTCCTCGTACCCGCTTCAACTTCGGCTCTAAACCCTTGTAGTTGCTCATCACCTACCTGAGCCTCCTTAATCTGCTCAACAAGAGACGACTACAACTAAAGCATCATGCAACTCCGATCAGAACATGGCAAGATCACATCTAAATCCAACCTCCTCACATGCTCAATAAGCTCTCTCTGCTGAGGCAGGAACATGGTGACTGGTCTCCTACTCAAAGCATCTGGCACCAAGTTCACTCTACTAGGATGGTATTGCAAGCTGATGTCATAGTCAGCGATCAACTCCAACCATCACCTCTGCCTCATGTTCAGTTCCTTCTGAATGAAGAAATACTTGAGACTTTTATGGTCAATAAGGATTTCCACTCGGTCTCCAAGTAGATAGTGTTTCCACAACTTCAAAGCAAAGATCACTGCAGCCAACTCCAAATCATGGGTAGGGTAGTTCTTCTCGTGCGGCCTCAATTGTCTGGATGCATAAGCAATAACTCGATCCTTCTGCATCAATACTGCCTCTAAGCCCTTTCCAGAAGCATCACAGTGAACCACAAAACCACCCTTAGCATCTGGAATAGTCAACACTGGCACTGACGTTAACCGGCTCTTCAACTCTGCTAAAGCTCCATCCCAAACGAACTTCTAATCTTTCCTAGTCAGCTTAGTCAACGAACCACCTATCTTCAAAAAATCTTGGATGAACTTCCGATAATACCCGGCCAGACCAAGGAAACTTCTCACTCCGAAACTGACTTAGGAACAGGCCAATCCTTGACTGCAGAAATCTTGGTTGAATCAACAGACATACCATCGCCTGAGATAATGTTCCCCAAAAGGTAACTTGGTCAAGACAGAACTCACACTTGCTGAGTTTCCCATAGAGGTGATTCTCCCTCAAGGTCTGCAGAACCAACCTCAAATGATCAACATGATCCTTCTGATTCCGAGAATACAACAGAATGTTACGTATGAAGACCCCCATGAATCTGTCCAGAAATAGAGAGAAAACTCTGTTCATTAGACTCATGAATATTTCTGGCACATTCGTGACTCCGAAAGGCATCACTAGAAACTCATAGTGCTCGTATCTAGTCCTGAATTCTGTCTTCTGCACATCAGCTGCCTTCACCTTCACTTGATGATAACTAGAGCGAAGGTCAAACTTCCAAAGACAGCAGCGCTACCCAAATGATCAAATAAATCATCAATCCTGGGTAGCGGATACTGGTTCTTCATTGTAACACTGTTCAGATCATGGTAATCCACGCACAGACGACGACTCTCGTCCTTTTTGCTGACAAACAAGACAGGAGCGCCCCACGGAGACACATTGGGCCTGATGAAACCCAAATCCAGCAATCCTTGGACCTGCACCTTCAACTCTGCTAACTCAACTGGTGCCATCCAGTAAGGACTCTTTGATATCGGTGCAGTACCTAGCTGAACCTCAATACCGAATTTCACATCCCTATCCGGGGGTAGTCCAGGAAACTCCTCTGGAAACACATCTAGAAATTGCCACACAACAAGATGCACAGCCTCACAGCTTGAGTGCAACTCCATTGCATAACTTGGATCGACAACTACTTTCTGACCATGCCCAAAGGGTAACTCCTCAGCATGGAACTCAAACTCTGCATGGCCTAGCATCCTGAAAATGACCTTCTTCGCTCGACAATCAATGATAGCATGGGTCTCACCCAGCCAATCCATGCCGAGAATCACATCGAACTCTGAACTGCCGATCACAATCAGATCTGCTCTAAAATCAGCACTTCCGATCACCACGGGACTCTACTTGCACTCCCGGGAACAAATGACAACACCGCCACCTGTGGTGATGTTCCAAGCTATTGGCATCAAACTGCACTCCAACTGATGCCGATCCACAAAGCGGGAGGAGACGAAGGAATGGGTTGCCCCAGAATCAAAAAGAACACGAGCAGGAACAGAATGAAAGGGAATAACACCTAAGATGGAGCCAAAATAATGGAAAAGATGAACAGATGAAAAATAACTAAGAAATATGAAAAATGATGCAGAAAAGACAACATGAAGAAAGATACAAGAGAAATAAAATAAGGAACAAATAACAGAACAACAAAAGAAAACACAAAATAATACCTGCAACTACTTCTTCCGCGGTCTCAGCTTCCTCCATTGTCAAATTGAAAGTCTAACCTCTCCCTGGAGTAGCGGTCCTCTAACCGACGATCTGACACTGCGGGGGAAGGGTCGGTCTGAACTGTCTACATACTTGTAACGCCCCACCCCGATACTCAGAAATTTTTTATTATTTTTAGAAGACAAATTAATACTTATAGTACAACTGCCCACCACAGGCTGCCTCTCAAAAGATGGTTAACCAATTAGGTGACTCTTGATCATAGGCAATTATATTTATATTAAATTACAAATTGTATACTCCCGATATGGGACAACTCTAATACTCTCTCCCCTTATTTTCTCAATCCCATGCATACTAGTAGAGGCCTAGTGGGCCCTCCACTGTGCCACGTCATCAACCAAGATATAGCGTTCTCTGTCTTTTCAAGCTGCAGGTGGCCCCCGCTCTGTAACTGCTGATGTCATCAGATGACGTCAGCCATAACTGCAGCTCACGCTACTGTCCTCTGAACCGTGCCCCCTTATCTCATCTCATAATATTTACCATCATGCCACTACCCCATTATTTTATATATATATTATATATATATATTATACTCTTCGAAATTACGGGGTATTACAGCATTGGCGTGATTGCGGCCTGGTCGTGCCTCCTCTGAGGAAAATCTCAAACCAAGTGGTCAACAGCACCACAATTGAGACAACGGCGGTTGGCCTTCCAGCAATCCTTGCGCAAAATGCCCAGGGGTCTGGCAAAAGTCGCAAACAACATCCCTCCGTAGAAGAGCAGAACGGTAGGGAGCTGTCCTGATGGTAAGGACCAGAGCTGGGCCCCTGATCGGACCTCCAGTAGGCCTGGTAGCAACAGCAGCGGGGTACTACACAACCCGCTGAGAAAGGGTATCCCGAGCTTAAGTCTGCTCTATCGCTCGAGCTGCCTCCAAAGCATCCGCATAGGTACGGAGACGATGGGTGGCCAAGTGCACCTGAATACCCTGATCAAGACCTAAAAGGAAACTCAGAGCGCGATCCTCCTCATTCGCCACCAAGGTGGTAGCGAAGTGGCTAAGCCTGAAGAACTCTGCGGCGTACTCGTCCACGGATCTAGAGCCATGTTTCAGGAAAAGAAACTGATGCTCCATTTCTACCCTGGTAATGCGGGGGAAGAATTTCTCCAGGAAGCTCTGAGCAAAAGTAGCCTAAGTAATAAGCCGCTCTAGGCTCTCGGATTCTGCTCTCCACCCGATGTGGGCCAAATCCACCAACTGGACGCATACCACATCCACATGGTCGGCATTGGCGACCCTAGTTGCCTGTAGCAGACTCTCCATCCGTATCAGCCACTGCTCAGTCTCAAGTGGCATCTCAGTACCAGCAAACTTATCAGGGTGCAACCTCATGAAATCCGCAACGGTACCCAGATGAGGGGGCAACACTACAGGGCAGGCACAACGGGGGTCGGAACAGCATTCCGGTTAGCAGCTTCCAAAGCGGCTTTAACTAGTTTGCTGGGCTCCTATTGCATCTGAGCAATCTACTGGAGCACCTGAGTAACAGTTGCCAACTCAGGATGGCCTTCTTGCGAAGACAAACCATTTCCACGAGCCATAGTCTGCACAAAATCCAAAACAATTAGCATTCAGATCCAGTTGATTAATAATTCTTTATGCAATGCATGATTTGTTGGTAGTCAAGTAAAGCCTGATCGAGTCAAGTTTACCTAATGTATTAGTCAAACTAATACATTTGCCAAACCTGAAGCTCGGATACCACTAAAAACCTTGTCACGCCCCGCTTCCCAAAAGAATACAGAAAACGGTACGTGAGTAAGCCCAGCGGACAGTTTTCACCATCCATAAGCTGTACGGATCTGCCTGACTGATCACAATGAAAAATATATCAACATACTCAACCAGACATGCAAAAATAATTATAACTCAACAGTATTCATTGCAACAATAATAAATATCCCAACAAATACGAGATCTGAAACGAAACAATAATCCTGGGACTACAAGCCCAATACAAGTCTCAATACAGTTCATGAATATAAAATAGTTCATCAAAATATTTAGAAAATTTTTCAATGCGCAGCTCAAAACTTTTGCTCACCAACTCCAGTAGGCAATTGATCAGCAAAACCTACTCATACAGCAATTACAATGAAAATAGGAAAACAGGAAAATATAATGCCCGTTAGATGCATGTTCCGGGCCGCAAGCAGTACAAGTAAGAAAATAGAAAGGGAAAGAATAAACTAAAGAGTAAATACTAACATGGAGTAGGGTAACAAAGATAGCAATCTACAGATGGCAGTAAACAGCAGAATAACAGTAAGAGTATAACAATAACAGTAACAGAATGGATCAACAATAACAGTAACATGATGTGACAGTGAAAATAGTTTTTTCTTATGTCTAATGTTCATTACTATCTATATAGCACTTCATGCGTCCAGATTTCACCACATGGTTGCTACATCAAACAGTTTCGTTTTAAGATTTCGTAGTGGAACTTCTATAGGGCAATATATTCAGATAAATGGTAACAGTAACATCAACATCAAATAGTGTCATGGATCATGCCCTCATGCATCCAGAGATAAACTGTAGGTACCACAGTAAATAGTGGGGAAAACGAGTTCCCTTCCGAATATGCATTTCTATATTGTCCACTACTCGATCTTATCCGTTAAAGACCCCGGCTTGATTATTTTTCATTATTAAAGAGATGTTAATGAATGCAAACAGGATAAAGACATGCCAGAATAAAAGATAAGGCTAAGATGAATAGGAAACACAAATGGTTGATAAAAACAACTCATAACAGTCAAAACAACGAGACTTTCAGTTCGGGACAGCAAGACACTACTGTACCAAATCCGTGATTCCTATTGCTACAGAATAGAAAATCTAGATCTATCAGAAAATCCAGAAACTAGAATCTCTGCCGATATCAGCACATATATAAGTCATACATCAGCCACGAAAACAGGGTTGAAAACAGCGTTTAATACAAAAGTTATGTTCAGCAAGAAAATGCAAAATCTTGTTTATAAGCATGAAAAGGGTTTAAAAACATCATAATCAAATCTGAGAAAAATATGGAAGATTTCCTAACATATCTAGTCTCAAAATATAAAATATCATGAAATTATATTACAGATAGCATAGTCAACAAAATTGGGAAAACAGAGTAATGAGACAAAATCTCAATTCTGAAAATTCAGACACATCTGTACCAAAACAGAGATGATTCATAAAATATAATTCGAAATCTAGATCCATCAAAAGGATGATAAAATAGAGAAATCAGGATACAGTTCATATTTAAAAAGTTTTCATCAAAAACGAATAGAATCAAGTTGAAAACATAGTTCTTTACCGAATAACATGCAGTTTGAAAATATATCGATTGGTTTCATAAGCATGAAATGAGATGCAAAAGTAATTAATTAATTCCACAAAAATTAGAGATTGATCCCAGTCATGTCCAAACATACTCATCAAAATATAGAGTTCAAATTCTACTTTTAATATCAGTTTTAAAATAATATTTCATATAGAAATCACATAGTTCAGAATCTGGAATATACGGTATGACTACAGTAAAATAGCAATAACTCATGCATAAAAAATCGGAATTCAGATCCTTCGAAAATTCTGAAAACTAGAAAATGAAGGCTATAAATCATGTTCACAAACTTATTTATTTTACTGATGTTAACATGGTCAAAATTACTGTACAAAAATAGGAAAGCAGTAAACAAAAGTTCAGTTAAGCATTTTATCAAACAATTTAATTACAAACGGTCCAATCTAAGATGTCATACAAAGAATGGGATATCTGGGTTACTCAAATCAGCATGGCATGTGAATCAATGGTCTAAAGTAAGATCCTACATCATACAAAGCATGCATATACAATTACCACAGCATATGATATGTCACAACAAGCATACAGTCAATATGTCATCTAATCTAAATGGTTTCATGCAACAGGTGCCAACTATTGTAACTACTCATGATCAAAAGATGATGTCAATGGTTAAACTAACAAGATAGGATCATCATGAGAGTACAAACATTCTTGTACTAGACTACTTATGGTATTTAACTTGTATGACAAAAAGAACACATACAAGCTACTTACCTGATATGAAGACGACGAAAACAATGCAATAGAATAACGAGAACAGATCCCGACACACTAACACAAACACACGAACGAGAGCGAGATCCAATCGACGAAAGTACGGCGGTGCATGTGTTCTCACACACAAGCACATAAGGCAGCAACAACAGCAAGGCCGGCGGCAGCAGCACCTGTACGACAATGGCACGGCAGCTAGTGGCAACAGCGACACTGTCGACCATAGAGAAGTCGATGGCAGTGGAGGATCGGAGCGGTTTTGCGCTGCTCGAACGGGACGGGGGTCTGCACGGGGAAGAAAGGAAGGGAGAGGGGTGATGCGGTGGGTGATCTCAGCCAGCGTCAGAGAACAGGACGACAACAACGGAGAGGGGGCGGGGGAGAGAGAGAGATCGAGAGTAGGGATAGGCAGATGAAGGCTAGGACAGAGAGAGTATTAGGGTTAGGGTACAATTAGGGTGATTATATAGGGTCAATATGGGTTTGGGACAACTGGGTAGTATCCAAAAGGAAGAAAAAGAGTCCAATAAGAGACAATTAGGCCATAAAATAGGTTTAAACAATAGACGAGATCATGAACAATTTGTAGGTCAAATAAATGAGAATAAGAAACTGAATCAATGCAAAATGAATCACAAGGGAGAGAAGAACAACACACAATACAAAAGGAATGAAAATAAATACAAACAAAAATGAAATAAAATAATCAAGAATTTTATTTAATAAAATAAAAAATACAATAATGAGAAATAGGGGTTACACCGCTGACGTGGCGGATGGGGCCAACGCTTGGGGGTCTGTTGGAGCTATGCTTCTTGCACTGATGTGGAAGTAGGGGCCCGAGTTATGGGGTTTTGTGCTGATATCAGAGTGAGGGAGGCAGCGAATGGGATTCAAAGTTGTCCCATATCGGGAATTGCAAGAGATTAAATAATAATAAATAGTAATGCCTATGATCAAGAGTCAAAAATCCGGTTCACCACCTTTTGAGAGGCAACCTGTGGTGAGCAGTTGTACTAAATAATAAATATTTTTTCTGATAAAATTGTATAAATTGCCAGAGTTTGGTGCATGGGTATTACAAAATAACAGAGCTTCAAGTATGTTGTATATAGCTAACGAACTATCGACGGTGCGTGACGGAGTTAGACGTAGATGTAAGGATTAAACCTTTTGCATGAAGTTATGGGGTTGTTGGAAGGATTTGCCTGAGTGGGACGTTGAAACAATTGTTCTGAGTTAACGGGTCGATGATCTCGAGCGGTGATCAGAGTATTGAATTTGTTGTTTGGAGCCAACGAAGTGTTTGGTCGGGTCTGTAAATATTTGTAGTGACGCTCGGTCTAAATGCATAGATTTATGATAGTTCTGTGATTTGAAGAATTCTTTTCATATGCTTGATCCTTGTTGCCAAGGTTGATGTGCCATCGATTGGGTTCTTTGTAGCTAAATAACAGGGTCTCAAGTCTGTTGTGTATAGCTGACGAACCGTCGACGGTGTGACGGAGTTTGGAACTTCTCTGTCTTGAAGTCAGCTAGTTGTAGGAGAAACTCTGAGGGAGAGTCTTTTTTCAAACTTGCTGTATGGGTCCTCCGAAAAATTGTGAGAGTCACATCGATTGGAGAGTTGAACTCTAAGTGTTGCTTTTACAAGTGATACTGGAGTAACTACGATTCACGATTTCGGACCTCCTAACTTGTCTTGAAGAAATTTTAACTAGTTCCAGGAATAAATCAAATGGCGAGTTGAAATCTGAACGTGCTTAATTGCAGGTTGCTAAAGTAACTCAAAGCCATGGGTATGAATTTCGAACTTATTAGTTTAAGTATTAACAGGTTGCAGGAGCAGATCGAATGGCGAAGCGCACTCTGAACTTGCTTCTTTTACTAATTGCTAGAGTATCTTTGAGCCATGGGTATGGACTCCGAATCGGTCGTAGAGGCACTAACGAATTGCAGGAGCAGATCGAATGGCGAAGCGTACTTTGAACTTGCTTCATTGCAAATTGTTAGAGTATCTTCGAGCCATGGGTATGGACTCCGAACCCGTCTTATGGAAAGCTTATAACGAGTTTTTAGCACCGCTCTAGGTGTAAGTTGGGCGTTAGCTCGTTGTTTGCTGTAATGAAATTGAACAAAATGTTTTAAAATAAACTAGCAAATTTCATTGAAAAATAAACTAAGGGGCTGCTTTAATGGCTGGCCCTTATTACATGCATGACCCTTAGTAAAAGCGATCTTTATTGAAAGAAAAAAATAAATGGCTGCTCTAGTGGCTGGCCTTTATTATAGGTTTTTAAAAAATAATCGCCTGTTAGGATAGGGCATTTCATACACTCTCGTTGTACTTCATGAGGTGTTGCTCATTCCGAGTTTCTACTATCATATCCTTGTCCCTCGGGTCTTCAAGTTGGTGAGCTAAAAGCGAACAGCTTGGTAGACCTTGCCCGGAGTCATTTGCTTTGAAGTGAGCCTCCCCTGGATGTGTAGGGAGAAGGGGAGGCATTCTGGTGCAGTGATGAGCACTAGTATGACTTTTTCTTCTTGGAGGCTTAGCGAAGTGGCTGCGGGTGCTGGATTTAGGTTTATTGTTGCATTCTGATGAGGACGCACTCGGAACTGGGAGGAGATAACATGATAAATTTGAAAATTCTCAATTTGACTGACCAGTGCAGTAGCTTCAACCTCGTCAGCAGGCTCGGTGTTACTGTGATTGTTTTCTAGTAGTAGCTCCGCGGCAAGGAGAGGGAGAACCATGCCCCCCATGGGACCAGTGTAGCATGCACGCGCTGCCTGTTGGCTTCCCATAACCTGGCCTATGACTGCTAGAGTTGGGAATTTCATTTTCATGTGAAATGCGGAGGCGACCATGTGGAAAGCTGCTAGGCCTGGGCCACCAAATATGGCATTGTACGCGGATTTGACGTCATCTACCAAGAAGTCAAGTGCCTCCATCCGAGTTGCTAGGGCTTTCCCTGCCATCACGTCAAGTGTGATAATTCCCTTGACTTGGACAGGTGCACCTGAGAAGCCATAAAGTGTATAACTGATCGGCTTGAGTCGATCTCGCGAGAGCTTTAGAGCATCAAATGTGGCCATGAAGATGATGTTTACGAAGCTTCCGTTGTCTACGAGGATTCGTCGCACCTTATGATTTGCCATGCCTAGACTGATAACCAGTGCATCGCAATAAGGCATTTTGATGCCATCAAGATCTTTATCGGAGAAGGACACAGAGAGGCCCAGACCCTTTGGGGGTGGAGTGTTATGGACTGAATTAACTTCCCTTACGAAGGCCTTGTGGGAGGAGTTAGAATCTGCCCCCATATGTCCTCCATGAATTGTGTGTAAAATGGCCATGTGTTCGGAGTCTCGTGATTCAGAACGCATTTCTGTATGCTTATTAGCATTCCGTGGCGGAGGGGTTTCAGTGTTATTGTTTCGTTGGACAAACTGAAAGAGATAGCCCCGCCAAATCATGTCTTCAATTTCATCCTTGAGGGCCTGGCAATTTTCGGTTGTGTGTCCATGGTCTCTGTGAAATGCGCTATAGCGCCCCGAATTTCCAATAAATAAAATTTACGTGGCACAAATTTCAGAATCAACTTCAATTGTAATCATAAACATAGCCAAATACAGGAAAATTAAAATTTTTTATTACAACAACTCTTTTACAAAGCACAGCGGAATTTAAACACTTTACATTACAATTTTCTCTTTACAATCAGTCCTTTTACAAGAATGCATAAACATTTGCTAATCTACCACATGCTCCCAACTCCATGCTAATGGTACCTACCTGAAAAATATGAGGCTAAAGATAACCCTAACCCCCAGAACTACAGGGGTCAGCCATAATGGTGTGAGTGATATTTAAAGGAAATACAAACTTAAATGAAAACATAAATAATAAAATCATAAGTCAACAAGTGAAACATATTAATGCACTAATAACAGATGAAACATGAAATAACAATAAATGAAGCATAAATCAAGTGAAACTAGGAAAAGTATCAAGTGTAAGAAAATAGAAAAACAATCATGCACAATACAAGTCAAGAAAAATACAAATGCACATGATGATCACTAATGCATACTAGTCAGATTCTATGTATCCCACTCTACATAGGTCCGGTGCAAGCCCTTATCGTTCTCCACTTTGTAGGGTTTAATTCCTCGTTATGCAACTAATCCTACTACGGTGACTACTATGAGATTTAGACATTCTGCGCGTACCTAGCCCATGCTCCTATAATTCCAGAGGTCAATCTCTATCCATAGATAATTCCGGAGACTTTTTCACTCACACCTGAGAATTTTCGAGAATACCCCACACCGCAAGCAATGGCGCCTCACACACACACAGACATCCCATGAGCGTCGCCTTGATCCCGATAATTCTGGAGATCAGTCCCACACCGCAAGTAATTCCGGAGACTATTTCACTCACACCTAGATAAATTTGGGGACTATCTCACACCGTAGATCAACCTGAGGCCCTCATACTCACGTTTGCTCTCATTTCATTACAACTCCAACTAGTGCCTGCCCTTAGGTTTATTATTATTAGTTAAGTTACAATTCCCCCTAGAGTTGGTGTACCTTACCGGACTTATCTTTTACAAAATCAACAATAAAAGCCCCACTGACCAAAATTCCACAAAATCTCATTTGCCGGCATGCTATGTCCCATCCAACCTCTAAAGTCTTATAACTCAAAATATCATCAACAATCTTTCGAGAGTCCACATCATAACCCTAATCAAAACCGAAATTGGTTTAATTATACAACTTGCTCTTCATTAATCTTATTCTTTTTAATCAACCAACATTGCCATGGAAACTCGTTTATATGTATGGAAGCACATTTCATCTATGAAAATATAGATTTTTACAAAATCTGAAAATTATACGATTTTGTCACTCAAAACAGTACATTCTAAAATAAATATTAAATTTTGGAAAAATCAACTTAAATCCAATGCATACCAAGGAATCCACCATAAAAATCTGGGCTCAAATAAATTAGTTTAAAGGGTTGATATTCAATAAATTCTGAAACCTATCTTTAATCCAAAAATCTGAAAGTTTCATGACTTTGTTCCTCAAAACAGTACATTCTAAAATCAATATTAAATTCTGGAAAAAATCAATTTAAATCCAGCACACAACAAGGGATTCAGCATAAAAATCTGGAATCAAATAAATTAGTTTAAAGGGTTCATATTCAATAAATTCTGTAAACTAACCGTTATTTTAAAAATCTGAAACTACGACAATATAGTGGTAGAAATTGCATATCTTACAATCTATGAGTCAGATTGAGGATCTGTCAGATGTTATGGAAACTAGATACAGTGATCTACAATTTTTATTTTATAAGTTTTAGTTAATTCCATCAGCAACTAAGTCAAAATCTCGTTTCAAATTGAAACAGACGACAACCCAGACTAAATAGTGGCTATAAAATCTCATCCAAACTCGATCAAACCACTCGTATATATTTGTTTAAACCCATATATAGATGCTCCCATATGTGTACTAGAGTCCCCCAAACATAGCACGCAAATTCATGCATAAAAAACCACTCGAACACAAATCCAACAAAATCCTCAAAAACAACAAGCTACTGCTGCTATTATTACTGTAGCTGGGGTTGAACAGTAACTGAGGGTTACTGTTCATCCGAAACCCAGTACTATTCGGGTTTGAACAGTAACCCCCGTTACTGTTCACCCAAACCATGACCTAGGGATTTGATTTTTATTATTATTATTATTTATTTATTTATTTATTTATTTAGTATTTTTCTCGCCAAAAATACTTCTTACATACACAACAATTGCATAGAATCATACAACTTTATTTTAATATTCGAACAATGAAAAATCTCAACTTTTATTCATCCAAAACATGTTTCTTGAATCATACACCAAGATCTAATATCTACAATCACATATGGTCTCATTAGATTTATTTCTTTAAGCAAAATATTAATCTTTTATGCATAAGCCACTTAAAAATAAATTACTTTTGATCCATACAACAATTATTCAAACCCTAATGTTTAGTTTCAATTTTTTATGATTAAAAACAACCAATAACATGGAAAGATCTCAACTTTATAATCAATCAAGCATGAATTTAAGAGCATATAACAAGTTCTAATTATTTCTACATATCTTTATCAACTATAATAAAATCCAGAGATCCCAAGTTAGATTTTTCATCCATGATCAATATTCAATATTCAAAATTAATAAAACATGATCATCTCTCATAAAAATTTGCATCTTTGGTTCATGTAAACATCTAGAAGTTCATTCATCATGAAATTATCAGTAAAACACATCAAAAGAGTAGAAGTATCACTCACCTCAAAGAAGATCAACTTGAAGAATAATAATAGAAATAAAGAAAAGCCTTCTCCTTGCAAAATTCCAAGATCCAAGCTTTAAACTCCAAGAAAATAAGGAGAAAATATGTTTTTGGGTTCACCAAGAGGAAGACGGCTGCTGCCTCTAATATAGGCCGGGATTAGGTCTTTAGGGTTTCTCAAAGTTTGCAAAAACACTCCTCAAGAAATTATTTATTTACATATATGAATTCTTCTAATTATTAGTTAATCAAATCAATTTAAAATAAAATAAAATTAATTCCCTTCACATCCCAAATTTGGCCGACCAACATATGCAGCCCAACATTTCAAAATCTGGAATTTTTTACTCCAAGTGGCAATGTTGCACAAAAGTCCTTCATTTTTGAGTATTTGCAAATAAGCCACAAAATATTCGTAAAAATCTAGAAAAATTATAATTATTATCTAGTAATAAAGATTAGATTTTCCAAATAAGTTTTCTAAATTTTATACTCCAGGAAGAATATTTTCAATAAAGCCCCCAACAAATCTTAAAATTGCGTAATTATATATTTATTCAATTAAATCAATAAAAGTCAACAAACTATGGAAATAATCTAATTCCTTAGATCCTTCTACTGAATAGCCAGCCCTAAATGTAGCAAAACAATTTTTAAGTTAAATTTTCACCCCTAAACGACTTTTTACAAAAAGACGATTTCTTTCAAAAATTTACAAAAGTAGTTTTCTTTATTCAGAAAAATCTCAAAATTTCAAATATTCTCAATAAAAAATAATAGAAGTTGTTCATCAACTCATAACTCTAAATTCACACTTCAAAAATATTTGCACGTGTGAAAATGTCAATTTTACGAAAATTCAAAATAGTTAAAAAAATTGATTTAAAAATTATTTATTAATTCAAGATATTGTATTAAAAATTACGGGGCGTTACATCACTCTCCCCTTAGAATAGCTTTGACCTCAGAACTATCCATAGTAAGAGGAAACAAAAATACAAAACTTACACAACAGTTTCAGAAAATCATTCTATCTTTATTTTCTAATTACATTGGGTTGCGAACTAAAGAAAATAACGTATAATAAGAACAGTAAAGTAAATATGAAAACCGACAGAGCAACAAGTATAAGAAAAAATCCATAAAGCATAAAAGTAATCCCAATAAGATATATAAAATTGTACAAAAATTATAAACTATGCAATAACTTGTTCAAAACAACTAGATAATCAATTTATGCATACGAATTTTTACGGCATAATCATCGTAACTAATATAGGTTAGTCAATAATACTTTAAAGCACACAAGGGAATCAGAAGCTTACTTAAAACTTCAATACACTATAAACACAAGGCACTACGAATATAAGAATTAATGAAAGTAGGAAACGTACGTAATACAAAATTTAGACAAGAATATAAGTAAAAGAAAACTGTTTGAAGTAACAAATAACAATAAGTTTAGTTAGTTAAACAAATATTAAGTACTCCAAAGGTCGTTAAAACATTTTTATAAAACCATGAAATGCAAAATAGATATATGAACAGATTATCAAAAAACGATTACTGATCAAATAACATCGTAAAGATCATTATAGTAAGAAGATAATAAGGCCAACCACACAAAATAAAAAGCAAAAAGAAAAAGTTAAGAACATCAATAATGGCAAAAGTAAATAATAATAAAAATAACACAAAGAATACAAATTTAAAGATGATAATATATATATATATATATATATATATATATATATATATATATATATATATATATATATATATATATAGGCCTGGGAAGATAGTCATTCGAAGACACGTCGAAATACCAACAATACTATAATATAAAAATTATAAGTACTTGTAGTAGTGAAACAAGTATAATAATGGTAAATGCAATAATGATATAATATTGGAATAAGATACAATATTAATTATATAAAAATGAAAATAATAAATAACTATGAATAATAAAAGTCACATTTTATAAGTAGCAAACAAACATAAGATAGGCCAGAAAACGAAATGGTATGAAAATACAAAAATACTAACATATGTAAGAATAAAGTATATGTATATATATATATATATATATATATATATATATATATATATAATGATATATATATAATGATAATACTAAGATAGCCAAAAGAGTTAATAGTAAACCTCAATAATATAGGGTGAAAAAATAAAATAAAATAATGCATATAAGACAGGTATGGAAGCAAGTATAAATAATAAGATAATTAAATGTGTATATAAGTGTAACTGGATTATGAATAAAAAAGTCGAAGTAGCATAGGCTAAGTTTTAAAATCTCATAAAATGGTACGAACCAGTACAAAAGAATAGGATAGTGATAAATAATATATATAAAACTAAAAGTGGGGTTATTAAAGTAGAAAATTTCTTTGTTGTGAGTTCGTCTCATTGATGTCTAGCTGTAGACTTGCCTCCTGACATCAAGTTGTAGATTGCCTCCACGACATCAGATGTAAATCCTATTTCCCGTGTCTGTAATTTTTCTACTGTATTTTTCATTCCTTATATTCTCGTATTCAAATGGTTATCCTGTATTTTGTTTCTATTCGAATAAAATTACTATTTTGTTTCGACTAAATTTTTGGTCCTTTCATATAATTCAATTGTATGTACTCTTTGTGTCGTTCTTCGTAAAGAATGAGCTGTTCTATGTCATTCATCTCTTTATTCCCCATTTTAATACATTTTGATCAATTCTTCAGTTGGATCCCACTCAAAACGGATACCCTATTACCCAAAACCCGAAAACCCTAACTATTTAAACCCTAATCCCCTAACCCTAACCCTACCCCCCTACTGTTTTACCCTAACATAACCAGCCACCAACCTCCTCTTCCCCATCTCCTTCTTCTTCCATCGCATCGAACCCAAAATTTGACCTCGACAACCCATCTCCTCCAGTCGACGTCGCCCATCCCCCGCTCATCTCACCTCCGACCAGTCGCCACCCCCTAGTTGACGCCCCGACCTCCTACATCACAACCCATCCCACCATGGCTGCATCGCTCACCTCGCCAGCTCCTCTCCCTGTGCATCCTGCCGACCAGACCACCAGCGTGCCCCGACACTGCGTTCCTCCGACGACAAGCCACCGAGACATTCAGCGCAGCTACCCTGCGCTGAGACCCCCGCTTTCCTCCTTCCCTATTTTCGATCTCGAAAATAGAGTCGCGCATCAACTCCGTCATAGCGCCTCCCCTGCGTCTCCGCCTCTCCCATGCACTGTGCCGCCATCACGCAGCTACCCCGGTCGCGACCAGCCCCTACAGTGCACCACGGCAACAGCCCACCGTGATGCACTGCTTTGCCAGTGCGCAGCATCGACCACCAGCCTGTCGCGACCTTCCTCCGGTGCTGCACCGGCCCCCAGTCGCGCCCCTGGCTGTTGCCGCCCCCTACCGTCCTCCGCTGTCACCTCATCGCTAGCTGCCATTGTTTCTCTCTTTCTCTGTTCTGAAGGAGGGAAGAAGATGAAGGAAAGAGAGGTTGAATCTGGGCCGTCGGATTCGATCAAGATCATATTTTGATCAGATCTGATCTCATCAGCTCAAATCAAGCAGATCCAGCAGCCCGATCTCCTCCCGATTTGATCGGATCATCATCGTCAACAACTCTTGACCACAGCCGTCCGATCCTCTGTTTGATCATTACCAAGCCATTGGATCTAGGTCATCCGATCGATCATCACGATCGTGATCATCGTTTCCATCATCATCGAGATCTTGATCTTGACCGTCGGATCTCTTTTGATCACCGCGATCGTGATCATCATCTTGATCTTCGATCTCGGTCGTCGATTGGTTGATCAACTTGATCTCGGTCTTTGATCGTCTCGTTCGTCCCTTGCTTGGTAAGTAAACCATTTGATCCACTTTTTATTCTCATTCATCAAGTTGTCAATCATGGTAAAATTTACTCTTTTGGTACTCTTCTAATTTTTACATGTTTCTTGTATGTTCGATCTCGACCGTTGGATTCGTTGGATCTTCATCTTTACCTTGATCATCATTGAGATTCGTGCCCGATCGTGATTATTGTGATCGTTTGCTCGTCGCCGTGTCCTCGGGATCCGTTCCCGTCATCCGTCGGATTCATCGTCTTCTTTCCTAAAGGCAAGTATTCCTCTTGTACATATTTTTGTTCTAGTACAAGCGTCCATTTGAAAATACTGCAAATAGTTAGAAATTGTGACTCCTTCTTGACTTGTCGTTGTTGATCAAATGTTAATTTCCATCAATTTCATAATCTTAAGAGTCACAATAATTTTATTGTATTTTATTATAACTACTTGGACTCATTTTATCCCCTGAACACATGGACACATAAAATTAAGGAGCCCTAGATGTGTAGACATATGTTATATCTTGTACTTGATGATCTTGCAACCATTTGGATTGAAAAAATAATTATTACTTGCTGTTTTGACAACCATTATCCTGTATTTATATCACACATTAACCTAGACGCCTAATAGCCAATTTTCATGTAACCTATACTAGTAAGATATTCCCACATGTTTCTGTCCTGAATCTTGTTAGGCAGTTTTTACCAATTTAACATTAGAATCTAAACCCGAGCCCTGAATAGTAAATGTAGCTCTAGATGTCTAGATGTCGATAGCCTCTAGAATTTTTGAATTCGGGGTTACGGTCTAGGAGTTATTGCAGTTTTACTGCAGCTGTGTCGGTAGACGCAGATTCGAAAAACTGCTGCACACCTTTACTTTGCAAATTAATTTAACCATATTAACAGTAAGCGTTTGACTTGAAATTTTATATGCTGTTGCTGGACACCCTAGAGAACCTTCTCAAAATTTTCTTAGAATTAATTAACATTATTTCGATACTATTTCACATGTGTAAATACAAATACACAAACTTTGCCTGAACACTTGAGCCGTGAAATTCGCTGTTTTGACACATGTTCCCACCACTTTCTCGTACCTTGTTTCACACACTTGCATGCTTGCTTGATAAAATTAATAAAAGTAACCAGCCGGGGTTTAAGGGAAAGACCATAATAGTGGATAATATAGGTAAGTGTACTCGGAAGGGGGCCCGTGTTTCCCAGTACTCGCTTCATGAACTTGTTGCACTTGATGTATTCATGGAATCAGTTACTTGGCTCATGAACTTGTTGTATTCATGAACCCACTGTGTGATTCTTGAACTTGTTAGTATTCATGGACTCGCTTCGTGAACTTGTTATTTATTTTCGTATTCATGAACCGTGCTTGCTTGATACTTGATACCTGAGTACGCCGCCCTATAAAATCCATTATTAAGTCTAAACGAAATTGCATTGACTGTAGCAACCATGTAGTAAAAAGATGGATGCATGAAGTGCTACCTAGATAGTAATAACTACAAGACTTGATATATGAAACTTGAACTTGATACATGCTTACACGATACTTGACTACATGATACATGAGACTTGATACTTGAATTTAATACTTGATACTTGCAACTCGATACTTGCTCACTTGATACTTATATTTGACACTTGACTTGAGACTTGATACTTGACACTAAACTTGATACTTGTTACTTGACACTAGACTTGAGACTTGTCACTTGAGGTTAGATACCCCTACGTGTTCACTTGTCACTTGTTTCACCATTAGTAATTGTTATCCAGCCTGTTTACTAAGATGTCCCCCTTGCTAGCTAGTTCTTGGTTTTCCACTACTTGTTGTATCTTTGTTACATTCTTGATTCCAATTCTTGTTCCACATTACTTGTACTCGTTTTTGCTATTTATGGCCCTAACTTGCACTAAGGTCATTTTCTCTTGTTTTTCCTACTTTTTCCTTTTTATATTTATTAAGCAGACTTTGGAGACAAGCTATTTGATGGAATTGGTGAGCAAAGGTTCTAGCTTTCAAGTGGAGAAAGGACTTGATTAGACTACTTGTTTTCTTGAACTATTTGTTTTTCTTGAATTATTATTTCTTGCTCTTTAAGAACTTGTAACGGGCTTATGTTCCCGAGTTTTACATTTGTTCCAGACTTGAAAACCATTTGAATATTATTTATTTTAATTATTTTCTGTTGCTTAATAAATTATTCATGCATGCTTGGTTATATATAAATCTTGTTATATTCTCGTTATGATGCTGAATCGATCCTATAGCTTATGGATGATGTTAAAATCATTCGCTGGGTTTCGTCACGCACTCGTATTCTATATTTTTGGGAAGCAGGGCGTGACAAGGTTTTTAGTGGTATCAGAACCAGGTTTGGCTAATGTGTTAGTTTGACTAATACATTCGGCAGGCTTGACTCAGTCAGGATTAACTCAACATTAAACAGGCCATGCAACCACATGAATAATTTGATAATCAACTCGATCTGGACACATGTCTTATCCCATCCATTTTGATCCTTTCATATCCAATTCTTTGAATCATTGCTTCCTTCCATCCCTTACAGTCATCCTAATTTGTTAATTCCTTATTGGGTACAATTTATTCTTTCCGTACCCATATTCTTTTGATTCTGGTGTAAGCAATCTCTGATTTTCTGTTTGCCTCATTGATCCCTTCTTATTTCAGCTCGTGTGTCGTTCATTGCTTTCCCTGCTTTGCATTCATCTTCATTTGTTGATTCATATTGAGTATCATGTTTGTTATATCTTCTCTGCTATATTCTCTTCAATTCCGATTTTGCCCTTGTTCATCTCCCTCCACATTCAATTCTTTGATTTCCTTTTATCCCTTCTAATCATCCTCTTCTTTGACTCTTTATTGGGAATAGATACATTTTTTTCCTATCTATTTTCTCTTTATAATTATTTTTCCGAATACTTTCTATATTTCGATTATTAATTGTTATATTTATTTTCGATTTTCTATAAAAATGTTTCTCAATAAAGATTTTGTTATTTCGAACAATGGTATATTCTAACTTCACTTTTCATTTTTGATCGACTACAAATTTCTATTGGATTATTTTCATAAGACAAATTCTTATTTTGTAGTATAATGTTGTTATTACTACTATTATTATTAATGCTATTATTTTTATTATCATTACTAGTATTATTATTATTGTAACTACTATTGATATTCATATTGTTGTTTTTATTATTTTATTATTATTGTTAATATTAAATTACTTCCACAAAAATGTTGGGCCAAACTATATCTTGTCTTGCATTACTACTTTTTCTAGTGTTGTAAATATTTTAATATTATTGTTATTATTATTATTATTGTTATCACTCTTTTTGCGATTACTGCTATTGCTATTATTATGATCACTGTTCTTATAATTGTTATTCTTATTGTTAATAGTATCGATATTTTGTTATTATTATTGTTATTGGTGTTATTATTTTTATCGTCACTATTATTAATATTTTTATTAATTTGTTTTGAGCCTAAGCATGCTCAATTTTATATACATTTCACCACTTTGGTGCAACCTAATGTTGAGATGGCAAATATGCAACTCGATGTTAATGAAGGCAAATTGCAACTGGATATCGGGGAGGCACAATGTGCAACCGAATATCCGGACGGCATCCTGCAACCTGATGTCGTGAAAGCAAACATGCAACTTGATGTTAGGGAGGCAAGATTTTCATCCGATTACTAATTGATATTTCAAGACTCGTTACTATATAATGAAACTGATGGTAAAGGAATATTTTCGTTATTATTGGTATTATTATTATTATTGCCATTTCAATTGATGTTAATATTATTGTTTCGTTACCTTTAGTACTCTTATTATTTTATTATTATTATTATTATTACTATTACTTTATTGATATTATTGTTATTAATGCTATTATCATTATTATTATTATCATTATTGATATTATTTTTAAAGTTATCATTATTTTTATTATTGCATTATTTTCATGAATGTGTTGAATTCTATTTGTCATGTATGTATTATCATTATTATTAGTATTGTTGATATTTTTATTTTATTATATTATTATTACTTGTATGGTTATGATGATTTTGATTATTGTTATTATTATTTGTTTTTATTATTTTATTATCATGATTTTTATTACTTGTATCATTATTGTTATTATTTTTTTTAATGTTATTGTATTTATTATTACCATTTTTATTATTATTGTTGATATTATTTTAATTTATCGTTGTTATTATTATATTACTATAAATAAGTATTGTTATCATTATTGTTACCATTAATATTTTTATTATTTTTATTACTATTCTATCACTATCGATTTTATTATTAACATTTGTTGTTATTATTATTCCTGTTAAAGTCATTAGTTTTAATATATACTATATATTTTGATTATTTGAATTGAAGCTCAATTTTATATTATTTTGCATTATTGTTTATATCTATCTTGAACCCATATTCCCATTGATCCTGGTGTCTCATTCTTTTCCTTCTTGATCGAATCGTCGCCTGGTGTCACGTGGTCTACAACAACATGTCTGGAGCTTGGAATGTCACCATCAGAGTGGCACAGCGAAAGCGTGGTGGGCCCATAACCCACACGTCCCAGGATCCTCTTGTTGCTTCTCCTTCCTTGCATTGTTTTGATCTTCCCTATCACTTGCAAGTGTTCTCATCCGCTGACTTATTGTTTAATTCAATTCTTCCCTGTCTTTTCTCTCCTTGATTTCAGTTCTGCCGACTTCTTATCTTGCTTTATTATCTCGGGTTGTTCTTTCCTTTTGATACCGTCTACTTTCTTTCATGCATTCCATTTGACATCATTGTTATCCACTCCCTCCTTATTTTGACGTTACCACCAAGTTGACTTTTCTTTCGGTCCCTTGTTTGATACCCTCCCCTAAGTTGCTTTTACCCTATCCTATGTACCGCCTAAGCAAATTTCGAGGACGAAATTTTTGTGTAAGGTGGGTAGGATTTGTAACTCCTGTTTCCCGTGTCTGTAATTTTTCTACTGTATTTTTCATTCCTTATATTCTCGTATTCAAATGGTGATCCTGTATTTTGTTTCTACTCGAATAAAATTACTATTTTGTTTCGACTAAATTTTTGGTCCTTTTATATAATTCAATTGTATGTACTCTTTGTGTCGTTCTTCGTGAAGAATGAGCTGTTCTATGTCATTCATCTCTTTATTCCCCATTTTAATACATTTTGATCAATTCTTCAGTTGGATCCCACTTAAAACGGATACCCTATTACCCAAAACCTGAAAACTCTAACTATTTAAACCCTAATCCCCTAACCCTAACCCTACCCCCTACTGTTTTACCCTAACATAACCAGCCGCCAACCTCCTCTTCCCCGTCTCCTTCTTCTTCCATCGCATCGAACCCAAAATTTGACCTCGGCAACCCATATCCTCCAGTCGGCGTCGCCCATCCCCCGCTCATCTCACCTCCGACCAGTCGCCACCCCTAGTTGACGCCCAGACCTCCTGCATCGCAACCCATCTTGCCATGGCCGCGTCGCTCACCTTGCCAGCTCCTCTCCCTGTGCATCCCGCCGACTAGACCACCAGCGCGCCCCGACGCTGCGTTCCTCCGACGACAAGCCACCACGACAGTCAGCGCAACTACCCTGCACTGAGACCCCCGCTCTCCTCCTCCCCTATTTTCGATCTCGAAAACAGAGTCGTGCATCAACTCCGTCATCGCGCCTCCTTTGCGTCTCCGCCTCTCCCATGCACTGCGCCGCCATCATGCAGCCGCCCCGGTCACGCGTTGGTCGCGACCAGCCCCTGCAGTGCACCGCAGTAACAGCCCACCGCGACGCACTGCTTCGCCAGTGCACAGCATCGACCACCAGCCTATCGCAACCTTCCTCCGGTGCTGCACTGGCCCCCAGTCGCGCCCCTGGCCGTTGCCGCCCCCTGTCGTCCTCCGCTATCGCCTCGTCACTAGCTGCCGTTGTTTCTCTCTTTCTCTGTTCTGAAGGAGGGAAGAAGATGAAGGAAAGAGAGGTTGAATCTGGGCCGTCGGATTCGATCGAGATTAGATATTGATCAGATCTGATCTCATCAACTCAAATCAAGCAGATCCAGCCGCTCGATCTCCTCCCGATTTGATCGGATCATCATCATCAACAACTCTTGAACACAGCCGTCCGATCCTCCGTTTGTTCATCACCAAGCCATTGGATCTAGGTCGTCCGATCGTTGATCATCACGATCGTGATCATCGTTTCCATCATCATCAAGATCTTGATCTCAACCGTCGGATCTCTTTTGATCACCGCTATCGTGATCATCATCTTGACCTTGATCTTGATCTTTGATCTCGGTCGTCGATTGGTTGATCAACTTGATCTCGGCCTTTGATCGTCTCGTTCGTCCCTTGCTTGGTAAGTAAACCATTTGATCCACTTTTTGTTCTCATTCATCAAGTTGTCAATCATGGTAAAATTTACTCTTTTGGTACTCTTCTAATTCTTATATGTTTCATGTATGTTCGATCTCGACCGTTGGATTCGCTGGATCTTCTTCTTGACCTTGATCATCATCGAGATCTGTGCCCGATCGTGATTATCGTGATCGTTTGCTCGTCGTTGTGTCTTCGGGATCCGTTCCCGTCATTCGTCGGATTCATCGTCTTCTCCCCTAAAGGCAAGTATTCCTCTTGTACATATTTTTGTTCTATTACAAGCGTCCATTTGAAAATACTGCAAATAGTTAGAAATTGTGACTCCTTCTTGACTTGTCGCTGTTGATCAAATGTTAATCTCCATCAATTTCATAATCTTAAGAGTCACAATAATTTCATTGTATTATATTATAACTACTTGGACTCATTTTATCCTCTGAACACATGGACACATAAAATTAAGGAGCCCTAGATGTGTAGACATATGTTATATCTTGTACTTGATGATCTTGCAACCATTTGGATTGAAAAAATAATTATTACTTGCTGTTCTGACAACCATTATCCTGTATTTATATCTCACATTAACCTAGATGCCTAATAGCCAATTTTCATGTAACCTATACTAGTAAGATATTTCCACATGTTGCTGTCCTGAATCTTGTTAGGCTTTTTTGACCCATTTACCATTAGAATCTGAACCCGAGCCCTGAATAGTAAATGTAGCTCTAGATGTCTAGATATCGATAGTCTCCAGAATTTTTGAATTCGGAGTTACGGTGTAGGAGTTATTGCAGTTTTACTGCAGCTGTGTCGGTAGACACAGATTCGAAAAACTGCTGCACACCTTTACTTTGCGAATTAATTTAACCATGTTAGCAGTAAGCGTTTGACTTGAAATTTTATATGCTGTTGCTGGACACCCTAGAGAACCTTTCCAAAATTTTCTTAGAATTAATTAACATTATTTCAGTACTATTTCACATGTGTAAATACAAATACACAAACTTTGCCTGAAAACTTGAGCCGTGAAATTCGCTGTTTTGACACATGTTCCCACCACTTTCTCGTACCTTGTTTCACACACTTACATGCTTGCTTGATAAAATTAATAAAAGTAACAAGCCGGGGTTTAAGAAAATGACCATAATAGTGGACAATATAGGTAAGTGTACTCGGAAGGGGGCCCGTGTTTCCCAGTACTCGGTTCATGAATTTGTGGCACTTGATGTATTCATGGAGTCAGTTACTTGGCTCATGAACTTGTTGTATTCATAAACCCACTGTGTGGTTCTTGAACTTGTTAGTATTCACGGACTCGCTTCGTGAACTTGTTATTTATTTTCGTATTCATGAACCGTGCTTGCTTGATACTTGATACCTGAGTACGCCGCCCTATAAAATCCATTATTAAGTCTAAACGAAATTGCATTGACTGTAGCAACCATGTAGTAAAAAGATGGATGCATGAAGTGCTACCTAGATAGTAATAACTACAAGACTTGATATATGAAACTTGAACTTGATACATGCTTACACGATACTTGACTACATGATACATGAGACTTGATACTTGAATTTAATACTTGATACTTGCAACTCGATACTTGCTCACTTGATACTTGTATTTGACACTTGACTTGAGACTTGATACTTGACACTAAACTTGATACTTGTTACTTGACACTAGACTTGAGACTTGTCACTTGAGGTTAGATACCCCTACGTGTTCACTTGTCACTTGTTTCACCATTAGTAATTGTTATCCAGCCTGTTTACTAAGATGTCCCCCTTGCTAGCTAGTTCTTGGTTTTCCACTACTTGTTGTATCTTTGTTACATTCTTGATTCCAATTCTTGTTCCACATTACTTGTACTCGTTTTTGCTATTTATGGCCCTAACTTGCACTAAGGTCATTTTCTCTTGTTTTTCCTACTTTTTTCTTTTTATATTTATTAAGCAGACTTTGGAGACAAGCTATTTGATGGAATTGGTGAGCAAAGGTTCTAGCTTTCAAGTGGAGAAAGGACTTGATTAGACTACTTGTTTTCTTGAACTATTTGTTTTTCTTGAATTATTATTTCTTGCTCTTTAAGAACTTGTAACAGGCTTATGTTCCCGAGTTTTACATTTGTTCCAGACTTGAAAACCATTTGAATATTATTATTATTTTAATTGTTTTCTGTTGCTTAATAAATTATTCATGCATGCTTGGTTATATATAAATCTTGTTATATTCTCGTTATGATGCTGAGTCGATCCTATAGCTTATGGATGATGTTAAAATCATTCGCTGGGCTTCGTCACGCACTCGTATTCCATATTTTTGGGAAGCAGGGCGTGACATCAGGTTGCAGGTTTTCATATGGATATTCAGTTGCCGTTTTTGCCTCCCGACATCCAGTTGTAAGTTTGCCTCCTATTGACTTCTAGTTGCATATTTGCCTTCTCAACATCCTGTTGCAACAAAACGATGAATGGAATGATGTAATCTTCCATATGTACTGGGTTATTGGATGTTTAATTATCACGCCCCGCTTCCAAAAAGAGAATACGGAATACGGATATGTGACTAAGCCCGGCGAATGATTTTCATCATCCATAAGCTGTTCAAGAATCTTTACAACATTTGACAAGAATAATCAGAGTCGGAAGCAAAAGAATCAACCAAGTATGCATATATGAGTAAAAACCAACAAGAATACTTGAAACAAAATATATTAATCTCAAATAATCCAGATCTGAATAAGTCAAATATCCTGGGTCACATTGCCCAAATACAAATAATCCAAGTACAAGATACATTATTCAAATCATGCAACAAGAAATAATGATAGAAAAATTCCAGCAGCTAGTATCCCATATCACCAACACCATCTGGTACCTGTTCTCCAAAATCTGCAATTTAACAATTGCAGGAATAGGAAAAAAAATTAAACTCTCGTCAATGCAAGTTACGGGCCGCTTGTAGTGCAGGATACAAATACGAGGGAAAACTAACTAATAATATGGAATATGCATGATACAAAATAGAATACTAGCATGGCAAGATGAACAAGTGCAAGTGGCATGTATCAAGTGTCAAGTGAACAAGTATCATGTAGACAAGTAACAAGTATCAAGCATCCTGTGAGCATGCAGCAAGTGTCAAGTATCAAGTATCAAGTCTTATGTATCATGTAGTCAAGTATCAAGTAGGCATGTATCATGTTCAAATATCATGTATCAAGTCTTGTAGTTATTACTATCTAGGTATGCGGCCCGATTTTTATCACATGGTTGCTACAACTAACAGTTTCACTTTAGATTTCATAGTGAACCATAGAGGGCAGTGTACTAAGGGACAAGCTCTCAAGTAATCAAGTATCAAGCTCCAAGTAACCAGATAACAAGCTCCAAATAACCAAATAACAAGCTTCAAATAACCAAATAACAAGCTCCAAACAAGCTCCACATAACCAAATAAGAAAGATCCAAATACCCAAAATATCAAGCTCTGTGTCAAGTGTGCAAGTGCAAGTAATCATGTGTCAAGCTCCAAATAACCAAATATCAAGCTCTAAATATCAAGCTCCAAATACCCAAAATATCAAGCTCTGTGTCAAGTGTGCAAGTGTCAAGCTCCAAATAACCAAATATCAAGCTCCAAGTATCAAGCTCCAAATATCATGCTCCAAATATCACGTAGGATCAATAGATCCCCTTCCGAGTATACGTTTCTATATTATCCACTACTACATCTTTTCCTTAAACCCCGGCTTGGTTACTTATTATTATTATTATCAAACAAGCATGTATGTGTCACAAACAGGGCAAGTATAACACAGAATGATAAAGTAACAAGTTCAAGTTGCAAGATAAACATGTACGGGTGCAAGATAACACATAAAAGGATAAAATAACCAAATTTCTAGTTTAGGACAGCAAGACCATACTGTAGTAAAACTGAGATTTCTATTGTTACAAACCTGCAAACCTGAATCCGTAGGAAGGTCTAGAAAATAGACTCCCGGTCTAATCTAGCAAACATATATAAGTCATATTGTATTTCACAAAAACATAACTCAAAACTAAATTAAAACCAGAAAATACGTTCAGCCAGAAATTAGAAAATTGTATTCAAAGTCAGGAAAACAGCATGAAAACTCATTAATTAAATCCACGAAAAATCTGGGGTATTCCCCTATATGTATAGTAACAGAAATCAAGTTTCATAATTTTTCAATAAAATAGAGTAGTCAAGTAAAATCAGAAAATATCAAGATGCAGTAGTTTTGTAAATCTTAAATCACAAACACCGCAGTACTAAAACAGAAATATCTCACAAACCATAAATCGAAATCCAAATCTGCCAAAAGGGTAATAAAATAGATACAGTAAGATAACTTTCATATTCAGAAATATTTTAGAAACAGCAAGTAGAAATAGGTCAAAAATCAAGTTCTTTTGTGAACAGTAGTAAAATTCTGTATGTAAAATCTTTATTTGCGAGCATGAAAAGGATTGTAAAACTATTCAAATAAATCCATCAAAATTCTGGGTAAACCCCAATCAAGTCTAGAAGTACTGTGCAAAATTTCAGACCAAAATAATAATTTTAACACTATAACAAAAATAGATTACTCTTCAGAATTCATAGAAAACGAAATCTGGAAATCTTTCGACACCAATGTAGTAAAATAGACATAACTCACAAAACGTAAATCAAAATTGAGATCCGTCAAAAGGGTTAGAAAATAGACAAAATTCTCTACAAATCTTGTTCACAAAATATTTTCAAATATTGACCTTAATAGGGTCTAAAATACCGATCCAAACGAGAAAACCGGCAAAACTGAAAATACATCCATTCACAAAATCCACTAGTTCATAAAGAACTCATCCAAAACACAACCAAACAAGAAATAGAGTTGATGATGAGAACACATGAACAACATGCACGAGCAAGTTTACCACGAATAACACAAACGAGCACAAGGTAACACATGAACAACACGCATATATACAACAAGATGGGGTAAATCCTAAGTTATATCATGTCATGTATGTCGTGAGGCAACTATGGTCAAATCATCACCATAGAGACAATATCAATAAGGAAATTCACACATAAACTGTCTCTAGAACCCAACTACACTACAGGCGATATTTAGTACTTATATTACACAAAGAAAAGAATACAAGTTACTTGCCTTAACCAACGACGGAAGCCGACGAACCAAAAGCAAGAATAATGGGAACGGATTCCTGGCATGAACACAACGAACAAACATGAATCCATGAACCAAACCAATGAACGGATCATGATGACGATCAAGATCAAGATCAAGATTAACAAGATCGAACGGTCAAGATCATGATGAAGTTGATGATGATCATGATCGAACGGCCAAGATCACCCCGATGGTGACGATCAAGATGATGATCAAAGTAGATCCGATGGTCGAGATCAAGGGATCAAGCAATCGATGGCCATGATCAAGAGATCAAGATCGAGATGTGATCAACGGCCAGGAATCCACATGATCAAGAACCCTTGATCAGCGGCAACCTCAAAGGTGATGCATAGGTTTGGCTGTGCCGAGGGCTGGCCGCGCTCAGGATGGCGCGACAGTGGGCGGCGATGCTAAGGGGCAGCACCGGTGAGGGGGAAGAGCAGCAAAGAGGTGGGGCGGCACCGAAAGGGAATCATCGAAAAGGTAGGTCGCGCTGGCTGAAGGTGCTGCTATGTCACTCTGCTGTCGATGAGAAGAGGGGAGCGACAAGCTGCTGTCGCCTGTGGAGTCGCGATAGGGGGGCTCACGAGGCGGCCGTTGACATCGTTGGCTGACTGACGATGATAAGGGGTGTGCAGCGGAGTTGCTGCTGTTGCTGCGGTCGTCGTAGGGAGGCCGGAATAGGGTCGAGGAGGATGAGAGGATGGGTTCAGGTCGGGGGGTGATCGGGGTGAGAACGGGAAAGGCGGGGTGGTCGAGTGCGACTGTCTGGCAATCGCGACAAGGGATAGGAGGCAGGGCGAGATGGGGAGGAACACAGGGCGCTCAGTGCGGCGGGGGAAGGATGAGAGGGCGAAACTTAGGGCAAAGACATTGCAGCTGTAGCTGCGTCTGTCGGCGATGGAGCGGGCATCGAGAGGAGACAGGAGGACGGGGGCACTGCGGGGAGCATCGCAGGTTGAGAACAGGGGTGCCGGGATGAGCAGAGATGAAGTAGGGTTCGGGAGTTGGGAGGGATGAGCGGAAGAGGATAGAATAGGGTAGATGATGAACAGGGCACAGTAGGTATATATATAGGTAAAGATAGGGTTTAAGTGTATTACGGGTGGGTTACAGCAAACGGGTTTGGGTTAGGGTATTTAACAGGTTTAATTAAACAATGGGTATGGGGTTTTTAATAATGGGTTTTGGGGATTAAAAATTCAATAGAAAAATAAAATAACCAATACAAAAATTATTTATAATAAAATTGTAATTTGTCTTACCAAATAGAATTTATTTAAAATACTACAAATAAATTTAGTAAATAAAAGTGGATTTTTAATAACCAGTCCAAAATATCAATAAGAACAATAATACTAATAATAATAATAATAAGACCGTGATAAAAATAATAATAGTACCACTAATAATAGCAATAATAATAATAAGAGTAATAATAATAAAAATAAGAATTGTGTTACAATATAAAAATTATAGAAATAGTTGCAAATAAATTTATTGATCGAAAACAGATTTTGATAGGAGATCCAACAATACATTTTGACAAAATAATTTGAAAACTGGAAAAATAATTTGCGAAAAATTTTAAATACAGAAATACACAAAAATACGTTTTTGGGAAAACAGGGGTTACATTAATTTAAGTGTGATGAAACTTTTTGAAATTTGTGATATATAAAAAGAAAAAGAAGCAAAAGTAGGTAATGGAGTAGAAAGTCACCCAATGGAATATTAAAATAGATGTATAGATTATAAATATCAAACGGAAATAGTAGGAAATAGTAGTAGTGAAAAATGATTTTTAAAAGTAAGGAGAAAGACATAATGAAATACATGCATAAGTTTAAATGTAACTGCGAATGAAAGATAACTAGGTACCATAAATAATCATACGCCATAAAATATGCAGTAAACAGCAGAAAGTGTATGTAGTAAGAAAATAGCAAAGAGGGTAAAAATCATATTATTAAGGTAACAAGCAACTACAGTATATTACAGTAGTAAAAGTATAAAAATAGTAAAATAGGGTAATACAATAAGTAGCTATAAACGGTGAAAAGTAAATATAACAAGAGTAGTAAACAATAAGTAATAATAAAGTTATTGAATATAAGGCGTAAAAAACAAAATTAACAATAAAATAAAATTTTCAATGTACAGTGGTATATCATATGTATATGAGTAAAAGTTTTACAATAAACCGAAAAAAATAAGACAATACAGAATAATGGAAAATATAGCATCGGAAAATCAAGGTATATATAAATGAATGTGAATTAAAATACAATAGGAATAATAATTAAAAAAATTAATAATTTAATAAGTAGGAATTAAAACTAATATAATGCGTAACAATAATAGCAAAATAAATGAGTAAACATAAAAGTTCATAATAATATGAAAGACAGAATTTTAAGAAAGAAAAAGATAAAAGAAAGGGGAAAAGGTAGTCTATGTACAAAAACATAATATATTCAAAGCAATAATCGAAAGAAACAAGATTTAGGTAAAAATTGTAGTATCCGTCACACAAAAGTAACAAACGAAAATCAAACATTACGTCTTTCAAAACTGTAAACTGCAAACACCAATAGAAAAATAAAAAGCTATATTCGCCACAGTCCAAACTTCAATAACAAAACTTGTTTCCATAAAACACAAAACTTATAGAACAAATAGGCTAGAATTAGCAAAACATACTTTATAATTATAATTAGATTTGTACAAAATAGATAAGTCAATAACTAATAAAATTATCCCAATTTGACGTTAATAATAATAAAAATAGTTAAGAAGTAATTATAACAGCAAGAGAAAACAAATCATTCATCTTCTATTTATATGAAAACAATCCACCCACTTACGATAAAGAAATTTTTAGTCGAACCTAGACATACTAATAATTTGAATTTCATTACAAGCATCCATGATTAGAACAACAACTCACACATGTAATGTCCACCTAGGTACTCATACTTCTAATGTCCACCCTAGGTACTCACACTTGTAGTGTCCTACCTAATTTTTTTTCCCTATAAGATGTTTAGTATTACTAATTGAAGTTTTCTCTGATACCATATCTGTAGTGCCTCGAATTTTCAATAAATAGATTTTGAAATACGTGGCACAAATTCCTGAATCAACTTCACTTATAATAATAAACATAGCAACCAAATCTAGGAAAAATTAACACTTTTTATTACATCAACTCCTTTACAAAGCACATCAGAATTTAAACACTTTACATTACAATTTTCTTTTTACAATCAATCATTTTACAAGATATGCATAAACATTTACTAATATACCACATGCTCCCAACTCCATGCTAATGGTACCTACCTGTAAAATGTTAGGCAAGAGATAATCCTAACCCCCAAAACTACAGGGGTCAGCCATAACGGTGTGAATGATATTCAAAGAAAATACAAACTTCAATGGAAACATAAATAATAAAATCATAAGTCAACAAGTGAAACATATTAATGTAGTAATAACAGATGAAACATGAAATAACAATAAATGAAGCATAGATCATCAAGTGAAACTAAGCTAAGTGTCAAGTGTAAGACAACAGAAAAACAAGCATGCACAATACAATTCAAGAAAAATACAAAAGCACATGATGATCACTAATGCATACTTGTCGGATTCTATGCATCCCACTCTATATAGGTCCGGTGCAAGCCTTTATCGTTCTCCACTTTGTAGGGTTTAATCCTTCATTATGAAACTAATCCTACTACGGTGACTAGCTACTACGAGATTTAGACATTCTGCGCGTACCTAACCGATGCCCCGATAATTTCGGAGGTAAATATTTATCCACAGATAATTCCGGAAACTATTTCACTCACACCTGGAAATTTTTGAGAATACCCCACAAGCAAGCAATGACGCCTCACCACACACAGACATTCCGTGAGCGTCGCCTCGATCCCGATAATTCTGGAGATCGGTCCCACACTGCAGGTAATTTCGGAGACTGTTTCACTCACACCTAGATAATATCGAGAAATATCTCACATCGTAGATCAACTTGAGGTCCTCATACACACGTTTGCTCTCATTTCATCACAACTCCAACTAGTGCCTGTACTTAGGTTTATTATTATTAGTTAAGTTACAATTCCCCCTAGAGTTGGTGTACCCTACCGGACTTATCTTTTACAAAATCAACAAAAAAAGCTCCTCTAGCCAAAAGTCCACAAAATCTCATTTGACAGCATGCTAGGGTCCCATCCAACCTCAAGAGTCTTATAACTCAAAATATCATCAACAATCTTTCAAGGGTCCATATCATAACCCCAATCAAATTCAACTTGCTTTAATTATACAACTTGCTCTTCATTAATCACATTCCTTTTAAATGACCAAAATTGCCATGAGAACTCGTTTATATGCATGGAAGCATATTTCATCTATGAAAATATAGATTTTTACAAAAGCTGAAAATTATACGATTTTGTTACTCAAAACAGTACATCCTAAATTAAATATTAAATTCATAAAAATTGACTTAAATCGAGCACATACCAAGGAATCCACCATAAAAATTTGGGCTCAAATAAATTAGTTTAAAGGGTTGATATTCAATAAATTCTGAAAACTATCTTTCATCCAAAAATCTAAAAGTTACATACTTTGTTCCTCAAAACAGTACATTCTAATATCAATATTAAATTCTGGAAAAAATCAATTTAAATCTAGCACACAACGAGGGGTTCACCTTAAAAATCTGGAATTAAATAAATTAGTTTAAAGGGTTCATATTCAATAAATTTTGAAAACTAACCGTTATTTTAAAAATCTGAAACTACAACAGTACAGTGGTAGAAATTGCATATCTTACAATTTATGAGTCAAATTGATGATTCGTCAAATTTTCTGGAAACTAGACACAGTGAGCTACAAATTCTATTTTATAAGTTTTAGGTAATTCCATCAGCAACTAAGTCGAAATCTCATTTCAAACTGAAACAGACGACAGCCCAAACTAAACAGTGTCTATAAAATCTCATCCAAACTCGATCAAACTACTCATATATATTTGTTTAAACCCATATATATGCTCCATATGTGTACTAGAGTCCCCCAAACATAGCACACAAATTCACTCACAAAAAACCACTAGAAAACACCCAAAAAACCCAAAAAAATCCTCAAAAACAGCTTGCTGCTGCTGCTGTTATTACTGTAGCTGGGGTTGAATAGTAACCAAAGGTTACTCTGTTCATCCGAAACCCAGTACTGTTCGGGTTTGAACAGTAACCCCGGTTACTTTTCACCCAAACCTTGACCTAGGGATTTGATTTTTATTTTTATTATTTTTTTTGTATATTTCTTGCCCAAAATACTTCTTACATACACAACAATTAAATAGAATCATACAACTTTTTTTTAAATATTAGAACAATTAAATATCTCATCTTTTATTCATCCGAAACATGTTTCTTGAATCATACACCAAGATCTAACATCTACAATCACATATAGTCTCATTAGATTTATTTCTTTAAGCAAAATATTAATCTTTTATGCATAAGCCACTTCAAAATAAATTACTTTCGATCCATATAATAATTATTCAAATCCTAATGTTTAGTTTCAATTTTTTATGACTAAAAACAACCAATAACATGGAAAGATCTCAACTTTATAATCAATCAAGCATGAATTTAAGAGCATATGACAAGTTCTAATTATTTCTACATATCTTTATCAACTACAATCAAATCCATAGATCCCAAGTTAGATTTTTCATCCATCATCAATATTCAATATTCAAAATTAAAAAAAACATGATCATCTGTCATAAAAATTTGCATCATTGGTTCATGTAAACATCTAGAAGTTCATTCATCATGATAATATGAGTAAAACACATCAAAAGACTAGAAGACTCACCTCAAAGAAGATCAACTTGAGGTATAATAATAAAAATAAAGAAAAGCCTTCTCCTTGCAAAAGTCCAAGATCCAAGCTTTAAACTTCAAGAAAATAATGAGAAAATATGTTTTTGGGTTCACCAAGAGGTAGACGGCTGTTGCCCCTAATATAGGCCGGGATTAGATTTTTAGGGTTTCTCAAAATTTACAAAAACACTCCTTAAGAAATTATTTATTTACATATATGGATCCTTCCAATTATTAGTTAATCAAATATATTTAAAATAAAATAAAATAAATTCCCTTCACATCCTAGATCTGGCCGACCAACATATGCAGCCCAAAATTTCGAAATCTCGAGTTTTTTACTCCAAGTGAAAATTTTGCACCAAAGTCCTTCATTTTTGGGCATTTGCAAATGAGACATAAAATATTTGTAAAAATCTAGAAAAATTAGAATTATTATCTACTAATAAAGATTATATTTTCCAAATAAATTTTCTGACATTTATACTCCAGGAAGAATATTTTCAATAAAGCCCCTATAAATCTTAAAATTGCGTAATTATATATTTATTCAAATAAATCAATAAAAATCAACTAAATATGAAAATAATCTAATTCCTTAGAGCCTTCTACTGAATATCTTGCCCTAACTGTAGCCAAATAATTTTTAAGTTAAATTTTCATCCCTAAACAACTTTTTACAAAAAGACCCCTTTCTTTCAAAAATTTACAAAAGTAGTTTTCCTTATTCAGAGAAATCTCAATAATTCAAATATACCCAATAAAAAATAATAGAAGTTGTTCATCAACTCATAACTCTAAATTCACACTTCAAAAATATTTACACGTGTGAAAATGTCAATTTTACGAAAATTAAAAATAATTAGATAAATTATTTAAAAATTATTTATCAATTCAAGATATTGTATTAAAAATTACGGGGCGTTACATGTGAACCACAAGCCCTTGTCTCTTATCTTGCTGGTCGTTGTCATTTTGGGAGGAGGACGAACTATTCCATCTTTCTCAACAGCCATAAGGATGGCATACACACTCGTGTTCAAAGGAGTAAACTTGTCAAAGCAAAGTGTTAGCGGAGGACAGCATTGGCTTGCACCGTTTTTTAGGAACATCTTGGGTGTTTCCTCGCTTGAGTTCTTCTGTTTGTTCTCCGAAGATGACTCTTTTTTGACTTGTGGATTGAAGGCTTCCTCGACTCTGATTTATTTTTCACTCCTTTCCAGGAAGTCAATAAAATCTCAAGGAGGCCTGTTGGCAAGGGAGACCTTCAGTTCTTTATGCATGACATTGTGACGGAAAGCAGTAACCACCACTGAAGATTCCAAGAAGTAAATTGACCTTGCTTTCGCCGTAAAGTATTTAACAAAGTCTTTCAGCAGTTCTCCATCTCTTTATTTCAGTTCTAACAGGGAGGCACTTATTTTTTCAGCCTTGTGGCTAGTAACAAAGTGCGCAATGAAAAGCTCCTTGAGCTGATCGAAAGAGAATATTGATTCTGGAGTCAGGCGCGAATACCATTCCCTTGCTGATCCTTTTAGTATGGCGGGGAATGTTCGACACATGAGTGCATTGGTGGCATTGTAGACCATCATGCATGTTTTGAAGCTCTCTATATGGTCGGTCGGATCTGATTCTCCATTGTAGGATTTAAATTGATGAGCCTTGAAGTCCCTTGGAATGGGTGCATCGAGGATGGCTTTGCTGAAAGGCGGTCAACTAGAGCGTAGGCCCTGCTAGAGTGGTTTCTCTCATTCTTCATCTGTTATAGACGATCTTATACTTCTTGGATATGGTGAAGGACTTGGTCATCCTTTCCATTGGACCCGGTTGAGTCGGCGGATCCTTCGGTGAGGGGTTGGCCCAGATCTTAACTTCCTTAGATAGCTTGGAAGATGTCGAGCTTGAACTTATCCAATTTGGCCCTAGTGACTCGGGTATTTTTTCCTTTGTTCCGCACAAGAAGCTTTCGACTCTCATGAGTCGGCTCCTTATTGTGGTGCACCCCTTGTGAGAGGAGGATTGCCTTGATCTCCGTCCAGGAAAGTTGTTTCTCTGGTTTGCTTGATGTCCCGAGCGGGAGGCCTCAGATCAGGTGCACATCTCGTCCAACCAGATTCGCAGATCGGTTCCTTGTTGTCTGGCACTGATGATCTAGCAGAGATCTCTAGACCCCTGTGGGCCTCGCGAGGCCATTGAATCAGTTGAAGCATTATGGACTAAGATATGATCAAGCTGAGGATGTTGTTCATGACGGTTTTTTCGGGAGCCCCCCAGTGCCTCTCAATTGGAAGGAGTTTGATTAGGTTGTCGGGGTGACTGTTGAGGAGGAATCGGATCTTCCATAGGAGGGGCTGGTTGACGAAGATAATTGGTGCAACGGCTTGAGGCCGCCCCTTTGCCTCTTAGTCTTGGTGGCATGTCAGCAAGTCTGACCTGTGTAGTTTCTCACAGACGGCACCAATCTGTTGCTGCTTATTTTGGTGTGGGAGCAAACAGATAGTGAGTTCTCATTAATGGAAACTACTAAAAATCTAACCTTTGACCTTGGCCGTGAAATGTGGTTAGAGCTCCTGAGATTGAATCTGGATCGTTGACTGACCACCGTGATCTGAATCTGATGTTTGCTGATGCGGCCGATGGACCTACAAAAAGCCTAAAACACCGGGGCGTGGCCCCGGCGACAGACCCTTCGACGCTCAAGTCAGAACCAGAAAGAGAAAGAAAGTATGAGAGAGAAACTGGCGAATTGTTGATTACCTTCTGACTGTGGAGGGGATAGGGTATTTATAGGCCTGAGAAACATATCAAGAGATCGATCTAGATCCGTTGGATCGATATAAATTCCTTATCTCCTTTATGTCCTCCCCCTCAAGAGATGAGTTCTCTTGTTAAGGGATAAGAGATTTGACTCCTAGCCTACCTGGGCTGGGTGTCTCTCCTAGTGGGCCTAGTCTGTCACTTTTTATGGGCTTGGAAGAAGCCTATGTCTTGTAGAGGGCCCGGACCTGTTAAAGCCCGTTATGGTTAATCTGCCTGTAGAAGATTTGAGATCTATGCTGAAATTGTACGACTCTGATTTGTCGCGTTACCATCACCATATAGAAAGATATATCGAGGAGTTTTACTTATACTTTATAGAAAGAAGAAAAAAATGCCCTGGAAATTTTTAACTTCTCAATATGCCACCATTCAATTTGGGTAAATGGGACTGTCTTCTAGAAGCACTGTCTGGAAGAGGATTTGGGAATAGATGGATCAGATGGATCCACACATGTCTTACCACCAGCAGAACTACAATTTTGGTGAATGGGGTTTCGGGACACCCATTTTCATGCAAATGGGGCCTCAGACAAGGAGATCCGCTATCCCCCCTCCTCTTCACCATTGTGGTAGACGTACTTTGATCCATGATGGCTAACTGCAGTAGATCAGACTGGATCTCTCCGGTGGCCAAGGGAGCTAATCGCCAAGGCTGCTCAATCCTTTAATATGCAGACGATACCCTCCTATTTGGAAATGGCAACCTCGGGGAAACAACCGCCTTCAAAGGAATTCTGTATAATTTTGAAGCTTGGTCTGGACTCAGGGTTAAATTCCAAAATAGTGCTCTTATCCCCATTGCCAAAACTACAGAGGAGGCACTAGAACATGCCACAATTCTCAATTGCTCCATCGAGAGTTTCCCAATTAAGTACCTCGGGCTGCCACTGAGGTCTGAGAAACTAAAGAAGGTTGATTGGTTACCCATCATTGACCGGGTTGAGAATTGTCTGGCAGGCTGGAAAGGTAAAGCTCTATCTTTGGGAGGGAGAGTCACGCTTATTAATACAGTCCTTTCAAATCTGCCAACCTATCATTTGTTCTTCTGTGAAATGCCGCGATGGGTTATTCAGAGAATTGACCAGACTCATAAATGATTTTTATGGAAAGGGGCAAATAGGATAGAAGCGGCTATCACCTTATTAGATGGGAGAAAGCTTGTATGAAGAAGATACATGAAGGTCTAGGTATTATTGATCTTCGAGATATGAATCTTGCTCTTCTGGGTAAATGGTGGTGAAAAGTTTTCCACCCTAACGGAGAAAGGTGGCAAGATTTCGTTCAGGGATATCTACATAGGAATAGAACGAGAAATTTGGGCTTCAGGGTAGGCACACGTGTGTCCTGGTTCTGAAAAGGTTTCGCTAAGGCCTACAAACCCTTCATTAGTTGTGTGACATCAGTTATCGGTAATGGCAGACTCACCAGATTCTAGTGAGATAAGTGGTGTGGTAACCACACACTTAGAGCTCCATTCCCCGACCTTTATGACCAGACGTCACAACTGCACTGCACGATGGCCGTAACCTAGAAAAGAAATGCCTGGAAACTGGCCTATAAAGACTCGCTGGACTCGGGCTCTCAGCTTAGACTCATGGAACTTTAGACGTATATTACCAACGCTGGAATTAATTGCTCTCAGGGTCCCAATAGGAAGTCTTGGGGACTAGAAAAGAACGGCACGTTCACCGTTCATTTCCTGTATAACCGCATTCACTTTAGGGGATGTACCCCAAATTGGTTTAGCGTTATTTGAAAGTCGAAAGCTCCACTGAAAATTAAAGTTTTCTTGGTGCTCAACGATGCAATTTTGACTAGAGAGAACCTAACTAAATGCCAACCAAATGTGGATTCTTCTTGTGGGTTCTACAATGCTGCCCCTGAGACTAGATACCACCTTTTTCTACAGTGTCATAGGAGCAAAGCGGTACTCGTTGAGGTACTCAGAGCCCTGGGAACGAATCAGTACCTTAGTGGGTATGAAGATCTGTGGGTAGGTCCAAAGTTCACTACAAAGAGAAGAACTATGAGAGAAGCTTGGTTTATCGCTATCGCCGCAACGACCTGGGTTCTTTGGCTAGACAGGAATAATTGTTATTTTCGTGGGACCTGTAATAATTTATCTGCTAATTTGACTCATATTATGCATCTTATTTTCTTTTTGGCTAATGTGGCTGCAACAGGTCCCAGAGGGAGGATTGCGAGCGTCTTCCAGGTAGAGGACTATGATGATGTCGAAATCGAGATAGGTCCGACAATCGACTGACTGACAGCTTAGCCTTTTACTGTTGGTAGTTTCCCACCACCCCAGGGTTTGTTGGGGGAATTTGATATATTTTGTTTAGACGCATGTATGTTTTGCCCATTCTGTTCTTCTTTTGTCCCACCCACCATGCTTGAGGTGGAGGTATGTAATTTTGTTGTGTTGTAGGACCTTGTACTTGGCTAAGTACTCTGAGTTTGTTTTATTAGAGCATCTGTAGTCATTGAAGGGAAAAATATTGATATATGGATAAATGGAAATAGGAATCGAAGTTTTGCTGCAGTCGTCAAAAGCTATTTTTTTAGCTTTTTATAATAAAATAATAAGCGACAGCACTTCATGTGCCGTCGGAGAAAAAAAATTTAAAAAAATAAAAAAATGGAGCGACGGCACTCGAAGTGCCGTCGGAGGAATAAAAATTCGTACTCGGGGTGCAAATAAAAAATTACAAAAAAAATAAAAAATTACAAAAACATTCCAGAAATTACGAAAAAATTACAAAAACATTTCAGAAATTGCAAAAAAATTTAAAAATTGCAAAAACATTTCCAAAAATTGCAAAAAAAATTGAAAATTACAAAAACCTCCGGTGCCGTCCGAGGAATTTGGGCCTGCGGTTTGGGGTTTTTTAATTGGAAAAAAAAAATTCAAGGGATGGCACATGAAGGGACGTCCGAGGGATTTGGGGGTTTTTTAATTGAAAAAAAAATTAAAAATCAAGGGACGGCACTCGAAGTGCCGTCCGACGAAAAAAAATATTACTTTTTTATGGGACGGCACTTCGAGTGCCGTCGCACAAATATGGATAAATCTCAAACCCATTCTCATTTATAGCAAACGACTGTAGCGAAATATGGATAAAATGGATGTTTGGCAAACGAGTGCAGCGCGTTTTTTAGCCAAATATCCATTTTATCGATATTTAGCAAACGACTATAGATGCTCTTAACTCCTTATTAATGAAACAGGGTGGCCATACACCACCTTTTCTTCAACAAAATTAATAATAATAATAATAATAATAATAATAATAATAATAATAATTATATATAATAATAATAATAATAATAATAATAATAATAATAATAATAATAATAATAATAATAATATATATATATATATATATGCCACCATTCGTTAAAACACCCCACATAGTATCTTACATGTGACTTCTATGTGATCAAAATTAGACAAACTTGTGATTTTGTGCAAAACCCACTCAAAAAGAAACTATATTTAAACGTTGTCATGTCTCTCTGTTCCTCCGTCATTAATTCTTTTTTGCTAAAATTAATAAAGAAATTGTATAGCCAATAAATCAGCCAAAAATTTTAAACGAAATATGCAGATCAAAAGTAAGTTTTTTTAATTATTTGGGTAGTAAAAAAAGGGCTAAATATAAAAAAGGGAAATAAAGTTTTGGGCCAGTTTAAAAAAAAGGACACTAAAATTTTTTTGTTTAAAAAAAGGACACAAAGTTTCAAAAAAACTCCACTGGGTTAGTTAGGGTTAGGGTTAGTTCGGGGGGATTTATTTAAACATCTAATTAGTTAAGTTATATTTTTTTAAACACAAAAAAAAAAATGAATGTGATTTTTTTAAACACAAATGAAAAATGAAAGTAGTTTTTTTAAACCCTACCCTAACCCTAACCATAACTAACCCGGTTGAGTTTTCTGAAAATTTGTGCTCTTTTTTCAACAAAAAATTTTAGTATCCTTTTTTTAAACTGACCCAAAACTTTGTATTATTTTTTTATATTTAGCCTAAAAATGAGCCAAAAGGCTCCAGCCACATTTTATATATATATATAGAGAGAGAGCACAGTAAAAGTACCCATAATATATAAAAAACTAACTAGGTGCCCTACAAAGAATTGACACATTAGTCAAACATCCAAGGATAAACAGCAAATATAGTTTACAGATAAAAAGAGAAATCCAATACAAACCAATACAAAATATCTCTACTATTTTAATGGGAGAGTTGGAGTTGTAAACAAACAAACCCTAATTTTGTAACTGAGCAAACCCGTGCAAAATACAACCAAACTACATCCACTAAACATCCCCGTGTTATGCACGTCAAATCAAAAAACCCATCATCTTCTCTGTTAGCAAAAAAAATCCCCAAATCCAAAACCTCAACTCATCTTCTCCCTATTCAACTCCTCTCTGCCCTATCCCTCGCACTCCCATCGCCAGCGCACAGTCGTGTCGCCACAGTTCACCGTCATCGCCACAGTTCACCGTCGACCCAAGCGTACCTGTCCAATCCCCACCGTTTCGCTGTCGTTTCACCGTCAAACTCTTAGTTGACCAATATTTTCTCGACCTGCATCGCACGGGTATGGGGTGAAGCTGACAAATATTTTCTTGACGGGGTTTGTGATCGAGACGACAGATGGAAAGCAGAACAAAAAGTATAAGCATGTAATTTTTTTAATTTGGGGGTTTCTTGATTGATTAACTTTTGAATTTGATGAATTAAGGTTTCTGATTGTAATTCTAGATTTGGATCTATTTTGAAATTTTGGTAGGATTTAAGATCAATAGGATTAGGATCTTAAGTTTGGAGTTGGAGCATCGATGAATTGGAATTTAAGATTAGGGTTTTCCAACTCTTGATTTGGTTGTGATTAGGGTTTCTATTGATTGGTAAATGTATGTAGATTATAACTGCTAGCGTATTTACATTTGATATGAACACCAACTATTTGTCAAAATTCCTCTAAGGAAAAATGTAACCTGTTTTTTCATGGGTAGTGACATAATCTTACAATGATGCCTCTCATAAAGTTAGATTCATGAACAAAGCATTGTGCCTAAACTGTTGTAGCTTAATTGCTAATTGTTCTTCTTTATTTTCAGAACAAATTTTTGATATAGGCTACCATCATACTCTTAGTTGTCTATGTTCCTAAATCCTTCGGAGCTGGCATTAATGACAACAATACTTTTATCTCAAACCATTTAGCATTTCAACGTTTTCCTTTGAGGGTTATATGAAATAATTTTACTATATAATACGATGTTGATCATTTTTTTTTCTTTTTGATATCTTCAGGTAATCTAGCAGTGCCATTGGAACACGTGACATCCTCTCATATATCGAGCTAATGCAGTATGCAAATAGCAGTGAAAGTGAGTATAAGATAACTCTTCCGCCTATCATGTCCTTAATTGTATCAATTCTGCTGTCTTTATATATGCATTTTTTAGTTATGTTTCCATCAATTGTATTGCTTTTCAATTTGGTACTTGGTATTTCTTTCAAGTTTGGGTCGACAATGATTATAACAAGTTGATTGATTTTAAATTAATGATTTTGGCTATTATCCAAAATGCACAAACTAGGATTGTTGATTTTCATTTTTTTTAATCTGATTACAGGTTTCATGTTTGGGGAAGTTTATGCTTATGCTATAATTACTATAAACTTCTTGACGACGGGGCATATCTAAAGAGCTACAGAATTAAAGACGGCGATCAGGTATGTGTTACTGCTGTTGATATGTTAAATTTATCTATTAATGAAATAGTTTTTTATGGAATTACTATAAAGAGTACTGGAAATATTTCCTGCTGGTATGTATCTTTTGTCTTGATTTAATGTCATTTAGATTTTTGAGTAAGTTCTTTTTACGAGTTTATGAAGCAACAGTGTTATAGAAGTTTCCGCTTAATTTTGTAACTTTATATTACTTTCTCATTATATTACCAAGACTAAGATTATGATTTTAACATTATCCTGTGTATAGAGTGTTGCTTCTTTAATGTCGAGAAATTGGTGTATTTGAATTGACTACACGTACTAGACTTTTATTATGAATTAGTTATTTGTGTCAGCATATTAAATTAGAAGGTGACACGTGATTTTCTCTTTGATTCCTCTATCGAGTATCTCATGTTGAGCTTTCGAGATCATCTGATGTGCATATTTAATCTCTAATATATACACATACATACTGTTGTGCATAAATGTGAGAAAAAAATGAATTAGATTATCATCATACATTATATATTATTTCTTTATTATCTACACTTTATATGATACATATACTTATGCTTATAATTATTCTATGCAAGAAAGCTTATTTGTAAGGAGAAAGTCAAGTAATCACATTGGTTTTGTAATTGGTTGGTCGTTGTGGCTTCTACTTTAGTGGATGGATTTGATTAATGTAAGTATGCTTCTATCTTTTTTTGTTATCTTTGTTGCAAACGGATATGCTTATAGAAGATTTTATTTGTTCTCAAAATTTTATCTTTCTTAATAATTTACTATATCTTTTCTTATAGAAAATTTATTTAATTTAATGACTATACTTTTGGTAGGCGTGCATCGCACGTGCATTATACTAGTTGTTTAATAAAGAGTGTGTCAAACATTGCATAATAATTGCCACATCTCCCAAAAAACTCCACTGCCTAAAACAGCCACCAAAACAACTGAAGAGACTCCATTGATTCATCAGAGAATAGATTAAGGACGCAACTACTCCAGGAACATTGATTAATGCAAACTAGTCAAGGAAACTGCAAACTGCAAACTGGAGGTGACAATATAATAGAATCTTCAGCCGTCTACTGTAATCAGATCTGCAAACAAACATCTATAAATAATGAGAGAAAACAAATAAAATCAAGATATATTATGAAGACCCTGTTGGATCAGTGATACCTCTGCTGCATCAAGACCCTGCATTCACCTAATCAATCCATAATCAAACCCTAATCAGCGCGCGGGGATTGGGGTTCACGCCCCGCTTTCCAAAATACAAAAGTACGGATATGCAACTGAGACCTAGCAAATGATTTCATCACTCATAAATTGTACAATTAACTTAACAAGTGTACTATTCTTCCTAGAGTTTCTCGCACAACTCGTTAACCCCTAGAATAACCAGTTCGGAGTCCAAACTCATGAATCAAAGCTTCTCCCGCAACCCGCTAATAAGCAAGTTCGGAGATGGGCTCATCATTCAAAACTGCTCCCACAACTCGTTAACCCCTTGAACAACAAGTTCGAAGTCCAAACTCTTGGCTGGAAGCTACTCCCGCAACTTGCTAATAAATAAATTCAGAAATGGGATCATCATTCGAAAGTGCTTCCAGAACTCGTTAACTCCTCGAACAACAAGTTCGGAGCTCAAACTCATGGCTCGAAGTCACTCCCACAACCCGCAAAAAAATGGGTTCGAAGCTCGAATCACCACTCGAAAGTGCTCCTTCAACTCGTTAACTCTTAACTAAGCAAGTTCGAAATCCAGCTCTTCCTTAAGAGATGCTCCCACGATCTTCTAACTCTACTGAGTCTAGAGTGCAGCTTGCATTTGGAGCTACTCCCACGACTCCTCAACAAAAAGAACAACAAATCACAACACAAAGAAAACAACAGACAACACTTCAATAGTTAGAAAGAACTTTATTTCATATCATATATCTTATTACAAGCTCGAGGAAACATTTTAAATATCTTGTTAACATTTACAAACAAGACTCTATGAGCCAAGAACATGTCGGACCAACCCACTTTCTCTCCCCACTCCGATCACTTATGGTCACTTGGGCAAAGAATATTTTGATTATGAGTTGTGGTTCGTCTGAAAAGTATGCTCATCTGAGAAGATTCACTCAGACCACCCAAACAATCGGAAAGTAGGACCAGTCTGACCGATCATGTTTGAAGGTCGTGGCAGCTAGGATGGAGCCTACCCCTAGTAGATGCCATGCTCGATGACCCATCCACTCCTCTTCAGGAATCCCTTAGGTTACTGAGTGCCGCACGAGCGCCAGTGGACAACTCTTGGGCTGTCACCCAACCATTTGAGCAAATCCATCAAGTAGTTATTTGGGTTTCTATTTTCATATTTGGCAACCCAAATGGCAAAAACCTCCCACACCAACCTCTCATTTGGATTGCCAAATATGAGAAATGTCATTTTTTTCTCAAATTTGGCAAACAAAATGAAAATTGTCATATGTCTGATCACCAAACTTATTCTCTTTTCCCACAAAATTTGCACACACACACACACACACACACACACACACACACACACACACATATATATATTTATTTATTTACGGTATTATACATATTTTGCAACCCAAATGGCAACAATGGGTGTAGAACTTATTGCTATTTTTGAGAAAAGATGTCATTTGGGTTGCTAAAAATGAAATTGGTAACCCACCATTGGTCCAGTTGCTCTTAGGATGAGGAATGCTCCGCATTTGCAATCCCCCTAGCTTCGCCTCTAGATGATAAATTGCCAAGTCTCTCTCGATGAGCAACTCCCTCAACAGAACATCCTCACCGCGACTACCTCTCTCCACAAACCTGTGGGATGATCCCCATGCAAGAGAACGAGCTCTTGGTCCCTTTCGAGAAACACCCCCATCCTTCAAACTCTCATTCTCGAGCGTGGCCTCGTGCAACCCATCACAACAATGAACAAGTTCAGCGTCTCTCTTGGGTAGTACAACCTTCAAGTGAGTGAGTCCAAGTCCGCCTCATATGATGCTTTGCGCAAGCGAACAAGCCCCAACTCGGCCACTCGTAACTTCTTACAAAGGTGAGCCACCTAAACGTCTTGGGGTCCCCCACCCCCCTCCCGGTGTACACAATGATTTGCAATATACACAAAGGAGTCATGACGAGCACAAAAAATACTTAGTCTGAACATCAAAATTTCAAAGATCTAACAAAACAAATCAAGAATTATTGAACACAAAACAATTTAACAAAAAGAAAATCTTCCATTGATTAAAAAAGAAGGATAAATAGCACTTTCCAGTCCACGGTTCGGCAGAAAAATACAAAGATTACAAAACAATACATTGTAGCCGCAAGGGACTTCGGGGGTTCACTCGTCACCGTCTCCCCCTCCAAAGAAGCCAATGTATCTTCCTCCCCACCATCCATGGGAGAATCCTCTGACTCACCCTAGCTATCCTCGGGCTCCTCCTCCTCCTTAAGGAGGAAGCTATATCCCACACCTCGGAAGTTAGGCATTTACTCATCGACGTCTTTCATCACCTTCTTTTAGCCCAGACCCTCAGTGTCTATGACCATGTTGAAGGCCTATTTCCGAACGGCCTCCATCTCCACCTTCACCTCCTCCCTTTCCTTGACCTCCAGCTCCTTCCTCTCCTTCAGAAATTCCCCCACTTAGCAGTGAGTGAGGTCACCTCCATTGCGAGGGCCTCCTCCTTCTCCACCAAGGTGTTGATGGCTACCTTGGTGTCGAGACACTCCTTCTCGACCCTCACATCCGGCTATGGAAGTGCGTCATCTTGTGCTCGTGTTAGCACTTCATCTTGGCTCTGTGCAGAGCGGTCCGTAAAGAAAAATGCCAATGACTTAGAAAAAAATGGGCAAATTGTAACACCCCGTAGTTTTCAAAAGTGTATAATATATATATATATATGTGTGTGTGTGTGTGTGTGTTGGAAAGTGTTGCCTGTTAGTATAATGCATGAGATGGCATGCATTATGGTATTATATTGAATGTGGGGGGTCCCACGATTTGGAAGAACACACAGCAGTTGGTTGTGTGTTGTGTGGATTACTGATGACGTCAGCAATCATGTGGGGGGCCCACCTGCCTGTTGGCTTCATCCAATAGTGGAGAGAAGAGAAAAGAGATTTGAGAATATTGTCCCATATCGGGATTGCACACTAATATAATAATATATAAATATAATAGCCATGATCAAGAGTCACCTAATCGGTTAACCACCTTTTGAGAGGCAACCTACGGTGGGCAGTTGTACTACATAGTATCTAATTTGTCTTCTAAATTGTATAAATTGTCTGAGCTAGGGGCATGGGCATTACACAAATAATAATAGAAAATAGCGAAGGGGTAGACTACTCAACACACACTCGACCTGGGACCACTTCAAATAGTTGAACTCAAAAGTCTCATAAGCTAGCTTCCCCCAATACAAAGGTGGAGCGAAGATGTATATGGCCTCAACCGCGATCCTGGCCTCTCTCACTAAGCCGGCGATTGTCACCTTTCAATCAAGCTTGTAGCTCAGATCCTCAGCGATGGAAAATATTACCTATGCCACGGGAATAAGAGGCGGGAGAGGGCTTTGGACCAGCTCGGAGATGGCGAGGGCCGAGGGGCTTGGGGGGACCCTCGAAGGTTCGTTATTTTTTCCTTGGCCACCATAAATGCATTCTTAGAAGGTGGGAGAGCTGTGGCCAAACCGGAAGACCCCTTACGACTCTTCTTCGAGCCATCATGTTTCTTCCTCGCCAGTTCGAGCCTCCGACCAAGGACCTCTTCTTCGTTGATCATGTCTAAAAAGAAAAGACAAGTTAGACAAAGAGTAGTACATAAATTGAAAGATTACAACCAGGAAAACCTACTAGGGTCTGCCGGACGCATCTCCCACTTAACCATGTGCTTCTCCTTCGACTCAGTCCACATGACCGCCCCCACTTGAAAGAATTTTTTGTGCCCCTCTAACTCCTCCTTCATGTACCCCCTCCCCTTAAAGTCCTTGACTTCCCAGACATTGAACTCCCATGGCGTGGGGATGTCCAATGGTTCGGCACCATGAACCACGAAATACTCAAACCTCCAATCCTTGATAGAGTCGGAGTGATCCTTGACCGCGTGCTTCTTGGTCCAAGGAGACAAGTAACATAGGCCCGAGCCCACTTGGAGAGAACATATACCAAAGCATCACCGAAAAATTGAAAGACTCGAAACCACATTCCTCCTTTCGCACAGTGGAAGGAAGCTAACCATGTGTTTCCACGAGTTGGGACCCAACTGTATCGAGCTCACCCTGAACCAATTCAACACCTCCTTGGTGAATGAGTGGATCGACAAATGCAAGCCCCACTGGAATGCATCCAAAGGGAACATATAGAACTCCAGAGCAAGCAAGATGGTCGGTCGGATGCTGGGTCCGGGAAAGAAAATATCGAACCCCTTCGGAGTAAAGAAAACATTCCAAATGGTCAAAAGATTGGCCCCTGACAATATGTTAGGCATACGATCAGCTTCGACAAGCTTCCTGCCTGGTGAAGGTTGATCCCCTTACCTAATCATGATTCTGAATATCATGCGATACACCCAAGCGAGTATAGAGTTTGAGAAATGAGGACGATCCAAGCAGCGATTGTTCAAGTACTCATTAGCCACTGCCTCCGCCATCAAGTTAGACTTGGAAATGATTAACTTCTTCTTCTTGTCTCTTGAAGATATGGGCTATATCTGGACGTTTTCCTCCTTTCCAAGGGGAGACACCCCCACTACATCTTCTTCCACAGAGAATGACCCTGAACCAAGGTCCCTACGCAGATGACCAAGGTCCCTACCCAGATGATGGCGCTCGAGACTCTACCTCCACCACCTGTTGGGAGTGGGATGATTCTGTCTCACTCTCTTCCCAACCAATTGTCGACGTTGAATAACTGGACCAGACCATATACATTATTTGGAGAAAAATAAATTACTTGGGAAAGAAGACGGAGAAAATAACGACGGTTGATATCAAAAATCTCTCCAAAATTGAAAAATTTATAAAGAGAAAGTGGTGAGGAGAGAGAAGCTATGAAGGAAAAAATGACCAAGAAAAGAAAAGAATGAAGTGGGATGGGTGATTATATAGAGCTGGGGGGGGGGGGGGGGGATCTGGAGAGATGCCTCGATATCCACATTCAATAACGTAGTAGTATCTCTGTCTTCCATGCGTCATCTATCCAGCCATAGAAACCAACAAGCGCGAAAGGCCTTGATAGCTGTGTGATAACATGGCAGGCCTCAATAATTACAGTGATGATGTGGCATTCTCGTTCAACTACATTCATGATGTGGCACCACACCTGCCATCTGGACGGCCACCGATGGAAAAATTACATTTAGTATGAAGAACTCGCCCAACCGATATCCTAATTCTCTGCAACACCTATCTTCATAGGTTTGGTGCTCAATGTGTCGTTCAAGCCCCCCCCCCCCAATAAAAAAAATTAAAAATAAAATAATAATAGTAATAATAATAATAAATAAATAAATAAATAAATGTCTATCTTCATAGGTTCGGTGCTCGACGTGTCATTCGAGCCTCCCACAAAAAATGCCTATCTTCATAGGCTCAACGCAAAATGTGTCATTCGAGCCCCTCACCGAAAGTACAAATTTTCATGTGTTTGGTGCTCAACATGTCATTTGAGCCCTGGTGTGCTATCGCAGGCAACAAAAAATAAAACCTATACTCCTAAAAATATGTGTAGCAGTGAAAGTAAGGATCGTTCCCACGGAGAGTATAGCCCAATCCTTCATTTATTGTTATCCAAAAACAGGGCTTCTTTATGATAGTGAAGCTATCCTTACACCTAGGCGCAGTCGAGAGCAGCTGATCCAAATTTCATGCTACGTGAACAAGGATGGGGGGGGGGGGGAGTATTATTGCTGTATGCCCTAGAGGCCAACCTTATATTGACCATGCTAGTTTACATTGTATCATGACAATTATTTCATATATAAGGTATTTTATTTATTGTGTTGTTTAATGTGATTAAATGAAAGTAATAAAGTCCTTAGAATAGTAGGTTTAATACCATGGGGACATCAAGTGCATAATTGATTGTGAGATCCTACTGGTTGTAATCAGAACACTATTCTTATATGTTCCTAGTCAAGTATTATTGTGAATTAGAATAACAATAATACATAGAGACTAGTATGTGCATAGACTGATGACCATATCTCATGGGTCATGAATATGAGATATCAAGTCTTCACATGGGTACATATTAGAGTAATAATGTATTGGACTGACCCACCATGAGAATGCTGCATGGATCATTACGTGAGTGTCATGAGCAATTCTTACAAAAATCATGGTGTACGTGGTCCTTTGATTTGATGTCACTACGGTTCCCTACATGATAAGTTATATATTTTAATACCGTCAAACGTCGCATATGATAAGGTGATTATAAAGCCAACTATTGGATGTGCTATGAATCATGCAGAGGGATGTGAGTGACTTAGATAGTATTTGTCCCTCTTCCATAATAGAAGTGACATTTTTGGGCCCCTTGATTGAGTGAGACTGCAAAATACATGGTCGTGCACAAATGGGTTAATATGAGATATTGAGCTCATTTATTTTAATAAGTCTACTTGGACATCAAGAAACCAAAGATTGATCTATACAAGGTTGACACGCCCCATGCCTTGTAGTCAATTAAGATCTCTGGAAAAAAGACTAAACTACATGGTAACATTGGTCATAGAGAGGTAATGTCAAATCACTGGCATTTTCGTACTTAAGTAACAGTGATATATTGTTAGATACCGCTCACTATTTGTAACACTGAAGTAGGATTTTAATATTACTGTCAACGTAATGGGAACCTACACACATTTAGATTGGATTGGAATTGAGATTTAAATTCATAAGATGAACTTAATTAGGAATCCAAGTAAGACTTGGGCTCCCAACATTGGTTGAGCAATTAATTAGATTAAATGGGTCAACCAAAATTAGAAGGCCCACATATGAATCTGACCTAGGTTAGATTATGAGCCCGGTAGCCCCTCTACTCTCTTAGGGAGGATTTCCTGCTATATATATATATGATATGTATATGTGGGAAACATACAAGAAAAAATCCTAGCCGTCACAGAAAGTGAGAGAAAGAGAGAGAGAGCAACGGAACATCCCCTTTCCGGAGCTAGCACCGCGGAATGAGGCGTGAGGGAGAGCCCGATTTCGTTCGTTCGTGTGGATACCGTAGAGGCACTGCAACGTTGCAGTGCTCGTAATTGGCGGATTGTGGAGACAGTCATTCCATCCATGAGGTAAAAACTCCTAACACGTTTTATGGTTTTTGCATGGACCTAAGGCTGGGTTTCGGAATTTAAATTTATTTTCACTGCATATTTACTCTGTGATTATCTTCGAAACCCAACAAGTATAACGAAAAGAAAAGCAACTAAGGAACGATTCAAATTAAAGTATCGAAATCAATCAAAAGAACAAATCTTGGTCTAAGTCAACATCCACCATCAGAATTTTACAACTGATCATTGATGCAAGTATATATTAATCCAGACTCTGAATATTCACCAATGGAATTATTTTCCTATCTCTCCTTATATGCAGTTAATTAAAAAATAATCGATCTAATTAATTTTAACTACTAAACAACCAAAGACAAGCACTAAAGGTTTAATCTAGTAGCAACTTTAAGAGTTAGAGAGATCGATGAAGCTAAACAACACAAGCACAAGCGGTTGCATTTAATTTCGTCGAGTGTTCTTCCTAAGATCTAATTATTTATGACGCAGCAAATCATTAAATCTTAGTTTCTTCACAAATTATATGGATCAAACAATTATGGATTTGATATCTAACATAGCAGTAGATTGCAACGAATAATAAACTAGTAGGCCTCATAGTGATTAAACAAGACATTCATGAAAATAGGTACAAAAAATATTTGATACTCCAAGCATAAATTGTACACTAAAAAAAATTAGATCTCACAGTTTTTTTTATTTCGATGCTTCTACTTCCTTCGACCAATTATGAAAGTTTAACCACGCAGGGCCATGATGAAAACTCAAAGGAGAAGTTGGAGATGAGGAAAGGAAAAGGTACGTTTGAGTCTCTTGATTTTTCCTCCTTTTATACATGTTCAATTCAGTTTTTCTTAACCGCCCAAATCTCCTCAAAATCTTTTAAGTCTTATCCTCCAATAACAAACTTCAACCTCCCAAATCTCCTAAAAATCATTTAAACATTATCCTCTAATAACAATCTCCAACCTCCCAAAACTGACTAATTAAGGAAAAATAAAATAAAATCCAAATATAACTAGGAAAGTGGACCGTGCAGCTGGAACTTTCGTGCATGTGCGTCAACTTCAAGCCTGATTTCGACCTTGATGCAGCAAGTATCTCTCAAAACCCAAAATAAGAAAGTTGTAGGGAAATTTATTGGTGTTCCATAGCAATTTTAATCATCTCATTTAGAGCTCGGATGATAGAGTTATGCTCAGATTACGAAGCGATTTTCGAAACAATCCAGAATCTCCCAATTAACTTCGTTTTGCATTTAACGAATCCATCACCATCCTAAATAAAAATATAAGAATAATGAGTACATTTATGCACCAAATAAGTATAAAAGAATGAACGTTAAGGGAGAAAAAATATAATATTTTGCATTCTCATTAAATTCCCCCACACTTAACTTTGTCTCGTCCTCGGGCAAAACTCAAATTCACCTTCCCAAAAACACCAAGGTTGCTACGCCATCAATAGAGAACAACGAAGCTCTTTAAAACTTATAACATATCATGAACTTCTTATTCAACTTATAATTACTTAGTAAACATTTTCACTCGAAGATGGAGTAAACTAAATACATAGACCCTCACGGAAATATACACTCGACTTTCATGTGTTTGAAGGGTATGTGTTTTTCTCAAACTCATTCCAATGAAAATGATCTACCATAGGCTTGGATATCTTCTCATTATTCGTCACTGGGATCACATGCATAACACGAATCATAAGGAATAATGGGGTTTATGATCAAGGTGAGAAATATTTTGGGAGTGTGGCTCAAAAGCCATCGAAACACGTGGAGCAAAAATGAATTAACTCAAGCTCGAATATATAAGACATGTAAAAAAAATTCACTCCATTTAGCAGCTTCTTGAATTTGGCTTTATAGAATTTAAACCATTTAAAACTCCTTCATTGAAAAAGAGATCGTTCAAAAGGACAGGGAATGATCCTTCACAACAACCTACACTTGTATATATCACGTATAAACAGAACCCTTTATTGAAATTTTAGGAGGAATTATGAACATTAATAGTTCGTAATATCAAAAGAAATTTCCTCCATCACTTCTTTTCTTCTTCTTCTTCTTCTTTTTTTAACACTACAAACATCAACAATGGAACTCACAAACAGAAAATGAGAACATATTCCATTTCACCAGTTATAGCCATACAAATCAAGACACCCCCACACTTATTTCTTGCACACCCATACATATCATAATGATGAATAATGCTCCACTTGCTCTACGGCTTGGGTAAAGGTATTGTATTTTCAGGTTTAAAGCTTGTAACGTGGGTTCACAATAAACAAAAAAATAAAGCTCAAAGGGGTTGAACAAAGGGAAAAATTAATTACAATGTAGGCTATTTGGTTTATGTAGCTTATAACAAAGAAGGCCTTAATCAAGTTCATGTACGCATGTGTCAATATGACCTCGAAGAGAATCAAGGTAAGTTCTAGATAAATAAATCCATGGAAGAATATCTCACATGAAAGAAATAGTGACACTGATATGGATGTGTCAGTCTAAAGGCTCAAAATCTCACCGGCTTTTGTATACCAAATATATTCTCTACCATTCTCAAGGAAAATAACTAGACTAATTAATTCTAGGTTAGAAGATTACTTAATTAATCATGTTATGAATTTTTCAAGCTTAATTGAATCTTGATCATGACACATACAAACAAAAATCATTGAAAACCACAAAAATAAAAAACAATTAAAAAAATAAATAAATTAAAACACAACCTAAATCCCCTCCCCCACACTTAAAACTTACAATGTCCCCAATGTAAGAGGAAATGCAAAGAACAGGCAAAAATAATCAAAATATAATCCAAGCGCAAACTTGTATGCAGTCCTATACGCCCACAAGGCATCATCCAAGCGCAAACTCTAATATTTTCTACTTGAATTAACCGTATTTTTAATGATGGGGGATCTCTCGATTTGACACTTATGCTTGTCAACTAGTATGCGGATGATAGGTAGTTGACACCTTGTGGGTTACATAGTACTTATTCAGCAAGGTCTCCACAGTGCGATTGCAAAAGTGAGTGCCTTTATCTCTTATTAGAGCTCTTGGAATTCCAAACTTGGAGAATATGTTAAATTTAATAAAATCTGTAACAACTTTCGAATCATCGGTCCGGGTGGCTTTAGCTTCCACCCATTTCGAGACATAATCAAAAGCAAGCAAAATATAAACATAACCAAAAGATACAGAGAATGGTCCCATGAAATCGATACCCCAAACATTAAAAAATTGGCAAAATAGTATGGGGGTTTGTGGCATCGTATTCCTTTGGGATATATTACCTGTCTTTTTACATTGATTGCATGACTTACAAAAATGATATGAATCTCGGAATAAAAATGGCCAATGGAGACCACATTCTATCACTTTTCTCGCCGTCCTCTTAGCTCCAAAGTGAGCTAAACATGCATAAGAATGACAAAAGGTGAGAATAGAAATAATTTTATTTTTAGGAACACACTTTCTTATCACTTGATCTGCACAATGCTTCCATATGTATGGGTCATCCCACACATAGTATTTGATATCACTCTTGATCTTATCTCTTAAATCCTTAGACAAACAAGGAGGTAACATATTAGTAACCATATAATTTACAATATTCGCATACCAAGGTAATGTCACGCTCGCGAAGAACATTTGCTAGTCAGGGAATGTTTCTTGCAGATGAAGTTCATCCTCCATATGGACTAAACGACTCAAATGATCTGCGACGATATTTTCTGTGCCTATTTTTTGTTTGATCTCCAAATCAAATTCACTCAAGAGAAGTATCCATCTTATCAATCTTGGTTTTTCCTCTTTCTTTGTCACCAAATAACAAAAAGCTACATGATCGGAGTAAAATATGATTTTAGTACCAAGCAAATAAGATTGAAACTTTTCTAAAGCAGAAAACAACAACTAAAAGTTCTTTTTTAGTAGTAGAGTAATTTCTCTGGGCATCATTCAAAGTTCTTGAAGCATAATAAATGGCATGAGTCGCTTTTCCAATTCTTTGACCCAAACCAGTGCCTACTGCATAATCACTTACGCCGCACATTACCTCGAAAGGAACATTCTAGTCAGGGAGCTGGATAATTGGGGTAGAAGTCAACAATTCCTTCACCGTATCAAACACCTTTTCATGCCTTATCGAGCACAAAAGCCACATCCTTTTATAGCAACTTGCATAGGGGTAATGCTATTTTAGAGAAGTTCGTGATGATTCTATGGTAAAAACCTGCATGTCCAAGAAAACAACAAACTTCTCACACAATAGTGGGATAAGGTAAAGATTGAATGGTATCAACTTTGCTTTATCTACCTCAATTCTTCTAGATGAAACAACATGACCCAAAACTATATCTTGTTCAGCCATAAAATGACATTTTTTAGAATTTAACACAAGGTTAGTTTACATGCATCTTTGAAGAACAAGTGTAAGGTTACGCAAACAATTATTGAAGGAGTCTCCATAAATTGTGAATTCATCCATAAAGACTTCTATGATATGCTCAGTATAATTTGAAAATATGCTAACCAGACACCTTTGGAAAGTGGGTTGGGCGTTGTAAAGGCCAAAGGGCATGCGATGATATGCAAAAGTTCTGAATGGGCATGTAAAAGTCATCTTTTCTTGATCCTCTAGAGCAATTGCAATATGAAAATAGCCTGAATAACCATAAGGGAAACAATAGTAAGAATGACCGGCTAACCTTTCAAGCATTTGATCAATAAAAGGTAAGGGGAAGTGGTCCTTGTGGGTTACAACATTTAATTTTCTAAAAATATACAAACCCGCAACCCATTCTGATTTTTCACAATAATTATTCCAGTTTTTAGGAACCACGTGAACCAAGCTAACCCAATTGCTATCTGGAATAGAATAAATCATTCCAACTTCAAGAAGTTGAGATCTCCTTCTTCCCTACATCCATCATGGGCGGCTTCAATCATCTTTGTGATAGACGAGATGGTTTTGCTCCTTCTTCAAGTAAAATATGATGCATGCATGCATATGGGCTAATTCCTTTAATATCTGCAATTGTCCAACCAATATCTATCTTATGCTCCTTAAGGACCTGTACAACCTTTTGTTCTTGTGGTGCACTAAGCTTACTGGAGATTATCACTGGTAATGTTTCTCTGTTTCCAAGGAACGCGTAGTCGAGGTAACTAGGGAGAGACTTCAAATCTGGAATGGGGGCATGTAAGAACATAGGGTAAAAGTCTCTCATTAAAAATTGGTAATGCAATATAAGGAACTTTACCCAACTATTGTAACTTTGGAAAATCAATCAACATTGCAACAGTTTCCTGCAAATCAGTATTCAAGGCTAACTCCTCATTCTTTTTCTCAATATGCTTACTAATAGCGACTACCAATCCATTTTCCATCAAGTTCAAAAACTTCATGTGCTAAAAAATCAATCACATCAATAGATTAAATAGGATTATCATCTCTAGGATATTTCATGGCATCATACTAATAATTTCACCATCAAATTCCATGGTCAGTGTGCCACTATGCACATCTATCTTTGTCTTGGATGTCTTTAAGAATGGTCTTCCTAACAAAATAGGAGAAGTTTGGTCACCATTTTCCTATCAAGCACATAGAAATCAGCGAGAAAAACCAAATCATTAATTTGCACAAGAACATTCTCAACTACACCCTTAGGATAGGAATTAAATCTATCAGCCATTTGAATCACAACACTAGTTTTATTTAACGGTTCAAGTTTCAAATAAGTATGGCATGACATTGATAGAAGCTCTTAAATCTCTCATGGCCTTCTCAATTCTAGTGTTACCTAACATACAAGGGATAATAAACATACCCGGATCTTTGCACTTCGCAGGGAGTTTTCTTTAAATAACTGTAGAAACATTGTCCCCTACTCTCACCTTCTCACATCCTTTAAGTTTCTATATCCTTTTAGTTGTACATAGTTCTTTCGGAAATTTAGTATAACGAGGTATTTGTTTAATAGCATTTAAAAGTTGAATATTTACCTCGTATCTACAAAAAGTCTCATATAAATCTTTATTTTTCTCATCTTTTCTAGATTCTGCTAAAGCCTGAGGAAAAGGAGGTACTGGTTTATAATCAGAAAGAGGTTGAAACTTATGCTTAGGTACATCAACGTCATTGGGAATGTTCCCGTTTGCAACGACATTTTTCTTCTTTTCTTGCTTCGACGATGCAGGTGCTGCCTTTATTGGAATCTCAACCTCTTTACCACATCTCAAAATGGTTGCACTTGCATTTTCTCTTGGATTTACTACCGTTTGGGAGGATAATTTCCTAGAACTTTGCGCCTATAGCTAACTAATTGCGGTTGCCATCTAGCCCATCTGATTGTCCAAACTTTGAATATTGGCCCTTATCTCCTGTTGAAATTGCAAAGTATTAGTGGCAAGAGACTTAAAAATATCTTCTAAAGACATTCCAAAATTAGAAGTTTGGCCCGGTTGTTGTCTAGGGAGGTATGGTTGCTTATATTGTTGGTAACTTGGGTGGTTTTAAGTCGCGAGCTGATTTACTTGTGGATTCCCATAGCTAAAATTGGAGTGATCCCTCCATCCTGATTTATACGTGCTCAAATAGGGATCATACTTCCTTTGTGGTTGTCCAGGAAAACTACCCGCCTCATTCCCTTGCTCAATGTGGTCCTCTTGAAGAGTTGGGCACATATCGGTTGGATACCCTACTACCGAACAAATCCCAGAAGCCTTCATTGTTTGCATATTACCTACAGCCATTTGATGAACAAGAGATGTTAGACCCACAACTTATTGTTCAATAGAGGAAATATTTACCTCATTAATATACTTAGATGGAAGGTCAAGTCTAGTGCCAAATTGTTGAGAATTGGCCAACATATTTGCAATCAAGTTTCTCGCGGCCTCGGGAGTTTTATCCACCAAATCTCCTCCACTAGAAGCATCAATTATGCTCCTATCAGTGGGTAGAAGGCCCTTACAGAAATACTGGATAAGTAGCTGCTCACTAATTTGATGATGGGGACAGCTTGCACATAATTTCTTAAAACTTTCCAGTATTCATGTAGGGACTCTTCGTTGTGCTGCTTTACACCACAAATATCCTTGGTTGCGCTTGAAGCTGGGAATTATTTCTCCAAAGCAACCTCTTCAACTCGTTCCATGTGACAATACTTTCAGAGGGTAGATAATATAGCCAATCCTTAGCCGAATCCTTCTAAGAAAATAGAAAGGCTCTTAATTTAATTTGCTCTTCAGTCACCCCCCCCCCCCCCCCTCGGGTTTCATACTCTTGCATACCACATGAAGCTTCTTTAATGCTTGTGAGGATCTTCACCTGCAATGCCATGAAAAGTGAGCAAGAGATGTATTAGTCCATATTTCAATTCAAAAGTAGTAGTAGCATCTAACGTAGGGAACGTTATGCATAAAGGTTGTTGATTCAAATAAGGGGCGGACATCTCTTTCAAAGTTCGACTTCCTCCTCTTCTAAATAAGAATTGCTAGTAAATAGAGAATAAAGAGTCAGATCATTTTTTTATAGAATTTCTCCGAGCTTCCCTCCTTAACCTGTGGCAAGTTCTCTCTATTTCTACATCGCACTGAAAATCACCTTGATTAGAAGATCGAGATGCAATCATAAACAATCTAGGAAATTCTAATAAACCATTCAACAAATCAGGAAAAGTCTAGAGTAATGAAATAAAAATTTAAAAAATAACTATCGTAAACTAACGATATATATATATATATATATTCAAGAACGAAATAAGGATCACAAGAAGCACAAAAAATCAACTAGAATCATTCCCAGGCAGTGGCGCAAAAATTTGGTGTGCTATTGCAGGCAACAAAAAATAAAACCTACACTCTTACAAATATATGTAGTAGTGCAAGTAAGGATCATTCCCACATAGAGTATTTTAGCCTAGTTTTATGCTATGTGAACCAGAGAGGGGGGAGGGGGGGGGGGGGGGGGGGGGGGAGGGGGGGGGGGGTCAATCAAAAGAACAAATATCCATCGAAGTCAACATCTGCCATCGAAATTTTACAACTGATCATCGATGCAAGTATGTATATATATATTAATCCCTACTCTGATTATTCACCATTGGAATTATTTTCCTATCTCTCCTTAATTTTAGTTAATTAAAAGAAATAAGCGATATAATTAACTTTAACTACTAAACAACTCAAAACAAGCGCTAAAGGTTTAATCTAGTGGCAACTTTAAGAATTAGAGATATCGATGAAACTAAACAACACAAGCACAAGCGCTTGCATTTAATTTCGTCGAGTATTCTTCCTAAGATCTAATTATTTCTTCGAGTATTCTTCCTAAGATCTAATTATTTCTGACGCAGAAAATCATTACACCTTAGTTTCTTCACAAATTAGAGGGATCAAACAATTACCGATTCGATATCTAACCTAGTAGCAGATTGCAACGAATAATAAACTAATAGGCCTCCTAGTGATTAAACGAGACAATCATGAAAATAGGCACAAAAAAACATTCGAGCACAAAAAAACATTTAATACTCAAAGCATGAATTGAACAATAAAAACAAATTAGATCTCACAACTTTATTGATTCCGAGGTTTCTGCTTCCTTCGACCAATTATGAAAGTAGCCGCATAGGGCCATTATGAAAACTCAAATGAGAAGTTGGAGAAGAGGGAAGGAAGAGGTGTATTTGAGTCTCTTGAATTCTCCTCCTTTTATACATTTTCAATTTAGTTTTTCTCAACCTTCTAAATCTCCTCAAAATCTTCTAAGTCTTAACCTACAATAACAAACTCCATCCTACCAAATCTCCTCCAAATCTTCTAAACATTATCCTCCAATAACAATCTCCAACCTCCAAAATATCCTCGAAATCTTCTAAACATTATCCTCTAATGACAATCTCTAACCTCCCAAATTTGAATAATTAAGGAAAAATAACATAAAATCCTAACATTACTAGGAAAGTGGAGTTCATTTCCAACTGGAACTTTCGTGCAGATGCATCAACTTCAAGCCCGATTCAAGCCTGATTTTTACCTTGATGCAGCTACTATCTCTCAAAACTCACAACATAAAAGTTGTTGAGTTATTTCTTAGTGTCCCATATAATTTGAATCATCTCAATTGGAGCTTGGATTATAGAGTTATGGGAAGATTATGAAGCAATGTTAAACAATCCAGAATCTCCCAATTAGCGTCGTTTTGCATTTACAACTCCATTTGCATCCTAAATAAAAATATAAGAATAATGAGTACATTTAGGCACCAAATAAGTATAAATGAATGAACATTAAGGGAGAAAAAAATATAACATTTTGCATTCTCATCAAGCCCCTCGTCCAAAAAAGCCTATTTTCATAGGCTCGGCGCTCGACGTGTTGTTCGAGCCCCTCATCCAAAAACGTCTATTTTCATAAATTCAGTGTTCAACGTGTTGTACAAGTCCCTCACAAAAAATATCTATCTTTATAGGCTTGCTTCTTGACGCACCGTTTGAGGCCCTCACCAAAATTTCTACTTTCATAGGCTTGCATCTTTATAGGTTTGGCGCTCGACGTGTCGTTTGAGCCCCTCATCTAAAAACACCTATATTGATAGGCTTGATGTTTGACGTGTCATTCGAGCTCCTCATCCAAAAATTCACATTCTCATAGGCTCAATGTTTGGTGTGTCGTTTGAACCCTTCGCAAGGAAAGCGCAAAAACTGGAGCTCGACGCTCGGCTCACCCGAACCCAAAGGGTCAGCGTGGCCAAAAACCTTGGGGTCGATGCTTGATGTGTCGTTCTAGTGTCCTAGCACAAATGCACAAAAGGGCCTTTGTATCTCCCCAAAATTTGTGCTCCCTTTGATTTTTGATAGAAAATTTCGAAAACAATTATAAATTCGAAAAAATTAATTTAAAATTTTGAAAAATAATTATAATTTGAAAAAAATAATTAGCAATTTCAGAAAACCCATAAAAATTGCTGGAAGCTCTACAAAAATTGCAAGTACCTAGAGGAGCCCCAAACAAGATTCCAGTAGTCCCCTCTCCTGATCACTTGAAAATGAAAATTACTCCTCTAATGCTGTGATTCTCAACCTTCAGGCGTTCAGGGCTATTGATATGGGTAAAATCAGGGACACACGAACTCATCACGCATCTTAAAGCTTCTCAAGGGCACAATGATAATTTCACATAAACTACATGCTCACTAGAGGAACATGGGCCTTATCTTGGCCCACCAACTCATCCAGTCCTGCCAATAACGCTTACTTATAGCATAAGAAAGATGAATCTCTAGCTAATTACAGCTTCTAATCAAATCTCCAAAATCAGGAATTACATAATGATTTTATCCCTTAACCAAGGGAATCTTCAACTGTCTTCCTTATGGAGAAAGACTCCTAACTTGTAAAACATTCCCCCCTTATTTAGTAACAGATAATCAAGCGTTTTCCACAGAAAACTCATTTTGGGGGGGGGGGGGGGGGGGAGCAACCCCGGTGTTCAGACTTTGTGCATATTTTTGGGCGATATCACAGTCGTCCTTCCCATATCCAAGCGCTTTCAACAATTTGTTTTTTTGTTGTTGAAAAAAAGCACTCCCAACAGTTGAAACTCAGAGCAAAGAGACTTTAGCCATCCCCAAATTTAGATCTGATCGACGGTCGAAATTATAAGCTTTCTCTTTAAAAAGAACTCATTATTTGAGTGCTTCCACACACACAAAACACAGCAACACTAGTGAAGTGGGTTCTGACCAAACGACAACCTTGCTTTAACTACAGTAGTGTCAAGCATATTTTTTTTTCTTTTTTTCTTTTTTTTTTGGAGGAAAAAGTGGAATATAGCCACCATATTTCATTAGTAAGGAGTGAATAAAACAAATCCAGGGTACTGGGCTCAATTACAAAAACTATAATGCAGGAAATAAAACATAATACCTCCAAAGTGCATAGGAAGAGGGGACAAATACAACAAATCCAAACATACATTAGCATCAAAACGAGAGAAACATGATAAAAGAGGCCCCCCCAAAAATGCCCTGGAGGGTGAGCAATCATGACGTGTCGCACCGTATCAGTCCAAAATGGGACCAAACACCACCTCCTCATTGTCGCACTCAACCACCTCAAAAGCTCTGGAAATTTTCCCTCTAGGTCCTGCTGCCGCAGCTGTAACCCAAATGAAAATAAGATGCATAATGTGAATAAGATTACCAGAAATAGGATTACAAGCCCCATGAATGTAAAGGTTATTTCTGTCAAGCCATAAAACCCGTAACGTTGCGGCGATAGCGATATACCACGCTTCCCTCATCGCACGTCTCTCACTCACGAAGGTGGGTCCTTCATAAACATGTGGATAAACTGATGTGTCGAGGGCTATCAGGTGCTCGCATAGAACGGCCTTACTTTTGGGGCATTCTAAGAAAAGATAAGTTTTTGATTCTGTGTGAACATTGTAGAACCGCAGTTAGTAGCAATGTGCGGTTGTCTTTTAGCCAGATTCTCTCTTGTTAGAATTGCATCATTGAAATCTAGCCAAAGGAAAACTCTTATTTTCAACGGTGATTTGGCTTTCGAAAGAATCATTGACCATTTTGGGTTGCACCTCTAAAGTGGATGCAATTATATAGCGACATAAACATGAAAGTGCCCTTCTTCTCCAACCCCCAAGCCTTCTGGTCTGGACCTTGAGTACATCTAACCTTTGATTGACCAATGTAAGATTGTGAATCCCCTAGTATCAATTGGGATTTCGGATCGAGTCACGATCTGAAGGAGGGTCTCCAAGATCCACGCTTCAAAGTTTTGGCTACTGAAATGTTCGGTTGAGAAGCTAGTTCAAAAAGATATGGGAATAACTATCTAACAGAGTGGTCACCGCACCACTTATCCCACCAAAACTTGGTCATCAGACCATTGCCAATGAAGGATGAGACAAAGCTATAAAATGGGCCATAGGCTTTGTCAACTCCTCTCCAAAACCAAGACATTTTAGGGCCCAAACGGAACCCAAATCTACCCGTCCCCTTGCTTAGGAGGTAAGAATGGATAAACTCTTGTCAGCCTTCACCATTAGGGTGCAACACTTTTCACCACCATTTACCGAGGAGGGCTAAATTCATGTCTTTCAAGTGAATTATGCCAAGCCCACCCTGATTCTTCTTCATGCATGTTTTCTTCCATCTGATAAGATGGTAGCCCCTTTGTTTGCATCTGTCCTTTTCGATAGGAAATCTCTTTTGAACCTGGTCGATCCTTTGAAGACCCATTTCAGGAATTTGAAAAGGAAAAGTAATATGTCGGGAGATTGGATAATACCAAGTTGATGAGGGTCACTCTTCTACCTAGTGATAAGGACTTACCTTTCCATCCTGCCATCTTAGCTTCAACTAGGTCAATAATCAGTAACCAAACCATTTTCTTAAGTTTGCCTGGATGGGGTGGGAGGTCCAAGTACTTAATAGGGAAGTCATCTAACTTACAATTCAGACTAATTGCATGATCTCGTGCTTCCTCTTCTATCAAGGCTATAAGTAGGGATCTTAGCGGGCAAAAGTAGGTTGTTAATCAGATGACTAAGGGGCAGCTAAGAGTTTGGAGGATTCAATGAGGGAGGGAATTCAGTAGCTATAGAATGTTCATACTATTAGTGAGTTAGCCCATGCTAAATCGACATATTTCAAGCAAAAGTAAATTGAGGTCCCGTGTGTTCGTGGTGGTGCTTCAGGATTCCAATGTAACCTGCCCCAGCACGTGCTTGATAAATATATCGAGCCCCTTTGGCTCGATAAAGCAAGGGGTTTTTTGATACTCACCTCTAGCAAATCCTTCTCTATTTTATGATCTGACCTGATAACCTAAACCTTTGTACATGATAAGGGCGCACTTGTGGAAGTTCGCCCTAAGCCCTGACCAAGCTTCACAGCAATACAGAATTCCTTGGAAGGAAATAGTCTCCCCCAGATCCTTGTTCCTGAATAGAAGTGTAACATTGGCATATTGAACGATTGAGCATCCGAAACCGCTTCTACCCCTAGCCACCGGTGAGACAAAACCAGCTTCTCGACAGTTATCCATCATACCTTTAAGAACATCAGCAATAATAGTGAAAAGCATGGTGGAAAGAGGGTTCGCCTATCTACGACCTCTGTGATAAGAGAATGACCTAGCTGTCCTTCCATTAACCAGGATAGCCGACCGACTGGTAGAAATGTAGTGCCTAATCCATCTGATGCATCTGTCCTCTAATCCCCGTCTCTAAGTGAGGCTTTCTCAAAGTCCTGTTTTAACAAGTAACTCCTGTCGTTCGAGATATGACATTGGTGAATAGTCTCTTCTGTAGTAACAACGCAGTCTATAATACAACATCCCTTAATAAAACTAGTTTGCTCATTACTAACAAGTCTTTCCATCAACTTGCTTAATCTGTTAGCAATGATCTTGGTAATTATCTTAACTGAGCAGTTTAGGAGGCTGATAGGACGAAAATTGCCAACTCTTAGAGAGTCTTATTTCAGGAATAAGGATAACCTCTGTGTAATTAATTATCCCTAGTTTAAGTTTGTGATCGTAGAATTCGTAAATGTAGCCATAAGATCATCTTTGATCTTATCCCAGAAGGTCTGTTAGAAAAAAAAAAATCGGAGATCCGTCAGGACCGGGAGATTTATCATTACCCATCAAGAAAACAACTCCTTTGACCTCATCCTCCATGAATGGGTATTCGAGGGAGTGTAGGGATTGATCCAGATCCTCTAACATGTGTTGCTAGAATTTTTCTCTTAACGGTACCTAAAATCTATTTTACGACCAAACATATTTTTGAAGTAAGTTTGGAATGCAAGATCTATATCATTTTTTCCTTGAATCACCTCTGACTCTGTTTGGATAGATAGAATGAAATTTGATCTCCAACGCGCACTGGAAACCCAATGAAAAAATGTCGTATTCGCGTCTCTCGCTTTAAGCCATGAAATTTTGGATCTCTGTTACCATTTGATCTCTTATAATTTATAAAGCTGTGCAATATCATCTCTTAATGTTAACATTCTATTACGTTCTGTTTGGGTGAGGTCTCTAGATTCCTCTAACCTCTCCAAGTCATCAATATCCTCAAGGATAAACTTCTTAGCTCTCTAGATGGCTGCAAACCGCGTTCAATTTCACTTTCTCAACTTAGTCCGAAGTGAACAAATATTTTTGCACCAGATTGTAGCTTCCTCATTACTCTTCGTAGGAACCACCCAACTTTCCATTACAAGGTGATGAAAACCCTGAATTTCCAGCCAGGTTTTCCCAAATCTGAATTTCTTCAATTTACTGGTGTGACGCTCTCCCGAGTCAGGTAAGATGGGAACATGATCATAAGTGGGTCTTGGGAGTGATTTGGCACTCACAATTGGATCACTCTATCCAGCCTTGCCAGTATAAGGTGGTTTACATATTAGACCAAGAAAACAGTCTATCTGAAATTAGGATGTCAACCAGCTCTAGATCTGTAATAATTCGGTTGAATTCCTCTCTCAGTGTCGCTAGAGCCTCTTCCTCAGTGTTCGATAGCAAATCTAGTGATGTTAAAATCTCCCTCCACCACTAGCCAAGGGTGATGCCATCGTATATGGATAGAGCAGAGTTCTTCCTAGAACAAAGGTCTATAAGATGCCTGGTTCGGTCGATAGACCACTGAGATCATCTGTGCATAGTTATCGCTACAACGTTGGAGGAGAACAGATAATGAAAAATTCCCTTAAAATTAATCCAGACAAGAGAAAAAGTCAGGATTAAAGCCAATAGCGATGCCACCAGATGCCCCAACGGAAGGAAGGATCTTCCACTCAGAGATCTGATTCCCCCCAACTCTCCTAATGCCATCCATATTTTTGGTTTCTTGGAGACTAACAATGTCAGTTTTTAGATGTGTTTATAATGTCTCTAACCATCTCCTTCTTGCCTCATCTTCCCAAAACCCTAACATTCCATAGAAAAATCTTCGTTTAGACCAGGTTTAGGGTTACGTTGGGGGACAAGTTCAATATTGGAGGATAAGTTTAGTCTCCAAATTTTCCAGCCTCGAATTTTATTAAAGAGGAAAGCATTTCGTTCAATGTCGCCTACAACAAAACCACAAGTTCTGGCAAGATTAAAAACAACAGAATTAGACATGAAATTAAAAATGAAAGCTAAAAGGGAACGCACACCTCCACCATCGATCTTAGCCGACTTAGTGGTTGCCGTAATCTCCAAATAATCCCCAAGGACTCCACATAAGCCCTCTTACCAATTTTGTGGACCTTAAAACCTGGAAACTTTCCTTGGGGAACATATTTGTCTTGTGACACCGAAAACTACGAAGGAAAAGTAGATGGAACAAAATCTGGGGTAGAATTTGTAGCAGAATATAATTGAGTATCTTCTACAACCTCATCATTAAATTCCGAACCATCATCTTCATATAAGTTGTCGTCCACTAAATCAAGGCAAAGTTTATCATCTTCTGCATTCACTACAACTGAATCTTTCCCTTATAAAGGAACAGAAAGTGTAGCATGTCCATTATTCACTGACTCAGCAGCAAGATTAGAGTTAGGCCCAATAAAATTGGACCCCCACTTGGGCCCAACTAAATTGTGCAACCCACTCATCTCAGGCCCAACAAAATGAAAAGTTGTTGCTATTCCGCTGCCACCTGGTAGACTCATATTGGCTGGGGAAGCGGTAAACGCTTCGGGAGTTGCTACCATCACATGACTCTCTTGGACCACACCACATCCACATGGCGAACTTACATTGGTGTGAGTGGCGATATACGGTTCTGAAGCAGCTAGTTCCATGTGCCCTCGCATCTCGATCTCTTCACAAACTTCTTCTCCCGCTTCACGTGGCAAATTTTCATTGGTGGGAGAGGCGGTAAGTGGTTTCGAAACAGCTAGAACCATGGGGATCACTCGAGTCTCGCTCTCTTCACAAGTCTCTTCTTCCTCTTCTACTCTTCTACCACTGTTGCTCCTCCTATTCTTAGCCACTTGACCAAAATCTTTTGGTGAAAGCACCACTATCGAGATCTCGCTACCCTCAGCTCCCTCATCTCCTCTGTGATTTACTTTTTCCATGGGTTTCGAGCTCTTTCCACTTCCATCAAAGGCTCTTAGCCCCAAGTCCCTGGCTTTCCCATTTAAGCTATGCCCAAATGTTCACTGTCCCCATCTTCGACACTTAAGAGCTCAAAATGGCAACTTTGTAAGCCATGCTTTTGTTGCAGACTACTCTGTGGCCACTTTCTTCCATTTTGACTCCTAGCCTCATGTGCATGTTCAGTATCCCCCTTCTTCAAATCCGACAAGAGTGTTTGACTACTTTTGGATCGACCATCTTAACCGTTGATGTTAGCCAACGGCAGATCTGAGTCTTTGAGATTATTAGGATTGGTGCTCGGCATACATGGCTCTCGTCGATCACCTAGCGCCACTCTAAGGAGCTTACGGTGAGCTTGTTCGAATTCATGGGATCCATCAATCGCCACATCAATCTCCAGCAAGGCAACCTGTTTGTAAGTTCGACCATCTCTTGGTGAGTTTAGGGATAGTGATTGTAATCCCAATTCCTGTTTGTACGGATTTTTACCTATATTTCTTGTCTTTTCTTCAATTCTTGTATTTCAATTATCTTGAATATATTTATACTGTTGTTCGCTTGAACCCAATTGCATTCTCTTGATATTCGATTATTTTGTTTGAATCCAAATCTTAATTCATTCGATAAAATTATTTGATTGATTACTTGATTTATTTGTAAACAGCCCAATCCTAGCCATCCTATGATTTGACTATTTGATTCTTCGTTATTTGTCAGGCCCAAACTCCTATTCCAATCTATAATTGTGTCTATTTATTTATTCTGCAAACCCAACCCATTCTTATAATTATTATTACTTTCATTTTCTATTTAAAAGAGATCCGGATCCAATTCTCTACTGAGTAAAACTCATATATTATTCGATACGTTATTATTATTATTATTATTATTATTATTATTATTATTATTATTATTATTATAAAAACCCAATATTTTATTCTATTGTTCTTTTAATTGGATTTAAGCCCAAGATCTCAATCAATTCTATAATTTGTTGAATTATTTTGTAAGCCCATATTTAAATTCTAATCCCAACTATAATTATTTTGATTGAAGCCCACACTTTTAAATCCTATTATAGCCTAAACCAAACCCATTAACCCGTTAACCCAAATTTTCCTAAACTGCACACTCCTAAATCTCCTCCCCACTAACCCCATTATCAACCTATAACTATCCACTAATCACTGCTTAATCTACTCCCCCAAACTACCTAATAACTAATATCCCCTCATTAATCTCTCTAACCCTAATTAACATTAACCCTAATTATCCTATCTGCTGCTAATCATCTACAGCCGCCCCCCTACCCGACTCTCCTTCTTCGTCATCGTTTCTCGAAACTCATCTCCCTTCCACTGTGCACGTCGACTCACCACCTCACCCTCGCTCCATTGCCGCTGCCTTGCCACCTTTCGCCCCCATTTCCACCTCCATCCCACCCATCGCTCTGCACCACTGCCGCTCCTCGCCATCGCCCAACTGATTGCACCACCCCTCGACCTCCCGCCATCTCCTTCCTCCTCGTCGAGCCAACCTCGACGCACCCCCTGCCTCGACCCTGCAACCTATCACCAACCACCGATCATCATCAAAACCCTCACCTCCATTGCCCCCACAGCACCTCCTGCACTCCTCCACCCACTGCGACCTCGACCCCGATGCCCTGTGCACCACCTCCTCCCTTTGTCGTTCAGCCCCGACCTCCCTCATTAACCACAGCTCCTCGCTGCCTTGCTTCCCAACAACCACTGCACCGCATCCCGAGCTACCTTATCTTGTCACTGCACACTCCTCAGCACCCCTGCAGCTCCCCGCTGCACTCAACCTGCCATTGCTACAACCTCCGCAGTCGCTTCACGACCACCGCGACTGCAGCTTTAGCTCCTCCATCCACCACAGCCACCGAAGCCGAAGCAAACCCCGCGGTTGCTGTCGCTTCTTGTTGTTGTTGTTGCGTTCACTGTTGTCGTTGTGCTCATTGCTGTTCACTGTCGTTGTGTGTTGATGCTATTCTCGTTGAGTATTGCTGCTGTTCTCGCTGGGTGTTGTTTCTATTCTTGTTGTGCTGCCGTTACCTGCAGCCATTCTTGCTACTATCGCGTCATTCTTACGGTTGTCGCCGCTCTTCTTCCGTCGTAATCATCACGTAGTAAGGTAAGTATCTTATTACATTTCTATTGTTCTGTACAAGCATTTTAGTTGACCTCCCGCAATTAGTATTTATAACTGATTATCGTATTTTGAATCCCGTCACTTGAACCATTGTATTGTTCATACTTGGTGGTCTTCCCATGATTAAATTAGTCGATATATTGAATCGAATCAACCCATTTGCCTCTGTGATTCGATGTCCATCAAAAGATCGAAAATATCAATTTGTGTGCTTCCGCCCTGTTGTTTGTGCTAACCTGCAGAGAGATTTTGACCTAGTTAAAGTTTAAATCAATTGGAACCTTATAAATGATTGTTATAGCCCTATAAATCTAGTTTCTGGAACTTCTTACAAATCCAGTTTCTGAATTGTAGATTGTAAGTGATCACATTTTTAGTACTGTATGGTTTCTAATTTTCTGATTACTGATTTGAAGTACACTACCATAATTTATTGACCAAAATATTGTGTTAACAATAAAATAAAGACTTGATATTAACTAGAATGTTATGAGACATGATTAGGAATCACTTTATAATATTTATAAGATTTTTAAATGATTTTACAGTTGATTTATATATATAATAACCTTGCACTGAGCTGCTGCCTGAACAGTAGTCTAGTTGAGAATTGTCTAGTTAACCTTGCTATCGCATTTATAATGTATCATGTGAATATGCGTTAGAACCGTCATGAAGTCTATTTTCTGGTACCTCTGAAGGTACCTGATTCGCTTTCCTGTAGCAACAGAAAAGTGGGTTTTTGTATAGCAACGTATTGTAGTCCAGAATTGTAACTTCATGTCCTTAATTGTAAATATATGTATTTCTTGTATTTAATTAATTAAACTTGTATATCATACTTTACATAGCCTTGATGCTCCTTGATCTTTTCCTAACACTCGTTCTCATTGTTGCATATTCATGTTTAATTATTGTAAATCAATAACAAGTTGGGATAATAAGAGAAAAAATCTAGTAGTGGGCAATATAAAAGAGTGTAATCGGAAGAGGGCCCATGTTTCCCGTAATAGTGACGCTGTGTATGTTTACATGATATGATATGATATGCTTACATTATATGATATGATTTCTTTTATTGTCACTAGAAGACCCAAGTACATGACCTTATCGAATTCACCATTAGAGTCTAAACGTTAACTTGATTGTATGCACCGGAACCTGTGGTATGGGACGTAGGATTGCGTGCATTAGTTACGAATTATAAAAAATTACTAGACTTGAGATTAACACTAAATACGTGCATGACTCATGTTTATAAGTTATATGATTTTGGTTTACAAGTTACATGTTACCTATTACAAGTTTACATGATTCTTGTTTATAAGTTACAAGATTCTTGTTTACATGACAAGTTTCCTGTTACATGATTTTTTGTTCTCGATTGGTTATATTTTGAGACTTGTTCCATTTGTCACTTGCATTATACTTAATTATGTTGTATTACAATTACATTGCCAATTCTTGTTTTTCTTCTTGTTTAGTTTTATTTTTTTTCTTGTTACATATATTGTTTCACATTAACTTGGTTGTTCCATATTTGAATTGTCATTTCTTATTTCTTTCCCGGTTATGTCTTGTTTCTTGTCTCTATTTAGCTTGTTATACTTGTGGTCCATAACTTGCTCTAACAGGTACCATCTATTTTTTTTTTGAGTTAATGTTATACAGGTAGAGCGATGAGATACTGAAGGAACTTGGCGAACTACTTATTGAATTGTTTATTCTCGGACATAGTGTAAGTTCTTGTTTCTCAGATATTGGTTATTATATTACATTCTTGTTCCTGTGATCATTGTATTATTGAGCTTGCTAGTATTGTACAGTTTATGGATGATATAAATTGATATACTTATGTTATTCATTGGGCCTCAGTTGCGTGTCCGTGTTTTCGTATAATGGGAAGGGGACATGACAGTGACTTAGGGGAGGTAGTCGGTTGGGCCTCCTCAATAGGCACTTCCATCTCTAGGTAAAAACAAATCAGATAAGCTTCGTCATGTGTAAAATTTAGCAAGTCTAGGCATGAGATTGATATTATGGCATCAAATGAGCACCTTAGCAGACACTAGACTCGATCGTTTCGCTGTTTGGGATCAATTGACACCACCATCCCGAAATCCATATTGATTTCTTAAATTTCCCCCCTTTTCCAACAGTGAAGGGGATATTCTGGATCCATATCCAATATCCATCCCCTTGTGGTAGTTCAGCTCCAAAGTTAGGGGACCATTCCTAAAATTGAGCTATGAAATGGTCCAAATCCACCACATCCATAGTTATGACACCGGCAAGCTTTTCCATTGAGGGGAAAGAGATTAGGAATTGAAGGTGACAAATCTTTTTAACTACCCACTCTCGATGACATCTCATTGGCCACCGAGAATTGAGGGCTTCGAACAGATGATTTTCCAAAGACTTAATTCTCGCAAACCCACACCATTTAAGTAGTAATTGCTCTTCTTTCTTGATAATTGGAAGACTACTTATCAATTTGATATGAGAGGGATTCTCCGGTGATCTCTCCCTTAAGACTTCTCTTTTGTCATCCTCAGAATTAGAAGAAACATTCGAGCAAACATAAGACATGTGTCCCCCATTTTTAACATTTTAAGCACTGTACCTCTTTCGTGCAGTCAGCCCGAATGTGTTCTAGGTCGCCACAATTAAAGCATGGCACAGGTTTTTTTTTTCTTCCCCTTTCGGTAGATTTTCATGATACCATTACAGTTCATCTTCTTATTGGCCCTTCTTGTATTTTTGCTTTCCACTCTCATCCACATTTCCTCTGTTGGATTAGATTGGGACAAGGTATCGACATTTGAGTAATGACCTCCGGTTGGCGAGGCTAGACTCCCCTCTGGAGCCCTAGCAGCTGCCGCTGGGGAAAGTTCAGGAAGATGGCTTTGTTGTACTTCAGTGGCAGGTTGTGGTTGATTGTGATGTTCCTCTATGGAGATTGGTTAATTGTGTGGGTGGATGATGGATATTGTGTGAGGAGTAGGAGGGGAATGTGGGTGAGTTGAAGGTGGAATTTGGGAGAGATTGTTAATGTTAATGTTGGAGTGGTGAGGATGAGTGAAGCCCTTCGTTTGATTGTGAATGTGGTATTGGTGTAGAAACTGTTGTTTGGGGTGAGTAAAGCCCTTCTGAGTTACACAATGAATCCTTACTCAGAAGATCATCGATGGGTTCTAACTTCTATTGCCCTTGTTTTGCAAGAGGTGGTAGAGGCAAGTAAGGGCCAACAGAGGTAGTTTCATTTCCACCTATACTATCTTTGCTTGAACAATAAACTAGAGATGATCAGTTTCATATTATTCACCCAAAAAATTTAGCATTGAAACTTACGTATGAGGAAACTAAGTTGATTAGAAGTGCCTACCCTTCATTCCAGATTCTGATGTAGAAGTCTCATCAAAGGGTAATGCTACACCTACTACCAAATCTACAACCTTCTCCTTTACTACTTTAGGTGGCACATTACTATTGAATGTTCCTACCACCTACTCTATAATAACCTCCACTAATAGTGTGCCACTTAAGGTAGTAAAGGAAAAGGTAGTAGATTTGGTAGTAGGTGTAGCATTACCCCTCAACAAAAACGTGGACTAACATGATATTATCCTTTTTGCCCAAGCTCGCTACTGCAAATTCGTCAGTCAAATTTGAACACACTGGAAATAAAACCCATTTGACTAATAACTTTAATAAACAAATAAAAAGTAGTGTGGGCCTTCCAGTAATTTATGATATTTCTATATAATAAAACACAAAGAAAGCTATCAAGTGACTCTCATTCAATCACCCAAAAATCAATGACTCAGATCTAACCTCACAAAACACATTTTTCCTCCCAAAAGTTTCATCCCAAAATTCAAATTCAAATCCCTCGCAAAACAACTCCTTTATTTATTTAATTACTCTCTCTCTATCTCTCTCTCTCTCTCTCTCTCTCTCTGTGTGTGTGTGTGTGTGTGTGTGTGTGTGTGTGTGTGTATATATATATACACTAGTATAATGTACGTGCGATGCACGTCTACAAAAAAGTAAAGTCATATATATATATATAACACTAGTATAATGTACGTGCGATGCATGTCTACAAAAAAGTAAAGTCATATATATATATATATATATATATATACACTAATATAATGTACGTGCGATGCACGTCTACAAAAAAGTAAAGTCATTAAATTAAATGAATATATACGTGCCATGCACGTTTTAATAATTTCAAAAAATAAAAATAAAAACTCTGACGTATAGAGGATTTGAACCGGAAACATCCTTTATATTAGCTATGTACGTGCGTTGCACATGTTGGTAGAATGACAAAATGACAAATGACACTAAGGCCTTCTCCCATTATAATATTATATATATATAGGGAAAGCTTCGGTTGTGCACTACCCATCCGTGTGCACTCGGCCTTCCTGCCTTCGTATCGACGATCCGAACCGTTCACATTGATCTACACATCTAAATTAGTCTAAATATGTAAAATCAAATCATTTGAAATTCATTTGCCCATCCATCATGTGACTATAAAAAACAATGATTTTCAGCCATACAATTTTGTAACACTTCAATGGATGGGTAAATAAATTTCAAATGATTTGATTTTACATATTTAGACTAATTTAGATGTGTAGATCAATGTGAACAGTTCGGATCGTCGATATGAACGCCCGAAGGCTAGTGCACACGCCGTGTGCACTAGAGGAGTGCACAACCGAAGCTTTCCCTATATATATATATATGGAAACATGGACTTTTATACCCCAATTCATAATTATTTTTCAACATACTATTGAATATATATACTTAGGGAAACATAGACTTTTATACCCCAATTCATAATTATTTTTCAACATATACTAATGAAAACATGGACTTTTATTTACAACTAATTATTGTCATACTATTCAGACTTGAGCTGTATAATTGTTTATTTACTGTTTACAAGGCTTTTCATATGTTGTATCGTTCTGAAGACGTGCCGTAGGCACGTGCCCACGGACAAATCTGGTATATATATATAATTAATAAGAAGGTTCAAGCAATTCAATGGAAACGATGGAAGCTCATCTTACCCTTTTCATGTTTATTCTCTTCCCAGTTCCATAACCAGATGAGAAGACATGTATGTACACTAGAAACTGGTTGAGGGTTTGAGCTGAACAGGTTTTGGGTTGGGACAAGTTCGGGTTCACATGAGTGTTTGGCCCAACTGGCCTAGCAACCTAGGGGCTAACTAAACCCAATCCAACATTCAGGTTTGATTTTTAGGGCCTAACCCCAATAATGCAACGCATTTGAGTAACAGATGAAAACAAGCCTTAACAATAAAGAATCACAAATCATAATTAATCTCTAAGCTTCATGAATAATGAGTTTGTAATTGTGTGCCCTTGCATTCAAAAATTCTTTTGCCATTTTGCCATTGCAAGAGGGAAGATTGAAAGCACAACCACCTTGAAGCGGAGTAGTCAAATCGTTAACCTAACTTGATTGAAGCGAAGAAATATTATTATTAATACAGCCTGTATCATAATAAACAGTAGACGAGGGGACCCTTACTCACTCTTGGAGCATCTATAATCGTTTGCCCCTAACGCAAATGGATGCGTCTCTTTTACTCATATTTTGAGAAACGATGGTCTACAGTCGTTTGCTATTCGCTACAGTCGCTTTTTATTTTTGAGAAACGAACTAGCGATTCTCAAATTATAGGGGACGGAACAACATGTACCGTCCCATTTTTTTTTTAATGGGATCAGTTTCGTCTGACTTTTTTTTTCTTTTTTTAAATGATCAGACAGTACAACATGTACCGTCTAAACAAAAAAAAATCAAAAATCAAAAATCGCTCAAACGAGACATGTTGTCCCGTTTCAAGCTTTTTTGGCTTGGACGGGACAACATGTCCCGTCCAGCCCAAAAAATTATTAGATTAGTGTATAAATCTTAGGTTAGTATATAATTAAGTAGGTTAGGTAATATTTTATTATTTAATTTATTTAATTAACCTATTTTAATATATAATCATTAATTAATTAATTGTAAAAAAAAATTTGGACGAAACAACATGTACCGTCTTTATCAAATTTTAGCAAATCACCATTGCACTGAAATTCTCATATTGCTATTTTTATTTGCCATTTTGCCATATTTTGTAGCAAATGATTGTGGATGCTGTTACTAACTAGTTGTATTCTTGTGAAAAATTTAAGTCAAATATAGTTTCTTTTTTTATTTTCATATGCTTCGAACTATGTAAGCATATTACTGGTGTGGAAGTTGTATTTTGGAGGTATTTGATTCCTTAGAGTATCTGCAGTCATTGTCTATATATTCAAAAAATAGATAAAATGCTCTGCAGTCGTCTGCTATTTATCCATTTTTTGGATTTAAGATGAACAGTAGACGGCTATATTTGACAGCGCAATTGGCAATATGCATTTAACAGTAGACGGAAGATGATTTACCGTCTATGTGTCGGACGGCATATGATATGCCATTTGAGAGGAATTTTTTAATTGCGAAATTTTGAGACGGCATATGATCTGTCGTTAAATTATTAAAATAAAAAAAAAATTTAAAATCGGAAGAACACCTTCCGTTTTATGAAGAGAGAGAAAAAGCCATGCTGAAAAAGCCACTTCAAATATAAAGCATAGTGTTGGACGGTGCCATCCTTCATTATTTTGATTTTTTTTCTTCTTTTTTTTAATTCCTTCCCAAAAAAAAAAAAATGCAAATCTTCAAATGGTAGATGATCTTCTGTTTGATCTAAAAAAAACCTTTTTTTTGAGTTTTGACGACTGCAGCGCTACATCCTAATTGCTATTTTTATATTTTCTATATACCCATTTTTTAACAAAACGACTGCAGACGCTCTTACAAGTGAAAGTTATAGTTACGAATGAAAAAAAAAATAAAAATAAAAAAATAAAAAAATCGCCAAAGCTGTTTTACTCATTTACCGAAATATGTTCCAAGTTTTAGAAGAAAATGACGATTGTTACATCTATAAAATAAATTATATATCAAAAAGTGGAGAATAATTTGGAATCGAGTCAAAACATTTACTTTTTAATTGTAACTGCAGAATTGCAATTTGCAGTTTCAAAAAAGTTCATGTCTCTTGCTTAGAGCATCCACAATCGTTCAATAGAAAAAATGACAAAATACATATTTTAGCAATGTATTTCGAAGAAACGCTGCAGTCGTCCAATGGTAAAAAAATGCATAAGTTCGTTAAAAAAGGAACAGACAAAACATGATATTCCGTCTGTTAATAAAAAATAATTTATACTGGCCGAAACTTAGAAAATAATAATAAAAAATACGGGACAAATCATGAGAAAGAAGAAAAAAATTTCAAAATAACTGTCCGGGTTTTACGGAAGTTTTTTTTGCAAAAACAAATTGCAAAAACAATTTTCAAAATAGTTTGTAAAAAATATTTGCAAAAAAAATTAAAAATTTGCAAAAACAATTTACTAATTTACAAAATTAATTTTAAAAATTAATTTTTTGTTTAAAAAAAGGATTGGGACATCCCACATGGGACGAAACATCATGTTCATTCCCACCCTTATATTCATTTAACTAGTTATTTTATTTGGTTTTAATTTTTTTTTAAATTCGGACGAAACATCATTTCGTCCGATCAATTAAAAATATAATTAAATAATCCAGTCAACTATAATATGCATTTTTCTATTTCGAATGCTATTTCTCCCTTTCTACTGTAGCCGAATTGCCAAAAAATGGCAAAATAGCAAACGACTGTGTGCGCTACAGTAGGGGGAAAATGGTAAAAATGGCAAAAAAGCAAATGACTGTGGATGCTCTTATCAACTAGTGTTACCTTGTGTAACTTAGAATTAATTAATGGTCTAAAAGGAAAAGTAGATTTCTATGAGTAGAAATCTAGTGTTATCTTGTGTAAATTGCACAGATTAAAATAATTTTAAAGGGCACATAAAATTATATTGAACTTTAAAAATGTGTGACGAAATTGGAAGAAATTACATCTTCAAGGGAATAATTTAGTAAAATTTACCCTAAAAATACGTTCACAGCTTTGTATACATCTTGGCTGGTAACACTCAAGTCCTGGCCCACCTCATCTCGACCTAACAAACTATTTCTTCCTTTGATCTTTGACTGATTAGTATTATTGTATAAGTCATATGCTTGATCTCATTATAATTCCTTTATTCTGATTTCTTATATATCCAAAAAATTCCACCACCTTCATAATCTTATAACGGACTTTTATTAGCCAAATTAAGCCTTTATGAACCAGACATTTTAAACGCCAATAATATGTTAAGAAGTATCGCCTCCTATTTCCATTTCCGTCAAGGACCAAGGTGATCTCTAAAAGTTCTCTAAGCGCAACATTCAGAAGTAAAAAATATGATAAATGTTTTTAAATGAAATTTCCTAAGAATTGAGCTAGCGGCAACGAAAATCTTGTAACCTAGTTAAGATACAAGCATTAGGATTGACTGCAACAATAAAGTAGTTCCAACTTCCAACCCAAATAACAAGTTCTCTTTGCAAGAATGAATATGCATTTCTCCAAAAAAAAAAAGAATCAATATTGCTCTAAAATTTGTTAAAACTAATGTTGCAATGCCCACAGTCATCACCTGGATGATTGTTGGTGTGAAATCCTGAATCAGGACCTCAATTGCTACAGCTAATCCACTTAGTATAATTAGAGTTTTACGGAGCTTCTTACAACAATGAGCAATTATGTGTTTATCTTCTATTGTATACTTTGTGTCTTTATTCTTGATACAAATGTAAGATTCCTTCAACTGTGCTGGGTTATCCTTGGTGCTTGATGCTTTTCATGAGATTAATCTATCAATACTTAACATGTCAACATACAATATAGATATTGGTGTAAGGAAAAACCATTTACAAGTTTTTATTTGTTTCTCTGAGTTGATTACCTAATTATACCATTTGTCAAGAAAATTTAATGAACTATCTAAAAGTTAAACTATTCATCAAAATAATTGAACTGATCTAATAACATATCCAAAGATTAAACATTACTAAGGCGAAGACTGGACCAAAACCAAAACAATAACGCAAACAGTAATAATTATGACAATATATTTGACAGTCAAGTGGAAATAAGAAGCTGCAATTGGATCAATGTTGCTAAGATCATACAGCTAAATATTAACAACCTATGAGCATTCTCAAACTAACCTAACTACTTGAGAATGTCAGTCAAAGTTTCTTGCATTGTAAACGGTTTATTCAGTAATGTGAAATCAAATCAGAGGAATATCTTACTAAAAAAAGAAGAAGAAAAACAATATGCCACAAGAAGACAAATCAAAGTAATGAAATCCACTTCTTTTAGTATGTTGCTAATCACTGAATGCAACTCTTCTGTGCTGGGGCCGGCACTTTTCTTGTTCTTTCCTAAAATGTGTGGCAATCATATTTTAGAACGAAGGGTTGCAAACCACTGCCAAAAAGTTCCTTGGAAAAAAAGGTATATACAGGTTTGCTAAAATTGATCAGTTGATACACATATTCAATTTCAATTAAACTTTACCTGATATACATTACCAGTTGAATAGTTTAACATTGTTATATGTTGTTGAAAAATTCTCATTAAAAGCCCAAATGAATATCTCGGGAACGGCAAAGACAGTTGGTGAAGAATGATCACTATATATTAATTATGTATACAAAACTCTAAATATTATATCTAGTCTTGAGTAAAAAGTAGTCGAGTAAGCATTTGACATTAATTACATCAAATATCTTGAATATGACATTCAGTCTACAGATATTGTGGTTCATAAATTTATCTGAAGCTTACTGTTTGTAAGCTAATTCTGGTGCTCATTCTCTTTGTTGTAGTCCAAATGAAACTAATTTTTAATTTGAATTATGCAATATAATGCAAAACAAAAACAATATTTAATAATTAAAGTTGGACATTTTTTGGATCTACTTTTAAAAAAATGGTGTCAATCTTTATCTAGATGTATGAAGAAATAAGTAGGAAAACGCTGGCCCTTGATATATGAATTTACTTATTTTGGCAAGCATTAACACAACAGAAATATTTTATTTACTATCCAAAAAAAGAAGATGAAACGAGAAGGAAACAAACCTCCTTTGATGCATGTTGCGATGGTGTGGAATAATTGGATGCTAACATTCTTACTGAACAAAGAAGCATGCATTGTTTCCCATAGTGTTCTTGAAACATAAATGAGTTACCTCCCATCATCCAATTATTATTCTACGGATGCACACAACATACGGGAAAGTACATTTGTACTTAAAAATAAAAAATGCACAAGCTGATTTATCTTTTTAAACGTTTTAATGTTCATTCAAAACAATGACAATCCATTCAAAGAGACCCAGAGCGACTTACCATTAAAGAACAATTAGCTCTAAAAGTTATGTGCATTGCTGACCTTTGATCCTCCTAACATCTTGCAAAACAAATAAAACAAAAAAGATTAGTCTTCCTCATTTTTAACAGTAACGAAGGTTTCGTTCATTGAAATCAACAGCTAGCATTAGCGGGGTTCACTCCATCAGTAATAATAACTTTTCAGTGTTTTGATTTATATTCTTTATTATAGTAGCAGAGCATTCACATGATGCATGCTCCTTGAAACTATCTCTAATTGTCTCACTCAACCTTTAATTTGCATAGAACTACTACCTAGTCAACTTGTTTTAATAGGCAATGAAATAATTCATCTTCACTCGTGATTGTAACTTGTTAATTGTCTCACTTAACCTTTAGTTTGCACAGAACTACTGCCTATTCAAATTGTTTTAATAGACGATGAAGTTATTCATCTTCACTTGAGATTTAAACCACTATTATATCGATCTGTGTATTCAACCACTACTATTTTTCGTCGCACTTGTTTTTGCTCTACTATCTTCTTATGCTTCTGAGTTTCATTTGTTGTCACAAGCAGATTAGTGAGAATCCCATGCTGCCACAAAATTTTTCGGACAAAAAAAGAAAATATATCTAGAAAGTACACAAAACCGGCTGCTTGTATTCTGCTCAAGTCTAATTAAGTTGATACCTATATGTTAACTACTACTATAGAAGCAAAACTCCATTTCAGACCAACTAAAATACTACATAATGCATTTAAAGTGTAGTGTAGCTAAATGGAGATATGTTTAATATACAATAATCACCATTAAACTACATTTACAAATATTTGCTAACCTAACATTAACGCCAAATTTCTGACAGCATTTTTGATTAAATACCCTAGTCTTCAAAGTAATCTAGAAAAAAGGGAAACATGATGCAACTTATTACATGATTATGTTCAAAATTCAAGTAAATCTAAATTACTAAACAAAAAGTCAAATGTTAAAATTTGGTTCTTTATACACACAAACACCAGATAAATGATCAATTTGTAGGATTCATCAATGCCATACATCAGCTGCATGACAAACAACAAGTTATAAATTTGCAGCATTGAAAATCTAACATTTGTGAGTGAGAGAATACCCACTTTAATCCTCTAAATAACCGGCACACTTTTTCAACATGAGCATCTCCATATATTTATTAGAATCAATCTTCAGATAAAACTTCGCGATCCAATATTCCAGTAATTTATGCATAGACCCATGTCCAAATAATGAACAATATTAAACAACATTATGCACCCTAATACACTCATTACATTACATAATGTCACACCCTGCTTCTCAAAAATACAGAACACAAGCTCGTGACATTGGCCCAGCGAATGACTGGCGTCATCCATAAGCTGTTATTGTTCAACTCAACAATATAACAAGATAAATACGACCACACATGCATAAAAGAACAATCACATGAATAATAATACTTGGAATAAAACATGAAATAACCAAATATGATAATCCAACGTCTGGAAACAAATAACAATCTCCAGGTCAAAGCCCATAATACAATGTTTAATAAAACTCAATACAAGAAGTTCAATAAAATAACGATCAATCTAGAAAGCAATAAATCCTCAGAGAATCTGTTCTCCAAGTCTTGCAGGTAACTCTCCTTAATCATCTGTGAATACCTCATATAAAAAGAGGAGAAAAATTGTCCTTAGAGCAAGTCATGGACAGCAAGTATAGAGAGCAATGAACAATGAAAATACGGTATAACAATGAATTCAATAAAATAATAGGAATCAATAACAATGGACGATAGCAATAATTAACATCAATGGTAACAATGCGATGGAAATAACAATAAACGATATTTCAATATTCGATGTTAATACTCAATGGTCGATGTCAATATCACTAAACAATGTTCGATATCAATAGCAATGACGATGTTCAACATGCGGTGTCAATATTGTGTCAATTCTTAAGTCTATTAGTTATTAGCCTAACTAGTGCACGTACTACTGCATCCCATACCACATGTTCGGTGCATGCAATTAATGTCGTTTAGACTATAGTGGTGTACTCTATAGATCATGTACTCGGTAACGATAAACAATAATGACCGATGATTTAATGACCGATGCACGATTCAATCGGGATACCGTAATTAGTTATCCGCAATTAATCGATGACCGAAATGACCGATGTGACCGATAAATAGGGAAACACGGGCCTCTCCTCCAAGTACAATCTCTATATTATCCAATACTAAGGTCAACCCTTAAACCCCGGCTTGTTAAGCATTTTATTGATGCAATCAATATATTATGCGATTTAGAGAAATTCGATAAACGTTGGTATCAATAGAAGTAACAATAGGACGATCAATTAGAATGAGACAATTAGAATGGTGTGACAATAGTATATTAAGATCATGCAATGCAATTTAAGCACTTCAATCCATTCAATATAACGTATATATACAATTATATTAAGAAAATATGGAAACACAATTCTGGACAAAAATAGGTTATTGTACAAAAATCAAGTTCCCGCTGCTACAGAAATCCAAAACTGGATCCGTCAGAAGTAAAGTAGACTCCTGCCCAGTTCCAACGCATATTTAAAATACGAAATCCGATAACAATAGATATGCTAATTACATCGTCCTTTACAGGTTATACATTCTGACCGAGAATTAAGATTAAGTTGTTATATTTGTAAAATCAGTAAAAATCCAATTTTAAATTCATCAAAAATATTTTTCAAGCCCCTAATCATGTTGACTAACAATCTAAAAATTATTAGGGCCATATTCTAACATTAACTTAGCGTTTCATTAACTTAAACATGAAGAGATGCACGAATCAGGAATTCTGGAAGTAAAAAGGCAGCAGTAGTAAAAACATCATGACTCTTGCAATAAAACTCGGAATTCAATTATTTTAGATGTTCTGAAAATTAGAAACACAGGCTTACAATTTTTGTTTAGAAAGAAATAACTTTTGATGTCAAATACTGGGTCAAAAAGGTCTCACAAATTTCAGGCAGACAGTGAAAATTAGGGTTCGACATATTTCATGCAATAAAGCCGATCTAAACATGATGAACTTCAACTCAATACCTAACAATCTTAGATACAGCATGGTAAACACAATAACATCGTAAGCACAATAAAGAATACATCCATACACTAGTTTAACATCAAACAAGGCATTAATCAACCATCCAAGCACAACAGCCTAATAATCAATTCTACAATAGTTTATTTGTGCAGTGTTATGCATGAATAACTTCTATTATCAGTACTACATGAATGCAAGAAAGATTCGATATTTTAGAGTCAATAATGACACGAAGTCAATAATATCTTGGGTTAGCTCGGGTAAACCCTCAATATACTTAACGGAAGATAAACAGTGTAACAATACGATAACAATCAGGATCTACTTACAAAAATTCAATAAAATCTCGATTACGATACAATAGATTCGAGAGAGAAAAGTGAATTGCCTTGATTGTATTAGTTATGAGCGAACGAATAAAAAGTGGTTGGAACATGTACAACTCACGTACAATGCACGTGCACAAAGAGAACAACAGCAAGGGCAGATCTCAAAAAATCAAACGGTGGATCTCCAACACAGCAAGGTAGCATCAACTACACGTGCAACGTACGTAGAATCAATCGCAGCAGTGATGAACAGCAATGGCAATGGTGGCAATAGCAGGATCCTATGGTGGTCGCTAGTGGGTGACGCAATCTACGAGGGTAGTGGCCACCGGCAAGGTGAGGCACCAGCAGCCACAGCAGGAGGCCGCGATGGCAGCAAGACGAGGGGAACTCCTGTGGTTCAGTGGGTGCTCCGAGGGGACGACGAGGTTGAAAGTTGACGGGTTGCGACTTCGGTGGCGATGATGATGGGGATGAGGGAGAGCAGCAGACGGTCGGGGATGGCTTCAACGGTGGAGGAGATGAGTTCGACGAGGGTGGTGGAAATGGAGGTTGCAGTCGATGGGTCTGGCAATGATGGGTTACGGTGGTGTTGGGCGCAGTCGAGGAGGAGGCCAGGGAAGAGGATGGTGATGGCGGGGCGATGCTGGGAGTGGCGGAGGTGGCTTAGGTCGACGGGGGAGATGAGGGGCATTGGATTCGGGAGAAACAAAGAAGAGGAGAAAGGTCAGGGGAGGGGATAGGCGGCTGGAGATGATGAGGATTAACTAGGTCTTAATTAAGATTAGGGTTAGGGGTAAACAAGATTATATATAGGATATTAGGATGGGTTATTGTGTAGCGGGTTATAGGGTTGACGGGTAGGATCCACCAAGAATGGGTTTTAGGGTTTAATTCCAATAGGGAAAAAGAATAGGATTTAGATTAAAAATTGAACAAATAAATCAATAGTAATATAATATAACAATTAAATCAAATGATATGCATTACATTAATACTCAACTATTAATAAACACGATCAAATGTATAGATTCACAAAATAAATAAGATTGGATCTGATTTGGTTAAAATATAATAGATAGCAATATAGTAGTACATATTAATTAATTAAATCAAATAGTATACCTAAAATTCATGCTCCAATGATAATAAAATTTAGATTAGGAACTATAGGCTTTCACAATAATAATTAACAAAAGATGAATTTTAATAAACAATCAAAAGTAATAATAATAATAATAATAATAATAATAATAATAATAATAATAATAATAATCGATCAATTAGGAATAGAAAATAAAGTTAAAATACACTATTATTCGAAATAAATCAATTAGGAAAAGAAAATAAAGTTAAAATACACTATTATTCGAAATAAATATAATTTTCGATTTGAAAAGATTTTAATAGAAGATCCAGAACGAATTTAACACAAAATGAATTTATAAATAATTGAGATACAGAAAATATTCAGGAAATATGTATAGACGGAAATGGGGGTTACACAAAATCAAACAAGTAAATGGCAACAACCAAAATCAACTCGCAACTCAAATATACCCAAAATCAAACTGAAATTTAAACATATCTTAGAAACTGAAGAAAGAGGATAAGGAAGAGAATCTATTCATACCTTTTCGGCTACCTAGGGTTTCCATTATAACTACCGATTTCAAAACAATGGCCTTTTGACCAAATCCTGTAAATCGAAATCAAAATAAGAAATCAAGGTAAAAGATGACAAGTTAACCTTCTTCAGTTGCATTGCTTGGGTTTTGCAAAATCGACATCAGAATTGGGGGAAACACAAGAATCAACTCATTCATTGAAATCGAAATTAGAGTTGGAAAGAAGAAAAGAAGGAGAATAATACCCGACTAACGTGTTGTTTCGGGAAAATATAAGCAATGATTTCACCATCTAAACCTCATCTTTATCAAGATACCTAACATGAATCAACGGAAACTCATCCCTCCATAACCCTGAAAAGGGGAGGGATTGGAGGTTGAGCTGGAGGGTGGGATCGGTGAATGAGCGGGCAAGGAGGTGCTTGATTTGGTAGATGGAGTTTTGGGGGATGGACATGCTGGAGAAGGCGACGGCGGTGCAGGCGAACCGCTGCTTGTCAGCGAAGAAGATGATGGAGGCAGTGAGGGAGTTGGACTCATCATTGAGGACGACGTCGATGCTGCGCTTGCGGGCGACGAAACCGGTGTCTTTGCTTACACCGCTCATGGTCGGGATTTAGGGATTTCTTTTAGGGTTAGGGTTTTGGATTTGGGCGTCGGCTAATTTTTTTTCTTGTTTCCTTTTTCCAGGGTTTTGGAGGATTTAATTTATTGGTAAATATAAATTTGAATGGATGAGATTTAATCTAAAAATATAAACTGTACGGTTCAGATCTGCTCTGGATAGATTTATTGTGGCTTTTAGAATGAATATATATATATATATATATATATATATATATATATATATATATATATATATATATATATAGAGAGAGAGAGAGAGAGAGAGAGAGAGAGAGAGAGAGAGAGAGATGCTCCATTGAAAACGGGTTTGTTTTCACGGGTTAGAAAACAGCAATCTGAGCCATTGGATCGCTCTTGATCGTGATCAGCGACGCAGATCGCTGCCGCCCATCACCCAATATCACTTAAGTGGCGGAGGGTTAATTTCTAAATTTCGTTCCAAATAACTATTCGCCTGATTCGCTCTGAAAAATTGATATAACCTAGGCCGTTGTTGGGAACAACGGCCTAGGTTATAAAAAATTGAATGAAGGCCGTTGTTTGGAACAACGGCCTTCATTCAATTTTTGGAACAACGACTTTCATTCAATTTTTTATAACCTAGGCCGTTGTTCCCAACAACGGCCTAGGCTATAAAATTTCGTTGTTTCAAATAACCTAGGCTATAAAACTTTATAACCTGGGAACAACGGCCTAGGTTATAAAAAATTGAATAAAGGTCGTTGTTTGGAAGAACGGCCTATGATTCCCCAGCTCCACTTTGCATTAGATAGGGCAGAGAGTTAGGTAAGAATGATGCTACCCATTCTTCTGACTTTATCCTAAGTTCTATGTCAAATATGCCATGGTAGTTGATCTACAATGAATTGATGACCACTTTGTCCCACAACATTCAGTATGTTTTGTCTTAGTTTTCTTTTTTAGTATATTAAATTGTAGTCGCTCGCTCATATATGGGAAAGGGTTATATTTCTCACATTTCTCACAGCTATGGTATTTTAATGAGTTACACACGAATTAAGATTTTCACAATTGTTCTCGATGATGGCGGTGCTGGTACATTAGTAGACCTCTGGTTAGTAGAACATAAATCTGTTTTTTTTTTTTTTTGAAGGAAAAGGGGAAATCTGGTCACCATGTTTCATTAATAAGAAATTAATGATACAAACCCAGAGAACTGGGCCAGACAGAAAATAAAACATACATGAAGCAACATGACCCGTACAAACAACAGATCCCTCCAACAACCCTGGAGGGTGGGTCGACAACTCAAACCCGCTAAATTGTATGTACGTTAGTTTAGCTTCGTACACTACCTCCACGACACGTGCACACCTACCTGAAACTAGTCTGGTAGGCTTTTATCACCCGTCGATCCCTGCCTTCTCTTCACTAGGGGGACCCCATCTTTGGGCCCAAGCCTCGTAGGCCAAAATACGGCATAAGCACAGCAACCGCACCCTCCCACCATCTCCATCATGCATCCTACAAACGCGCCAAGAGCTCCCACAGCCGCTACCAAAGAGATAGCCGTGAAGAGGAAGAACATAAATCTGTTGGTATATCAAATTGTTAGAATTAGGAGTGGAAAAAAATACTTTATTATTGATTATTGATTGAATAAACTGAGTACAATATGTCTCCTATATATAGGAGAGAAGGGAAGACTAAACCAATGCATCATTCGATATAAGACTAAACTAATCTTTCTCATAATATAATTTCTAATATAATATCTAACACCCCATCTCAAACTCAAGTTAGATCAAACAACATGAGTTTGGAATATTAACGATGTTCATGTGGGAGGGACGGAAAACTGTGATGCAGGAATGACGCTCAAGTAGATGGCTCAGGGAAGGTGCTCGATGGCGCATGTGTTGGGATCTCACACCGGACTTGAGAATAGTAGTAGTAGTAGTGGAAGGAGGTAGTGATGGCGCACTGTTGGAATCTCCATATCCCGAACTGTGGCGGGATCTCCATATTCTGAACTGCTGGGATCTCACCCCAAACTGAGAAGTCGTAGTTGTAGTAGTGGAAGGAAGTAGTGGTGGCACACTTTTGGGATCTCCATATCCCGAACTGTTCGGATCTCACCCCCGAACTGAGAAGTAGAAGAAGAATGATGTTGAGATCTCACTCCTGACTTGAGAATTGTTCCTGATGGGATCTCACATCGGACTTGAGAATTGTCCTTAAACTAGAAGAAGTAGTATGTTAGGATCTCACCCATGACTTGAGAATTGTCCCTGATGGGATCTCACTCCTGACTTGAAAATTGTCCCTAAACTAAGAACTGAACACGGAAATTGGTAGATGTCGATAGAAGAAGGGATGAGGGAGACTGGAACAGATATCATATTGATATCTCCCCCTCTCAAACTCAGTGTGAGTTTGTTGACAAAGACTATAGAAGCTGCAGGATCTGCAAGAAGAAAAAAATTTGATTTTTTTTCAAAAACAGAAAATGAGTTTGAGTTTGGTTTGGAGAAATGGGTCGGGTTTCGGGTTCTGTTAGGGTAAAATATGGGTATATGGTATGAGGAATTAGGGAACAGAGGTAGCTACGGGTTTCGGGTTGGGTCCTAGGAACCAGATACGAGTTTGGGATGATATGGAAAGAATAGGTTGGGTTAGGGTTTGAGATGAGTGGGAGAGTGGTGGCGGATTAGGAGATTAGGCACTAGGGTTTTGGAAGGTGAGTAGGTGTTAAGGGTTAGGATATGGACGGCGGGATGGGGTGCCGCAGTTGAGAAGATAGGTGTAGCCGCAGGGATGCAATGCCACGGTCGAGAAGATAGGTGTTGCCGTAGTTTGGGATTTTGACGTCGGAAAAGGTAAGTGTTGCCGCTGTTGGGGAGAGGAAGGATTTTGGGGATTTCAGTGATGGTGCAGCAGTTGGTGAGGGCGATGAGGATGGCGCCAGAGATGAGGAGGGTGTGGAAGCCGACAATCTGGGTGTTTCTGATGAACCCAATAATAGTCACATTTAGGAGCAATAATCTTAATGCAATTGGACATTTAAATGCTCTATATGTGGTATTTTACTCTTATTTACTCTTTTCCATAGGAAACAGCCTAAAACAGCAAAACGAAGCAGATTCAGGATTTTGAGGATGACACACAGAAACTGCAGGGCATAAGTCGACTGGTGCTTCCAACAGTCGACTGGACAGAGAGGATGAAGCTGCTCGGTACAGTCGACTTACTCCAAAGACAGTCGACTTGACTGATGAATTGCGAATCTACAGATGTCTCGACACAGTCGACTGATCACGAAACCAGTCGACTGGTATTCAGCAGAGTTAAAAGATAAGATAGTTAAAGATCCATCTTCATCCAGATCCAAATTAAGTTATCCAAACCCAGGTTATCTGCGAGTAACAACTTCTCCAACAATCAAAGCTAGAGATCGGGATTGGCAAGTAAGAAGATCATCCTATGAGTGAAGAGATAAGAAATCAGGAACTTGATATCTACAGACAAGGACAAGAGAAACTATAAAAAGAGAGAATCATCTACCATCAAAGGGAGGATCGAACAACAAGCATCAAGATACCAGCATCAAAGAAGGAGGAGAACAAGTTGATTGCTGATTGGGCTCAATTTCAACATCATACAAATCAGTGTTCTTCTGTTTTTCCTTTTACCTTTTATTTTTATTGTAGAGTCATGAATTTTATTTTATTAATCAATAAAAATCTTATTATGTGCAACTAATTTCATAGTTGGGTAGATTGAAACCATAGTTATGTAATGCTGATATTCTTCTCAACGCTACTCTATTACTTATTGATTAAACCTGATTGTAGTGGTATAGATTTATAATATGAATCAAACTTGTTCAGAAGTTCTTAGAGCAGTCGACTGAGAGTGACAGCAAGTCGACAGCCATGCAGAACCTAAGATTATCAAGTTTGCGTATTATAAAACTGAATCTGTTATATGAGCATAGAGACGACCCGTATCTCGTGCCCATAACTTGTAACACAGGAATCTTTAGGGGTTCTTGGTTTAATCAACTTGAAGGATCTAGATCTGATACCAATTTCTAGAACTTTGAGTGTTTGTTCGTTTCCATTGTTCCTATGTTTTCTTTAAGTGCAACTTAGTAGATACCATGCTAAATACTTAAGGAAAGAAACGAATTAGAGTAGATACCATGCCTAATTCTTGGCCTAGGGAAACATTAACTTTAAGGAGTAGATACCATGCCCTTAAAGGAACAAACATGAGTGATTGGAGTAGTATAGAAGGTGACTTAGCATTATTGACTATAGGTGGAAATCAAAGCCCAGCTACTTTAATAGATATTCGTGACTCAAATTGTGATGCTACTTAATTTAGATTTTTATCTCTTTCATTTCCATTCAATCAGACTTTTAGAACAAACTTGATGATTTGCATTTTTCTTTGTTTTATTGATTAGTGAGTTAAGTACTACAATCTCTATGGGATCGACCCTTGCTTGTCACTACGCTTCTATAAACGATTCGTACACTTGCGAGGTTTTAATTTGTGTCTAGTTTATCTATTTATTTAGATAACTGGATTGCACAACAAGTTTTTGGCGCCGTTGCTGGGGATTGTTTATTATCTTAACTTGCAAAATCAATACAAATCTTTTTCTTTTTATTTTTTTCTTCTTTTCTTATATTTTCTTTTAGATTACATTTTGCAGATTCAGATAAGTCGACTGTCTCCAAGGATCAGTCGACTGTACAGAGGATTTTTCCAAAAGCAACAATGGGTGAGGAAGTATTAAATCGAGTACCAATGCAAGACAAATTCACTCCGAAGAATATTGAGCAACCTTCTTTTCAACCTAATGTCACAGGGAATATACATCTATCACCTCAATTACTTAGCATGGTTCCCCACTTCAGTGGCAGACTAGACGAGGATCCGCATCTACATTTGCAAGATTTCTTTGATATTTGCAGAACACAAAGCGTCCAAGGGCTTACCCCTGAACAAATCATGTTAATCTTGTTTTCATTTTCATTAAATCTTAATGCTAAATTGTGGTATAATTCTTTGGAACCAGGATCAGTTCAATCATGGGAGCAATTGGCAACAAAGTTCTTGAAGGAATTCTTTCCAGCTCAGAAAACCAGACAACTAAAAAGGAAAATTCTACTCTTTCAACAAAAAGATGGCGATTTATTCTTTGAGGCATGGAAGGACTTCAAGAACAAGCTTCTCAAATGTCCTACGCACAACATACCTAAGGATGATCAGGTACAAGCATTTTACGAGGATTTAAATGACACTAACAAAGCAATTGTGGATTCAGCTTGCAACGGAATCTTGATGAGGAAAAGTGGTAAGGAGGCCATCGAACTATTTGAAGAACTCAGCGAGAACTCACAGCAATTCTCAACAAGGAGAAGAGACCTTTCGAAAAAACAGGGAGTTTACGAAATTTCTAATAATAATAACATGCAACTAGAAATGGAATCCATGAACAAAAAGATTGATATGCTTGTTAATGTGATTTCAACGTTGGGTGGCATAAAAAACCAACCAAAAGAAATTTGTGCAATTTGTTCTCATTCTGATCATACAACTGATACATATCCCATGTTTTCTTTCACAGATCAGGAGCACACAAACTACGTAAGACAAGGAATGTATCCGCCCCAGAACAACCCTTTTTCAAATACGTACAACCCAGGGTGGCAAAACCATCAAAATTTCTCATGGAGCAATAATCAAAACCATCAAGGCAATCAATTCGCACAAGGGCATACCCAGCAATTCCAAATTGGGAATGGGTTTGATCGGCCAGTACAAGAACAGAAGAAGTTGGATTTCGAATCCACCGTTCTTCAATTACTCCAACAGCAAAAACAAACAAGCAACCAACAAGGGCAAGCCATTCAGAAATTGGAGACTCAAATTGGTCAAATTGCGAAGGAGTTGAGTGAAAGAAAGACAGGAGAGCTCCCATCACAAACCATACCAAACCCTAGAGGACAAGAACAGCTCCAATCGGTGACAACCCTAGAGGACAAGATTGAGTTTAACATGTTTGATGCACCAGAATTACCACACAATGATCATGAATGTTATAATGTTGAAGTTTGTGACCAAACATTTCAGGAACATAATGTTGATCCATTACAAGCAACAATTACACACCCTCTAATACTATCTCAAGTTGAACAGGAATATGATGATTGGAGGATTGCAGAGATAGTACATACCTTTAAAGATCCAACATCATATTCAGGTAAGTTTGCACATGTGTTTGAAAATCTTGTGTCTAATAACACTTTTGTTTCTTCTTTTACCAGGACACCAGATGTGGAGCTGAAGCCACTACATGAACACTTGAAGTATGAATATTTGGGGGAAAACCAGACATTACCTGTGACAGTTGCTGCAAACTTAAGGATGCAGGAAGAAGAGAAGCTGCAGGGGGTCTTGCAAGAACACAAGGGTGCATTAAGGTGGACCATTGCAGATAGGCTTATGTCAAGATGGTACGGTCCGTACATTGTTGCAAAGGTTTCCCCACATGGAGCGTTGGAGAAAAATCAAACGTTCAAGGTGAATGGGCATAGGGGGAAACCTTATAATAAGATGAGTTTTGAGCCGCGAGCCATTCAATATATTGCATAAACTCATCAAGTTAAGCTGAAGACAAGAAACACAGCGCTTATTGGGAGGCAACCCAATTTTTCAGGGGAGTACTTACACTCTCTATTTATTTATTTCTTTAATCATTTCTTTATTTCTTTACTTTATTTTCTTTCCTTTAAACTGGGTGGTAACATATGCCTATTTTAAATTTTTATTTCAAACATTGAGGACAATGTTCCATCTACCTTTGGGGGTAGTTATGTACATTTTGAGTCTTTTGATTTTAACCATTCCAACATTGAATGATTTGAGCTCAGTTACTATAGGTAGAGAGTGGAGAACTAGTATTAAGTGTGGTCTTTATCTTTAAAAATGTTAATAACTTATCATATGGATCATACTTGGAACTTTCATTCATTTGACTATGTCAATTTAACGAATTGTGAAAGAGAATAGCAAGTTCAACTGTGAGTAAACTTAACTACACAAATTGTGAGTTTTTGAGCCTTATTTATTTCTTTTGAGAGAGTCACACACTTGAAGATCTCAGTTGACTGCATTCTTGAGATGATCTAGAACTTGTTTTTGCTACTTTTCGAAACTTATTTTTGGTTTTTGCATCAAAACTTGGAAATGATTAAGGCACCTAAGATTCTATCACCAAAGACAAATAGCCTACCCAACATCAATGATCCACTAGTTGCCCCTTTGAAGCCTATAAAAGCTTTCTTTTTGTAAGACACATCATCATTAACCAAAGACTAGATGAATAGGTCACCTTACCTATATCTATTGAGTTAGTAGAGCAAGAATTGTAAAAGAGATGTGGTATGTCAAGATGAAGGGGATGAAAATATAAAGAAGAGTGGGAGGATTTGTCATAAGAAAAAAATGAAAAGTTGTAAAATGCTGAGTTATGGATGGGGAAAGGTGTTGGTAGAAATAAAGTATAAGCCTGTTATATATGGCCAATACTCTGTGAAAAAAAAAAAAAAAAAATCTCTTAGAATAATACAAGTTGCTCTACTAATTCTTTAGAAATTTTGTATTCCTTTTTCCCTTCATTGCTTAAATCCTCACCCAAGGCCCCATTACAACCTATAAAAGACCTTTTGATCCAAGTAGTGTGCAAATCAATGGTGTGAAGATGTAGTAGCAAGATCAAGCATATGGTTTCATCCAAGTAATGAAAGTTGTCACAAGATCTAACTTGAATGTCCCATGTCAATGAGAGCTATATTTTCTTTGTGAGTGTATGCCATGGTGAAAATTTGGAGTTGAAATATAGTTAAGCTTGCTAACCTTAATCATGATTATGTTGCTTAGGCATTGGCCATACTATTATTTATTCAAGTTAAGTATTCATGTGAATAAGTGATTAACATTTGAATCAAAACTTGTTTAGACCTATCTTAATGCTTATTCTAACCTTGACACCTAATGTAGCAAGTTCTCTGAGGTAAATGTTGGAAGGGTCAAGTTGTTCAAGAGATGCTTGTAGTTCAATTTTGCTTGAGGACAAGCAAAAGCTAAGTTTGGGGGTATTTGATGAACCCAATAATAGTCACATTTAGGAGCAATAATCTTAATGCAATTGGACATTTAAATGCTCTATATGTGGTATTTTACTCTTATTTACTCTTTTCCATAGGAAACAGCCTAAAACAGCAAAACGAAGCAGATTCAGGATTTTGAGGATGACACACAGAAACTGCAGGGCATAAGTCGACTGGTGCTTCCAACAGTCGACTGGACAGAGAGGATGAAGCTACTCGGTACAGTCGATTTACTCCAAAGACAGTCGACTTGACTGATGAATTGCGAATCTACAGATGTCTCGACACAGTCGACTGATCACGAAACCAGTCGACTGGTATTCAGCAGAGTTAAAAGATAAGATAGTTAAAGATCCATCTTCATCTAGATCCAAATTAAGTTATCCAAACCCAGGTTATCTGCGAGTAACAACTTCTCCAACAATCAAAGCTAGAGACCGGGATTGGCAAGTAAGAAGATCATCCTATGAGTGAAGAGATAAGAAATCAGGAACTTGATATTTACAGACAAGGACAAGAGAAACTATAAAAAGAGAGAATCATCTACCATCAAAGGGAGGATCGACCAGCAAGCATCAAGATACCAGCATCAAAGAAGGAGGAGAACAAGTCGACTGCTGATTGGGCTCAATTTCAACATCATACAAATCAGTGTTCTTCTGTTCTTCCTTTTACTTTTTATTTTTATTGTAGAGTCATGAATTCTATTTTATTAATCAATAAAAGTCTTATTATGTGCAACTAATTTCATAGTTGGGTAGATTGAAACCATAGTTATGTAATGTTGATATTCTTTTCAACGCTACTCTATTACTTATTGATTAAACCTGATTGTAGTGATATAGATTTATAATATGAATCAAACTTGTTCAGAAGTTCTTAGAGCAGTCGACTGAGAGTGACAGCAAGTCGACTACCATGCAGAACCTGAGATTATCAAGTTTGCGTATTATAAAACTGAATCTGTTATATGAGCATAGAGACGACCCGTATCTCGTGCCCATAACTTGTAACACAGGAATCTTTAGGGGTTCTTGGTTTAATCAACTTGAAGGATCTAGATCTGATACCAATTTCTAGAACTTTGAGTGTTTGTTCGTTTCCATTGTTCCTATGTTTTCTTTAAGTGCAACTTAGTAGATACCATGCTAAATACTTAAGAAAAGAAACGAATTAGAGTAGATACCATGTCTAATTTTTGGCCTAGGGAAACATTAACTTTAAGGAGTAGATACCATGCCCTTAAAGGAACAAACATGAGTGATTGGAGTAGTATAGAAGGTGACTTAGCATTATTGACTATAGGTGGAAATCAAAGCCCAGCTACTTTAATAGATATTCGTGACTCAAATTGTGATGCTACTTAATTTAGATTTTTATCTCTTTCATTTCCTTTCAATCAGACTTTTAGAACAAACTTCATGATTTGCATTTTTCTTTGTTTTATTGATTAGTGAGTTAAGTACTACAATCTCTGTGGGATCGACCCTTGCTTGTCACTACGCTTCTATAAACGATTCGTACACTTGCAAGATTTTAATTTGTGTCTAGTTTATCTATTTATTTAGATAGCTGGATTGCACAACAGTTTTTGCTCGACGGGATTGATGGTGGAGGAGCGACTGCTCGACGAGAGATTGATGGAGATGAGGGTTTTCGGGAGTTGGGTTTGGAGTTATGTTCCGGTCACCGGAGTTTTTGGAGATGATGTCATTGTTGGACTTGTTGTTGTTGTTTATTGTAGGTGTTTTTATTGAAGAAGGAGGTTGTCGTCGGTGTTGTCTGTTGCCAGAGTTGTTGACGAAGTTGTTGGTGTAGCCACTTGCTGTGGCGGCTAGCATTTATGTTTGAGAAAGGTTGAATACATTAGGGTTTTGGATCCGGCTGTTGTTGACTCTGGTGGCGATTGTTGATGGAGAGGGATTAGGGATTGATTAGAGAGAGGAAGAGGGATGTCGACGGGAGGTGCAGTGATTTCGATGAATCACTCCACCTCGATGATGAGGATAAAATTAATATAGGCCTTATAGGAGTACAGGCTCTAATACCTTGTTAGAATAAGAGATGAGAAGAAATACTTTATTATTAATTATTGATTGAATAAACTGAGTACAATATGTCTCATATATAGAGGAGAAAATGGAAGACTAAACCAATACATTATTTGATATGGGACTAAACTAATCTCTCTCATAATATAATATCTAATATAGATAAATAAGTTTCTGTGCGAAGAACAAATACGACTGAGGAATGATTCGAAGTTTATCAGGGGAAAACGAGTGCAGCTTTAGATGACAGATACAATGGAGATTTGTTGTATGTGTTGAGGATTGTTTTCTAGGATGCCTATTATTTGTAATATACATTATTTTCATTGTGATGAAAGATTAATCGTGGATAGAAAATTAAAAGAATGTGAGGCAGTTTACTTCATTACTGTTGAGCAGATTTGTGTAAAAATAATGCAACTCTCATACACAATTCCAGCTCACATTTCATAATATTTAGCTATATTCTTAATATTATGTGTAATATTGTTCTATGAGTAACACATATATTACACGTACTAATTGTATGGATATCGGACTGTTGGTTGAGTGGATTTAGAACCCAGTACCTAATACTGAATTGTGATAATAATTTAGGTATTCCAATCTTGATACATATCATAAATATCTCAAACACCTTAAACTATGATATTAACCATAATTTTTCTTCCTATTATTCCTCATAATATTTAACAACTGTAATATTAGTTATCACAGACAACCGAAGGATGGTTATGAACTTATTTATGAGCTGTAATGAAACCCCAAAAAACCAGTAAGTCCAACACAGAGCAGAGTAGGATTTTTCGCTATTAATGTTGCTTTTTTTTCTGTGGGGGACCAACAGGTGTGAGTTCTTGTAATTTGTGAAGTGGAAGGGATGGATCTCGACCTTGGCTCGAGTCGGTTCCTGGAGGTCGGCTCGAAAGAGCGGCTGGAAGCTCAGAAGACCGGAGTACCTGCAAAAGGCCTAGAAACACCAGGAGGAATCCCGGCGACAGACCTTCCATCGATCTAGTCAGTCACTGGAAAAGAGACTGAGCAGCTAGGATTCATATGGGGAAAGATTCATTACCTTTGAAAGTGGATAGGGGGTCTGGTATTTATAGGCAGGGGATAGCGGGTATCTGGCCATATTGGGCTGGGTTAAACCCGTTTTCCTGTGGGCCTAAAGTGGTAGAGGGCCTGTTTGACCTGTTGACCTGATGATCTGGGATGAGTTAAATTTGAGGAGATCTGACAGCCCTAATTGGGCCATGTCATCTATACCACATCATAAGCCCCCCACTTTTGGAGGGCTGTGTGAACCAGCCGTGGAGGAGTAGTTTATCTTTGTGAGAAGAGCGGAAGGGAGTGTTTAGCGAAGATGAGATGGAAAGTCCCTGGGAAGTGTTTGGGGGTCGGCGCCGAGCTGAGCATGGTATACGGCTCGATCGAAGTCCGTGCCGAGTGCCAAGCTCAAGGGGTCGGTACCGAGCGTTGAGCCAGAAGGGTCGAGGCTGAGCATGCCGAGCGAGGCACTTTATTAGGGAAAGTGGTGGCAATGGCGATGGTCAAAGTTCATGCTGAGCTCCGAGCATTGGGTCACCGCCGAGCACATTGATTGAGATATTTTATGAGAAAGCTGTGGTGATGCTCGATTGAGGCATTTCATGAGAGCCGTATCGATGCTCGAAGTTCATGCTGAGCTCCGAGCTTGGGGTCGGTGGCGAGCGCTTCAATTGAGGCATATCCTGAGATCCGTATTGATGTTCAAGGTTCATGTCGAGCTCTGAGCATTTAGATGGAGGCATTTCATGAGAAAGCTATATGGGGGCTCGAAGTTCATGCCGAGCTCCGAGCTTGGGGTCGGCACCGAGCTCCTCATTTGAGGCATTTCATGAGGGACAGCTGTGGTAATGCTCGAAGTTCATGCCGATCTCCGAGCTTGGGGTCGGCGCCGAGTGCCTCAATAGAGGCCTTTTGTGAGGGAAAGTTGTATCGCTGCTCACGGTTCATTCCGAGCTCTGAGCGCCTCGATAGAGACATTTTATGAGAGTTGTATCGATGCTCGTGGTTCATTCCGAGCTCCGAGCGCCTCGATGGAGGCATTTCATGCGAAAGCTGTGTGGAGGCTCGGAGTTCATGCCGAGCTCTGAGCTTGAGGTCGGCGACGAGCACCTCGATTGAGGCATTTTATGAGAAAGCTATGGTGATGCTCGAAGTTCATGCCGAGCTCCGAGCTTGGGGTCGGCGCCGAGTGCCTCGATTGAGGAATTTACTGAGAGCCGTATCGATGCTCGAAGTTCATTCCGAGCAACGAGATCTAAGCGCCTTGGTAGAGGCATTTTATGAGAGCTGTATCGATGCTCGCAGTTCATTTCAAGCTCTAAGCACCTTGATGGAAGGATTTTGTAAGAAATCTGTGTCGGTGCTCGAGATCCATGCCGAGTGTCGAGCCAAATGGACTTGCTTTTGAGAAAATCTTGTGGAAATGCTAGGTGCTTGCTCGAGATCCATGCCGAGCGTCAGGCCAGATGGCCTTGTGCTGTGAGGCAAAGAGGTAATTTTTTTGGAAAAGCTAGGTTCCTACTCAAGATCCATGCCGAGCGTCGAGCCGTATGGACTTGCACTGTGAGGCAATTTTGTGGAAAAGCTAGGTGCCTACCCATGATCCATGCCAAGCGTCGAGTCAGATGGACTTGTCGACTAACCAAAGTCTTAACTTGGTGTTTGACATGTCCGAGGTGCACGACGAGGCCCGAGCGTTTGGGACTTAGAGAGAAGTTGGCCTTTTGGAGAAATTGGGCCGCATGTGGGCCACTAATGTGGTGACATGTGTAATGATGACGTCATGTTTTTTGAATTTCGAGGAGTCGCTGGTTTCACTATATATCCCCCACCCCTCTTATCACGCCCCACTTCCCAAAAATATGGAATACGAGTACATGACATTGGCCCAGCGAATGACTAACGTCACCCATACGCTATTTATCCGATCAACTCAATAATATAATCAGTACAGAACAATTGCGCAGAAAATAATAATAATCTCATGAACAATAATACTTGGAATGAAACAATATAAAATATCTAAAAACAATAATAATCCAACAACTGGAAACAAATAATAGCAATATTCGGGTCAAAAGCCCATAATACAATGAAATAACAATAGTTCAATGATTAAGTCTTCATGACAAAACAATAATTTATTAAGCGGCGATGCTGTCAATTCCTTCACCAATGTTGTTCTTCCAATCCATCAGGCAATTTTCCATCAACACCTGTAAACACTTCATCTAAAAAGGGGAGAAAAATTGTCCTTAGAGCAAGTCATGGACAGCAAGTAGAGAAACTAGGGAACAATGGAATAACGGTATAATAATGAATTCAATTGATCATTAGGAGTCAATAACATGGAACAATAATCAATAATCAATATCATGATAATCGATGCAATGGCTATAAACAATGATTCAATATTTGATAACAATATTCAATGAACAATAACAATAACACTTAGCTAATATTCGATATCAATAGAACAATGATGAACAATATGCAGTGTCGATGTTGTGTCAATCCTTATGTCTATTAATCATTTTAATCCTAACTAATGCACGTACTACTGTGTCACATATGTTCCATACCACAGGTTCGATGCATACAATCAATTTCGTTTAGACTAAGTGGTGAATTCTATAGATCATGTGTTGTCACGCCCCGCTTCTCAAAAATACGGAATACGAGCATGTAACAAAAGCCCAACGAATAATTTTCATTATCCATAAGCTGTTCAGGAATTCTTTACAATATACCACAGGAATAATCAGAGTCGGAAGCAAAAGTATCAACCAACAGGCATAATTGAAACAAGATACCAACAAAAATTACTCGAAAACCAAATACAATAATCTCCAAATAATCAGGTTCTGAACAAGTCAAATATTCTGGGTCACATCACCCAAATACAAATAAATATTCAAGTCATCAAGCACATTTTATTCAAGTTCAAGCAACAGATAATAATAATAATAAAGCAGGAACTCCAGCACTAATACATCATCTTGCCAATACCATCTGGCAGTCGTCCATCCTGATCTGCAATTAGTAAATTTACAGGAGAAGGAAAGAGAAAAACAAGTACCCGTCAATTGCAAGTTACGGGTCACAAATAATGTAGGATACAGGCACATGGAAAAATTAACTAGCAACATGGTATACGTGTGATGTCAACATAAACAACTAGCATGGTAATGTGATCAAAGGTAAATAGCATGAATCAAGTGTCAAGTAAACAGGTAAACATGTAATAGGTAACAGGCAACAGGTAAACAAGTAAACAGGTAAACAGATAATCAGGTAACATGTAACAGGTACAGGTAACAGGTAAACATGTAATCATGTAACAGGATTATCATGTAATCATGTAACAAGATAATCAGATTTATGTCATGTCAAGTCTTGTATTATTACTATCTAGGTAGCACTTCATGCATCCCGGTTTTTACTACATGGTTGCTACAACAAACAGTTTTGCTTTAGATTTCATAGTGGAGTCCATAAGGCAGTGTACTTAGGTACAGAAAATAGGAATAACAGGAACAGGTAGGACCTAGTGGTTCTCTTCTAAGTACACCTTCCTAAGGAAAGTATGCAGTCAGGTACAGGAAACAGGCATAACCTAGTGGTTATCTTCTGAGTACATCTTCCTATAGGAAAGCATGCAATCAGGTACAGGTAAACAGGATCATTAATCATGTAGTCATGAACACGTAACAGGCAGGCAGGACACAGGTCCTCTTCTAAGTACACGTTTCTATATTTTCCACTACTAGATCTTTCCTTTAAACCCTGGCTTGGTCATTTATTATTATAATCAGACATGCAAGTATGTATAGCAAAACAAAGCAAAGATAACAGGATATAAACATGTATCAGTTTCAGGGCGCAAGATAACAAATATAGGTACAAGATATCACATAACAGGGTAAAATAACTGGTTTTTCTAATTCAGGACAGCAAGACAGTGTTGTACTAAAATAGTGATTCCCGCCACTACAAACATCCAAATCTGGATCCGTCAATGGATCTGGAAAATAGACTTCCACAAGAATCCAACGAGTATAAATAAGTTATATAGTAATTCACAACATCACAACTCAAAATAGGTTTAAATTCAGAAAACATGTTCAGTCATAAATCAGGAAAATAAATTCTCAGTCAAGTAAACTACATCAAAACCTCTCAAATAAATTCAGGAAAATTTTGGTGTATTTCCCTATATGTCTAGCATCAAAATATAAAGTTTCATAATATTTTAGTAAAATTAGTTCAGTCATCAAAAATAAGAAAAACATCAAGAAACGACACTTTGGAAAATCTGAAAGTCCCAACACTGCTGTACGAAAACTGAAGTATCTCGCAACCAGTGAAACAAAATTCAAATCCACCAAAGGGAGATGAAAATAGATAAAATAAAATAACTTTCATATTTTACAAACAGTTTTCATATATTATAAGGAATCATAGTGAAAATAGGGTTCTTTACAGAACACCGAGCAAAATACAGCACAAATAGATTTTAGAAACAAGCATGAAACATCACATAAAACTTATCAATAAAATTCACCAAATTTCTGGGTAATCCCTAACTTAATAAAGAAATACTGACCAAAGTTTCAAATCAAAATAATATGTATAGCATGGTTCTTGAAAATATTTTGTTATCAAAATTACTGAAAACAAAATCTAGAAAAAATCGACACCTCTGTACTAAAACAGTCATAACTCAGTCATACCAAATCAAAATCAAGCAAGTTCAGAGGGGTTTGAAAATAGACGAAATTATCTAAAACTCATCTTTTATACCGAAATCAAGATACTGACTGTAATACAGTTGAAAACAGCAAATGGAACAGAACAGTGCCAAAAATACAGATTTTTTCCCTTCAACAAAATCAACCTAGATTCAAGAAAATTGATCCAAACACATCCAAACTTAAAATAAAGTCTACCAAGTGTTTAAACATCAAGAATTATGGTTATTAACATGTCCACACCAAATATATCTCATGGGTCTTAACCAAAACACAAGTCTGCACACAAATCTCACATACATGTTCAAAATAAAGAATCGGGCGAATTCTAGGTTAAATCATGTCAAGATTTTGTCGTGAGTCATTCTATGGTCATCTTTTCACAATAGAGACAAAGCCCATCAAGGAAAACACAAACAAGAGTTGTCTCTAGACCTAACTACACTATAGGTGAACTTTTTGACTTGTATCAAACAAATGAATTGGAGTACAAGTTATTTGCCTTAATTGGGGATGAAGAACGATGCCAACGAGATAAGAAGCAAAACTCACGAACGAAAATTCACTAATCCGTGAATCCAAGCAACACAAGCGAGAATTTCCATACGAACGAAACTTCTTAAAGCGTGAGACGATCAAAGAGGCTAGCAACCACTTTGAGAACACCACGAAGAGAGTTGGGGGCTTGATTGTGCAAGAGTTGATGGTGGTGGTGTGGTGATTGTTCGGCAATGGAGGAAAGGAGGGGCTCGGGTATGGAGATGGCCGGAGGTGGAGAGTAGGCCGGAGCTAGGGGCTGTCGGCCTGGTGTGGGATGAGGGCAGGCCGGAGGTGTGTAGGTCAGGTTGGGTAACAACCGGGAGAAGGAGAGAGAGAGTTGGAAAGGAGGCCGGGATTTAGAGGGAGAGAGAATTAGGGTTAGGGTTAGGGTTAGGGTTTAGATGAGAGAGGGTTTATATATAGGATTAGGATGTGGGTTAATGGGTTAATGGGTATTAGGAGTAATATTAGGTTTACAAATGGGTTTTGGATATTGGGTCAAATAAGAATAGAAATGCAATTAGGATTGGGAGTTTATTTGGCTATGAAAACTTATTAGGGATCAAATTAATAGGAGTGGGCAAAAGACCATCAAAACACCACCACAACACCACAAAAAATAAAAATAAAGATAACGAGACCAAAAATGAGAGAAAGACCAACAAAGCGAAAAACGAGACAAAAGAGACAATCAATCACACACGAGGAGCTCAAAATGAAATAAAATGAATATATATTGAAAACAAATCCAATATACGGTTCAGAAAATACAAGAGAGATAAAATACACTAAAATGAAAAATACACTCCAACAAATACACAAAAATGAAAAACAGGGGTTACATGTGTCGGTACGATAATCACTGATATGATAACAATATTGTTGCAGATTCATTATAATGATACACTGATACACTGATTCACTAATTCACGAGTTCACGAGTTCACGAGTTCATGGGTTCACGGGTTCACGAGTACACGCGTTCATGACACAAAAGATTGGGGTGCCATAGTTAGCGCTCCACAATCAATCGATAAACACTGGCCGATACAGTCACTATATTATTCACTACTCAAGTCATTCCCTTAAACCCTAGCTTGTTAATTATTTTATTAATGCAACAATATAATATGCAATTCGAGATATTGGATGAACAATAATAACAATAGAGGGACAATAAGGTGATAACATGAAGTAGGGCAATTAGAATGATGACAATAGGACACTAGGATCATGAAATGCAACATACACACTTCGATTCATGCAATACTATGATGTAGGATTAATTAAACTATTAAAAACTGGAATATAAAACTTTGGATAGCAAGAGTGGTCTGTACAAAAATACAATTTTTTGCTATTTCAGAAATCGATAACTGAATCCGTCAGAAATTCTAGAAAATAGACTTTCACATGGTTCCAACGCATATTTAAAGTTCAAAATCCAACAACAGTAGCTAGGTCAATCACACAATTCTTTATAGATTTCGTGTTCAGGCAGAATTTCGACATCATGTTATTTTACTTTAGAATCAGTAAAAACTCAATATTAAATTTATCAAAAATATTTTCTAGACTCCTAAACATGATTATTAACAATCTGAAAATTATCAGAGCAAAATTTTAACATTTGATCAGCCTTTTACTGTTTAAACATGAAATGTACAGTAATCTGAGAATCTGGAATTAAAAACACAACTGTAGTAAAACGAGCACAACTTTTGCTACACAATTCGGAATTCAAAAATTCAAGATGTTCTGGAAACTAGAAATATAAGGATACAATTCTCATTCAGAAAGTAATTCATTTTAAGATCATTTACTGGTTCAAAAATAGCAGTCAACATACAGGCCAGTAAGCAAGATACAGATTTTAGGGTATTTCCATGAAATAAATTAATTTAAACATGATGGGTATCAATTCTACTAGTCAATAAGTTATATAATCAGTATGATGAGTGTCAAAACATGATAATTAAAATTAGAACACATACATACACTAATTTATCATCAATCAACCATCAATCGATCAAACAACATACAACCTAGCAATTGTCTCTACAATAATTAATCGTGTTATCAGATACATGAAAATTCCCTATCATCAATACTATATGATGTATGCAAGATTCGATATATTTTTTTGGAGTCAAAGTGGCACGATGTCATGAATATTGGGGTTAGCTCATGTAAACCCTCAATAGACCCAACGAAGGAGAAGAACAATGTATAATACGATAACAAGGGATCTACTTGCAAGAGTTTCAACAAAACTTGAATTTGATACAATTAACAATTCAAGAGGACAATGACTTGCCTGTTGGACGACGAAATTGAATACCAAGAATAACGGGATAAGGATCCCGAAGCAATGAACCTACGAACACACATGAATTAATATGTATATACAACGTGCAACGAAATCGAAGCAACAAAAAAACAAGAAAGCAACGACGGCTAGGGGGCAACAATCGATGGCCTGGCTGTGGTAGCGAACTCGACGGCGGGGCAGTGGACGGTAGCACTGATGTCGATGGAGGAGGACAGTGGGGTGGTTCGAGTGGATGAGGGCAGCGGCTGTCGTCGATTGGGAACAATGAAGCAAGGGGGGTCGACGGGATCTGGGCTCTAGCGAAGGGCGGCGACGGGGAGAATGGGGGGGTCTTCGGTGGTTGCGGCTGAGGAGGGGCGTCGACGACGAGGAGCGACGGAGAGGACGCCAGAGAAGGTGAACGGGAATTTTTGCTGATAGGTTTGAGCGGGGAAAGAGAAATCAGGAGGAGAAAGAAAGAGGAGAGAGGAGAAAAATTGTGACGGCTACAAATTTTTATTTTTTGGGTTTTTAGGGCTTGTATTAGGGCTGTGATGGCTACAAATTTTTATTTTTTGGGTTTTTAGGGTTTGTATTAGGGTTGTATTTATAGAATACAAGTAGATTATTGGGTTAATGGGTTAGGATCCAACAATAGTGGGTTTGGGTTGAGAACAAAACTGCAATTGGGTTTTAGGGTTCAATAAGAGATGGGTTTGAAGGCAATAGGGTTTAAATAAAATATCCACAATCCAATAAAATGAGATCCACAAGATAGATAGCCCAATAAAAGAGAAAATAGCTCATGAATCAAAAACTTAAATCCAATTAGATAAATAAAGAATACAATTGAAAGAATATGAATTGGACTTGAAAATAAATTGGGGTTTATCATGAAATCATATCAAATAAAATAATTAAATAGATGAATTTTACATAGATAATCAAGAAATAACAATTAATTATCATAATTATAAAAATAACAAAATCATACAACAAAATAATATTCGGGCTTAACAATTTCATTAAAATAATCCAATAATAATAATATATTTGTTTGGGCTCAAATGTAAATATCCGATAAATAAGTTATAGAAAATAAGATCAGAATACACCACTATTCGAAATGGATAAGATTTTCAATAAGAAAATACTTTAATAAAAGATCTTAAACGAATTTACCATAAAATGAATTTATAAAAATCAAATTATAGAAAATACAAAGAAAATACCTATTAGCGGAAATGGGGGTTACACCTCTCCTCATTTTTCACCTTTGCTTTCTTTCTCCAAGTTCCCAAGTTCTCTCCTAGTGCAGTTCAGTCACCGGCGGCGAGTTTTTCCGACAACTTCTCGGTATTTCAAATAGGTTAGTTTCTTTTCATTATGTCGAGGGCTTGGTCTCATTCGTTCGCCACTACCTTAGATCGGGACGATGGCCCACGTCTCTCCGATTCAACATCTTGGGAATCAGTGGAGAGGGTTTATGAAGTCACGCTGCTCCGCAATAGGAAACCCTTCGTAGTAGAGTCGAGCGACTCAAAAGGGAACGTGCACACTGCAGAGGGTAACGGGGAGGAGGTTGTTGGTAGTGTGGAGGAGGATGAGCAGATTGAGGGAGAGGGGGATGATGAGGAGGTCAAATTCATCGAGGGGGACGAGGAAGGAGGGGACGACGCATCGGTAGAGGAAGACAATCTATGCCCTTTGGTGATGCCCTCTTCCCTGAAGGGTCGTCATGTCCGACAGAGGAAAACAAAGTGGATCCTACCAAACAGACCAGACGAGACAGCTCCTGATGTCAGACTCGATGTCCCGTTCAGCCGGGCTCCATCAGAATGTACCCGGATGATGTTGAGGAGTTAGTTCGATACGAGGGTGGTGGTGATGACGATGTGCAGTCGTCCTTTCCCGGTAGCCAGAAAATATCTATGGACAAAATGCCAACTGTACTGATAGCGAACGATCTTCCGGTTATCCGAGCCAACTGCTTCATTGGTCAGGAATACGAGCTACTGATCCCCCAGCTCTAGGCTCTACCCTACAAACAACTTGGCTCCCTGCTTCTGCATGTTTCCGAAGGACACTTTTTGCTCGGGCATCTGATCTGGGCATCGTTCTGAACTGGGCCGATTGCCACTCCACCCGTTTATTAAGAAGGTTTGGAACTGGGCATCGTTGAGTCCAATGAAATATGGGCCTAACTCTTGGAAGCAGCTCGTGTGCTTCATGCTTCTTTGCGAGGAGAGGGACGTTCCCCTGAGGATGAAATACTTCCGAGCGATCTTCGACATTAGCTCGTTAGGCGAGTACAAAGGGATTTACGACATCTTACCACGCTGAGGGAGGAGGGTTGTAAACAGGCATCTGGACTCCATTAAAGGGTGGAAGGGAAAATATTTTATCGTTCGGAGCCTGACTCCCTGGGTGATACCCACGACTTGGAGATTTTATAAGCCCAACCTTAAGGGCCCCGTAAGTAGGATTTGACGGCCGAGGATTGGGCAGACATTGAGCGGATATGTTTGGGTAACAGCATTGGTTGGCCGAATGTGACGAAGAGGCATCTTGCTCAGATCAGACTGAACCCCACTCCTTTCAGTATGTCTTTTATCTAATTTTCCTTCAAGTGTTTTCCCTCGTCTCATGAGCTTCTCTTTTTTGCAGATATGGACTCCTCAGAGATCGCTGAGAGGGGGGTGCCCCCATCCCCCCCGGAGGAACCTCCCTACTCGATGCCAAAAAAGCAGAAGGCCTCCAAGTCAGGCCCAAGCTCCAGTAGCCAGAGAGTTACGGAAGTGGAGAAGAGCGACCTCCCCCCCCCCCCCCTCGCTCCATCAGCTGAGTAGATCATAGGCGAGGCGGGGCTTCAACCATGGGCCTCGGACTAGGTCATTAGGGTTGGGGACATCTTGTCAGATGGTCCCGTAGCCATCGAAGTGATCAAGAAGCTCGCCCCACCTCGGGACCGGAAAGCCCGGGACTGCAACATCGTCGAGTCCTGCTACATGAAGTGGGCTCTAGGGAGCATGCAGGTAACTTTCGTTCTGTAATGAATCTTTTGTAGCTTGTTTGTTGTATAATATTTTTTGTATTTTGTCTAAATCTGATTTCCTCGGCTATAGGCCTGCGTGGAGGGCGCTCAGCTGATGAAGCTGCATGAGCAGGAACTGAGGAAGGAGGTGAGGAACGCTCAGCGCTATGAGTAGGAGATGAAGAACCTCAAGCTAGCATGACGGCGATCGAGGGCCGCAACCAGGCCCTTCAAGCCGAGCTGGCTAACCAGGTCAATGCCCACATGAAGCAGATGACCGAACTGAGGAAAGAGGCCGAGAAGCAAGTAAGGAAGGTTAAGCAGGCCGAGATGGATAAATTCTTTGAGGCCCAGGACGTAGTCTACGCCCTAGCGATCCGGCACGTTAAGTACTACCACTTGAGGTTAGATCAGTTACATTATGACATGGACCTGCTCGAACACCAGAAGACTCTTAGGGGTGGTGGTGACGACGACACTGCGGCGGCCGACCCCAATGCTCAGCTGCCTGCCGAGGAAGAGGTTGGCCAGCAGTAGTATTTGTTATTTTCCTTTCCTCCTTTTTTTGTTCGTATTTTTGTAGTTGCCAACGGTGACTGGCCACAGCATTTTCGTACACACTTTTTGAGTAGTGAAAAGAGTTTTTGCCGGCACTTCTGCTCAGTGGCAGTCGTCTGAATCTTTTCTTCATAAGGTTATTGTGGAGAAGGAGTTTGAGGTACAACGGTATAAGATAATGCTTGGGATGTTCGAATTCCAATCCGTCTCTTTTGGGAGCGCTTGCCCTTCTGCCAAAGCTTCGTTGCCGACCCCAAAAATTGGGTTGGCGAGGCATTATGACGGACAAAGCTCGGTCGCAGGTGTGTCTACCTTGGCGGTACCGGGCGATCCGGTGGAGGACCCAACTCGCTCGGCTGGCCTTGAACTTTCCTGTATCAACCCTGCAGCTCCGATACAGAAGCCCTAGGCCAATTGTGAACAATGTAATAAAGTCTTCCCTTGTAACAATGCATTTTCTTTAGTTGAAATAATAATAGAATATGATTGTGTTGCTTTGATTGGTTCTTTTGCCATGCGATTACTTCCGATCTCCGAGGATAGGCCTTCGGCGTCCGGGCCGAGGGGAAGTTTGAGCCAAAGGGTGATGACCAGGTTTGAGGAATCCTGAACGCCTGGCAATGGAGGACATTTCGTCTTCCAATGTCATAAATGTCTATCAGACGTTTCGACTTTCCATGTCATAAATGCGCATCACCTGAGGGCTATATAACCCCCCCCCCCCCAATTAGATCATTCCTCACTTCACCGTGAGCTTCCATCACTGGTGGCTCTCCTACTACCCTCTGACAATTAGGGGTAACGGTGATAAATGATATTTTATCCCTAGTTTTCTACGGGTGAAAGGGGGTCGACTCGGAATGTGAGGCTTGAGGCATTCGCCAAAGGCGAGTGTCAAAAATAAAAATCTTTTCCAAGGGATCCTGTGACTGGTGGCTCTCCTACCACCTACGGACAGTTAGAGGTAGCGGCGATGAAGGCTGCTCTACCCCTGGCTGTCGGGGGGTGAAAGGGGGGTCAGCTAAGAACATGGGGCTCGAGGCGCTTGCCACATGCGAGTGTGCCCAAAATGAAAATCTTGTCTGAGGGCTCCAATGACCGGTGGCTCTCCTACTTCCCACTGACAGTTAAGGGGAGCGGTGGTGATAGCTGCACTACCCCTGGCTATCAGCGGGTGAAATGGGGGTCAGCTTGGTGTACGGAGCTCGGAGGTCCTCGCTGTGGGTGAGGACTGCAAATCAAACTGAAACTTTGGGTAAGTGGTGAGTTGACGTATGTGCTGAGGGGCGAGGTCATAGGTAGCCAAAGTCCAAGCCAAGGGGCTAGGACTTGAGGGATTGAAAAATCCCTCATAGGTGGTTGAAGTCATGCCGAGCGGTGAGGGCATTTGTAGCCGAAGTCCGAGCCGATAGGCTAGGACTTGAGGGGTTAAAGAATCCCTCATAGGTGGTCGAAGTCCATGCCGAGCGGCGAGGGCGTTAGTAGCCGAAGTCCGAGCCGATAGGCTAGGACTTGAGGGGTTGAAGAATCCCTCATAGGTGGTCAAAGTCCATGCCGAGTAGCGAGGACGTTAGTAGATGAGGTCCGAGCCGAGGGGCTAGGACTTGAGGGATTGAGAAATCCCTCATAGGTGGTCGAAGTCCATGCCGAGCGGCAGGGACATTAGTAGCTGATGTCCGAGCCGAGGAGCTAGGACTTGAGGGATTGAGAAATCCCTCGTAGGTGGTCGAAGTCCATGCCGAGGGGCGTGGACGTGAGGGATTGAAAAATCCCTCGTAGGTGGTCGAAGTCCATGCGGAGCGGTGAGGACGTTAGTAGTCGAAGTCCCAGCCGAGGGGCTATTGTGACTTGAGGGATTGAAGAGTTCCTTATAGGTGGTCGAAGTCTAAGCAGAGCGGCAAGGATGTTAGTAGTCGATGTCCGAGCCAAGGGGCTAGGACTTGAGGGATTGAGAAATCCCTCGTAGGTGGTCGAAGTCCATGCTGAGCGGCTAGAACGTTAGTAGCCGAGGGGCTAGGACTTGAGGGATTGAGAAATCCATCGTAGGTGGTCTAAGTCCATGCCGAAGGCAAAGGATGTGAGGGATTGAGAAATCCCTCATAGGTAGTCGAATTCCATGCCGAGTGGTGAGGACATTAGTAGTCATAGTCCCAGCCGAGGTGCTATTGCTACTTAAGGGATTGAACAGTCCTTCATAGGTGGTCGAAGTCCAAGCTGAGCGGCGAGGACGTGAGGGATTGAATAATCCCTTATAGGTGGTCAAAGTCCATGCCGAGCGACGAGGACATTAGTAACCGAGGTCGCAAGGACTTAAGTATGAGGGATTGAGAAATCCCTTATAGGTGGTCAAAGTCCAAGCCGAGCGGCGAGGACGTAAGGGATTGAAGATTCCTCGTAGGTGGTCGAAGTCCATGCCGAGTGGCAAGGACGTTAGTAACCAAGGTCCGAGCTGAGGGACAAGGACTTGAGTATGAGGGATTGAGAAATCCCTCATAGGTGGTCGAAGTCCAAGCCGAGCGGTGAGGACGTGAGGGATTGAAGAATCCCTCTTAAGCGGTCGAAATCCATGCCGAGCGGTGAGGACGTTATTATCCGAGGTCCAAGCCGAGGGGCAAGGACTTGAGGGATTGAGAAATTCCTTATGGGTGGTCCAAGTCCGTGTCAAGCGGCGAGGACGTGAGCGACTCAGAAATCCACAAACTTTGATGTGTTAAACAAAATCACCTGCCTTTATATCATGTTGGTTTATTTATTAGAAAATTGGCACGTAGCACCCATTATAATAGTGGACGCTCCCTCACTTTCCTTCTTGAAACTTAATGAGGTGCTCCGCGTGCAGGGCCTCCTTACCATCCCACCCCTTAGGTCTTCAAGTGGTAAGTACCAGGATGTACCACTAGGGAAACCTTATACGGGCCTTCCCAATTGGGGGAGAGCTTGCCTCTAGCTGTGGGCTGGGAGATTGCTAGCTTTCTGAGTACGAGGTCCCCTTCCTTGATATTGGTCGGGCGGAATTTCTTGTCGTAAAGCCTCTCAAACTCACTGCTGATATATGGCCCGCCGGATGGTGGATCTTTCCCGGACTTCGTCAATGAGGTCCAGGTTCGCCCTGAGGTCGCTTGAGTTTGATTCCTCGTTGAAGCCCATGTACCTGGGCGAGGGGAGGTCGACTTCCAGAGGGATGACCGCCTCGGTCCCGTATGCCAGGTTAAACGAGGACTCGCCGATCGGGATTCTCTTAGTAGTCGGGTATGACCAGAGGACGCTTGATAACTTTTCAACCCATAGACCCTTGGAGGATTGGTCCAACTGCTTTTTGAGACCATCGAGAATTTGTCGTTTGGTGTTTTTCGCTTGGTCGTTTGATTGTGGGTGAGAGATTGAAGAGAAGCATGTTGAATGAATAGGTCATCACAAAACTTGCAAAAAAATTTCCAACGAATTGAGTTCCGTTATCGGTGAATAGCACGTGCGGAATCCCGAACCGACAGATGATGTGCTTCCAGAAGAATTGTTGGGCTTGATGCTCCGTGATAGTGGCTAGGAGTTCCGCCTTGACCTACTTGGTGAAGTAGTCGACAGCCACGATGAGGAATCGCCTTTGGCCAGTAGCTTATGGAAAGGGGCTGGCCAGGTCCATCCCCCACATGGTGAAGGGGTAAGGCTAGAAAGCGACTTCAGTTCGGCTTGAGGCGAGCGTCTAATGGGAGAGAATCTTAAGCAGGGGCAGCACCCTTGGAGTTTGCAGTAGGAGATCATGTATTCCTTAAGGTATCACCGTGGAGTGGCATTATCCGGTTTGGATGTGGAGGCAAGCTAAGCCCCAGGTTCATCGGGCTATTCGATATTGTGGAACGAGTAGGCAAGTTGGCCTATCGACTTGCATTGCCACCGGCTCTATCTGGGGTGCATGATGTCTTTCATGTCTCCCAACTCAGGAGATACATCAAGGATGAGAGCCACGTGATCGACTATTCAGAGTTATCTGTGCAGCCAGATCTGTCTTGTGAGATTCCGCCAGTTACTATCTTGGACAGGCGAGAGAAAGTGCTGAAGAACAAGGTTATTAAGTTGGTTCGGATTTCTTGGAATCCTTACTCGCCGGGTGAGTCAACTTGGAAACTGGATGAGGAAATCCAGAAGAAGTTTCCCCATTTGTTTGAGTAGTCTCCTTGTTTTCTTATCTTTTGGGGTTGCCCTATGTACCACTTGTGTAGCGCCCCAATTTCCAATATTGGGAAAACCGAGACACGAGCCAAGATCTTTTCTTCAATTAGTCACAATACACAGAAAAACAGAAGAATTTAAAACTTTTTATTCAACACCCAATGTATTACAAGTCTGAACATTATACAACTGCAATACATTACAATAGAGTTACAATATTACTTTTACATTTCCAAGTATTACAACCTTCAACATCTTACATCAGAGTACTTTCCAACTAATAGATGATCAACACACATTTTACAGCGAAACTAAATACGACATTGACTCCTTGCTTTCCTTGCCTTGAGTCCTCCTGAATCTCGCCCTTGTACTTCGGCGATCCAATACCTATGGAAGTGGGGACGTCAGTATTCACTGACGCTTAAAGGCTGATATCAAAGCAGCGAATCTCCCAAACAACATACAAAATATGGCAATGGTGTTGGTGTAGTTTAAGTGTTCGTGAGTGCTATGACTAGACTCTAATGCGATATTTAAATAGAACTAGGATGCTTCCTATTCTAATGTCAGCGAGTCTCCGAAGCAACATGCAGCCCATACTACATGCGACCCCATCTTAAGCCATTTCTCCATATATAGGGATTTGAACCCGCGTTATGAATTCTAATTGTACACAACCTGTTTCTGACACCTACACGTGACTAATTGAGGTTGCAGACGTGGTCAAGTCCCACTAATGCAGTCCGCCAGTGGTGTCTATGTTCGCCACTGCTACCCGGCTAACCGGACCTCACTAAAAAATAGATGAACCCAATGTATCGGGCGTCGTTCCACAAACCAAAATCATAGGGTCTCGCAAGCGTAGGGCAGCGCGAAGCCTGCCCTGTGGCACCCTCTGGGGTCTCGCAAGCGCAGGACTGCACAATGCATCCTGTAGCACCCCCAGCCACGGCACTTCAGGAATTAACAGCGCGAGATACGCAACCCGTGTCCTCAACTTGTGAGACGGCACCGTACGTATCCCTTTGACAGGAAGGCGCAACCCAATAACACCACCTAGTCTGCCTCCAGAGACGAGTGAGTCGTAAGGTGTCCCCTACAACCGACTCCTCTCTTCCGGCAAAGGGTTTAAGTAATGATCTTTATAAGTCACTATCCTAATAATGTCCCTAACCCTGAACACTCCTAGGGAGGACAATATTATAACCACAACATGCTAGGCCTTAATTTAGACTTTGCAAGACAACTCTACTAGGCTGCTCAACCTAGACTTCCCAGAACCCTTCGGGATCCAGTTCCTGGTCCATCGATCCAAGACCTCGGCCGTGTGAATATACATGCATGCCGCTACCCTAAACTTGGATTCCGTCTATACTCTGCTCCTCGATCAACCTACACTGGTTAAGATTCGACGGTACACAAGGAGTGACTCTTCCACAGTTCCTTAGGGTAGAAAACATATGTCTTGATGGTCGATAGCCCCTAGGGTGGTAATATCACCCTAGACGAGCACAACGAACAGTGTATTAGCTAACAAGTTATATACGAGTAACAACCACATACGAGCTAATAAGCTACGTATGAACTACGTATGAAACAATAGCTACCTTCAAGCCAGGCGGGCCTCGTAGGAGATAACAACGTACATACCAGCCAAATAAGCCGCGTATGAGACCAACAGCTACGCACGGGCCGGTCGAGCTGCGTACGAGACAACAACCTACATACGAGCCAAATAAACTACGTATGAGACCCACAGCTACATACGGGCCAGTCGAGCCACGTACGAGCACAGCCATATGCAAACAACCATACAGGTAATCAATCCTAGGAGCAACCAAACGTGCTTACTAGCAAACTTGATTTTCTATTATTAGAAGCAACAGAAGAATCTACTAATGGTCTATGATCGGTATTCTACCAATGAGAAACCGAAGGCAACATAACAATCAAACTAACTATTACTAGTGGTCTTCCAAATCCTTATTACTTCAACCTATAGTACTTTAAGCATGGCATACAATTGCAAGTATCTTCCTACGACGATCTAATTATGGTACATAACATGACCACCTACCATAACACTCCTACAATGTTCTAAACATGGTAGGTTAATTAAACATCAATCCTACAACATTATAAGCATGTATAATGATTCCTACTACAATCTAAGTATAGATAAATGAATCTAGCATGGTATATGCTTTCCTACAATCATCTAAGCATAGATAAATTAATCTAGCATGGTATATGCTTTCCTACAATTATCTAAGCATAGATAAATTAATCTAGCATGGTATACTACCTCCCTACAATCATCTAAGCATAGATAAATTAATCTAGCATGGTATATGCTTTCCTACAATTATCTAAGCATAGATAAATTAATCTAACATGGTATACTACTTTCCTACAATCATCTAAGCATAGATAAATTAATCTAGCATGGTATACTACTTTCCTACAATCATCTAAGCATGAATCTTACTAAGCATGAATAACTACTAAGCATGAATATCTTACTAAGCATGGATAACTACTAGTATGAACATACAACATTCCTACGTATATATATACATACTTCTAAACATGGTAAGTAATTTTAGCATTTATCCTACAACATTCTAAGCATGAATATCATCCCTAAACATGATAGGAATTTTTAGAATAAATCCTACAACATCCTAAGCATGAATATCATCCCTAAACATGATAGGAATTTTTAGAATAAATCCTACAACATCCTAAGCATGTATGTCTACTAACCGAGCATGAACAACAATCTAACATGGTGCATGATTTTTTTCCTACAACTATCTAGGCATGATACTTACTTCAAAACATCCATTTAATGCTCATATGCATCTACTATAATTTAATAAAACACAACATCTACTATAACATAACATCTACTACCACTTCCATAAAAACATAAACCTTTTCTACAAATTTATGTAGACATCTACTATGACCATTTTATTTGGAACATACACATCTACTACTACTACTTTATTTAACCATAAGTGTCTACCAAAATTCACATAACATCTATAACTACTTCATTTTAATATCTACTACTACTACTTTATTTAACCATAATACCACTACTTTATTTAAGCATAATACTACTACTTTATTTCAACATACTACTACTACTTTACTTAAACATACTACTACTATTTTATTTAAATATACTACTACCATTTTATTTTAACTTGAACATAAACATCTACACTACTTCTTTTAATCATCTACTACTACTACTACTACTTTATTTTAATATACTACTACTTAAATGTCTACTAGTCTTTATTAGCACTTATTTATTACTAGTGATCATAAAAATAGATCTTTTTATTCATTCTACAACTAGTGATTTAAGTTAGTTTCTTTTTCATAATAGAATTAACCTCCACAAGGGTTTCTTTCTTTCTTAAGACTAAAAAAAGAACAAACAACAACGAAATAAAGTAAGAGCCTTCTATTTTAGTCCAACCATCATATGCTTATCTTTTTAGTCCAAGTTCAATACAAGTCCTACAACCAAAAATGGTTGTATAAAAGGTTCATATGCTTTGTGCATGAGTTCACATCAAGTCCTACAACCCCAAACGATTGTATGTACAAGTCCATATGCCTTATGTCATTTTAGTCCATTTAACAAACACAAAACAACTTACTACTACTATAAAGATTCAATCTTTAGGTGTATTTAGCACTACCATTTGTTTCTTTTCTTTTCATGTGGTTATTACCTTTAACATTTACAAACATACAAATAAGAACCACATACACAATACTATCACAACAACCATCCCAAAAAGAACCAAAGAAAACAAAACAAGGAGGATAAGAAGAAGAAGTCAAAACAACAATACAAACAAACAAAAAAACAAAAGAGAAACCCCTACCTTGTTCTACTTGTAGGAAGGACTAGCTAGCTAAAACTTCTCCTTCCCCTAGCTCCTAGAACTTTTATGGAACCTACAAGAAAAACTCTCTTGTTAGAATCTTCTCTTTCTTTTCCTTTCCTTTCTTTCTTTGTGTTTTCTAAAATGAGACAAGGTGGAGAAGGAAGGGGTATTTATAGGAGGGGAGAGGAGGGAGAAAGTGTAAATGTGCACTCATATTTTGCACAAAAACCCCAAGAAGAAGCCAACCGGCCATGCCCTAGGTGGAGGAGGGGTAAGGTGTAGGGTATGGTCCTAGGTATGAGTTGGAAGCATGGTAGAAAGGGATAAGGTTTCTAAAAGGGATTTTAATCTTCTCATGCATACAACCCTAGATTAAGCCTCCTAATCAAATCCTAACCATCTAATTAAGTTGTCATGACAAGATGAGTACATTGTCCAAGAGTACATGCTACATATTTTGTATAATGTACTAAGTATAATACAATGTATGTATGTGTACATATATGTGTATACAAAAAAATCCTTATATAATCCACATAAATAGTTTAATTTGAAAATAATAATAAAATAAGTTTTATTATCAATTCGGAGGATCGTGCTACCAATTTGATGTATTTCGGATGTACACCGACCGATATATGCGCGTAGACAATGTTTGTGGACAAACCGGCAAAAAATCACCAAAATAATCTGATTTTGGAATTAAAAAAAAAATTAATAATAATAATAAAATAGTAATTTATACGAGGTAATATCCGTCCGGGATATTACAACTTGTCTGAATTTCGAGGACGAAATTTTGCTTGTTAGGTGGGTAGGATTGTAACCCCTGTTTCCTGTATTTGTATTTTATTCTATATTTTATTTCATTGTGTTCTATTTATCAATTCGAAACCCTGTATTTGTTTCCAGCTCTAATAAAAGTTATTTCTTTTGATTTCGACTCAATTTCGTGCCCAATCTACTTCAATTGCATTGTTCTTATCAGCTCTAGAATATTTTTCTTCATGGGGAATTGACTGATTCAATTCATCTAATTCATATAGCCTAATTATTGTGATTTTTGACTCAATCTCCTTTTGGATCCAATTCAAACCTGCTATCCAATAATCCTAAACCCAATAACCCTACCATTTAAACCCTAACCTAATTTACCCTAACCCTAATCACCCCTACCATATTACTGTTGAAACCCACTCATCAGCATCGCTATTCCCCCTCCTTCTCCTTTCCGTTCGTCTTCCCCAACCCAACTCTCGACCCCGAGCACCTCGTAGCCGCCTTCCCTCGAACCCATCTCCCATCATCCTCGTCACCTCGCTCTCGTGAACCCATCACCTTGCCTCACCACCGAAACCTTTACCCATCACCATGTGCTTCACCCTCGTCATCATTCCCCACCACTGCATCCCCTCCGTCGCCTTGCCATTGCTGAATCACCGAGATTCTGCCATTGCCATTCACCATCACTTCCCATATTCCCCCTCCCCAATAGAGCCTCGTTGCCATTCTCATCGTCGTCGTTGCCCTCCATCGACTACCCCACAGTCGAGGCCCTCGATGTTGCCGCTGCCTCACCGCCATAGCCACAGTCGAAGCCTTCCATCGCCATCGCCACCGTTTGATCGATGGGAGATTGAACTTCAAATCTCAGCCGTTCAATCTCCTTGTGATCGTCGCCATCATCAGATCAGACCAATCTTAGCCTCCCGATCTCCCTCACGATTCGGATCGACATCAGATCATCATCATCAGGGTGCCAGCGATCTGAACCATCCGATCTGATCAGGATTTGGACCATGATCATCTTCATCATCTGGTAGATCTGGATCGTTTGATTCTCTGATCATCTTGATCATCATATCAGAGTGGTCCTAGCCTTCTGATCTCGTTGTGATTTGGATCATCATCATCATCAAGTCAGATCATCTTCATCATCCGCTCCAGATCAGATCTGAGCCGTCGATCTTCCTTGATCTTGATCACCATCAAGATCCGCACCAATCCGATCCTTCCAATCTCAATCATTGATTAACATCCCCATCCAATCAAGGCAAGTATCTTCTTGTACAATTCATTGTTCTAGTACAAGCTTTTATTTGAAAATACCGCAAGTAAATTGTAGTTGTGACTCACCTTTGGTTTATCATTGATGATGTCATTTTTACTCGTTGCTGTCTTATCAATTCCATGATCATGAGTCACAATCTTTCGTTGATACACTCGTTTCACAACTAGTTAGATCTATTTATTATTTAATTATTTGAACACATAAATTTAAGTCACCTTGACTTGTAGATGTATGTTTGTATGATGCATGTGTTGATTTTGCTCTCTTTTGAGTTGAGAATAGCCATGGGCGCTGATTTATTACTTGTGAGCCCTGATTTGTATCACACATTAATTTAGACTCATAATAGTTACTAATCATGTCACTTTTTATATAAAAGAAACCACTTATGCTATTATTCCTGTTTTTGCCTACTGTTTTGACCCTGATAATGTCGGAATCTTGACTTGAGTTCTAAACATGAAATGTAGCCCCAGATATCTAATTTACTATCCTTTTTACATAATTGAATTCCGAGTTATAGTTTGTGAATTATCGGTGTTTTAGTGCTACTGTGTCTGAAATTTCAGATTCATAAATTGCTGCGTTGCTTTGTTTTACAAATTAAATTAACTATACTACTTGTAAGATAATGACTTAAGATTTTGCATGCTGAGACTAGACACACTAGATAACCTTTCCTAATTTTCCTGGAAATAACTTAATGAAGTTCAGACCTGTTTCATGTTTCTAAACACAATTTTACAATTCTGGCTGAACACGAATTCTGTGTAGTTTGCTATTTTGACACCAAGTTGCTACAACTTTTATGTATCTTGTTTATATACGTTGGAACCGCAAGGAGTCTAATTTCTAGATTTTTTGACAGATCCAGATTTTTATTCCTGTAGCAACGGGAAAGCTCAGTTTTGGTGCAGTAACGTCATGCTGTCAAGAATTGGAATTATCGTCATTTTTGATAATTATAATTTGTTTGATACTCTAATATGCTTTCTACCTAGCCTAAACTTGTTCCCTGTTCTTGATCATGTTTACTTTCCCTGTTTTGCACACTTTCATGCATGTTTGATAATAATAATAAATAATAAGTCGGGATTAAGGAAAAGACCATAGTAGTGGACAAGATAGGTAAGTGTACTCGGAAGGGGGCCCGTGTTTCCCATAATTTTAGATTAAATGGAACTAAGTGCCACATAGAACTAAGTGTCATGTCAGGAGTTGACAAGAGCCACCTCTATTGCCTGCGGGGGTTATCTCTAGTGCCCATTATATGATTACATGAGAGGTGTTGCAATCAGATAGAACTAAGTGCCACGTAGAACTAAGTGACATGTCAGGGGTTAACAGGGGCCACCTCTAGTACCTGCGGGGGTCACCTCTAGTGCCCATGGTTTGACCACATGCTCGTATATCCTACAAGACCTAAGTACACGGCCCTATGAAATCTACCACTATGTCTAAACGTAACTTATTTATAAGTAGCAACCATATAGTAAATAAATAGAATACATGAAGCGCTACCTAGATATATACAAACAATAGACTTAAGAATAACTTGTTACTTGTACACACTTGACACCTACCTCACATGCTACTTGATACTTATTACTTGATACTTGATACAAATTACATGCTCACTTGTTACCTGTTCCTGCTACTTGTATTTGTTACCTGATCCTGTTACTTAATTTGTTTCACTTACTAGCTAATCTCTTGAACTTCAGTACTTGTTGCATCCCTGTCATATTACGTTGTATACTCTTGATTTTAAATCTGGTTTCATATTTTTTTGCACTTGTTTTCATACCCCTTGCTTGTACTACTTGCAGCCTGTAACTTGCATTAATGGGCATCTGTCTTTGTTTCTCTATTTTTTTCTTCTACATGATATATATACAGGTTTTGGAGATCAATTGCCTGCAGGAGTTGGTGAGAAAACATTTTAGGCTTTGCTTGGGAAAACTTGCTTTAGTTATTTTGTGCTTGGGTTTATTTAATTCTTGTTGCTACTTAAAACTTGTAACGGCCTTGTAGTCCCGAAGTTTTTACTTTTGATCCAGATCTTAAATTTATTTGGAATATTTACATTTGTTTCAAATGATTTCTGTTGATTAATAAATTATTCATGCATGCATGGTTGAGCACATTTTGTTATATTCCTTGTTATGATGCTGAGTCGATCCTACAGCTTATGAATGATGAAAATCATTCGCTGGACTTTATCACGTACTCGTATTTCGTATTTCTTTTGGGAAGCGGGGCATGACAGCTTCGTTATGCCGAGGTGATTGGGACGAACCATGAGACTCGGGACCCCGACCCTCTTCGCGTCTTAGGCCGGCGGTTTGCTGTTCAAATCCGGGGCCGCCTCCGAAGGCTCGGAGGATCTCGAGCCTGAAGTCCTGGAACTCGGCTCTCGTGACTAGAGCATGTTCGCCTTGACTGGGCAGAGGTGAACCACCCCTGGGGAGCGGCTACGATTGTGTTCCCTGCTTCGGGATGGGAGATTACTATGAGTCGGAGCTGGGTCGAAAGGAGCTGCCTGTCTCCTTGATCGACTGAGATGGAGACGGAGGTCACTCACGGGCTGCCAGCGGTTGATGGTATGCCGTAAGTCCCCGGTGACCGAGCGTGAGCCGCACGGACCCAGTCCCGCCATACCATTAGCTGGTGGTCAGTTATATCCCTGAGTGTTCACAATGCTGTAAGAAGGAGGAGGGTCTGGACGACGTCCGGCAGTGAAGGCTCTTCTGGTTTTGGGAGCCATGGGAGGGCTCAGCTTCAAGAGAGATCCGAGCTTAGGATCAAGTCAGTCGCTTCCCACAGACGGCGCCAAGCTGATGCTGCTTGTTTTCAGTGGGGCAGCAACAGGTGTGAGTTCTTGTAATTTGTGAAGTAGAAGTGACGGATCTCGACCTTGGCTCGGTCGGTTCCTGGAGGTCGGCTCGGAAGAGCGGCTGGAAGCTCGGACAGCCAGAGTACCTGCAAAAGACCTAGAAATACCAAGATAAATCCCGGTGACAGGTCCTCCGACGATCTAGTCAGTCACTGGAAAATAGACTGAGCAGCTAGGGTTCTGATGGGAAAAGATTCATTACCTTTGAAAGTGGAGAGGGGGCCTGGTATTTATAGGCAGGGGCTAACAAGTATCTGATCCTACTGGGCCGAGTCAGATCCGTTTGTCTGTGGGCCTAAAGTGGTAGAGGGCTCATTCAACCCGTTAACCTGATGATCTGGGATGAGTAAAATCTGAGGAGAGCCGATGGCCGTGATTGGGCCACGTCATCTACAACACATCAGCTATATATCTTTCTAATGGTGGGTTTGGATCTCTACGTGGATCTCCTTTTGGACTTATAATAGGGCTGCCACTATCTAACAACACGCCTTTGCAAGGGTAACTACAATTACAAAAATTGTGAACAAATTATAAACTTATAAGCTTTTTACAAAATTATATATATAAAAAAAGTCATAAGCTTATAATGAAATTGATAGTGAGAATACATCAAACCAGGCCCATCAAAATATATAATACGAAATATGACTCTTAAATTCTAAATAAAAGTCTAATGGAGGAAAAACATATATATTTGAATATTTACCATCTCATTATCATTTACACATCTCCACAACAGGAGGAGCAGAACGAGGAACATGATACCGGTTGCACCCACTTTCCGACCAATACGTGACATGGCCTTCCTCCTTCCTCGCTGTAATCATCTCTTGTTTTGATTTCTGAAAGCTGTATCAAACTTTAAAAGTGTTTTAAGGAAGATTATTCTGTCGTCTTGTTTTGAAAGTTTTTAGGAGATTAATTGGAAGGCGGTGCGCCAGCCAACATTCATGAAGTGATTGTAATTTGTAAGTTCAATACAGGTGCTTTATCTCTTGACTTTTTTCGCAAAATGACACTCGTTTTTAAAGTTTTTTCCAAACCGACCTACTTTTTAAAAAAAATGCTCAAAAAGTGAGTTTGGAAAAAATCTCTACGCTTTTTGAGACAACGAGTGTGAGGCTTGGGTTTTTTGATTTCTTCCTGGCAAAGACTCGTTATCTCAAAAAGCGATGGGGTTTTTCCTAAACTCACTTTTTGTTTGGGGGTTTTTAATACCCAGGCTCGAATTTCGACCTCACTCTATCTTTCAACTCTCTATCTTCCTCTTCCTCTTCTAACCCCAAAACCCAAAACCCTAGCCTCCCAAAATTGACCTCATACCTACAAAATCTCCTATAAATCTAAATATATTCACTTAATATTTCCCAACCCTCTCATCTTCCACTCTCAAAACCCTAAACTAATCTTCCGAAAGATCCATAATTTGGATTTTTGATAAACTTCAAGAGGATAGCAACTTCAACTCTTCTATCCATATATCTACGGCTATATCCTTCCGAATATTGTTGTGAAGGTATGATTTATATCACCTATTATTTTGTACATTTCAGTAGATTTTGTTTATGGCTAGATAATAACTCGTATTTTTGTACAAATATACATAGATATGGATTACGATCTTCCTATTTGGATTATGATATTCGGCGTGAGAGAGCAAACCGACATGAAGTTATAATGTTTTATCATCAACCTGGAGTTTTTTCCATCAAAACGGGTCTACATATGGTAGGTGGAGATAGTAAGGATGGAACTTGCATACTGTTAACTTGGGTACTAAAATATGCACATGTATGAAATTTCAACTATATCATATTCCATGTTCTCATGTATTGGCAGCTTGTGCATATCGTACAATCGATTACAAGCCTTTTGTTGATAAATTTTACTTAGTTACTGCATTAATACAAATATGGGCTCCTCTCTTTCATCCAACTCTAGATCCAGTATATTGGCCTAATTTTGATGGACCACGACTCATAGCTGATGCAAGCCTGCGACGTTCAAGAAAAGGTCGGCCGAGATCTACGAGAATTCGCAACGAAATGGATAAGGGAGATATGTCCAGCAGGGGTGCGAGAATGAAATGTTCGAAATGTAGGTTGCATGGACACAATAAGTGGCGATGTAGTAATAGAGGATCTCGAAACATTTAAACCATGTCAAATTCCAATGTGTTTGTATTTGTTTTGTCAACTTTGTAGTAGTTTGTAATTGTTGTATTATGTGATGTGGACTTTCTACTAATTTGTACGCATTTAATTTTTAACTATGATAATTCCCATTTGTTTCAAAAGCATTGGAAGTTTAGAGATTGTGAATGAATTTTTATTCGTAAATATTGGAGTAGATATGAATGTCCAGGGCATATGCAGCTTGAATTGGAAACTTTTTTCCCCAAACCTGCTTTCTCAGAAAGAGAGTCTGGGCAAAACCCCCTCGCTTTCTGAGAAAGCAGGTTTAGAGTTGAGAGATTTCCAGAGCTTAAGTGGTCTCTAGAAATTTCTCAACTCAACAGTCGCTTTCTCAGAAAGCGAGAACATTTTTCCTACAATCGCTTTCTGAGAAAGCGAATTTAGGCAGAACCATATTGCTTTCTGAGAGAGAGACTATGGAGTTGAGAAATTTCCAGAGACCATCTGGTCTCTGGAAAAGATGGTCTCTGGAAATCTCTCAACTCAACAGTCACTTTCTCAGAAAGCAAGGAGGTTTTCCCTAAACTCGCTTTCTCAGAAAGCGACTGTTGAGTTGAGAAATTTCTAGAAACTATCTAGTCTCTGGAAATCTAAAACTGCAGTCTGCTCTGTACTCGCTTTTTCAGAAAGCGAGTTTTTTTTCCTACACTTGCTTTTTCAAAAAGCGAGTTTTGGTAAAAGCCAATCGCTTTCTGAGAAAGCGACTGTTGAGTTGAGAAATTTTCAGAGACCAGTTAGGCTCTCGAAATCTATCAACTCCAAATTCGCTTTCTTAGAAAGCGATGAGGAAGAGTCTTGGGTCTGCTGAGAAATATCCTATATATACTCTAAACTCGCTTTCTCAGAAAGCGAGGAGGTTAACATTAGACTCACTTTCTGAAAAAGCGAGTTTTGGCCAAAAAATTTCCAATCGAAACTAAAAGTGTAGTTTGCTCTGTATACAACAATTCAACTACATACAATTCACATCAAATTCGACAGCCCATCAAATATCTCAACTGCATTACACCAATTCAACAATTTCCAACATATACACCTCAACCATTTCTAATATATCAAAACTCCAAACATTTTGTAGTTGATCAACAATCTCACATTAAACATCAACATACAAAAAAACATCAAAACCAACCCAAACAATCACACTCACACACCCCATACTCAATAACATTGCTTTAGAGCATCCACAGTCGTATTTCTCAAATATGAGAATATGGCAAAATAGCATATAGCAAAAATCGTAATTTGCTGCAGTCGTGATTTGCTATAATTTGAGAAAGACGGTACATGTTGTTTCGTCCATTTTTTTATAGTTAATTAATTAATGATTAGATATTAAAATAGGTTAATTAAATAAATTAAATTGTAACGCCCCTGCCCCTAGCTCAGACAATTTATACAATTTATAAGACAAATTAGATACTAAGTAGTACAACTGCCCACCACAGGCTGTCTCTCAAAAGTTGGTTAACCGATTAGGTGACTCTTGATCGTAGGCAATTATATTTATATATTATTATATTCTAATAACTCACCGATATGGTATTATTCCCATACACATCTTCTCTCTCCGAAGTATACAGCGGCAACTACCGCAGGTGGGCCCCCCGTTCACAAACCTCCCCCCCCCCCCTTCTCTACGTCATCACATGGAGGAGAAGTCAATAGCCTTTGAAGCCATGGCTTGCTATCTTTTTCATTTCACGTGGGCCCCTATAATACCATTCCAATAATCAATACATATATTTACCAAAGTAACCAACAGCCAAATCATATTTTTACTTTTTTTCAACATATATATATACTATACACTTTTGAAAACTACGGGGTGTTACACCCCCCCCCCCCCCCCCCTCTTTCAGTAATCAGCGTCCTCGCTGAGCACGAGCATACACAATCTAGTGCAGGATCTCCTTTCTAGCCGATGTGGAGTGGAGTACCCTGATTCTGCTAGCTGCACCGTACCCTGATTCTACGGGTGGTCCACTATTTCAGGCCGCCACCTCGATCCCTCTCAGGCATACCCGACGTACATCTGCTAGCTCCATCTCAGGCATACTTCTCGCCCACTCTTACCCACACTCAGTGTCGAAAGCTTGGATACCATTTTTAATGCCCCTGCCCCTAGCTCAGACAATTTATACAATTTATAAGACAAATTAGATACTATGTAGTACAATTGCCCACCACAGGCTGCCTCTTTAAAGTTGGTTAACCGATTAGGTGACTCTTGATTATAGGCAATTATATTTATATATTATTATATTCTAATAACTTACCGATATGGAATTATTCCCATACACATCTTCTTTCTCTGAAGTATACGGCGGCAACTACCGCAGGTGGGCCCCCCTGTTCACACCCCCCCCCCCCCCCCCCCCCCCCCCCCCCCCCCCCCCCGTCATCACATGGAGGAGGAGAAGTCAACAGCCTTTGAAGCCAAGGCTTGCTGTCATTTTCATTTCACGTGAGCCCCCATAATACCATTCCAATATTCAATACTTATATTTACCAAAGTAACCAATAGGCAAATCATATTTTTACTTTTTTTTTCAACATATATATATTATATATATATACTATAAACTTTTCGAAAACTATGGGGTGTTACATAAATAATAAAATATATCCTAACCTACTTAATTATAACACTAACCTAAGAATTAACACTAACCTAAATCACCAAATGGGCTGGACGGAACATGTTGTCCCGTCCAAGCCAAAAAAGCTTCAAACGGGACAACATGTCCCGTTTGATGAATTTTTGATTTTTGATTTTTTTTTTGTTTACCGTCTGATCAATAAAACAAAATTAAAAATTAAAAAAAATGGTCGGCTGATCCCATTAAAAAAATTTAAAAAAAAGGGTCCTCTATAATTTGAGAATCGACAGTTCGTTTCTCAAATATAAGAAGCGATTGTAGCAACTTTGCCAAAATATGACAAAATAGAAAATGACTGCAGGCCATCGTTTCTCAAAATATGAAAAAATGGCAGATATAGAAAACGACTGTGGATGCTCTTATACATTCAAAAATTTAGCACGTGATGGAGTAGTCTGGGTGACACCATATAAGGGAATTTGATCCTCTTCATGTTGTTGTGTCCCTTCAATATTTTCTTCAATCTCATCACCTTCAGATTCTTCTTCGGAGTCGTTTCTCGGACGATATGGTGGTCTATGGACAACTTTCCTCCGATGAACACCATGGTGACTGGTTCGATGTGCAGGAGTAGTTAGTATAGCATTTAAAGTAGCTCCCTCGCCCACAACATCAGCTTGTGCACGACACGACGTAATTATCTCGCATGCGAAGTCCTTCATCAGTTTTGCGACATTATTTCTCAACACAGCAGCACTTTTTTTCGCCTGCCATCTACACAACATGAAAAGTTGAAATATTAAGTGAAGTGCATATATATATATATATATATATATATATATATATATATATATATATATATATATATATAAACCAAAATAACACAACAAAACATTAAAATAAGACAATTTCATTGAATGATCATAGAAAATATTAAAATAAGACAACAAAACTTAATAACTTACGATTTTACGAAAAGCCGATGCCTTCAGTTGGAACATAAGCAATTTCATTGAATGGTCATCTACTGGTTTGGCGGCTGGTCGATGAATCGGGACTTCCATACCAGCAGGAGTCTGCACTGTGGAAGAGATATAACATCTAGTCATCCTCTCATACCAAGCGATGTAAGTCGCATGCACCGATCTATCCAATTCATCTCGAAAGTATGTTAGGCATCGGTTGGGATTGGCCTCCCATGTGAGATTGCCGGACCAGTAAATACTTAGTGGAGGTAACATGTGTTGGTCCTCGGGGACTTGCATCCAATTGGGTGATTGCCTATGCACTATGGACCGACCAACATGAATACTGTCACACCCCGCTTCCCAAAAAGATAATACGGAATACGGATACGTGACTAAGTCCAATGAATGATTTTCATCATCCATAAGCTGTCAGGATCTTTACAACAAGCACAAGAACGATCAAGAGATAACAAGGAGAAATCAACCATGCATGCATATATGAATCAATATACCAACAGGAATTAACTTGAAACAAAAAACAAGAATACTGAATTTCAAATAATCGTGTCTGGAACAAAACACAAGTTTGGGACACAAATCCCAATACAAAATAATCCATGTAACCATGTACAATTATTCAAGATAAGCAATAAGAAATAAATAGATATAGCAAGAGCTCCAGCCATCTAGAATCTTAAATCACCTACTCCATCGGGCAGCTGATCACCATAATCTGCAATTTAACAAATTGCAGAAAAAAGGAAAGAGAAACAAAATATCCGTCAATGCAAGTTACGGACCGCTTGTAATGCAGGCAACAAGTACAGGAAAGATAAACGAGAATAGAGTAACAGCGGAAGCAAGTATAGCATTGAAATGATGTAACAACAAAATAGAGATCTAACTCTAAATCAAGAACAAAAATAACTAGCATGGCAAGACGAACGAGAGCAAGTGGCATATAACAAGTGTCAGGTATCATGTAAACGAGTAACAGGTAACATGTGTCAAGAATCAAGTATCATGTACAAGTAGCAAGTAGCAAGTAGCAAGTGTCAAGTGATTATGTTCAAGTCTTATATCTAGTCCTAACTAGGTAGCACTTCATGCATCCCAGGTTTTTACCACATGGTTGCTACATTCATGCAAATTACGTTTTATATTTCATAGTGGATCATATAGGGCAGTGTACTCAAAGACAAGCTCCAAGTATCAAGTATCAAGCTCCAAGTAACCAGATATCAAGCTCCAAGTGTCAAGTGTGCAAGTGTCAAGTAGTCACGTGTCAAGCTCCAAATAACCAAATATCAAGCTCCAAATAACCAAGTAGGATCTATGAATCCTCTTCCCAGTACACATTTCTATATTTTCTACTATTAGATCCTTCCTTATAAAACCCTGGTTTAGTTTCTTGTTATTATTATTCAAGTAACCATGGACGTGCACAAACAAGTCAAGAAACATGGCAAGATAACAAGGGACAAGTACAAGTTGAAAGAAGGACAAGAACGGATGACAAATGACTCAAAATAGACTAAGACAACGAAAATTCTAGTTCTGGACAGTAAGACAGTACTGCACCAAATCTGGGATTCCCGTTGCCACAGACATGCAAATCTGGATTCGTCAAAAGATATGTAAAATAGACTCTCTTCCAAATCCAATAAATACATATAAGTCATATGGTATTTCACAAAAACAAGACTCAAAACAGATTTGTATCCAGAAAACGTGTTCAACCAGAAATAAAAAGTTTGTATTCATAAACAGGAAAATGGCATAAAAACTTATTGATTAAACCCACAAAAAATCTGGGATATTCCCTAGTATGTTTAGTAACAAAAAATATAGTTTCATAATTTTCCAACATAGATAGAATAGTCAATTAAAATCAGAAAGCAGCAAGATACAGAAAGTTTGTAAATCTAAAATCATAAACACAACAGTACTAAAATAGCAATAGATTACAAAATATAAGTCGAAATCCATATCCGTCAAAAGAGTGATAAATTAGATATAGCATGATACATTTCATATTAACAAAGTTTTTATAAACAATAAATATAATCGGGTCGAAATTATATTTCTTTATTGAACGGTATAAAAATTCTACAAGTATAGTGGTTGTTTGCAAGTATAGAATAGTTTATAAAAGGCATCAATTAAATCCACAAAAATTAGGGAGTAATCCCAATCAAGTCTACTTGTACTCAGCAAAATATTGGATCAAAATATTCTCTCTAACATCAATATAAAAATAAGTTACCATACAGAATTCGTATAAAACTGGACCTGAAATTTTCTACACATCTGTAGTAAAACAACAATAACTTGCAACTCAAAAATTGAAACTGAGATCTGTCAGAAACTCTGAAAAGTAGACAGAATTCTCTATAATTCATATTCACAAATAATTTTCATATACTGAACTTAATAGGGTCTAAAATACTGAACAAAAACGGGTAACAACAAAAACTAAAATCTTCTTCATGTACCAAATCAACATAGATCATATGAAACTCATCCAAATCATAACAAACGTGAAATATGGTATACTAGATGTCCAAACAACATGGTATAGGGTATTTAACAAGTTTACAACGAGTTATACTACTACTAACACATCAAGCATACAAGATCATACAACACCTTATAATTCACGAATAACATGTATGTATATATCAAGAATTTATTAGATCTAAGTTTTTTCATGTCGTGTGTGATGTGACAACTACGGGAGGATCAAACACATAGAGATAAGATCAAACAAGGGATTTCATGGGATAGATTTTGAAGTAACTACACTACAGGTGATATTTAGTACTTGTATTATACAACAAAAAGAATATAAGTTACTTACCTTATATGATGATGAAAACGACGAAGCAAGAACGAGAATAACAGGAATGGATTTTCAGGCACGAACACAATACCAACGAACAGTTCTCGAACAAGATGATCACGAACAAAATCAGACGGCCAAGATCACCCCGATGGTGATGATCAAGATGATCAAAATTGATCGGATGGCCCAAATCTTATCTATCAGATCTGATCTTAATCAGATGAGATCAAGGTGATGGAGGGGCTGATCAGAGGAGATCTAATGGCTGGAGATCAAAGGAGGCTCTGATGATGGTGAAGATCATCATGATCAAGATCATCAAGGCGATCGACGGCCCAAATTCAAAGCCATCACAAAACAGAGTAATGGGAAAAGTGCTTTGTGACTAGGTGGCTGTGGTTGATGGCGGAGAGCAGGGAGTGGCACGACGGCGTGGCGTCGGGACTGGCGGCGGCGTGAACAGGGGACAGCGACGATGGTCATCGCTCTGACTATTGTTGTGGGTGCAGTTGTCGCTGCTACCTATCATGGCTACTAGTGTCAATACAGGATGACGCAACAGGAAGGATGTGCACAACGAGGTCAGCTGCTGGCTGACGACGTCGAGACAGGGAGACAAGGAGCACAGGGGAGAGGTCGGAAGGAGACAGCGTAGGGGTGCGCTGCAGAGGTCGCTGCCGAGGTGGGGTCACGACCGGGAAGGGGACAACGGAAGGAACGTCGAGGTTGCAGGGTGGTGCTACAGACGCTGATAGGCGCATAGGGCTGGCAGATGGTGGGGCTGCTATTGACGAGGATGGCGACTGAGAAGGATGGTGACGAGGTTGAGTAGGGAGGTGCACCGGGGAGATGGGGGAGAGAGAGAGAGCTGGGTGCTAAGGTGATCAGGGTGAAGGTCGGGGGAGAGAGACAGGGAGAACGGATGGGTTTAAGGAGGTAGGGGGTGAAAGGGGTGAAGGCGGCTAGGGTTGCAGTAGGGGGTAGGGTTTAGGGTGAATAAAAAACAGTATATATATAGATAGTAGGGTATTAGGGTTAGGTGTAAACAGGGTATTAATAGGATTAGGGTAATGGGTGATCCAATAAGATAATAGGGCATCTAATTAGACAAAAATCAAATGGCCATGAACAAAAATTTAATTGGAGCAAAAAAAATTAAATCAGAGACAATAAATTGGGACAGAAAAAATTAAATCAAATCAAGGATATGTTCAAGGCCACAAAATTGGGTCAAATTCAAAGCAGATAGATTGATAATGAGAACAGAATACATGGTTCAGCAGAAACAAAAGAGTACCAAATGAATAAATACTCAGAAAAGAAAAATACATCCAAAAGATGGAAAATAGAAAATAGGGGTTACAAATACACTTCCAACTCCAAACTTAAAGCAAGATCATGGGTCCATTCATCTCCACCGAACCAAGACTGCAGTTGCACAAACTCCTGTATAGAGATGCCAACACGGAACTACCCCAACTGTATACTCTGACTTTTAGCAGATCAGCAATCAATGGTAGGTACATCAACGATACCGAATGACCAGTCAAATTCAGGAACATCACGCCGCCAAATAGTATCAAGATGTACGCCCTACAATAGTACTCAACCTCGACCTCAGTGGAATCTTCATTCAACCTATTCTTGAAAATCTCCTTCAACCACTTCAAGCGAATGAACTTTCCATTTACTGCCTCCGTTTTGACTTTAACACCAAGGTATTGTTCCACAAGCTATACCGACTCGAAGTCCATCGTACCGGTCACTGTCTTCCCATCGACTGGAAGATATGTGAATACGGAGAAGTCCTGTAGTGTTACGGTCATCTCCCCGACCGGCAGGTGGAAGGTATGGGTTTCAGGCTGCCATCTCTCAAGAAGTGCGGTAAGAAGAGGTCGATCACATTTAATCAAGCTCATCAGTCCAATACCATATAAGTCGCAGTCCCGTAGAATCTCGTGAATCCGTGGGTGCATAGAAAGTGGATGACCCCTGCTAAATATACACTCCTTAGATTTGCCTTCCCACACGGCCTTCGAACAGTGTTGCGATTGGAGGGTAAGCAGTGCAGGGTCGAGAGGACCTGGACCTCCAGGAGGAACATAAGCTAATGAAGTAGGGGCTATTGAAGAAGGAGCTGATGAAGAAGGGCCCGCCTCATTTTGTGAAGCGGTAGGATTAGTTGAGACCTACACAACAATAAAATTTAAATCAGTACACCGATATTACATTTTATTTTATGATAATAAAAAAAATTGAATGCAAACGATTATTAACTTACATTAGTACGCTCAGTACTACCACAACCACGACCACGTCTACCGTGAGGAGGTGGGCCAAAAGAAGTACGTGGTCCGTTGCCTCGAGTATTTAGAGTTCTGCAACTCGTTGCTTCCTCCACATTATCCATCGTGTGTGCTATTTATAATAAATGAGAGTACACTACAACTTAAACAAATTGTTATTAACTATAAAAAATATATATACAAACTATATAGCAAAAGTTCTCAACATTTCTCAAATAATTCTACACTATATACCGAAATTATAAACTATTGCAAATTCAAGCAAATTTCTCAACATTGTTCCTATTGTTCCTATTGTTGCTATTGCAAATTTCTATTGCAAATTCGGGCCAACAGTTCTCAACATTGTTCTTATTGCAAATTCCTATTGCACATTTCTCAACATTATCAACATTATCAACATTATCAAATAGAACTATTCTCAACATTATCAAAATTCCTATTGCAAATTTTTCAATATTTCTATTCAAATTCGCTAACAATTTCTAAATATACTGTTAACAATATCTCAACATATCTCAAAATTAACCCTAAATTAAAAATGCAAAAGTATGGAAAATATACCGCTAAAGTTTGGTGATTGAAGAGGTAGATAGTGAATAGGAGGTTGAAGAAGCTCCTTCAACCGCACTCTTTTTTTCCAAATTCTCGATTGAACGATCGCTTGGATATTGGGGTTTAGACTTTTCAGAGCATCAAAAGAGGGAGTTGAGAGTGTGAGGAGAGATCGTAGATGAGAGATGTGGAAGATCGAAATGGCTAAGGCAAGGATTTTTGGGTTAATCAACGAGATGAGATCGACGAAATGGTTTAGGGTTTCGGCGTTAGATAAGGAAGAGGAAGATAGAGAGTTGGAAGATAGAGTGAGATCCAAATTCGAGTCTATGGTATTAAAAACCCCCCAAACGACGCTCGCTGTCTCAAAAAGCGAGTTTGGAAAAAACCCCATTGCTTTTTGAGACAGCGAGTCTTGGCCAGGTAGAAATCAAAAAATCCAAGACTCACACTCGCTGTCTCAAAAAGCGACGGGATTTTTACCAAACTCGCTTTTTAAGATAGCGAGTAGGTCGGTTTAGGAGTTTTTTTAAAAAATAGGTCAGTTTGGGAAAAACTTTCAAAAAGATGGTCACTTTGGAAAAAAATTCTTCTCTCTTTTGCTTCTGTTTCTAAATTTGATGCATGTATTGAAAGTTTGGATTTCAAGAAAAATACTAACTCGTATAGATGTTGCGTGCTGCATGCATATATGATCACCTACATTACAGGTTTTGACACACACAAACGAAGATACATGGAAGTACTTTTATTTTGACAAAAGCGAGAGAACTCTAGCCAATAGATAAAATAGAAGCAAACAGAGGTCTTCAAGAATCACAGCACAACATACTGATACTGCTATCAAACATCAATAAAGACAAGTTTTTTGCCTTTCAGATGCCACTTTTTGAAAATATTTATAATTAAGGGTCAATTTCCAAACCATTAGCGTTCGTAGGCTACTCTGTGCCACGTCAGCAGCGGCCGCTATACCCAATAGCGGTCTCTTTATTTTCGAGGTCGCTAATGTGAATAGCGGCCTATGTTTTAAATTTTTTTGAATTTTTTGTTTGCTGTCGCTATTCCCACTAGCGATCTTAGTATATATGATTAGCGACCTCAAATGAATGCATTGAGATATTTAACGATTTCTAGAGAGTTTTTGTCCTCTGTGGAAAAAAAAATTAAAACTGTGGTCGCTATTGGGAATAACGATCTTAGTATGTATGAGGTTGCTAATGGGATTAGCGATCTCAAATAAATGTATTGAGACACATAGCGATTTGTAAAGAGCTTTTGCTCTCTTGTGAAAACAAAAAAATTAAAACAGAGGTCGCAATTGGGTATAGCGACCTTAATTCATTAAAAATCGTTAATCCCATTAGCGACCTCATATATAATAAAGTCGTTATTTCCAATAGCGACCACTGTTTTAAATTTTTTTTCCAAAGAGAACAAAAACTCTCTAGAAATTGCTAGGTGTCTCAATACATTCATTTGAGATCGCTAATCCCATCAGCGACCTTATATATACTAAGGTCGCTAGTGGGAATAGCGACAGCAAACAAAAAATTCAAAAAAAAATAAAACAAAAGCCACTATTCATATTAGCGACCTCGAAAATGAAGAGGCCGCTGTTGGGAATAGCAGCCACTGCTGAGGTAGCACAAAGTAGCCTACGAGAGCTAATAGTTTGGAAACTGACCCTTAAACGCAAATATTTTCAAAAAGTGGCCTATGACGGCAAAAAATTCATATAAAAACTTCCATACTTGCAAAAATATCAAAAGAAGAAATAAGTTATTCAAAACATCAAGGGGTGATTTGATTGATTGTAAAATGTATCCAACCTAGAAGATGACTATTTGAAAAAGAAATCATTGAAAATAAGTTCTGAATAAGTAATTCGTTTGAATGTAGTTTTACTGTAGTGTGTAGGATAGAAAGAAAAGAGAGAAATTTTACAAAGTAGTAAAAATAATTGTAGGGGAGTAGGTGGATTTGTTTTATTGGATAATGTGAGAAGATGAGAGGAAAATTAATTTAAAATTATGTGAATAGTGTTTCCCCCTTCTTTCCTCTCATTTTGGCCGGAAATCAGTGAAGCCAAAAAGGATACTATAATGCCCCGTCAAAATCAAATTCAGCATTTTTTACTGTCAAACAACACTGTGAACAATGTTTTTACTTCAGAAAACACAGTGCTTTTTAGTTTGAAACAAACCACCCCCCAAGTGTTTTCATTGCTAAGATCAAAACAGGAACGCTCAAAGCAAAACCTATTAATACTATGATGCACAAATATAGATTATTCATGAATGGAAATATTTGAAATATTATACTAGTGTTCTTTCCTGTCTCTACATGTATCCGTAATTCTGCATCTATCTGTATTCTGACTCATCCTCACATTTATTCCCTGATGCGGTTTGTTTTTGGGGGGTGGCTGCACCAGGTGTGAGTTCTTCTCGATTTGTATTTTTGCGAAAGCTTCTGTACAAATGGTACGCCCGACCCTCAGCCGAGGGACCTGATATGGCTAAAAACGTGGTTAAATCAGAACCGTCCAAATTAGGAACGAATCTTAAAGCTTAGGGGTAAAATGGTAATTTTACCTATTATTGGGCCTGAAGCGGGTACTGGATCTCTCCCTCAAAGATCCAATAGCCCACGAACGGGTCCACCTCAACTGGGTGCGGGTTTCAACCCGCAGCAAACCCGGTCCATTAGGATAGAATTAGGGTTTCTGATTAATCCTAATCAACGGTCCTGATTCATATCTATCCTTTCACTGGGAATTGGGGATTACATTCCTTATCTATACACTGGGATTACATGCCTAATCTGATCCCTAAGACGCCTATAAATACCCCACATCCATCTCCATTAAGAGGTAATCAATCTTTTTCCAATTTACGCTCTTTCAAAATCACTTCTGATTACTGACTTGAGTGTCGGAGGGTGCGTCGCCGGGAACAACCTCGGTGTCTCGCACTTTTTGCAGGTGTACGGCGGGAGCGACGGTCAAACCACGGCAGAACAGGTAAACAGGTTTGCTATTCAAAGTTTTCCAGGAATCCACAAATACTATCTGTTTGCCCCCACACCAGATTTAGCGGTAACAGATTGGCGCCGTCTGTGGGAAACTAACGAATAGCTGCCTCCCCTCTTCCCGTGGAACAGATCTTCTCCAGCCATGCCTTCTAGGAAAGTAAGATCCAGAGGGTCCAACCGCAGACCCAACCCCGACCAGCAACAGGAAGTCCCCATCCAGCCCGCTCCGCAGCAGGAGCAACTTCCTCCTCAAGCAGAGGACCCTCTCCAGCAGGACCTGCCTCCTCCTCAGAACCAACAACCTCCAAAGGGTCCCCCTGCCACTCACAATGCCGACACGGGGGTCTCGCGTCCAAACCAGCAGAAACAACCTCTCCACTAGGACCATGTCTCAATCCACAATGCCTCAATGGACTCTATGGCCTCTCACAATCCCCGTGCTTCTGACCTCCAGAACACCATCCTCAATCAGCAGAAGGATGAGGATCTTCGCCACCGTCTGGATGAAAAGCGGGTCCGAGAGGGAGCCTCCCGCCAACAACGTCCGGATGAGCGATCTCTCCACCGCCGAGTCTACAGAAGGTCCCCAATCCGAAGGGGGCGAAGGGAGTCCCCCGAGCATCACAGAAGAAGACCACACTTCCCTGCCGGTCGGCAACATCCTAGGAATGATGAGGCACCCATCACCCGTGCTGAGTTCCAGCAGTTCCAGGCAACCGTCCTACAAGCTCTCAACCTCCGTCCCAATAACACCAATGCTCCAAGGATTCCCACTCCTCCTTAGGTCCGAAGTCCTCGCCGACGGTCCCTAACTCCTCCACAAGCTCCTAGCAACCCCCGCCACATGCCAAGTCCTCGCCGCTCCAGGAGCTACCGTCGTCGTAGCCCCCGCTCTCCCTCGTACGAAGACGAGTCTAGAGGCTCCCCGGATTACCATCGAAGGGATGACGCAGTCTATCGCCGTCTCCATGAGATGGAGAGGCGCTTGGGTCAGTTAGACCGAGGAGAAGAGCTTAGAGGAAGAACCCTCCGGCCTAGTAGACCTCCTTTTTCCCGAACCATAATGGATGCACCCGTACCGATCGGCTTTAAGCCTCCTTAATTCGAGACCTACTCCGGGGAGACTGACCCCGTTGATCATATCGAAAGCTTCAAGACTCTCATGCTCATCCATCAAGCTTCCGATGCTCTGCTATGCAAGACCTTCCCCGCAACTCTCAAGGGTCCGACTCAAGAATGGTACTCTCGCCTTGCCCCATCCTAAATATTCTCCTTCGCGCAATTTGAGACCCTCTTCGTCACCCACTTTGTGAGTAGCCACCGAACTGAGAAGACCAGCATTTCGCTACTCTACCTCAACCAGAAGAATGGTGAGAAGTTGAGAGACTATGTAAAAAGGTTCACAGCTGAAGCCCGGTCCATAGCATCCCTCGACCAATCGGTCGCTGCAGCAGCATTTCAATCCAATATCCTCAACTCTAGCCTCCGATCCTCCCTCGCCAAGAAGCCCCCACAGAATTTCTCTGACCTCCTCCTCCGGAGCGAAAAGTATATTCAGGCCGAAGAAGCTGAGCACCGCCCCAACTTGGAGGGGTCTTCCTCCGGGTTTAAGAGAAAGGAAACAGAAGAGGAAGGGGCCAAGAAGCTCCAGAAGGATAATGGCGGCCAGTGCCGACCTCCACGCAGATTTGAAAAATTTACTCTCCTTAATGCCAACATCTCCACAATTCTCATGGAAGTTGAAAAGGAGGGGGTAATACCTCCTGCACCAAAAATGAACACCCCCGGCAAGAAGCGGGATAAAGAGAAGTGGTGTCATTATCACCGGGACCATGGCCACGACACCAATGATTGTCGGGCCTTGAAGAATGAGATAGAAGTCCTCATCTAGAGGGGGCAGCTGACCAGGTTCGTGAGAAAGGACCGAGCCAACCTTCCTCCCACGCCTCGAGAGGCTAATAAGCGTCCAGAACGCGATGAAATGCCCGACTTCGAAGAGGAGCGTGTCCTACACCTCATTTACGGGGGCCCAATGGGGGGCTCCTCCAACTTCTCTCGAAAGGCATTTATAAGGGAAGTCAATTCGGTTCGCGCCACCCCTCCTCCTAAAGGCCTCGGAGTGCCCGTCACATTCTCAGATGAAGACCTTGAGGGTGTCCGTACCCCTCACTGTGATACTCTCGTCATCAACCTCCACATGGCGAATTTCAAAGTGGAGAGGATCCTAGTGGACAATGGCAGCTCCGTTAACATCCTCTTCCTCACCGCTTTCAAGGGCCTCAAGCTGTCCAGAGAAAGACTTAAGCTCGCCGGCTACACGCTCCATGGGTTCACGTGAGTGCCAGTGACTATTGAAGGGGTGATCACCCTCGACGTAACCGCTGGCAAGACTTCTACTACCCGAACGGAGTCGATGGATTTTATGGTTGTGGATGTCCCTACAACTTACAATGTCATCCTAGGCCGACCCGGCCTAGCAGCTCTAGAAGCTGTTCCTTCGGCGTACCATCTCAAGATGAAATTCCCCACCCGGGCAGGAGTAGGGAAAGTAAGGGGCAATCAAGAAATGGCCCGTAAGTGCTACATGACCTCTACCCTCGGTCCAGTCCTCTCCCTAGAAACTCTAGAAATCCCCCAAGATGTCGCCCGACCAATGTCCGAGCCGGTGGATGAGTTGGAGGAAGTGCTCTTCTCTGAGCAGGATCCAAGCTGAAAGTTCTTTGTTAGCAAGACCCTCCCATCCGCCCTATGCTCTGACATAGTCCAGTGCATCCGAAGGAACCAAGACCTCTTTGCTTGGTCAGCTGCAGACATGCCCGGAATTTCCGAAGAGCTCTTAGTCCACCACCTCAGTGTTGCCCCGGGGTCCAAACCGGTCCAATAGAAGAGGCGCAAGTTCGCTCCCGAGTGCCAACTAGCTATAAAAGAGGAGGTAGATAAGCTCTTGAAGGCCCGGTTCATACAGGAGGTAAACTATCCCGAGTGGCTGTCAAATGTAGTAATGGTGAAGAAGTCCAATGGAACTTGGAGGATTTGTATCGATTTTACCGATCTCAACAAGGCTTGCCCCAAGGACCCTTTCCCTCTTCCGATTATTGACACCTTGATTGATGCCACTTCGGGCCATGAACTCCTCAGCTTCATGGACGCCTTCTCAGGCTACAATCAGATCCGAATGTTCTCCCCAGATATCCCGAAGACCTCATTCGTGACCGACCAGGGCCTCTACTGCTACAGAGTTATGCCCTTCGGTTTGAAGAATGCAGGCGCCACATATCAACGCCTCGTCAACAAGGTTTTTCAAGCTCAAATCGGCCGGAATATGGAGGTATATATTGACGACATGCTTATAAAAGCATCCGAGGTGCCGATCATGTAACCGACCTCCAGGAGGCGTTCGATGTTCTGAGAAAGCACAACATGAGACTCAATCCGAACAAGTGTGCGTTCGGAGTCTCGTCAGGAAAGTTCCTCGGCTTCATGGTTAGCCAATGGGGAATTGAAGCTAACCCTGAGAAAATCAAGGCCATACTAGACATGGCCCCTCCCAAGAATGTTAAGGAAGTTCAGAGGTTAACAGGACACCTAGCCGCCATAGGGTGTTTTCTCTCGAAGTCCAGGGAGAAATGCCTCCCCTTCTTCAAGGCCCTCAGGGGGGCTAAAGGTTTTGAATGGGGTCAACAGCAACAGGAGTTGTTCGACCAGCTCAAGGCTTACCTCGTCAATCCTCCCCTCCTCAGCAAACCAATTCCTGGTGAACCCCTCTACCTCTACTTGGCAGCCTCCGAGCAAACCCTCAATGCCGTTTTAGTAAGGAAAGAAGACCGGGCCCAAAAGCCCATCTACTATGTGAGCAAGGTACTTCGGGATGCCGCGCTCCGCTATCCAAGAATAGAAAAGATGGCTTATGCCCTAGTGATGGCCCCAAGAAAACTTCGTTCATATTTTCAATCCCATTCGGTGGTCGTCCATACCGGCCAACCGCTGAAGCAAGTCCTCCACAAGCCAGAGACCTCGGGTCGCCTTATGAAGTGGTCTATCGAGCTGAGCCAGCATGATATAACATATCAGCCTCGGACCGCGATCAAGGCTCAGGCCTTAGTAGAATTTATAGTTGAAAGTACCATCCCCGAGTTTAGCCAAGCAATGAAGGGACCACCTGTCTGGTCGGTCTATGTGGACGGATCATCTTGTAATGAGGGAAGCGGAGCTGGGGTCATTCTGGCAGGCCCAGATGACTTCATCCTCCAATACTCCCTCCGTATAAACTTCAAGGCCTCTAACAACGAAGCAGAATACGTGGCACTTATAGCCGGCCTTGGGATGGCCCGTAGGGGTGCAACGCCTCCGGATCTTTAGCAACTCTCAACTGGTCGTAAATCAGGTCCTAGGCAAGTATCAAGCACGTGATGACCGGATGGTTAAGTACTTAGCCAAGGTCAGAAGCCTCATGGCTCTACTTGAAGAAGCTCTCATCCAGCGGATCCCCCGAGAAGAGAATTCCCAGGCCGATGCCCTTTCCAAGCTAGCCTCTTCCTCCCTCCAAGGTCTCGAGCAGACCGTCTTGATAGAGGTCCTCCTGAAGCCAAGTATAGAGGATGAAAATTCCGACTCAAGGGAGTTGCTGCCTGTTTTGCTTCAAAATGACTGGATGAAACCTCTCGTCGAATTCTTAAGGGATGGGCTCCTCCCCGAGGACCCTAAGGAAGCTCGGAGAGTAAGAACCCGAGCAGAGCGATACACACTTATCGAGGGCATCCTTTACAAGCGTTCCTTCACACAGGTAGACGGTAGGCCTTATTTGAGATGCCTTTCCCCAGAGCAAGCCGAATATGTCCTGCAAGAACTACACGAGGGCATCGGCGGGGCACATTCAGGTTCCAGGTCCCTAGCCCGCAAAGTGTTGAACTATGGATATTTCTAGCCCACTCTCCTACAGGATGCCGAAAAGCACGTTCGGCAATGCAGCTCATGTCAGAAGTACTCCAGCATCCGACGCCTCCCACAAGCTCCACTCGCTTCCCTATCAAGTCCAATCCCTTTTGCAATGTGGGGGATGGATTTACTAGGGCCATTTCCACCAGCTCCCGGCCAGTTCAAATTCTTAGTCGTGGCAATCGACTACTTCTCAAAATGGATAGAGGCCGAGCCCTTGGCCACGATCACCGAAAACAAGGTCCTTCAGTTCTTCTGGAAGAACGTCATCTGCCGATTCGGAGTCCCTCGGGTCCTCGTAACAGACAACAGAACCCAGTTCACTGGGGCTGCCTTCCGAGCTCTATGTGATGACCTCGCCACCCAACAACACTTCTCCTCCGTCTCCCATCCACAGTCGAATGGCCAAGTTGAGAATGCTAACCGACAGATCCTCTTCGGTATTAAGAAGAGGTTGGAAAAATGCTCTAAAGGCTTATGGGTCGAGCAGCTCCCCAACGTGCTGTGGAACTACCGCACCACAAAACGGACCCCCACAGGAGAGTCCCTATTTAATCTCACCTATGGGTCCGAAGCAATGATCCCCCTAGAAGTTGGTATACCCTCTCCTCGACTAATGGCTTATGAAGAAGAACAAAATGCCAGAGAGCTCCGAAAAAATCTAGACTTAATTGATGAGATCCGTGAACGAGCTGCCATTTGTCAACAAAGCTACCGAAGAAGAATCGAGTTGGCGTACAACAAAAGAGTCCGTCCTACCGACCTCAAAGAAGGGGACTTGGTCCTTAGAAAGTTAGCCGTCTCCTTTCCTGGTCAAAAAAGTAAACTGGCACCAAATTGGGAGGGACCTTACAAGATCGCCAAAGTGGTCCGACCCGGGACATACAGACTAGAAGAACTCGAAGGCAGAGAGATCCCCAGGACTTGGAATGCCGAACATCTTCTAAAATACCAAGAGAGAGCCCCAACGCCTCTCTAAGTATACGGGGATGTCGAACCGTTCCTTTCCCATTACTTGTATTGTTTTTCTTTTATTTCCCACTTGTAATAACGGCTTGCAACTTTAGAAGCGGCCGACCATTAGTCATCAATAAAGAAAGCTTTTTCATATTTTACTCTGGTGAAAATTGTTTACATCTCTCTGCTCTTACTCTTCACCCACAACCGTTGAACAAACTCTAACGACGAGTTCGGAGTCCAACACTTGGCTCGATTCTACTTCGCAAGTTCGCTCTTAAGCGAGCTAGAAGTGGGTCGCCATTCAAAATTGCACCCACAACCGTTGAACAAACTCTAACGACGAGTTCGGAGTCCAACACTTGGCTCGATTCTACTTCGCAAGTTCGCTCTTAAGCGAGCTAGAAGTAGGTCGCCATTCGGAATTGCTCCCACAACCGTTGAACAAACTCTAACGACGAGTTCGGAGTCCAACACTTGGCTCGATTCTACTTCGCAAGATCGCTCTTAAGCAAGCTAGAAGTAGGTCGCCATTCGGAATTGCTCCCACAACCATTGAACAAACTCTAACGACGAGTTCGGAGTCCAACACTTGGCTCGATTCTACTTCGCAAGTTCGCTCTTAAGCAAGCTAGAAGTAGGTCGCCATTCGGAATTGCTCCCACAATCGTTGAACCAACTCTAACGACGAGTTCGGAGTCCAACACTTGGTTCGACTTCACTCCGCAAGACTGCTCTTAAGCGAACTAGGAGTGGGCAGCCTGTAAGAAGGAAGATTTGCTTCTGATTTTGGGTAGTTGTCAAAAATTGGAGAGTTATACTTATTAATTTGTCGGCCATCACAGCACTCAAACATCGGAAACAAAACAAACTTTTTTATTAAGGGCCCGGACAAAGCCGACACTACAACAAGATTTTTACAATAGCTTGAAGAGCATAATACAACTTATTCAGCGCTTCTTCGGAAGGGGAACGCTTCGGTTCAGAGACACGTGAGGGCGACGTCGACTCGCTTCTGAGCTCGATTCTAAACCTACGAAGCGAGATCCCCCTTCGTCGCTAGTTCTAACAGTGGCCCTAACCGAGGCACCACTAGACGAAATAGCTACACCACTCTGAGCATCAGCTGGGCTCCGCCTAACGGCAGGCGATCGAGTTGCAACTTCGTAAAAAGAGATCCCCCAGGTGCTTTCCTCGCGAGTACACGATTTGCTGCGAACATTGGTTCTTACAGGCTGAGGTTTCAGCGTTGCAATCTCCTCTTCCAGCTCAATGATCCTATCTCTCAGGATCTCGTCCGCCACCGATGCTTTGAGACGGGGAAGTTTAGACGAGCCTGCAATGTTAGTGCTATCGGCCACTATGCGACGAAGATGAGTCACTTCGATACCTCTATCGATCGTGATCCTCCTCAATTTGTCGATTCTGGCCAACAACTCGTCACGCTCGGACATCAACATCCCCACCTTCGATGCTAACTCCTCTTCTTCGGCTGAGTGTTCTTTTGCCGTCACCTCCAATTGACGAATCTCTGCTAGCAGTTCACTGTTTCTTTCTTCGACATCAAAGAGACCCTTACGGATCAACTCTACCTCGCCTTCAAGAGGCGTCTTTCGTGACTGCTTCCGCACTTGCTTTAACTTACTTAAATACCCTCTCGCCGTTGCTTTGATTTCTTCCAAATTCAAGAAGTCATAAAACGCTTTGTTCCGATTGCGAGAAAGAACCTCCTTCATTTTCTCCAGCTCAGTGCGAAGATAGGAGACCTCAGTAATTGGACCCAACTCAACCTGAAAAGCGGAGTAATATCAAGAGAAGTCTTCGACACTTAGGGACGCAATCCGAGCAAAAAGAGCTAAACATTTTTGTAAAAGTTTCGTAATCCTCAGCCAAAACACCACAAGTTTTCATTGAAATCCAAGAGTTTACAAAAGGCAGTGGCCAGTCCGCAGTTAGGGGTTACAAAAAAGAAGAAAAGGAAAACAAAGCAGAAGACGACAAAGTCAAGGGTCGACCTCATCATTGGTCGGCACAGTTACAATCGCACGGCCAGCACCACCCTCACCCTCGGCACCTTCGCCCTCCGGCCTTTGTGCGAGCACGGCCAGGGGCATCTTTTCCTCGCCCTCCACAGAGTCGTAGAAGTAATAGTCCGAGACGTCAAACCCGGGGTTCCGAGTGACGATGTGTTTCAGAGCTCGGCCATACGCCTCCTCCATGTTCGTCAGCATGTGAGCTTCGGCCTCGTCCCGGACTGCCTTCTCTGCGGCTGCCACCTTCGATGCTTGCTCGCTCAAGGCCTCCTCCGTCGCCTTCCGAGCTTCCGATAGTTCCCCTTCAAGCCGAGCCCTCTCCTTCTCAATGGCCTCGACCTTGGAGGCCTCGGCAGCCGAGCTCCTTAGCGCCTCGGCAAGCTGAGCCTTCAAGCTAACGACTTCGACCTCGAGCATAGTAGAACGCAGCTGCTTGGCCTCCTGCTCCCTTACCGCTCTAGACCGTTCCTCACGGTCGTTCAGAATTGTCATCTCCTTCTCCTTGCTCTCAAATTCCTCGAGCAAATAGTTGAAGTGACAAAGTGTCTACAGACAACAGAAGAAACTGTTAAAACCGAGCACAAAAACTTAGAAAAATTATCAAGAAAGTGATTCACTACTTACCGACATAGTATTTCGAGCAATCTGCATCGCAGCGTCACCAACCTCACGTGCCTTCAACGCCGCTCGGTCTTTGGGGGTCGGCAAGTGTTTCACCGCCTGCATACCAATGTTTCCGTCCTCCAAGAATCCGTCGACCTTCATCACCCTCCAGTCGGGGACGAAGATGCGCTTGTGCTCCTCGGTCAAAATCCGCTCCGCCTCGACTGTAAGTGGCGGAACATCGAGAGCCAACAGCGCGCCGATGTTGAACGCTCCGCCAGAAGACCCCGGAGCATCTCCTTGCATCGGTGGAGGCGGCGCATCCGAGGCAGGTTTGACGGTCGGCGTGACAGGGCCTTGCTCGGTCTCGGCATGGGAAACCTCAATTACCGGATGTTCGGGGGTCGGAGAAGCCGAGGGTACCTTAGGCGCTCGGCCGCCTTAAGGTCCGGACACGGTCCTCTTCCTCTTTCTCATCTCCTGCTCCCTAGCCGCTCGGGCCTTCGCCATCAAACCTTTGTAATCCATGCCGGGGGATTCTGCACAAACCGGGCGAAAAGAGTTAGAAAAAATTTCAGAAAACTTCAAAGACAAAACTAGAATAGAAGAGGCGTACTAGGGTCGATCGGACTGAGACCCCCTCGGAATAATGCCTCCTCTGTGATGTCCTTCCAACTGAGAGTCGGAAGGCCGAGCAACTTCTCCACCACCTCCGCCTCCTCGTTACTAAGCACGGGCTCCTTCTTCGCCCGCTTCGGAAGTCCGTCCCCCGACCACACCGTTGGGATCACCCACGGTTCAGGAGCTCGGACGAGGAAGTATTTCTCCTTCCAATGCTTGATCGAGTCCGGGTTCTCAATCAGCTTCATGCCTCTCCTCGACGAAAGGTAGAACCTCTGCTCATTCTTGCTGGGTTGGCAAGGTCGGTAGAGACTCCGAAGGATGAACATGTTCGGCTCGGTGCTGACTTCCTGGCATTGGAGAACGAACGCCATCACATGCCGCCATGTGTTTGGCATCAGCTAAGCCGGACACAAGCCATACCATTGCAACACCTCGATCACAAACGGGTGCAGCGGTAGGCGAAGTCCGGCATTTAGCGAGTCGGTGGGGAAAACACAAACATCAGCCGAGGACGAGGTACACGCTCGGAAACTAGGACCAGGAAGCAGAAGTCCGTACTCTGCTGGGATTTGGAACCCACTCCGAATCCGATGCAGATCCGCCTCGGTCAGGACCGAAGAGATATGTTCCACATCGGATATTTCCCTTGGCTCGTTCTCCTCGACTGACTTGGCAGTGCCCTGTGTCACCTTCTCCAATAATTCTTCAGAATAGCTCCGCACACCACCGACGCTCGACAAAACGCTCGGCTGCCGACCCAGCTCCCCTGCCGTCTTCGGATGCTCAATAATCGTCTCCACACCCTTGCCCTTGGAAGAACGGACCTCAACCTCCTGTAGAGGCTCAGCAATCTCCCCGTCTGTGTTCGGTCGGACCAAAGTCCCTTCGGTCGGCTCCATGACCCTCTTCCCTTTGTCTTTTCTCGGCCTGACCTCTCGGCCGACGCCAGCGCCCGAGGAGGGGGTCTCGTCCGTGGAAGAAATCTTAACCATTTTTATAAAGATGGGGATAGATACTGACCTTGAGGTGACTATTACGGCCGGAAAGATCACCGGAGATTAAAATGCCTGGCCGCGACAGCTAGCAGCGCCGCTCGAGAGCTAAAGGCTTCGCTTGCAAGTAAAAATCAAGAGTGAGAAAGTGAAAGTGAGAAATGAGGTGAAGTGTTGGGGGGGGGTAAAAACTTATAGTAAAAATGACGTCTCTTGGGCTTTGTAACGTAAGGGCGCGACTTTTGGGCCTCCCTTGAACCGTTACAAAAGCCCAAACGGCTAAGTGATGAGGAGACACAACTATTGGCAAAAGAAGCAACGTTTCAACCTAAGTAAAGCCGCTCGGCGCTCCAAATCCAACGGCTGAGGTCACCCCACGTCCCTCGGACCCAATAGCCGAGCGACAGGCGATCCAAGCTACATCGCTCGGATTCCGAGCAAGTGCCAATCTGAGCTACGAAATGGAGAAAAACAACTTTCTCCTTAAGATTCGCACAAGATTTCGATCAGACGACCCAGATCATGCCAGCGTCACTAAACGACAAGATAGTATTTTCTTGGGAACCGTGTCTGCCTCGAGATCTGTGCCATCATCCAACAGCTGAGATCGCCCCACGTTCCTCGGACCCAACAGCCGAGCGACAGGGGATCCGAGCTACATCGCTCGGATTCCGAGCAAGTGCCAATCCAAGCTACGAAATGGAGAAAAACAACTTTCTCCTCAAGATTCGAGCAAGATTTCGATCAGACGGCCCAGATCATGCCAGCGTCGCTAAACGACAAGATAGTATTTTCTTAGGAACCGTGTCTGCCTCGAGATCTGTGCCATCATCCAAGGGCTGAGATCGCCCCACGTCCCTCGGACCCAATAGCCGAGCGACAGGCGATCCGAGCTACATCGCTCGGATTCCGAGCAAGTGCCAATCTGGGCTACGAAATGGAGAAAAACAACTTTCTCCTCAAGATTCGCGCTAGATTTCGATCAGACGGCTCAGATCTTGCCAGCGCCACTACACGACAAGATAGTGTTTTCTTGAAAACTGAGCCAGCATTGAGATTCGCGCCAAGATTCGACGGCTCAGATCGCTCCACGTCGCTCGGTATTCCGAGCCGAGCGACTAGCAATCTGAGCCACTTGCACGAGGGTAAAACCGAGCCATATCGCTCGGATTCCGAGCAAGTGCCAATCCGACCCTCGAAGGTGAAGAAAATTGCTGCCGAGTGGCTCCGACTGTTGGATCATTACGAAAATCGCACCTCATATGATGAACGGTCCAGATTGCGCCACGTCTACTAAACGACAAGATAGCTTGGAAACCATACCTGCCTCGAGATTCGCGTCAAGATCCTACGGCTCAGATCGCTCCACGTCGCTCGGTATCCCCAGCCGAGCGACTAGCGGTCCGAGCCACTTGCGCGAGGGAAGATCCGAGCCACTTCGCTCGGATTCCGAGCAAGTACCCATCCGACCCTGAAAAGCGGGAAAAATACTGCCGAGCGACTCAGTCCATCCGATCTTCCAGAAATCCGCGCTCACTCAAGATCAACGGTCCAGATCGCGCCACGCCATAATTCGGTATTTTATTTATTAAAATTGTTTTATTTACTTAAAAAATTGCAAATAAATGGTTAAAAATTCGTGAAAAATAATTAAAAATCCTGGAAGATAATTACAAAGTCGGGGAAATATTGTTGAAACCCCGAGTAAATAATTATTGTCTAGGGCCATTTATTAAGACCCCCGAATGACGAACCAACGCTTCGCAAAATTAATTAAAAGTTACAAAAGGATAAGATAAAAATCACCGAATGGCCAGAAGAACTCCAGAACAACTTGGAACACAACCAACTTAAAAAATAACCGTATTACCCTTGCAAAGATTCAAAACCTTCCATTTGGACTCCGATACAACTCCGCTAGCCATTAAAATAGTAAAAATACTCCTCAAAGGCTGATCAAGCTCAGTCTTCGGGAGTGGGGGGCTCGTGATATGGCTAAAAACGGGGTTAAATCAGAACCGTCCAAATCGGGAACGAATCTTAAAGCTTAGGGGTAAAATGGTAATTTTACCTATTATTGGGCTTGAAGCGGGTACTGGATCTCTCCCTCAAAGATCCAATAGCCCACGAACGGGTCCACCTCAACTGGGTGCGGGTTTCAACCCGCAGCAAACTCGGTCCATTAGGATAGAATTAGGGTTTCTGATTAATCCTAATCAACGGTCCTGATTCATATCTATCCTTTCACTGGGAATTGGGAATTACATTCCTTATCTATACACAGGGATTACATGCCTAATCTGATCCCTAAGATGCCTATAAATACCCCCCATCCATCTCCATTAAGAGGTAATCAATCTTTTTCCAATTTACGCTCTTTCATAATCACTTCTGATTACTGACTTGAGCGTCGGAGGGTGCGTCGCCGGGAACAACTCCGGTATCTCGCACTTTTTGCAGGTGTACGGCGGGAGCGACGGTCAAACTCCGACAGAACAGGTAAACAGGTTTGCTATTCAAAGTTTTCCAGGAATCCACAAATACTATCTGTTTGCCCCCACACCAGATTTAGCGGTAACAGGACCCAATCGGGAGAAGAGGCGGTAACGAGGGGGAGGTCGGATGCTCGGCTTGGAGCCGGAGGCTCAGCTCGGATCTGGAAGCTCAGATTTGGGAGTCTCGTGTACTTACACTCGGCCTAGAAACACCGGAATTGGTCCCGGTGGTAGGCCCTCCGACAATCTAGTTAGTCACTGAAGTAGAGCAACAGTAATTAGGGTTTGAGAGGGAAAAGATTGATTACCTTTGAAGGTGGGCGAGGGCCTGGTATTTATAAGCATGCCAAACGGGTCTGGATTCATTTGGGCCAGGTCTAGACCCGCATGCTCATGGGCCTGGTGTAGTAGAAGCCCATGGGGCTTAAGGCTAATCTGATGATCAGGGGTAAGTACTTTTTGAGGAGATCGGGTGGTCTAGGATGTGCCAGACCATTTTTTTCCTATGTCACAAGCCCCCCACTCCTGTAGGGGTGTGCGAGCTAGCCATTGAGGAGTAGTCTTGGTCGTGAAGGAGGAGCGGGGGGAGTCTCCTGAAAGCATTCAGGGTCGTGCCGAGGCTGAGGTCGGATCGGAGGCCGGAGGTCTGGTCCCCCGTTCGTAGGCCTTCTGACGAGGTGCAAGGGTATGTGCTGGGCCGGACGTAGCCTCGGAACATCGAGGCGAAGGTGAGCCTGTGCGTTTTTGTAACTCCTATTTTTTATTTTGTGTATTTTTTAGTGTATTTTTCGTTTTGGTGTATTTTCTCTCTTATATTTTTCTGAACCGTATATTGGAGTTGTTTTCAATATATATTCGTTTTAATTCATTTTGAGCTCTTTATGTTTGATTGGGTGTCTCTTTTGTTTCGACCTTCAATATTTAGTTCTTTCTTTCATTTTGTTCTTGTCCCCTTTATTATTATTTTTATTTTCTTGGGTGCTTGTGGTTGTGTTTGGTTGCTCATCCTTTTTTCCATTCCTATTATTTGATCCCTAATAAGATTTACCAAAGACAAATTAAAATCCCCAATACTATTTGTTATCCTATACATTTGTATCCCATTTGAAGCCCAATTAAACAAATCCTATTACAACTCCTAATTACCCACAACCCAAATACCCATTAACCCAAATCATATTTCTAAACCCTAATCCCCTTATATATATACTCTCTTATCTCTCCCTCACAAACCCTAACCCTAATACTCATTTTCATCCATCCCGGCCTCCCTTTCTCTCTCCCTCTCCTTGCTAGCATCCCAACCCGCACACCAGCCCCGGCCACAGCCCCAGGCCGAGCCTCCCCTCCAGGCCTCCGACCCCCCTTTCTCGGCCTACTCTCCTCCCGGCAACACCCCACCCCCGAGCCCCCCATCTCTTACACCCGAGCCACTTCTTCCCACATCTCCCGAACACCTCCTTGACCATCCCGACCACTTCACGCTACAAACTTCCTCGCCTCTCTCTCTCTCTCTCGTGGTATTCTTTTGTGGCCACAAGCCACTAGAATTCTCTCGCTTTGTGGAGTTTTGTTCGTGTGGAGATTTTCGCTCTAGTTGCTTGGATTCGTTGATTCGCAGATTTTTGTTTGTGGGTTTTGCTCCTTACTCTTGGTTTTTGTTGTTCTTCATCTTCGGTTAAGGCAAGTAACTTGTACTCCAATTCATTTGCTTGATACAAGTCAAAAATACCACTTATAGTGTAGTTGGGTCTAGAGACGACACTTGTTTTTATTATGCTTAATGGATTTTGTCTCTATTGTGAAAATTTAACCATAGATGACTTACGACACAATATGAACATGAATTTAACTTAGGTTTTACCCGTTCTTGATTTGAATCATGTATGTGAGACTTTGGTGAGAATTGGTGATTTGGTTGAGACCCATGTAAAATACTTGACGTGGACATGCTAGATACCCTAATTTATGATGTTTAGACACTTGGTAGACTCGATTTCATGTTTGGTTGTGTTTGGATCAATTTTCTCGAATCTATCTTAATTTTGTTTTTAAGGGAAAAATCTGTATTTTATCGCTGATCTGTTTTGTTTGCTGTTTTGGATTGTCTTGAAGTCAGTATCTTAATTTTGGTATAAAACATGATTTTTAGAGAATTTCATCTATTTTCAAACCCCTCTGACCTTGCTTGATTTTGTTTTCATATGAGTGAGTTATGACTGTTTTATTACAGAGGTGTCGACCTTTTCCAGATTCTGTTTTTCGATAATTTTGATGACAAATCATTTTAAAGAACTATGCTACATATAATATTTGATCCAAAACTTTGGTCAGTGTTTCTTTATCTAGTGAGGGATTACCCAGAATTTTGGTGAATTTTATTGTTGAGTTTTATGTGTCGTTTCATGCTCGTTTATGAAATCTATAATTGTTGTATTTTGCTCGTTGTTCTGTAAAGAACCTTAATTTTACTATGATTCCTTTTACTGTATAAAAAATATTTGTAAAATATGTAAGTTAGTATATTTTATTTATTTTTATATACCTTTAGCGGAATTGGATTTCGTTTCACTGGTTGCGAGATATCATAGTTTTCGTACAGCAGTGTTGGGAATTCCAGATTTGCCAAACTATGGCTTCTTGATGCTTTCTTATTTTTGATGGCTGATCTACCTTTACTGAAAAATTATGAAACTTTATAATTAGATACTGGACATATAGGGGAATACCCCAGATTTTTCGAGGATTTATTTAATGTGTTTCATGCTGTTTTCCTGTTCTTGAATTCCTTTTTCTGATTTCTTGCTGAACCTACTTTCTGTATTCAAATCAGTTTTGAGCTATATTTTTGTGAATTAATATATGACTTATTTGTACTCGCTGGATTCGTGTAGAGGTCTATTTTTCAGATCCTTTGACGGATCTAGATTTGGATGTTTGTAACACTGGAAATCACTATTTTACTACAGTATGGTCTTGCTGTCCTGAACTTAAGATTTTGTCTATTTTAGTCTTTTATGAAATATCTTGCACTCGTACATGTTTATCTTGCAACTTGTACTTGTCACATGATCATGCCATATTATTCTTGATATATTTTGCACATATACATGTTGTTTGACATTAATAATAAATAACCATGCCGGGTTTAAGGGACAGATCTAATAGTGGATAATTCAGAAATGTGTACTCGGAAGGGGATCCACTGATCCTACGTGATTACTTGATTACTTGATACTTGCATGCAAGACACGATACTTGCCACTTGCACACTTGACACGTGATTACATGATACATGATACTTGGATCTTGGAGCTCGATTACTTGACTTGTCCAAGAGTATACTACCCTCTATGGTCCACTATGAAATCTAGTGAAACTGCTTGTTGTAGCAACCATGTAAGGTGGGCTGCATAAAGTGCTACCTAGATATTAATCACTAAAAGACTTGATACATGCTACTTGAACATGAGACTTGAACATGATACTTGAACATGATACATACTTGCTTGATACTTGACTACATGATACATGAGACTTGTTTACATGAGACTTGAAACTTAAGACTTGATACATGATTACAAGATATTTGACACTTGATGCATGTTTACATGATACTTGATTAATTGACACTTGATTCATGCCATTTACACTTGTTCACTTTACCATGTTAGTTGTTTATGTTGACATCATACTTATACCATGTTGCTAGTTAGTTTTCCCATGTGCTTGTATCCTACATTATAAGTGGCCCGTAACTTGCAATTGAAGTGTACTTATTTTTCTCTTTTCCTCTTTCCTGCATTCGTTGAATTGTAGATTTTGGAGAACAGGTTCCAGATGGTATCGGAGACATGAAGTGTTAGTGCTGCATTTTATTATATTATTTCTTGTAGCTTGCTTGAACAATATTGTATTTTGAGACTTGGATTTATTCTTATGTTTGGGCAATGTGATCCAAGACATTTGTTTTATTCAGATCATGACTATTTGAGATTTATATATTTGGTTTCAAGTATTCTTGTTGGTATTTTGGCTCATTATGTGCATGTGGTTGATTCTTTTGCTTCTGACTCTGATGTTTCTTAAGAATGTTGTAAAGATTTTTTGAACAGCTTATGGATGATGAAAATTATTTGCTGGGCTTTTATTTCGTATCCGTATTCCGTATTCTTTTTGGGAAGGGGAGCGTGACAGGGTTTTTAGTGGTATCAGAGCACCAGGTTTGGCTAATGTATTAGTTGCCTAATATATTAGACGAGCTTGGCTCGAACTGAAATCTGTGCAACATTTCACCAACCATGCATAAATGAATCAAATAATATCAACAATTGATCTGAATGCTAACTATTTTTAGTTTTGTGCAGACTATGGCTCGCAGAGGGCCTACTTCTCAGTCGCAGGGTGACCCGATTGAGGTGATCACTGCAGTACTTGAGCGCTTGATTAATCAGCAGTAGAACCATAGTGATTTGGTGATGGCTGCTTTGAAAGCCGCTCGAGTTACTCTGCAGGTTGTGCCTAGGCAGGATGTTCTTCCACCCCGTCCGGGAACGGTCACAGACTTTATGAGGCTGCATCCTGACAGGTTTTCAGGCACTGAGATGCCTTTGGAGGCTGAACAGTGGTTGATTCGGATAGAGCAACTACTTTTGGCAGCTAGAGTTGCAGATGCAAATCGTGTGGATGTGGTTACCATCCAGTTGGTGGACTTGGCTCATATCTGGTGGAGGTCCGAGTCCGAAAGGCTCGAAAGACCGATCCCTTGGGCCACTTTCACTAGGAGCTTCTTGGAGAAGTTCTTTCCTAGTAGTACCAGAGTTGAGATGGAGCAACAATTCTTAGTCCTGAAACAGGTTGGTCGTTATTTCGAGCAATGGAATTTTGTTACATATTGTTCATGCAATGTTGTAACATAAGACTTTATTGAAACAGGGCTCCAGGTCTGTGGACGAGTACGCAGCTGAGTTTACGAGACTTAGCCGCTTTGCAGCCATTCTTGTGGCGAACGAAGAGGATAGGGCTCCTAGGTTCATTTTGGGGCTTGAGCGAGACATCTAGGTGTAGCTTGTCTCTCTTCGCTTGCGTACCTATGCTGAGGCTCTTGAGGCAGCTAGGGCCCAGGAGCAGGCTCGTGGTGGTTTGGCTTCTTCTAAGTGGACTGTTCCGCACTCGGTTCTTAGGTCTTCTGTTGGGCCTATTCGGAGACCTGTTCCAGCCCCTTCAGTCAGGACAGCTCCTTACTCTTCTGCGGGTCCTCCGAGAGTTGGTTTCTGTGACTTTTACCATATTCCAGGGCATGAGCGCAAGGATTGTCGACGTGCCAATCGTCGCTATTTTGGATGTGGTGTTGCTGATCATTCGGTGCGGGATTACCCACGGTTGGCTCCTCCAACCAGGGGTCCTGTTCAACCAGTTGCCGCAGCTCGTGGTCCAGTTAGACCACCGCTTCCCCGCAATGTCAGATTGTCGGTCAGAGGACCGCTGTTCCGAGGAGATATCAGGCTTTCAACCTGACTACTGCAGATGCTGAGTCAACTGAAGGTGTGGTTGCAAGTATCTGTTATTTTATTGTTCTATTGTTTGTTGTTCTCTTTGTTTTTTTTCTCCTTTTCCTTTCCTTTATTTATTTCTGTTGTTCTTTCTGCAATTTATTTTTCCTCACCCCTATTCAACCCTTCTTTTCTTTGTCTCTTTTGTTTCTCTATCTTAGGTGTTGTCCTTGTGTGCTCTTTCCCTGCTCATGTTCTGTTTGAGATTCTGGGGCAACCCATTCTTTTGTCTCCTCTCGATTTGTCGCTCGCCATCTGTTGGAGTGCAGCAACATGTCACAGGCGTGGAACATTGAGACAGGTGGTGGAGTTGCCATTTTTTCCCGGAAGTGCAGGCAGTATCCCGTGATTATTGGTAGCACAGAGTTCAAAGCCAATCTGATTGTAATTGGGAATTCGGGGTTCGACGTTATTCTAGGTATGGATTGGTTGGGTGAAACCCATGCCATTATTGATTGTCGTGCCAAGAAAGTTGTGTTCTGGATTCCAGATCGCACAGAATTTGAGTTCCATGCTGGGGAGTCTTCCCTTGGCCGAGCTGCAGTTGATCAGGAGATTTGTGTGATGGAGTTGCATTCAGGCTGTGAGGCTGCGCCTCTAGTAGTTCGGGATTTCTTGGATGTTTTTTCAGATGAGTTGCATGGCCTACCCCCTGATAGGGAAGTGGAATTCGGTATTGATGTTCAGCCTGGAATAGCACCAATATCGAAGAGTCCCTACAGGATGGCACCGGTTGAGCTGGCAGAGCTTAAGGTGCATATTAAGCAGTTGCTTGATTTGGACTTCATCAGACCTAGTGTTTCGCCTTGGGGTGCTCCAGTCATTTTTGTCGACAAGAAGGATGGTGGTCATCGATTGTGCATGGATTATCGAGAACTGAATAGAGTTACTGTGAAGAATCGGTATCCATTGCCCATGATCGATGATTTGTTTGACTAGTTGTGTGGGGCTGCTATTTTCTCGAAGTTGGATCTTCATTCTAGGTATCACCAAGTCAAGATGAAGGCTGCAGATATACAGAAGACTGCTTTCAAGACTAGATACGGGCACTATGAGTATCTTGTGATGCCGTTCGGAGTCACGAACGTACCGACTGTATTCATGAGTCTTATAAACCGGGTCTTCTCTCAGTTCTTGGATAGATTTGTGGTGGTCTTCATTGATGATATTTTGGTGTATTCTCGAAATCGGGAAGATCTTGCTGAGCATCTTAGGGTGGTTCTGCAGACTTTGAGGAGGTTGGAGTTGGAAGTTTTGTTGCCGAGTTCTTATCGGAGTTTTTTGGTGCTTCAGCTGCAGTCATCTTTTGTTGACCAGATTAAAGAGGCATAGGCTAGTGATGCACAGTTGCAGAGATTTTGAGCTGAGGTTGAGTCTGGGTCCAGGACAGACATGGTTATTCATTCGGATGGATCGCTTTGTTTTGGGTGCAGATTATGTATCCTGAAATGTGAAGTTTGTCAGAGGTTGCTTGAGGAAGCCCATCAGTCTTCGTATTCTATCCATCCTGGGGGTACTAAGATGTATCAGGATTTGAAGCTTCATTTCTGGTGGCAGGGTATGAAAAGGGTTGTGGCTCAGTTTGTTGCTCAGTGTTTGATCTGCCAACAGGTTAAGGCAGAGCATCAAAGAACTGCTGGAATTCTTCAACCGCTTCCTATTCCAGAGTGGAAGTGGGAACATATCACTATGGATTTTGTGACCACTTTGTCGAGGAGTCCTAAGGGTCATAATGCCATTTGGGTGATTGTCGACCGTTTGACGAAGAGTGCTCACTTCATTCCTTTTCGTGTTGGTCGGTCTACTGAGAGCCTAACTGAGAGGTATATGCAAGAGTTTGTTAGACTCCATGGGGTTCCAATCAGTATTGTATCCGACAGGAATACGAGATTTAGATCTCAGTTCTGGGAGAGTCTTCAGAACAGTTTGGGGAGTAAATTAAAGTACAGTACAGCTTTTCATCCCCAGATTGATGGACAGTCAGAGCAGACTATTCATATTCTTGAGGACATGTTAAGGTCCTGTATGCTTCAATTTGGTGGGTCTTGGGAGGATCATTTGCATCTCGTAGAGTTCTCGTACAATAACAGCTTTCAAGCCAGTATTAACGTTGCTCCGTTCGAGGCACTCTATGGACAGAAGTACAGATCACCAGTATGCTGGGATGACATTGGTGAGAGAAAGTTGTTGGGTCCGGAGTTGATCACCAAGACAGTTGATGTTGTGGTTTAGATTAGGAAGCACTTGCAGGCATCTCAGGACAAGCAGAAGCAATGGGCCGGTGTCCATCAAAGAGCTTTGGAGTTTGGTGTTGGTGACCATATTTTTCTCAAGGTATCGCCGTGGCGTGGTGTCATTCGGTTCGATGGTGGGGGCAAGCTTAGCCATAGGTTTATTGGACCGTTTGAGATTTTGGAGCGAGTAGGCAAGGTGGCCTATCATCTTGCATTACCGCCAGCTTTATCAGGAGTACACGATATTTTCCATGTCTCACAACTCAGGATATATATCCGAGATGAGAGCCACGTGATCGACTATTCTGAGTTGACCATTCGGCCGGATTTGACTTGTTAGTTTCCGCCAGTTGCTATTGTAGATCGGCAGGAGAAAGTGCTTAAGAACAAGGTCATCAAGTTGGTTCGTGTTGCTTAGAATCCTTACTCGCCTGGTGAGTCGACTTGGGAGCTGGAGGAGGAGATTCAGCAAAAGTTTCCTCACATGTTTGAGTAGTTTTTGTTTTGTTCTTTTGAGGTTTTGGGGTTACCCTATGTATCTTCTTTTTAAATTTCGAGGATGAAATTCTTTTTGTTAGGTGGGTAGGATTGTAACCCCTGTTTTTTATTTCGTGTATTTTTGAGTGTATTTTTCGTTTTGTTGTATTTTCTCTTTTGCATTTTTCTGAACCGTATATTGGAGTTATTTTCAATATATATTCATTTTAATTCATTTTGAGCTCTTTATGTTTGATTGGGTGTCTCATTTGTTTCATCCTTCAATATTTTGTTCTTTCTTTCATTTTGTTCTTGTCCCTTTTATTTTTTATTTTTTTTTTATTTTCTTGGGTGCTTGTGGTGGTGTTTGGTTGCTCATCCTTTTTCCCAATCCTATTATTTGATCCCTAATAAGATTTACCAATGCCAAATCAAAATTCCTAATATTATATGTTATCCTATACATTTGTATCCCATTTGAAGCCCAATTAAACAAATCCTATTACTACTCCTAATTACCCACAATCCAAATACCCATTAACCCAACTCATATTTCTAAACCCTAATCCCCTTATATATATACTCTCTTATCTCTCCCTCACAAACCCTAACCCTAATACTCATTTCCATCCATCCCGGCCTCCCTTTCTCTCTCCCTCTCCTTGCTTGCATCCCGACCCGCACACCAGCCCCAGGCTGAGCCTCCCCTCCAGGCCTCCGACCCCCCTTTCTCGGCCTACTCTCCTCCCGGCAACACCCCACCCCCGAGCCCCCCATCTCTTACACCCGAGCCACTTCTTCCCACATCTCCCGAACACCTCCTTGACCATCCCGACCACTTCACACTACAAACTTCCTCGCCTCTCTCTCTCTTTCTCGTGGTATTCTTTTGTGGCCACAAGCCACTAGAATTCTCTCGCTTTGTGGAGTTTTGTTCGTGTGGAGATTTTCGCTCTAGTTGCTTGGATTCGTTGATTCGCGGATTTGCGTTCATGGGTTTTGCTCTTTACTCTTGGTTTTCGCTGTTCTTCATCTTTGGTTAAGGCAAGTAACTTGTATTCCAATTCATTTGTTTGATATAAGTCAAAAATACCACCTATAGTGTAGTTGGGTCTAGAGACGACTCTTGTTTGTGTTATGCTTGATGGGTTTTGTCTCTATTGTAAAAATTTGACTATAGATGACTCACGACACAATATGAAAATGAATTTAACTTAGGTTTTACCCGTTCTTGATTTGAATCATGTATGTGAGATTTTTGTGAGAATTCGTGATTTGGTTGAGACCCATGTGAAATACTTAGAGTGGACATGCTAGATACCCTAATTTACGATGTTTAGACACTTGGTAGACTCGATTTCATGTTTGGTTGTCTTTGAATCAATTTTCTCGAATCTATCTTAATTTTGTTTTTAAGGGAAAAATCTGTATTTTGTCGCTGATCTGTTTTTTTTTGCTATTTTGGACTGTCTTGAAGTCGGTATTTTAATTTCGGTATAAAACATAAGTTTTAGAGAATTTCATCTATTTTCAAACCCTTTTGACCTTTCTTGATTTTGTTTTCGTATGAGTGAGTTATGACTGTTTTACTATAGAGGTGTCGATCTTTTCCAGATTCTGTTTTTCGGTAATTTTGATGACAAATCATTTTAAAGAACTATGCTACTTATATTATTTGATCCAAAACTTTGGTCAGTGTTTCTTTATCTAGTTAGGGATTATCTAGAATTTTGGTGAATTTTATTGATGAGTTTTATGTGTTGTTTCATACTCGGTTATGAAATCTATACTTGTTATATTTTTCTCGTTGTTCTGTAAAGAACCTTATTTTTACTATGATTCCTTTTACTGTATGAAAAATATTTGTGAAATATGAAAGTTAGTATATTTTATCTATTTTCATATCCTTTTGAAGGAATTGAATTTTGTTTCACTGGTTGCGAGATATCATAGTTTTCGTATAGCAGTGTTGGGAATTCCAGATTTGCCAAACTATGGCTTCTTGATGCTTTCTTATTTTTGATGGTTGATCTACCTTTACTGGAAAATTATGAAACTTTATAATTAGATACTGGACATATAGGGGAATACCCCACGTTTTTCGTGGATATATTTAATGTGTTTCATGCTATTTTCCTGTTCTTAAATTCGTTTTCCTGATTTCTGACTGAACCTACTTTCTGTATTCAAATCAGTTTTGAGCTATATTTTTTTGAATTAATATATGACTTATTTGTACTCGCTGGATTCGTTTGGAAGTTTTTCTTCCAGATCCTTCGACGAATCCAGATTTGGATGTTTGTAACACTGGGAATCACTGTTTTACTACAGTATGGTCTTGCTGTCCTGAACATGAGATTTTGTCTATTTTAGTCTTTTATGAGATATCTTGCACTCGTACATATTTATCTTGTAACTTGCACTTGGCACATGATCATGCCATGTTATTCTTGATATATTTTGCACATATATATGTTGTTTGACATTAATAATAAATAACCAAGCTGGGGTTTAAGGGACAGATCTAATAGTGGATAATTCAGAAATGTGTACTCGGAAGAGGATCCACTGATCCTACGTGATTACTTGATTACTTGATACTTGCACGCAAGACACGATACTTGCCACTTGCACACTTGATATGTGATTACAGGATACATGATACTTGGAGCTTGGAGCTCGATTACTTGACTTGTCCCCGAGTATACTGCCCTCTATGGTCCACTTGAAATCTAAAGCGAAACTGCTTATTGTAGCAACCATGTAAGGTGGGCTGCATGAAGTGCTACCTAGATAGTAATCACTACAAGACTTGATACATGCTACTTGAACATGAGACTTGAACATGATACTTGAACATGATACATGCTTGCTTGATACTTGACTACATGATACATGAGACTGGAAACTTGAGACTTGATACATGATTATATGATACTTGAAACTTGATGCATGTTTACATGATACTTGATTACTGACACTTAATTCATGTCATTTACACTTGTTCACTTTACCATGCTAGTTGTTTATGTTGACATTATACTTATATCATGTTGCTAGTTAATTTTTCCATGTGCTTGTATCCTACATTACAAATGGCCCGTAACTTACAATTGACGGGTACTTATTTTTCTCTTTCCCTCTTTCCTGCATTCATTGAATTGCAGATTTTGAAGAACAGGTTCCAGATGGTATCGGAGACATGAAGTATTAGTGCTGCATTTTATTATATTATTTCTTGTAGCTTGCTTGAACAATATTGTATTTTGAGACTTGGATTTATTCTTGTATTTGGGCAATGTGACCCAAGACATTTGTTTTATTCAGATCATGACTATTTGAGATTTATATATTTGGTTTCAAGTATTCTTGTTGGTATTTTGGCTCATTATGTGCATGTGGTTGATTCTTTTGCTTCCAACTCTGATGCTTCTTGAGAATGTTGTAAAGATTTCTTGAACAGCTTATAGATGATGAAAATCATTCTCTGAGCTTTTGTTGCATATCCGTATTCCGTATTCTTTTTGGAAAGCGGGACATGACAGCTTTCCAGAGAAAGCGACCCTGGTACTCGACCTGACCTCGGAGCGTCGAGGGATTAGGAGTCGGCAAGGGTGTTGGTGAGCCTGCGTGCTTTCCAGAGAAAGCTACCCCGGTGCTCGATCTGACCTCGGAGTGTCGAGGTCTTAGGGGTCGATAAGGGTGTTGGGGAGCCGGTACGCTTTCCTGAGAAAGCTACCCTGGTGCTCGACCTGACTTCGGTGCGTCGAGGGCTTAGGGGTCGGCAAGGGTGTTGGCAAGCTGGTGCACTTTCCTGAGAAAGCTACCCCGGTGCTCGACCTGACCTCGGAGCGTTGAGGGCTTATGGGTCGGCAAGGGTGTTGGCAAGCCGATACGCTTTCCTGAGAAAGCTACCCTGGTGCTTGACCTGACCTCAGAGCGTCGAAGGCTTAGGGGTCAGCAAGGGTGTTGGCGAGCCGGTGTGCTTTCCAGAGAAAGCTACCCTACTGCTCGACCTGGCCTCGGAGCATCGAGGGCTTAGGGGTCGGCGAGGATGTTGGCAAGCTAGTGCGCTTTCCAGAGAAAGCTACCCTGGTGCTCGACCTGACCTCGGAGCATCGAGGACTTAGGGGTCGGCAAGGGTGTTGGCAAGTCAGCGCGCTTTCCTGAGAAAGCTACCCTAGTGCTCGACCTGACCTCGGAGCGTCGAGGGCTTAGGGGTCAGTAAGGGTGTTGGCGAGTCGATGCGCTTTCTAGAGAAAGCTACCCTGGTGCTCGACCTGACCTCAGAGCGTCGAGGGCTTAGGGATCGGCAAGGGTGTTGACGAGCCGGTGCACATTCTTGAGAAAGCTACCCTGGTGCCTGACCTGACCTCAGAGCATCGAGGGCTTAGGGGTCAGCAAGGATGTTGGCGAGCCGGTGCACTTTTAGGGAAAGCTGCCCTGGTGCTCGACGTGACCTCGGAGAGTCGAGGGCTTAGGGTTTGGCAAGGGTGTTGGCGAGCCGCTGTGCTTTCTAGAGAAACCTACCCTGGTGCTCGTCCTGACCTTGGAGCGTCGACGGCTTAGGGGTCGGCAAGGGTGTTGGCGAGCCGGTGTGCTTTCCTGATAAAGCTACCCTGGTGCTCGGCCTGACCTCGGAGCGTTGAGGGCTTAGGGGTCGGCAAGGGTGTTGACGAGCCGGTGCGCTTTCCTGAGAAAGCTACCCTGGTGCTCGACCTGACCTCGGAGTGTCGAGGACTTAGGGGTCAGCAATGGTGTTGGCGAGCCGGTGTGCTTTCCAGAGAAAGCTACCATGCTGCTCGACCTGACCTCAGAGCGTCGAGGGCTTAGGGGTCGGTAAGGATTTTGGCAAGCCGGTGCGCTTTCCAGAGAAAGCTACCCTGGTGCTCGACCTGAGCTCGACCTGACCTCGGATCGTCGAGGGCTTAGGGGTCAGCAAGGGTGTTGGCGAGCCAGTGCAATTTCTTGAGAAAACTACCCTGGTGCTCGACCTGACCTCGGAGCGTCGAGGGCTTAGGGTCGGCAAGGGTGTTTGCGAGCCAGTATGCTTTCCAGAGAAAGCTACCCTGGTGCTCGACCTGACCTCGAAGCGTCGAGGGCTTAAGGATCGGCAAGGGTGTTGACGAGCCAGTGTGCTTTCCCGAGAAAGCTACCCTGGTGCTCGACCTGACCTCAGAGCGTCGAGGGCTTAGGGGTTAGTAAGGATATTGGCGAGTCGGTGTGCTTTCAGAGAAAGCTGCCCTGGTGCTCGACCTGACCTCGGAGTGTCGAGGGCATAGGGTTCGGCAAGGGTGTTGGCGAGCCGCTGCGCTTTCTTGAGAAACCTACACTGGTGTTGACCTGACCTCGGAGCATCGAGGCCTTAGGGGTCGGCAAGGGCGTTGGTGAGCCAGTGCGCTTTCCTGAGAAAGCTACCCTGGTGCTCGACCTGACCTCGGAGCGTCGAGGGCTTAGGGGTCGGCAAGGATGTTGGCGAGCCGGTGCGCTTTCCAGAGAAAGCTACCCTGGTGCTCGACGTGACCTCGAAGCATCGAGGGCTTAGGGGTCGGCAAGGGTGTTGGCGAGCCACTGCGCTTTCCTGAGAAAGCTACCCTGGTGCTCGACCTGACCTCGGAGCGTCGAGGGCTTAGGGGTCGGCAAGGGTGTTGGCGAGCCTGGGGGCTTTCCTGAGAAAGCTACCCTGACGCTCGACCTGACCTTAGAGCGTCGAGGGCTTAGGGGTTGGCAAGGGTGTTGGTGAGCCGGTGTGCTTTCCTGAGAAAGCTACCTTGGTGCTCAACCTGACCTCGGAGGGTCGAGGGCATAAGGGTTAGCAAGGGTGTTGGCGAGCCGGTGTGCTTTCCTGAGAAAGCTACCCTGATGCTCGACCTGACCTCGAAGCGTCAAGGGCATAGGGGTCGGCAAGGGTGTTGGAGAGCCTGTGCACTTTCCAGAGAAAGCTACCCTGGTGCTCGACGTGACCTCGAAGCATCGAGGGCTTAGGGGTCGGCAAGGGTGTTCGCGAGCCACTGCGCTTTCCTGAGAAAGCTACCCTGGTGCTCGACCTGACCTCGGAGCGTCGAGGGCTTAGGTGTCGGCAAGGGTGTTGGCGAGCCTGGGGGCTTTCCTGAGAAAGCTACCCTGACGCTTGACCTGACCTTAGAGCGTCGAGGGCTTAGGGGTTGGCAAGGGTGTTGGTGAGCCGGTGTGCTTTCCTGAGAAAGCTACCCTGGTGCTCAACCTGACCTCGGAGCGTCGAGGGCATAGGGGTTAGCAAGGGTGTTGGCGAGCCGGTGCGCTTTCCTGAGAAAGCTACCCTGATGCTCGACCTGACCTCGGAGCGTCAAGGGCATAGGGGTCGGCAAGGGTGTTGGAGAGCCTGTGCACTTTCCAGAGAAAGCTACCCTAGTGCTCGACCTGACCTCGGAGCGCCGAGGGCTCAGGGGTCGGCAAGGGTGTTGGCGAGCCTGTGCGCTGTGCAGGGAAAGCTACCCTGGTGCTTGACCTGACCTCGGAGCGTCGAGGGCTTAGGGATCGGTAAGGGTGTTGGCGAGCCGGTGGACGCAGAATTAGTGTACGACGCTTCAGTTTCCTAGGAGAATTAATGACGTGATGTTTTGCCATTCGATGAAGAATTCGCACACGACGCTTCAACTCCCGAGGACAATTAACGGTGTGATGCTTTGCCTTCCGTCATTTGGCCTCCCTGAGGTCATAAATGCAGCTTGTGGGGGCTATACATACCCCATTTCTTTGTTGTTCTTACGCCAGAGAAAGCGTTGGTGACCCATGTGCTATTAGAGGTGTCTGCCGTAGGCGGATGCCCAATGATTGAATTTTAAGGCAGAGAATCTCGGACCGGTGACTCGCCCACCGTCTCCTATCTTCCTTTGTGTACACGGTTCTGAGGGCTGCGTGCCCGAGGAGCCAGGAGATGGGGGGCGCACCGAGCAAGGTCCGTGGTTCGGGGTTTGTTGGACGAGAGTCTGCCGTTGTCTGGCATTTTTTGGTATATCAATCTGAGCCCAACTTTCGGCTCAGATGGGTATACCTAAAAATATTAGATTCAGTTGATGAAGGTTCGGGATCGAGAGCCCGGGTGTGGTGGCTCTCTTCCCGCCCTCGAACAATTCGGGGTTTTGGCTCCCAGGGCCATAAGTCCCAAATTGTTCGCGGGTGAGAGGGGTACCAACCGAATCTCAGAGCTCGGGGCGCTCGCTGAAGGCGAGCGCCCTAAATCTTTAGTGTAAACTTTTGGGGTTGAGAAGCCGTGGGTCATCACCGAGCGTAGTGGGTCACAAGGCCTGAAGAGGCTAGGGCCCTGCTCGAGGTCGATGCCGAGCGTCCAACCCATTGTTCGGGGAGGGCAATCATGATTCTCGAGTAGCCTCGGTCCGATGAGCATTGTGCAGAAACAGAAGGGTCTCCTGTCACGTGTCTTGATGACGTCACTTTTGTGAGTTTTTAGGAGCTGTTATTGCAGAATTCTAGGAACTGTTTTGTGAAAATTGAGGAGTCCCTTGGCTCTGTATATATGTACCCCACCCCACCCCCTTTTTCATTCTTCACTTTTACTCTCTCTCTCTAGAAAAGGTGCCATCAGAGCTTCTCTCTCTAGAGCCTTCTGCCTTCCGTTCGTCCCTAGCCAAAACCGAGCAGGTTAGTTTGTTGTTTTTCTTTGGTATGTCTAGGGCTCAGTCCGGCTCTTCGGCCTCGACTTCGAAGGAGGAGGACGACCCCCGTACGGGCCTCTCCGATTCGACGTCTTAGGAGGGGGGTGTCACAGTGTATGATGCAAAACCCCTTCGCATTAGGAAGCCGTTCATCGTAGAGAGTAGTGGCTCGGAGAAGGAGGACAGCGATGGGTCGGAGGAGGTGGAGGTGTTGGACCTGGTGTCGAACAACTGTGAGGAAGGAGGAGAAGGGGAAGTGTCAACGGTTCGGAGGAAGGGCAAGGGGGTAGGCTCTTCTTCGATGGAAACCGTCCTCGAGCCACTGGCCACCCCTTCTCCGGAAAAGGCCAAGAAGAAGAGGCAGGTGAGGAAGAAGTGGACAATGTTCAGTAGTCCCGACAGGGCGACCCCCGCTCGTGACCTGGCAACAGGCTTCTTATCGCAGCCGAGGTCGATCAGGCAGTACCCCGACGACCTTGCAGATAAAATCTTGTACGGGGTTCAGCCTTTTTCGCCGAACCGTCAAAAGATAAAGATGGATGCCATGCCGTCAATCCTGGAGGCGGATGTCTTGGACGTCATTCGCTCGGCCTTTCACATTGGGCAAGAGTATGAGTTGATGTTGCCGAGCCCTGATCTTCGGCCAACCGATCCTCTATCCGAGTGGTATTGCATCTTCCTGGCTGATGCGTTCGGCTCCAGACTGCGATTGCCGATCCACCCATTTATCCGAGAAGTACTGAATTGGGCGTTGTTGGCTTCGATGCAGTATGGGCCGAACTCATGGAAGTAGATGGTGTGATTCGTGCTGCTGTATGAGGAGAGGAAGGTGCCTCTGAGGTTGGATGTCTTCCGAGCGATGCTAGGGATTAGCTCGTCCGGGGAGTTCGAGGGAATTTTTCTATATCTCCCCTCGGAGCCGGGGGAAGGTAGTCTACGGCCACCCGGATTCGATCAAGGAGTGGAAGAAGAAGTATTTCGTCATCCGGAGCAAGAAGCCTTGGGACATTCCCACTCGGTGGAATTTTTGCAAATCGAACTTCAAGGCGCCGAGGCCGAAGGATCTGTCCGCCGAGGAGTGGGGATATGTCGAATGCCTTTGGAAGGGCAACAGTATAAGCTGGCCGAAGGTGACGGAAAGTCACATGGCCCGCGTCGGACTGAGCCCGGCCACGTCTAGTATGTTGTTTGTTCCATTTTCTTGTTCTAGTATTCTTTTGCGCTCATTGTTCTTAATGAGTCTTTTTGCAGGTATGGACCCCGAATCGATCAAGGCAAGAAGGATCACCGTTAAGAAGCAGAAGGTCGAGCAGGGCGAGCAGGGGAAAAGAACTAGGGGGTCCTCGCAGGCGGCCCTCGACGTGCCGACCGAGCCGAGGGCGAAGAAGGTGTGCCCTGAGTCGGGCAAGGAGGTGCTCGTCCCGCTGAGCCCTAGCACGATAACAGTGGTCGAGCACGCCAAAGGGAAGGTTCCTCCGCTCCGGGCCGATGCTGTTGAAATCGTGGGTGATGAGATGTTGCAGCTGTGGGCCCCGGACTGGTCGATAAGGAAGGGCGACAGCTTGACCGAGGGGGCCATGGCCATCGAGGTTGACGATAAGCTGGAGACTCCCCGGGATCGGCAGAGTATGTGCAACGACACCTTGGAGGTGGCCTACATGCGGTTGGCACAGGAGAACGTGCTGGTAATAACTACCGGTCCCTTTTTTACCCATTTTTATACGATGCGACCCCCCTTCAGACCCCATCATCTTTGTGTTGCAGGCTTGTCTGGAGGGGGCCCAGGTGATGAAGCTTCATGAGAAGGCCCTGGCGCACGAGAGGGAGCGAGCAAACAAATACCAGGGAGAGATGAAGGAGATGAAGATCGAGATCGATGGCGCACACAAGAGGGAGCAGGAGATGAAGGCCGAGCTCGCTTCTATGGAGAGTGAGTGTGCTCGGAAGGTAAGCTCGCTAAAGAAGGGGTTCGTCGCGGAGAAGAACTTGCTCACCACGAAGGCCTGGGACTTGATAATCGAGGCCCAGAATGAGGTCTACGAGAAGGCCCTGAGTCATGTGAGGTACTTCTACCTGACCATCGATCTGACCGACTTTGATTTCGACATGGTGATCGAGCTGCCGCCCAAAACCCCCGAAGGGGGCGAGCAGAACGAGCTGCCTACCGACCCGGCTGTGGACCCTCCCCTCAACCAGACCGATCTAGAGGTGGGGAATTAAGCAGTTCGCCTCCTTGTTGTTTTTGTTTCCTCCTCTTTTTTGTTGTATTTGCCGATCGCAGACTGACCACCGCACTTTTTGTATGATGAACTTGATTTATGAAAAAAGGATTTTTGTTTGGCCAAGTGTTTTGACTTCGACCGCTTATTTTGGGGAAGTGTAGCTTTGCCGAACGAACCTTCTGACTTATTTTGAGATTTTCATGCTGAGATCGGTTGGCATCAGAATGATGGTTGTTTTTCCTTGTTAGGTGCCAGCTCCCCTTTTCGAGACAGACCCTCGTCGATCCGATGTGGCGTGGCTCCGGAGCAAGATCAAGGTCCATGAGTCCACTTTGGTCTGGTATCAGAAGGAGGCTTGCGATCAGGATGCCGCCTTTCACAATTATCAGAACAAATTCGAGCCGCTAAGTGTGGAGGCGACCAAGTTAAAGAGGGCGATGGTAGATTGGGACCTAGGCAGCGCCGGTCTTGGGCAGACCATATCGAGTGCATCGGTGCAGCAACCCTCGTCAGAGAGGCTCCTTCGCGACGTCATAGTGGAAAAGAAGATGGAAATACAACATTACAAGACGATGCTGGGCATGTCCGGGGCGAGGATGGGTTCTTCTTCGGGAGGTCACCGAGTGGAGGGTGCTCCCGCGGCAATCATGCTACTGGAGTATGCCCAGCTAGTCGATGCCCAGAGCTCCATGGCTGGTGTGCCGACTTTGGCCGACCCCAATGGTCATTGTGACGAGGAAGGAGGTCCCAGCCATTCAGTCGGAATCAGGCTATCTCGCGTCGGACCCGAGGGCCGCTGAGAATTTTTTTTTTTTTTTTTTTTTAGCTGAGTAGAGTGGTTTGTAGCGTTCTTGTTCTTCCGATGGTGCTTAATCAATAAAGGAGTATAAATAAAAAGTTTAGACTTTTCTTTTTTGGTTCTTGCAACCTGTCTTCGGGAGAGCTGCCGAGGAGATATGGGTCGGAGTCCAGTGTTCCGACTTGGGTGCCATAGCTTGAGAAAGCTACCCACGTGCTCGACATTGGTTCGGAGCTGCCGAGGAGATGTGGGTCAGCGCCCAGTCTTCTGCCTTGGGCACCATGGCTTGAGAAAGCTACCCACGTGCTCGACATTGATTCAGAGTTGTCAAGGAGATATGGGTCGGCGCCCAGTGTTCCGACTTGGGTGCCATAGATTGAGAAAGCTACCCACGTGCTCAACATTGATTCAGAGCTGCCGAAGAGATGTGGGTCGGTGCCCAGTGTTCCGACTTGGGCGCCATAACTTGAGAAAGCTACCCACGTGCTCGACATTGATTGGGAGCTGCCGAGGAGATGTAGGTCGGCGCCCAGTGTTCTGACTGACTTGGGCACCATAGCTTGAGAAAGCTATCCACGTGCTCGAGATTGATTTAGAGCTACTGAGGAGATGTGGGTCGATGCCCATTGTTCCGACTTGGGCACCATAGCTTGAAAAAGCCACCCATGTGCTCGACATTGATTCGGAGCTGTCGAGGAGATGTGGGTCGGTGCCCAGTGTTCCAACTTGGGCGCCATAGCTGAGAAAGCTACCCACTTGCTCGACATTGATTCGGAGCTGCCGAGGAGATATGGGTCGACGCCCATTGTTCCGACTTGGGCACCATAGCTTGAGAAAGATACCAACTTGCTCGACATTAATTTGGAGCTGCTGGGGAGATGTGGGTCGGCACCCAGTGTTCCGACTTGGGTGCCATAGCTTGAGTAAGCTACCCACGTGCTCGACATTGATTTGGAGTTGCCGAGGAGATGTGGGTCGGTGCCCAGTGTTCTGACTTGGGCACCATAGCTTGAGAAAGCCACCCACGTTCTCGACATTGATTTGGAGCTGCCGAGGAGATGTGGGTCAACACCCTGTGTTCCAACATGGGTGCCATAGCTTGAGAAAGCCACCCACGTGCTCGACATTGATTCAGAGCTGCTGATATTGATAAGGTTTATAAAAAGAGCTTTTTTACTTGAGCCTTTTAATACATGAAGAGAGGCGCGAACGGCCTTTTATACAGAGCAGGTTACAAAAGTGTTATTTACATGAAGTAAACTATAACTCTACTTCTACCCTTCCAGAAATTTGATCAGATGTTCGGTGTTCCAGGGTCTTTTGATTGCCCGGCCCTCCATGTCCACGAGTCGGTACATGCCGGGGCGTATCACCTCGGCTACCTTGTATGGGCCTTCCTAGTTGGGAGCCAGCTTTCTCTTTCTCGTGGGGTCGGAGACGGACAACTTGCAGAGCACGAGGTCTCCGGCCTCGATGTCAGTAGGGTGGACTTTCTTGTTGTAAAACCTTTCGATACGATGTTGGTAGATGCTTCTTCTTACGGCGGATTTCTTCCTGACCTCGGCAACGAGGTCGAGGTTGGCTCTGAGGCCGGATGAGTTTTCGGCCTCGTCGAAGGCCATGATGCGCAGGGAAGGGAGACCGACCTCGACGGGGATAACCGCCTCCATCCCGTAGGTTAAGTTGAACGGTGTTTTCCCGTAGGAATTCTCTTTGTGGTCCTGTGCGCCCATAGCATACTTGGCCATTCTTCTACCCACTGTCCCTTGGAGGAACTGTCGAGGTGCTTCTTCAGGCCATCGAGTATCTGCCGGTTCGCATTTTCTACTTGGTCGTTTGACTGGGAATGGCATATGGTGAAGCGCTGCTGGATGCCGATGTCTTCGCAGAACCTGTGAAAGTTCTAGCCTGCAAATTGGGTCCCGTTGTCTATGATAAGAACCTGCGGAATCCCGAACCGACAAATGATGTTTTTCTAGAAAAATTGTTGGGTTTGACCCTCGGTGATTGTTGACAGGGGCTCGGCCTCGATCCATTTTGTGAAATAATCGATGGCGACTATCAGGAATTTCCTCTGTCCGGTTGCCATGGGAAAAGGGCCGACCAAGTCCATCCCCCACATGGCGAACGGCGTCGGACTGGCCAGCGAGCGGAGGTTGACCTGAGGAAGTCTCTTGATCGGGAAAAATCTTTGACACGGACCGCACCTCTTGACTAGATCCTGGGAGTCTTGCAACATTGTTGGCCAATAATACCCATGGTTCAGGGCCTTCCTGGCAAGCGATCTGCTTCCCATGACATCCGCCGATCTCCTCATGAAGTTCTTTAAGCGCATAGCTAGCTTCCTCATCGGCGAGGCAGCGGAGGTAGGGCTTCCCGTCTGCCAGGGTGTACGAGCATTTAAAGAGGACGTCGTTGATCATGACGAACCTTTCAGTTCGAACCCTGATCCTTCTCGCCTCGGCCCGATCTTCGGGGAGCTCACCCTTCAGCAGGAACCTTTGGATTAGGGTGGTCCAGTCATCCAGGCGGGCTTCGTTGTTTACACACATTTCCTCAGGGAGGTCGATGCTCAGCTTCAGGAGGACTTTGACGAGTACTGTTCGGTCGAAACCCTCGAAGGACGAGGAGGCGAGTTTTGACAAGGCATCTGCCTGGGCATTATGCTCTCTCGGAACCCTAAGGACTGTGGAATAGTTGAAGGATGTCAAGAGCAGCCGGACCACGGCCAAGTATCGGATCATTCGATCATCACGAGCCTCGTATTCTCCGATGATCTGGTTGACCACAAGCTGAGAGTCACTGAAGGCCCTGATCTGCCTCGCGCCGGCCTGGTGTGCCAGGGTCAGTCCGGCAATCATAGCCACATATTCTGCCTCATTGTTGGAGGTCGGAAAATTGAGGCGGAGAGAATACTAAAGGAGGAAGTGGTCGGGGCCTCGCAGGATGATCCCAGCACCACTTCCGGATTCGCATGAGGATCCATCGACATAGACTTCCCAGGTCAGATCCTAATTTTCGGTGTTGGGCTGTTCAGAAATGGTGCATTCAGTGATGAACTCAGCAAGGGCTTGCCCCTTGATTGCCATCCTTGGCTGGTAGCTGATGTCGTACTGGATCAGCTCGATCGACCACTTGACTAAGCGGCCAGAGTTCTCTGGCTTGTGAAGGACGGTCCTGAGTGGTTGGTCGGTCGGCACTTGGATAGAGTGTGCCTGGAAGTAAGGGCAAAGCATTCGGGCAGCCATGACCAGAGCATAGGCCACTTTCTCTATTCTTGCGTACCTCATCTCGGCCGGGAGCAGGACCTTGCTCACATAGTATAGCGGCTTCTGAACTCCATCATCTTCACGGATGAGGACTGCGCTGAGGGCACATTCTGAGGTGGATAGGTACAGCCAGAGTGGCTCGCCTGACTCGGGTTTGCTAAGAAGAGGCAGGTTGGCCAAGTACCACTTTAGTTGCTCGAATGCCTCTTGTTGAGGGGCGCCCCATTTGAAGCCCCCCGTTCCGCGCAGAGCTTTGAAAAAGGGTAGAGATTTCTCCCTAGATTTGGAGAGGAAATGGCTGATGGCCGCCAATCTTCCCGTAAGCCTCTGGACTTTCTTGACGTTCCAGGGGGGAGCCATGTCTATTATGACTTGGATCTTCTCAGGGTTCGCCTTGATGTCGTGCTGGCTGATGACGAACCCGAGGAATTTTCCGAACGAGACGCCGAAGGCGCATTTGGTGGGGTTAAGCCTCATGTTATGTATCCAGAGTACGTCGAAGGCTTCTTCGAGGTCGGTGACGTGGTTCTGTCCCTGCCGGCTTTTGACGATCATGTCGTTGACGTAAACCTCCATGTTGCGATTAATCAGGTCCTTGAAGATTCAGTTAACAAGCTGCTGGTAGGTAGCTCCCTTCAGCCCGAAAGGCATAACGCGGTAACAGAAGAGACCTTGGTCAGTGACGAAGGATGTCTTTGATATGTTCGGTGGGAATATCGGGATCTAATTGTAGCCTGAAAAGGCATCCATGAAGGACAGGAGCTCGTGACTCGAAGTTGCGTCGATCAGAGCATCGATGCTGGGAAGAGGGAAATGATCTTTGGGGCATGCTTTGTTCAGATCCGTAAAGTCTATACAGATCCTCCAGCTCCCGCTTGCCTTTTTTACCATGACGACGTTTGCTAGCCACTCGGGATAGCTGACCTCTTGGATAAATCGGGCAGACAATAGTTTGTCTACCTCTGTCTTCACTGCTTGCTACCTCTCTGGGGCAAATTTTCTCCTTTTGTGGACAACCGGCTTCGAGCCCAGAATCATGCTTAGCTTATGCATGATCAGGTCTTCGGATATCCCGGGCATGTCGGACGGCTTCTAGGCGAAGAGGTCGATGTTGCGGTGGATGCAGCTGATTATGCTCGACTTTAGATCATCGGCAAGGGAGCGGCTCACTCGGAACCACTTCGACTCTTCCTTTGCCTCGAACGAGACTTTTTCTAGCTCGTCCACTGGTTCGGGATCTGGTTGGCTTCTTTCTGGTTGAAGCTCGACGGCATCGAGGGGAAATACACCCCCTCCGACTGCTGTCATGTAGCAGGACCGTGCAGCCTCTTGGTTGCCTCAGACGATACCGACCCCCTGCTTCGTGGAAAATTTCAACTTCAAGTGGTAGGCGGTGACACAGCCTGAAGGGAGCAAAGCCCGGGTCGGCCGAGAATAGCTACGCCACCTTGACGTTTACCACCATGAAGTCTATTGATTCGGTTCGTCTGAAGGGAGTTGTACTCGCAATGACATCTAGGGTTATGATTCCCTCTATCACAACTGGGATGCCGGAGAACCTGTGCAGGGTGTATCTGGCCGGTTTGAGCTTGTCCCGGGGTAGTTTTAGGTTCTCGAAGGCTTCAAGGAAGACGATGTTCACCGAACTCCCATTGTCGACGAGGATCCGATGAACCTCAAAGTTCGCCATGTCGAGGCTAATGACGAGGGCATTGCAGTGGGGAACACAGATGGCTCCAGGTCATCTCCCGAGAAAGAGACTGGGAGTAGCTGAGTCCGGGGAGACGGGAGGTCTCGAACGGCATTCACCTTTTGAACGAACGCCTTGCGAGAAGTATTAGACTCCCCTCTCATGGGTCCCTCGTGAATGCAATGTAAAATGGCCTGCCCTTCGGTCCCCCCCCCCTGTTTCGGGATCTCGCTCGGGATGACGGTTCGGAGTGCGAGTGGGGGGCAAAGGCCTCCGGTTCCTCATGTCCTTCTTGTCCCTCTGGTTTTTCCTAGTGAACTCCCGGAGGTATCCTGGTAAGATGAGGGCCTCGATTTTGTCCTTCAGGGCCCGACATTGTTTGGTTTCGTGTCCATGATCTTAGTGAAAGCGGTAGTAAAACCGCTGGTCTCGCTTTTTGTTGTTGCTCGGTCGAGGGGGTAGTTGGACGAGGCCATTGTCCTCTATTTCTAAGAGTATGGCAGACACGTTCTATGTCAAGGGCATGTATCTCTCGAAGCGGGGGACCGGAGGCACCCTCTTCATTCCGATCCCTTCTTTTGCTACATTCTTGGTAGGCTCGGTCTCATCGACCTTGCGTTTTTCCTTCCATGTGGCTTCTTTGGTGCCTACCGGGTTTATGGTCTCTTCCGCCCGTATGTACTTCTCGACCTGGTTGAGCAGGTCGGGAAAGTCCTGGGGAGGCTTCTTGGCCAAGGAAACCTTTAGCTGGCTGTGTCGGACATTGTGCCGGAAGGAGGCGACCCCGGCATCGAGGGAGGAGACAGATCTTGCTTCGGTGGTGAACCTCCTGACGAAGTCATGGAGTGACTCTCCTTCCCTCTGTCGGAGGTCTAGTAAGGACGCGCTTGTCTTCTCGACCTTCCTACTGGTTACGAAATGGGCCAGGAAGTTGGCCTCCAGCTGGTCGAACGAGAAGATCGAGCCGGAGAGGAGCTTAGAGAACCACTCCCGAGCCGGACCCCGAAGTGTGGCAGGGAACGCGCGGCACAGCAGGGGATCCGAAGTGCTGTGAATCATCATAAAGGTTTTGAAACCCTCTATGTGATCAGCAGGATCACCCTCGCCGTTATAGGTCTCAAACTGTGGGGGCCAGAAATTCCAGGGGATTTCCGCTTCTAGGATGGGAGCCGAGAAAGGTGGTCGGGTCGGCCTGCGGCCTAGAGCAAGGTTTGGAACGCCATTGCCGAGGTGGTCGAGGTGGTTTTCCATTTCCAGCAGGCATTGGAGCACCGCGTTTTCGCGTTCAGGGAGATAGGTTGGGTCACGAGTGTGGTTCCCTCTATCGCCCGTTCGGTGGGATTGGTTGAATGTTTCGGCTCTGGGTGCTCCATGAATGGCCTCCATGATTTTGTCCCGGAAGCTCTGGAACTCGGCCCTTGTGACCTCAGCATGATCAATCAGGTCGTACTGGGGTGGCGGTCTTCGATCGATGTGGCTGAGCACCGACTCTCGTCCTTCGAGCGGAGGTCTGGGACGGTTTGAGGCCGAGTTGGAAGCAGCCCCTCCCCTAATCTGACTCGCCTGTCGGTTCTGGATGACCCGACGAAGGTCGGGTACGATCGAGCGAGATGCGCCTGGCTGGTGTCCGAGGCTCACCCTCGGATTATCGATCCGTGAGTGTCCTCGGGGACGTCCTGAGGAGGACCGTCCGAACGACACGTAGAGGTAACAGCTCTCTGGGCTTGGGTCCCATGTGAGCACGGACCGATGGGATGCCGTTGATGGCGAGGTTCGGGCTGACGTCCGTATCGAGAAGCTTTCCCACAGACGGCGCCAACCTGATGCGGTTTGGTTTTGGGGGTGGCTGCACCAGGTGTGAGTTCTTCTCAATTTGTATTTTTGCAGAAGCTTCGGTGCGGATGGTACGCCCGACCCTCGGCCGAGGAATCCAATCGGGAGAAGAGGCGGTAGCGAGGTGGAGGTCGGATGCTCGGCTCGGAGCCGGAGGCTCGGCTCGGATCTGGAAGCTCGGATCTGGGAGTCTCGTGTACTTGCACTCGGCTTAGAAACACCGGAGTTGGTCCCGGTGGCAGGCCCTCCGAAAATCTAGTTAGTCACTGAAGTAGAGCAACAGTAACTAGGGTTTGAGAGGGAAAAGATTGATTACCTTTGAAGGTGGGAGAGGGCCTGGTATTTATAGGCATGCCAAACAGGTCTGGATCCATTTGGGCCGGGTCTGGACCCGCATGCCTGTTGGCCTGGGGTAGTAGAAGCCCATGGAGCTTAAGGCTGATCTGATGATCAGGGATGAGTGTTTTTTTAGGAGATCGGGTGGTCTAGAATATGTCAAACCATTTTTCCCCTATGTCATTCCCAAATGTGAATTTTGTCAATCTCGGGTTGGGCTAAGCTTTTTCTTCTTTTTTTATTAACTGGACACTGTTCTAATTAAATTCTGATATGTCCGAAATATTGTCCAAATTCCAGTTTGGAGGTTTGGGGACACCCAGACAGTATTGATTTCAACAATCTCTTGGCCGCTACTAAGAAGTTCATAATCTTTCAACCATCAGGTTCTAGTTGTTTTTATATCGCTGAAACTTAATTTCCTCTCTTCAATAATTTACATTCCAGATCTTCATTTTGCATTGAGAAAAAAAATACTATCATTTACTATTTTCGAGTGTTTGCAGAAGTGATTGTAGTGAGTTTTGAGTGGAAGTGGGCTCTTATAGAGAAGCTTTAAGCTTGTACTGCAATTTTTCTTGGTTTTTGACCAAAGTTTTAAATGAACAGAATCGTCAAGGGATGGATGTAGGTAGAGGTTGCTACACCACTTCAAAAATCCTTGTCTCCTTGACTTGTAATGAAAAAAAAAAATCCCCCTTTTGGTAACAACATCATCTTTGATACCCGGAAATTTACATAGGATATGCTTACGATGTAATGTCCTTACGATGTAACGTACAAAATTCTGATAGTCAGATGTAATGTACAAAATTTTTTGATAATCAAATGTATTATACAATTATTTTGCAAAAACATTTATTACTCCCTCCGTTTCAAATTATAAGTCAATTTAGATTTTTACACGTCTTTTAAGAAAGTATTTAAGATTGACAAAAGTACCAATATTCTTGATTTTTGAAACTCATAAATGAGCTACTAATTGTAAAATGTCCAGTTTGTCATTCTCTATAATTTTAGTATTACTCCTTTTATTAAAAAAATAAGGATAACATTGGAAACATCATAAAAAAATATTTGACGGACATTTAAGAATAACAAGATATTTGCCTCAAATATCTAAAGTGACTTATGTTGGATTCATGTCTTGCATACTATGTTAGATAAGAAGACAATGAGACAATGAAAGAATCGGGACGATCGGAGACGAAGTGGAAGCAAGGGAAAACATTCAGCAGAAATAGCAGCAGCATGTTGCGGTCGACCGACCCTGGGGTGCGGTCGACCGCCCTACTATGCAGGAGTTCCCGAGAGGGAGACGGTCAACCGACCATGGGGTGCGATCGACCGAACGCGGCACTAATGGATTATTTGGATCGGGTCTTGGTGATTCGTGAGAAGCCCAACTTGCTCTTCAGGTCAGATCATATAGATCTTATCGTAGGGTTATTTCTTCAGGAATATCCAATGGTTATTATATCAAGATATCAAACTAGGGTTTCTTTAGATCTTTATATATTGTTGTTATTGGCCTCCATTGAGAGCTAAGAGAGAGAGAGAGAGAGAGAGAGAGAGAGAGAGAGAGAGAGAGAGAGAGAGAACTTTATTGAAGGAGAGATTGAGTGATTCTCTTATTGTAAAAATCTAGTACGTGCTAGTGAGGCTTGAGAGAGGGTCATTGTGAAAATTGTAATATTCTTGCATCTTCTCTAGTTGAATAACATATCGGGTTTCTTCTTCCCCGGATTAAGGCAAAAATCCCAACCGGGACAAACTTGTGTGTGCTTTGGTGTGTTTGGTATGATCTCATATGTGTTTGGTGGTTTATGTTGATTGCATCGAATAACTCAACAAGATTCTCAATCAGGTTTTTTTAAGAAATCCTAACAATTGGTATCAGAGCTTTGGATTTAAGGGTTTGTTTGAGTTTCTTGGAGAAGATGGCAGATCAGATCACGAAGATCAAGCAGTTAAAAGGTAAGATCAACTTTGATCTCTTGAAGGAGGACATGCATGAAGCACCGGTTAAACAGGACTTGGATCTAGTCCTAGAAGGAGATAAAGGGGGACCAATCGACACAAAGCAGAAGAATTGGAAGGAGATTTATTCAGAAGCCTTGGGTTTAATCTGTATGTATTCAATGAGCGAAGTCAGGTGTAGCAGAAGCGCGGCGATTCTTTGGGCAAGATTCAGAACTTACAACTCGGGATCGTCATTACAAGGTCGGATGCACCAGAAAGGAAAGTTGTGGAATTTCTCAATGAAGAAAAGTACCACTCTTCTAGATCATATAGTGGAGTTCAATATAGAGTTATCTAAACTGAGGGCGTTCAACGCAGATGATCTAAAGATTTCCAACTCAATATATTCACCACCAAATACATCCAACATGATAACCGTGCTAATAAGAAATCTACCAAGGATAAGTTTTTCATAGCAGGTATGATCAAGGGGTTGGAGGAGGATGCACTTTGAAAGGAGAGTCCAAAATTGGCGTCAACGTCTGTGAGTTGCTTGGAGGTGGATTGTACTTCGAATGGAAGGAAAAGTGTATGTAGGGATAAGGTCTGTGGCAACTAGTACAAGGGGATTGAGCAATATATGAGAGACTGATGCAAGCGATTAAGTCAGAGGGGCGTCAAATTCAGTGTCACTGAATCAGGTGATAGCTTAAAAAGTGCTTTTGTTTTAAGTCTTTTAGATGTGATTTCTGGTTGTTCTTTTGATTCGGTTAGTTCTTCTCAAGTTTTCTCCTGGAGGGAGATGGTTTCTACTTACAAGTTTTCTTCATGTCGTTGTGTGAGAACGAAGGTTGATAAGATTTGTGAAGTAATGGTTTCTACTTACAAATTTGCCTCATGTCGTTGTGTGAGAACGAATATCGACAAGACTTGCGAACTAAGGGGTAAGAAAACAAATGAGTCGAAGATGACAGACGGTAGTGGACACACACGAGAGGAGGGCATGTATATTTCTTTGATGAAGCGGAGCCTTACATCCATGAGAACTCTTGAAGTAATGGACTGTAGATACACAGATCTAGGTGGAGTTCGTGCGATTTGGGAAAGTTATCGTAAGGTGATAAAGGGTGAGAGGGGGATTGAGCAGGGTCAGCACAACCTCTACCAGCTTTGGAGGAACAGAAAAACTTGCACAAGTATTTCGAAGCCCATTGTTCCTAAAGCACCATCTATATGTCATCACTAGAATCATCCGAGCGAGACTGCGACGTTCGAATATCGTCGGAAGGTGGATATATAGAGCCTTGAGGTAGGTGGAGTTCGTGTGAAGAGTGGCACCTCTATGATTACATCTACTAGGGTCTGCCCTTGAGGGGGGCATTCAGCTGGAGATAAATAGGTGAAGATAGATTCAACTAGCAGAGGAAGCCATCGAAACAAGTTCTTTGTAAAAGGAGAAGGAAAAGTGTCTAGAAGTTTTTAAATCACACAAGTGTGGATGGATGAGTGTGCAATCCAAGGTGCTGATTGTTGGGTTTAGGTCTTGCATACTATGTTGGATAAGATGACGATGAGACAATGGAGGAATCGAGACGATCGGAGACGGAGTGGAAGTAAGGAGAAATAGTCAGCAGCAGTAGCAGTAGCAGGTTGCGGTCGACCGATCCTGGGATGCAGTCGACCGCCCTACTACGTAGGAGTTCCCGAAAGGGGGACGATCGACCGACCTTGGGGTGCGGTCGACTGAACGCGGCGCTGATGGATTATTTGGATCGGGTCTTGGTGATTCGTGAGAAACCCAATTTGTTCCTCAAGTCAGATCATACGGCTCTTGTCGTAGGGTTATATATTCAGGAATATCCAATGGTTATTGTATCAAGATATCAAACTATGGTTACTCTAGATCTCTATATATTGTTGTTATTGGCCTACATTAAGAGCCAAGAGAGAGAGAGAACTTCATTGAAAGAGAGATTGAGTGATTCTTTAATTGTAAACAACTAGTACTTGTTGGTGAGGCTTAAGAGAGGGTCGTGGTGAGAATTGTAATATTCTTGTTTCTTTTTTAGTTGAATAACATCTCGAATTTTTTCTCCCCCAGATTAAGGCGAAAGTCCCAATCGGGACAAACCTGTGTGTGCTTTAGTGTGTTTGGTATGATCTCATATGTGTTAGGTGATTTGTGTTGATTGCATTAAATAACTCAATAAGATCGTCGGTCAAGATTTCCTAAGAAATCTTAACAACGTATATTTTGAAAGAAAAAAAACCAGAATGACTTATATTCGAAACGGATGGAGTAAATAAATAAAGTTGATCTTCAAACCATACCTTATTGCAGACTACAGTTGCTATCAAACATCTAACAAAGTCAAAGGAACTGATCACCACTTAAATATATATTTTCTTTGAGTAATCTACTTAAATATTTGAACAGGATTGAGTACGAGTCTCTCCCTAATCCAACCAACCAAATAAATCACCATGAAATACATTTTTTTTTCTGGCCATATGATGTATTGGTATTACAATTAACAACTTTGAAATTAGTGAACTAATCATGATGTTTTTGTTAAGTATTATGAGGAATAATAGGAGAAATATTAAGGTTAATATCCCTAGTCAATTGAGATATTATATTCTTTGTATCTAAATTGAAATGCATAGACTACTACCTCTATTGAGTATTTAAAAGATAAATACCCACTCAACCTGTGGTGTGATATCCATACAAGTAGGGATGCCATAACGGACCTGGTCGACCCGTGAACCGCCCGCGACCCGCTCGTTTAACCCGGCCTGCGAAACCACGGTCCGGTTTCGGGTCGAACCCGTTAACGTTAACGGGTCGACCCGGGTCACTAAAAAAACGAATCCAATCCGCTCAACCCGGCCCGGTAACCCGCGAAAAAGGCCCAACCCGCTCGCCAACCCGCGGGTCGACCTGCGGGTTGGAAACTATTTGACCCGTACGTTCGACCCGCGGGCCCAACGGCTAGTTACTGTAGCACAGAGCCGTTGAACGGCTCTTTTAGCCTTTTTTGGGGTTTTTTGTGTTTTTTTTGTTTTTTTTTTGTTTTTTTTTGTTTTTTTGTTTATTTTTACCCTATAAATACCCCCAAAACTCAAACAAAAAATTCACACCTTACTCTCTTACTCTCTCTACTATTATTACTCAATTTATTTTAATTTGTGAACAATTGAACAAACAAGCTAGCAAGTCATATACACGATCAAATTCCTATCGTATCGAAGTCAAAATTCAACAACGTCTTCGAGTCTTCAACTCTCCTCCAACTTCAAGTGATCAAGTCTTCTACTTTCCTCCAAGCTCTCCTCGAGTCTTCAATTCCGGATTTCTACTTCTACTTCTATTCTTATTTTCACGGGTTTTTTTATATACGCGTATCCACGGTGAACGGTATCAAAATTTCATAACCCTCTTCTTCAATTTTTATTTTTTTTGTAGTTATAATTTTTGGTATCTTGTTTGTTTGTTGGTTTTTTTATCTTCTCTCTCACAACCCTCTTGTTTTCTAGATTTTTTTTGTAACTTATCGCCCCTACATTGTCTTTTTTTTTTTACATACACTACTACATATAATATGTCTAGATCACACGGTAGCGGTCGTAGCCAAAGTGGGCAAGATTCCACCGGCACTTTCCGTAGGCCACCAATTGTCCCACATAGTGAGCCCGCCGAAGAGTACCATGATTCTCCTACCCAACAATGGGGTACACACGATGAGTTTGTAGAAGACATACAATCAGGAAAAGAACAACAACAACAACCAACCGAAATAGCACAACCCCCTAGTGGTAAAAAAAGTAGAGGGGAAAGTAGTGATTGGCATAAATTTTACGATTTTATCCCGGACGAAGAAACTCCGGGTATAGGTTTGAAAGTTTATAAAACATGTTCTAAGCAATATAAATTCAAGAGGGGTGATGGCAGGGGTACAATTAAGTGACACATCCTAAGTGTTCATAAAGATCTTCTTGTTGACCTACCCGGCCAACAAAAAATTCACCCTAGGACCGGTCTAGTTGATAGTCACCCTTATGATCCCGATCTTGTTCGTCGGGAAATGGCCCGATTAGTAATAAAAGAAAAGTTACCATTTTCCTATCCCGAGAGTAGGAACTTGGAAAATTTTAATCAAATGGCCTTAAACCCTCATTTTAGAAGAATTCCGAGAAATGCTTGTAAATCGGATTGTTTTAAAGTGTACAATGAAATGAAGGACGCTTTGATTGCAATTTTATGGAGTTTAACTTGTAGAGTTAGTTTAACTTCGGATTGTTGGACGGGTTGTAACAATATTCCAATGATGAAAATAACATGTCATTGGATCGATAATGATTCGATTCTTCAAAAAAGAATTATATCACTTGCCGCGTTGCCCTATCCCTATAGTGGCGTTGAAATAGAAAACCGTATTTTAGAAATTTGTGATGTTTTTTATATTCGCGATAAAATTATGTATATTAGTTTTGATAATGTATCTAACAACAATGCATCAATTAGTATTTTAAAATCCGCATTAAACCCTCCATCTGACAATATTTTTGATGTTAGATGTGCATGTCATATTTTAAATTTATGTGTTCAAGATGCATAAAAAATAGCTGATCCATATATAGTTAAAATTAGAAATTGTGTACATTTTATTGCATTAAGTGACACCGTATTTCAATAATGGAAAAATTGGTGTAGGATTTCAAATGTACCTTTTAGAAAATTTCCAAAGGATGTCAAACACCAATAGAACTCTATTTTTGATTTACTACATGTTGTTACCGAATATAAAGCATGTATAAATGATTTTTGTATCTCAAAAAATATGCCAAATTTTGAAATGACCCCCCAATTGGTTTTTTGCCGAATCTTTGTTGAAATTTTTAGAACCTTTTAAAACCGCAACTTTAAAATTTTCAAAATCATATGAATCTAATTCTAGTAGCATTTTTATTTCAATAGTTACTATGATGCAAACTTTTAACGAAATGTTAAATGATGTTTTTGTTGGTGATATTGTAAAACATGCATACAAAAAAATTTCGAAGTATTTTAATCCTCCTCCTATGTTATTTTGTGTTGCTATCGTTATGGATCCTCGTATCAAATTAGAAGGTACGAAGAGTTTGATTGAAATATTTTTTGCATTACTTGGGGAGGATGTAGAAAAAGAAATTGATTGCGCTTCTTTTTTAGTTAAATTTGAATCTACATTAAATAACTTGTATGATTATTATGATAGATCTTTTGCTTCTAGTATTACAACTTCTATAGTTAGTTCTTCTTCTGCTACTTCTAAAGGTAAGGGTAAGAGTAAATTTGATGACAGAACATTTAATTTACTTCCACAAATTCAATCTAAAAACCCTAGGACTAATTAACCAAATAAATTAAATTGGTATAACCAATAAGATTCTGAGTCTTTTGTTTCTTCACTAGATATTTTACAATGGTGAAAAGACTATGAACACACTTATAGTATTCTTAAATATATGGCTAAAGATCTACTAACTCCTCATGTCTCTACAGTTGCTTCTGAAAGTGCATTTTCTTTAAGTGGCAGGGTTCTAACTGATTACAGGAATCGCTTGAAGTCCGACTCGTTAGAGATGCTCGTTTGCACAGAAGACTAGCTAAAGGCTGAAGATAGGACACAAGGAAAAGCATTATCTACGTCCATAAGTGGGAGCAACTCACCGGAAAAACAACAACAACAACATCAATAGCGACCAAAATGAAGAATTCAAGACCATCAACAACAAATCAACAACAACAAATTGAAAGCCATCAAATTGAAGACAATTGTAAATAGATAAAAAATTGTATTAAATCTTTGCTTGTTATTTCAAAATTCAAATTAGGAAAATTGAAGTAAATTGAAATTGTATATAAGAAATTTGTTAGTATATAAACAAATTTGTGAAATCTTTATTTCTTATTACAAATTGTGAAACTTGTATAACTTGAAATCATATGAATAATATATCATTTTTTTGGCAATTTCACTCTTTCAATCTTATTTTTATTATTAAGATTTTTAATGTTTATTATTTTTATTTTTTTAAGTATAATAATAATAATAATAATAAGTTCACTCTCTAACCGGGCCAACCCGCGACCCGACCCGAACTGACCCGGGTTGGACCCAAAAGGGTTCACGGGTTGGGCGGGTCGCGATTTCTTCTCTTTAACCCGGCCCGGTTAAGCCTCCGACCCGACCTGAACCCGCCCACGTCAACCTTCAACCCGGGCGGGTCCGACCTGACCTGTGCCCGGACGACCCAAATGCCAACCCTACATACAAGTAGTATGTGTAATACATTGTGTTATTCATACAATATTATTATACATAATATTATGTGTATTGTGAGAATATACCTATATATCCAACAATCTCCTCTTATATTCTCAATATATAAAACAATACTGGACTATCACATCAGCTCAACGTAAATTAGACTGGACTATAGCAATTTTCAATAGAAAATGCATCACACAAAGTATAGTTCATAAATCAATTATAAATCCGGATAATTCAAATAATGACTAAACAAAAGTAATCAAATTGTTTCAAAACTATATCATAATAGAATAATTCACAATAACTAAACCAACTGGAGAAACATGTCATAGTTTCAAAAATAACAAATCAAACAAACCTGTAAAAGTCCAATAAGAATTTTAAGCCTAATGAACGCAAGAGTCTTAAACTCAAAAGAAGTTCCAACAAGCAAGTGAAACTGACAGACTGTCCTTGCAAGCTGCTTCATGTTTACTGCTCCTTGTCGAGCTAATCATTACTTTAAATCTATGTTCATAGATACATCTCATCTGTCTTTGCTAGCACATTACAAACGAGAATATCATTAGACACATCTCTAAGAATCCTAGCGAATTTCATAAAGGGATCTAGTTCCATAAAAGAACTTAGTATGATTCCAAATTAGCTTAGCAAAATGTAATACAAACATCACAATCAAGTATCTTTAGTAAAATAAAGTACAAGAAATATTATTGATTTTACACAATAACCATACTATGTTTTGTATTGGAATGATAAAGTTGTTATGTACAATCATGGCTACTTTACTGAGTCATCAAAATTGGAATGAAATAAGTATTCATGATGGACATATCATTAAATTGGAATGATATAAAGACAATTCTAATAATCTAAAACACAACGGCAAGTTTTCATGTCTCCTATTGGAATAATAAAATGATTCTAAGTTATGAGAATATATAGCATCATCAAATTGGGATGATATTATATGTTCACAAAATTTACATTGAACTTTTCAAATTATCTGAAACATGACAACTGTCAAATTGATGCTTAAATTTGAACTTCTCTATGGCTCCAATTGGATTCTAATTTTCAAAACTAATTAAGGTGTTAAAGTTTTGACTTAATGACATTTAATCCTATTTCTCCCAGAGTTTTGATACCTAGATAGCCCCTCGGTCTCTTAACAAGAGTATTATCTATACTTTTGTCTCAATTGCACTTCATCTATGAGAAAGTTCAACTATGATTTTTTAAGCTTTAATGTTCTCCTTTTACCATTGAAGTGTGAGTTATGATTTATTGTGCATTGTAGCTTGATAGCACAAAACAGAGTTAGAGAGTTCACTTTAAACTTTTCAATGGAATTTCTAGTAACAAGTCCTTCAATCTACTCAACCTCTTCCCCTGAAAATGATAACACATAGAGGTCTGATTTTATGGATGAAAGTGCAACGTCTGGTTGCCTTTTGATCTCCATAATATGTCTGCTCATAGTGTAAACTCATATCCACTAGTTGATCGAATTTTACTAAATTCTGAGCACCATAGTGTATCAAATCATCCATTCAATCCTGAAGGATGACTGGAGTAGCACAAAGCAAATTCTTGAGTACCTCTTAGGTATCTGATTAGCCTTTTAAGTGAATTCCAATGTGTATTACTAGAAATACTAGTTAACCTGCTGATCATATCTACCTCAAAGGCTATATCTAATCTAAAACAGACTATTGTATACATGAGACTTTCAATAAGTTTATAATGATCTAACTATCTGATAGTTGCACTTTCATTAGGTGTCAACCTTTTATTATAATCATAGGTGTTTTAAAACACTTTCAATCACTATATCCTCATTTTTGGAACACATTATAAATTTAATGAGTTTGACGAAGGGTTATGCATTGTCTACCAAAACTCACCTTTATACCTAATATGATGTCCACAACACCTACGTGGTTCATGCAGAATTCTTTGGATAATGTTGCTGCTAATTTTGGTGTGGGAGCAAACAGATGAATTTGTGGATTCTTGTGGAAACAAATAAGGCAAACCTGTTGACTTTCATCCTCGTTTACTGGTTTCTTGCCGCTTTCGTTGACGTGCAAAAAGTTCGATACACCGGGATGGATCCCGGCGACGAACCCTCCAACGCTCAAGTCAGTAATCAGGAAGATTATGAAAGAGCGTTTATGTTTGAAAATATTGATTACCTTCTTTATGGTGGGGGGAGAAGGGTATTTATAGTCGTCTTTAGGAACAGTTTAGAGATAATCACTTATCTCTATGTCCCTGTACTTTTGGATAAGATGTAGAGTTTAAACTCGTTTCATAATAAGAGAGGCGGTTTAAACCGCCTCTTAGAGATAATCACGAATTTGAATTAATCCTTAAATATCTAAATTGTTTTGTAATAGGTTTCTACCCATACCCAATAGGACAGGCCTGCTTTTGGGTTATTGGGTTTTGAAGAAAACCCAGTTCCCAATACAAATCCATTTGTTGGTGAAACTACCATTTTATCCCTGAGAGCTTTAAGATTCGTGCCCGATTTGAACGGTCCCGATTTAATCCTATTTTTAGCCATATCACGAGCCCCCCACTTCTGAAGACTGAGTTCAATAGCCTTTGAGGAGTAGTTTCACTGTTCTAATGGCGTACGGGATTTTATTGGAGTTCTTGAGGGATTTTGGATCTTGCTCGAGGTGTAACGGTGTCAATCTGAGCTAGCAAGATGCCCAAAATGATGTTTATAATTTTCTGGATTTTTCTAATTTTTTGATTATTTTTTGAATTATTTACCCAATTTCGCGCAGTAACAATCTATTTTCAAGAAGTATTAATTAATCGTTCTAACTAATAATTATTTATCCAGGAGTTCAAAAATATTTTTCCCAAAATTATAATTATTTTTTAGAATTTCTTAATTAATTTTTTTGAATTTTAAATTATTTTTTGCAACTTTTAAATAATTAATTCGAATTAATAATAAAAATAAAAAAATTAATTAGAAAATACCGACGTGGCGCAATCTGGAGCGTCGATCATGTCACTGGCATGATTTTCCAAACGATCAGATGGTTGATCTACTGCGTGATGATGCGGCTCAATCCGGATGCTTTGATCGTGGGCGCGCATCGGGAAGGAGGCGTTTCCCCCTCTCTCACGCTCAGAACCACGTTTGCTCGGAATTTGACTCCGAGGGACGTGGCTCATTCTGAGCCGTTCGATCATGATCAAGCGCGATTTTTTAGGCAACGTTTTCCCCCACTTCACGTTCGGAGCCACATTTGCTCGGAATTGGCTCCGAGGGACGTGGTGCAATCTGAGCCGTTGGATCTTGATCAAGCGCGCATTTTTTCCCACTTCACGTTCGGACCACGTTTGCTCGGAATTGGCTCTGATGGATATGGCACAATCTGAGCCATTGGATCTTGATCAAGCGCAATTTTTTAGGTAATGTTTTCCCCACTTCTCGTTCGGAGCCACGTTTGCTCAGAATTAACTTCGAGGGACGTGGCACAATCTGAGCCGTTGGATCTTGATTAGGCGTGATTTTTTAGGCAACATTTCTCCCAATTTCACGTTCGGAACGATGTTTGCTCAGAACTGGCTCCGAGGGACGTGGCGCAATCAGAGCCATTGGATTTTGATCAGGCTTGAATATTGAGACGAATCTTTCCACAATTTCATGTTTGGAGCCACGTCTGCTCGGATTTGGCTCCGAGGGACGTGGCAAGATCAGGGTCGTTGGATCTTGATCAGGCGTGAATATTGAGATGAAGTTTTCCTTAATTTCAAGTTCGGGGACATATCTGCCCAAATTTGGCTCTGAGGGACATGGCAAGATCAGGGCTGTTGGATCTTGATCAGACGTGAATATTGAGACGAAGTTTCCCCCAATTTCATGTTCGGGGACACGTCTGCTCGGATTTGGCTCCGAGGGACGTGGCAAGATCTGGGCCATTGGATCTTGATCAGGCATGAATATTGAGACGAAGTTTCCCTCAATTTCATGTTCGGAGCCAAGTTTGCTCAGATTTGGCTCTGAAGGACGTGGCAAGATCAGGGCCATTGGATCTTGATCAGGCGTGAATATTAAGACGAAGCTTCCCTCAATTTCACATTCGCGGACACGTTTGCTCGAATTTGGCTCCGAGGGACGTGGCAAGATCAGGGTCGTTGGATCTTGATCAGGCTTGAATATTGAGACGAATCTTTCCCTAATTTCACATTCGCAGCCACGTCTGCTCGGATTTGGCTCCAAGGAACATGGCAAGATCAGGGTCGTTGGATCTTGATCATGCGTGAATATTGAGACGAAGTTTTCCTTAATTTCATGTTCGAGGACACGTCTGCTCGGATTTGGTTCCGAGGGACGTGGCAAGATCAGGGCTGTTAGATCTTGATCAGACGTGAATATTGAGACGAAGTTTCCCCCAATTTCATGTTCGGGGACACGTCTGCTCGGATTTGGCTCTGAGGGACGTGGCAAGATCAGGGTCATTGGATCTTGATCAGGCGTGAATATTGAGATGAAGTTTCCCTCAATTTCATGTTCGAAGCCAGGTTTGCTCAGATTTGGCTCTGAAGGACGTGGCAAGATCAGGGCCATTGGATCTTGATCAGGCGTGAATATTGAGATGAAGTTTCCCCCAATTTCACATTCGGGGACATGTCTGCTCGGATTTGGCTCCGAGGGACGTGGCAAGATCAAGGCCATTGGATCTTTATCAGGCGTGAATATTGAGACGAAGTTTCCCCCAATTTCACGTTCGGGGACACGTTTTCTCGGATTTGGTTCCAAGGGATGTGGCTAGATCAGAGCCGTTAGATCTTGATCAGGCATGAATATTGAGATGAAGTTTTCCCCAATTTCACGTTCGAGGACACGTTTGCTCGGATTTGGCTCCGAGGGACGTGGCAATATCAGGGCAGTTGGATCTTGATCAGGCATGAATATTAAGATGAAGTTTTCCACAATATCACGTTCGGAGCCACGTTTGCTCGGAATTGGCTCCGAGGGATGTGGCGCAATCTAAGCCGTTGGATCTTGATCAAGCATGATTTTTGAGGCAATGTTTTTCCCCAATTTCACGTTTGGAGCCTTGCTTGGAATTGGCTCTGAGGGACGTGGTGCAATCTGAGCAGTTGGATCTTGATCAGGCGTGAATATTGAGATGAAGTTCCCCTAATTTCACGTTCGGGGACACGTCTGCTCGGATTTGGCTCTGAGGGACGTGGCAAAGATCAGGGCCATTAGATATTTATCAGGCGGGAATATTGAGACAAAGTTTCCCCCAATTTCACGTTCGAAGCCACGTTTGCTTGGAATTGGCTCCGAGGGATGTGGCGCAATCTGAGCCGTTGGATCTTGATCAGGAGTGAATATTGAGACGAAGTTTTTCCCAATTTCACGTTCGGGGACACGTCTACTTGGATTTGGCTCCGAGGGACGTGGCAAGATAAGGATCGTTGGATCTTGATCAGACGTGAATATTGAGACGAAGTTTTCACTTCTTGCGTTTGACTGGCCAACAGGTCTATTGGTGTTGCTTGAAATTTTGCCTTTTAGTATTCTACCGCTTAGTATTTGATGTTTACTTAGTCTTTTTATTGGTCTTTGGGGCCCAAAAGTTTCAGAAGCTCAAGCGATGCCTCTTTCTTACTATAAGTTCCCACTCCCCTCACCATACTCTCATTCTTTACTTTCACTCTTTGAAAAAAATTCTTTAGCTCTCGGGTGGCTCCACTAGCGGTCGCGGCCAAGCAATTGATTTTTCGGTGATATATGCCGACCGTAGCTGTCACATCAAGGTAAATATATATTCTCTTTTACATATTTAATGAGATGTCTAGGGTTTCTTCGAGGAGTGAGACCTCCACCTCGAACCGCGAAGGGGACCACGACAGCGGACAAGGGGAAAATGGTGGCAGGGTCGGTGATCACTGAGACTGTGGTAGAGAAAGAAGGCGAGCTGGGGCACTGGGGCGGCTTCCGGGTCCCTTAACAGGCCTTAGCAGAGTTCGCGAGTGCTCAGACGACCTTTTGGCCAAAGTCATGTACGGGATGTCGGCTTCGTACGAGGAGAGCAGGGCGAGTGAACATTCTGAGGTTGACGACATCCCCTCCATGTTAACGGAGAAGGACTTGGAACAGATCCGAGAGAGTTTCAAGATTCCGAAGGAACTCACTTTCCTTCTTCCGAGTGCGGGTATACAAGCCTGCACGCCGACCTCACCCGACACATGAGTTTTCCCATTCGATGCATTCTTGGCTGATCTCCGCCTGCCTATTCCCCTGTTCATGGCCGAAGTACTGCAATGGTACGGCTTGAGCCCGGTCCAGTATATGCCGAATATGTGGAGGCACGTCAATGGATTTGTCCTCCAGTGCCAAACGATAGGGGTCGTGCCTCAACTCACCATTCTCCGAAGGCTCTACCGTATCCATCGAAAGAGTAAGGCGGAGTATCGGTACTATTTGTCGCCGCGTTGAGGTGTGAAGCTGATAGACAACCCTGATTCTATCAAGTTTTAGAATGAGAAGTACTTCTTGATCTGAGGCAACGTGCTGTGGCACATTCCCATTAGGTGGAGGGAGGAGATGCCAAAATGGGCGAAGCCCGAGCCGGTGTTGACTCCTGAGGAAGATGAGATCATATCCAAACTCCTTGCTCGTGAACCCTTGGGTTGGAAGGAGTTAACCGAGGAGGTCCTCTTTGGTGGGGGTCTTAGTCCGATCGACCCTAGTACGCCTCGTTTTTGTTATTCTTTTTTATTTTAAGCTTTCCCCTTTTTCTTTTTCACATGCCCATCTCTTTGTTGTCTTTCTTTTTTACAGAGGCTTAGCAAATGGACTTCAAGGAGATGTTGCTGACTGAGCGGCAGTTAGCAACAAGGCCCCTGATGGGAGGACAAGGAAGAGAAAGAGGACGACCTCTGGATCGCAGTCTGCCAAAGTTGTGAAGACCATGGTGTCGGCGACACCGGTGGTCAACTTAGAATCCGAACCCCCTGCCCCGCCTTCCTCCCCTCTCTGACCGTTGAAGGAACTTCCATCGAGCAGGTATTGATGCTCGAAGCCCTTCCTCTGACAGCGGCAGTGTACACAATTTTTACCAAAGAGCACAAGAAGCTCTTCGTCCCTGACTGGCGTGTGATGAGGCACGATGGTTTCCTCGGGGACTCCGTCAGTTGTATGCAAGTGGTTCGGCACTTGCCGACCCCAAAGGATCGCGTTGTGCTGAAGGCAGGGACGGTCGGTGATGATGCCCTCGAGATTGCCAAGGCGACCATGACGGTGAGTGGAGTCTTGTTCCCCCCATTTTCTTTTTCTTTTAAAGGGTGACTTTCGTGCTTAAAAAAGTTCTTTCTCATTTTTGTCCACGTAGATCACCTGCCATTTTAGTCATATGATGGAGCAGTTCTCCGAACAAGATAAAGAGCTCAAGGCGGATAGCGATAGAGATAGGTCGGAGCATGCCAAGGCTGTGAAAATGTACGAGGCTTAGAAATGCTTGTCCGAGTCTCAGTTGGCTCAGATCCAACTCCTCAAGGCCGCCTTAGCTAAGGTGAATGAACAGACCTCCCTGGAGAACGAGAGGGCGGACAAAGAGAAGGAGAGGGCCAACAAGGAGAAGGAAATGGCCGCAAAGGCCACTGAAGATGCAGCGAGCGAGAGGGAGGCCATCGTGGAAGCAGCTGCAGAGGCGATTAGGGCTGAAGTAAAGTTGCATATGTGCACGAACATGGAGCAGTCTTATGCTCAGGCGCTGAAGCACGCTGAGGCACGCATCCCCAGCTTCGACGGCTCGGGGTACTGCCTGTATGATCTTCTCAAATGCGAAACTGCTCCAACAACCGAGGAGGTGATTGAAGAAGAGGAAGAAGGAGAAGAGGATGAGGGGGAGGACGTTGTCGAGGACCCTCATGCAACCAGCATGGAGGCAACTGAGGAGGATGGTCTTGGGGTCACAGTTCCCCTATAGATGTCTACCGAGGTGGTCCTCTGACTCCTTATCGCATCTTCATCATGTTTTTTAGTTGCTCCCTTTTCCTTTTGTATGCACTTGTAACGATGCCTTATAGCGGACTGGCCACCGCTTTTGTATCTTTACTTTTTGTAACGAAGTGCTCTTTGTGTGACGACACGACTTGTGGCTGTTATTCGTGCGTTGAACTATCTTGTAGCCCTGATTGAAAATAGAACCATCTTTGTAGATTTGTCTCGACTTAAAAGTGATTTATACTTCTCTCTTTTGGTCAACTTCCTCAGGGTAGCGAAGCGTCACACCTCCGTGCCCATCTTTGTGTTGCTAGTCTAGGGGTCGCTCGCTCTCACGAGAAGCTATCTAAGACTGAGTTTGAGCTTGGTCATCTGAGGTTGGTCTTGGCTCGTCGAAACATAGAAGTGAAGCGCCTTGAGGAGGCTCTGCAAGAAGTGCCCCCCAAGGGGGGAGAGGTCAGCCCCTCAATGGCAGCTAGCAAAGCTTCAAGGCAAAAGTTCCTTCGACACTCTTTATTCGCAATCGAAAGAGACGAGCTGAAAAGGTCTTTATCCGAATTGAAGGCAGAGAGGGACGAGCTGAAGGACGCTCTATTTGAAGTAAGGACAGAGAGAGACGAGCTGAAGAACGTGGTGCTCGAGAAGAGTTTAGAAGCGGCTCATCTACGGAGGAGTATCTTCGAGTTTCAACGAGGAGGGAACGCGAGCAGGGTACCTCGTTTAAAGCTCAGGGTGACAGACGAATCCCTTATAGAGCAGCTCATCGAATTAGAGGTGGAGAATCTTCGCTTAAAGCAGCTGTTCGAAGGAAGTAATGTGAGAAGCACTTCTTACCCATGGTGGAAGTACGCCCAGGGGAGATCATTCCTTGAATTATCTCTTCGCATGCCTAATGCTCTGCGGAACCCTGGTGATGCGCAAAGTGGAGTGGTCGGATCGTCGAGTGGGGCATCCGTTGGGGCAACGGTTAGGCCCATGGGTGTTGACGACATGACCCAACTTGCAGGCCTAGAGACTTCTTTGCAGACAAGGTGAGGGCAACATAGCGCTCTTAGTCCTCGTGTGTCGCTTAATTAAAGAGTCCCCATTCCTAGAAGGAGCTAGGGCGACGCCTTGTAGACTTGTAGTTTGTCTTGTATGAGTTTTTGGTCTTGAATAAGACTTGTATCCCCAATTTTGATGGAATAATATATCGCATCTTTTGAGCTTCTATTAAGAGTTTAAGTGTTTTGCTAACTTTCGCAAGAGAATTTCAACAGTTGTGGGAGCAATTCCGAATGGTAAGCTACTTTGTACTTGCTTGTTCACAAGAAGCTAAAGTAGCATCGAACCAAGGGTTGGACTCCGAACTTGTTGTTAAGAGAGTTTCAATATTTGTGGGAGCAATTCCGAATAGTGAGCAACTTTGTACTTGCTTGTTCGCAAGTAGCTAAAGTAGCATCGAACCAAGTGTTGGACTCCAAACTTGTTGTTAAGAGAGTTTCAACAGTTATGGGAGCAATTCCGAATGGTGAGCCACTTTGTACTTGCTTGTTCGCAAGTAGCTAAAGTAGCATTGAACCAAGTGTTGGAGTCCGAACTTGTTGTTAAGAGAGATTCAACAGTTGTGGGAGCAATTCCGAATAGTGCGCCACTTTGTACTTGATTGTTCGCAAGTAGCTATAGCATCGAACCAAGTGTTGGACTCCTAACTTGTTATTAAGAAAGTTTCAACAGTTGTGAGAGCAATTCCGAATGGTGAGCCACATTGTACTTGCTTGCTCGCAAGTAGCTATAGTAGCATCGAACCAAGTGTTGGACTCCGAACTTATTTTAAGAGAGTTTTTATACTTAGTGTATCTTCGAGGTATGACAACCAGGACATTTAGACAATAGCTTTTTTGAGAAAGTAAACTGCTTTTATTATAGATGACTAAGTGGCTGCTTCTGAGTTGCAGACCATTATTACATTTGAAAAAAAATCAACTAAATAAGAAGGAACCAACTTAGAAATGCTCTAGGATTAGAATTTGCTTGGAGCAGTGTTCAAACACCCTCTTGGTACTTCAATAAGTGTTCCGCATTCCATATTCTTGGTACTCTCTTGCCCCCCGGGTCTTCAAGTTGATAAGCGCCAGGGCGGACAACTTTGGAGATCCTATAAGGCCCTTCCCAATTAGGTGATAGCTTGCTTTCTTACTTGGAAAAGAAATTGATAGCTTTCTAAGCACCAAATTTTCTTCTTTGAGATTAGTAGGGCGGACTCTCTTTTTGTAGGACTGCTCAATCCTACATCGATAAATCTCCTGACGGATGGAGGATCTTCTCGAATCTCATCAATAAGGTCCAAGTTGCCCTAAATCTGGTTCAAATTTTGCTCTTCATTGAATGCAATCAAGCGGGGAGAAGGTAGACCAACTTCCAGTGGGTTGACGGCTTCGGAGCCATAAGTAAGGTTAAAGGGAAATTCTCCTGTGGGGGTCCTCTTAGTAGTGAGGTATCTCCAGAGCACATTGGGGAGTTGCTCAACCCATGATCCCTTGGCAGACTTGTCCAGTGTCTTCTTTAGGCCGAAGAGAATTTGCTGATTGGCGTTCTCTGCTTGACTGTTGGATTGCGGGTGGGGTATTGAGGAGAATCGTTGTTGGAAACCGAAGTTCGTACAAAATTCGCGAAAGGTTGCCCCCGCAAATTGGGTCCCATTGTCCGTTACTAAGATTCAAGGTACACCGAATCTGCAGACGATTTTCTTCCAAAAGAACTACTAGACTCTGTTCTCAGTGATTGTCACTAAAGGGTCGACTTCGATCCATTTGGAGAAGTCATCGATTGAAACGACAAGGAACTTCAACTAGCTCGGTGCTAGAGGGAACGGCCTGAGCAAGTCCATCCCCCACATTGCGAAAGGGGTCGGACTGGATAAGAAGGAGAGCTGGGCTTGTGGTAAGCACCGAATTATTGAGAACTTTTGACAGGGGGCGCATTGGCGAACGTACTGTTCGGTGTCGCTAAGGAGTGTGGGCCAGAAATATCTGTAATTTAAGATTTTGTAACCGAAGGACCTTACTCCCAAATGAGCATTGTACATCCCTTCATGGGCCTCCGTTAGAGCATACTGTGCCTCCTCATGGAAGAGCCATCTTAAGTAGGGTCTGCCATCTACTTGAGTGTAAGAGCGCTTGTACATGACCCCTTCGATGAGTGTGTATCGCTCGGCTCTAGTTCTGATTCTTCTAGCCTCTTTAGGGTCTGGAGGGAGGATTCCATCTTTGAGAAACTCGAGCAACAACCTCATCCAATTCTCCCCGAGTGCTAGGGGCAGCGTCTCCATTAGTTCGGGACCTTCTTCCTCGATGCTAGGTTTCAAGAGGACTTCTATCAAGACGGTTTGTTCTAGCCCCTGGAGGGAAGAAGAGGTCAGCTTTGAGAGGGCATCTGCCTGCGCATTCTCTTCTCGGGGGATCTATTGGAGTTGTGCATCTTTGAAAGTGGCATGCAGCTCTTTGACCTTGGCCAAATATTTGACCATGCGATCATCTCTTGCCTCATACTCCCCCATTACCTGTTTCACTACTAGCTGTGAGTCACTGAATATTTTGACACGCTGGGCCCCGGCCTTGCAAGCCATACACAGACTGGCTATTAGAGCCTCATATTCAGCCTCATTGTTTTATGCCCGAAAATAATGCGGAGTGAGTACTAAAGAATGAAGTCATCGGGGCCAGTCAGGATAACCCCCGCCCCACTCCCGTCAGCACATGAGGACCCATCAGCATACACGATCCAAAATGGGGGTTCCTCTATTGCCTTGCTGGGGTCAGGGATAGTGCTCTCTACTATAAATTCTGTTAGGGCTTGTGCCTTGATAGCGGTTCTGGGATGATAGTTGATATCATGTTGACTCAGCTCTATAGACCACTTCATAAGGCGCCCCGAAGTTTCGGGCTTGTGGAGAACTTGCTTAAGTGACTGGTCGGTAAGAACGACCACTGAGTGAGACTGGAAGTATGGGCGGAGCTTTTGGGCTGCCGTGACTAACGCATAGGCCATCTTTTCTACCTTGGGATAACAGAGTTCGACATCCCTGAGGACCTTAATCACATAGTATATTGGCTTTTGCTTCTTATCTTCTTCTCCTACCAGGACGGCACTGAGGGTCTGTTCTGAGGTGGCGAGGTATATGTAGAGGACTTTCCTGGGCTTTGGCTTGCTCAAGAGTAGGGAGTTGACCAGATAGGCTTTGAGTTGATCGAAGGACTTCTGCTACTGTTGCCCCCACTCAAAGCCTTTCGCCCTTCTAAGGGCCTTGAAGAACGGGAGACATTTTTCTCCTGGCTTGGAGAGAAAACGCCCTATGGCTGCAAGGCATCCTGTGAATCTTTGTACATCTCTGACACCGGAAGGGGGAGCCATATTCAGTATGGCCTAAATCTTTTTCGGGTTGGCTTCTATGCCTCTCTGGCTAACCATGAACCCAAGGAATTTGCCGGATGAGACACTGAAGGAACACTTGTTCGGATTTAGTCTCATGTCGTTTCTCCGCAACACATCAAATGCCTCCAGAAGGTTGGACACATGGTTTAATTTGCTGATGCTTTTAACCAACATGTCGTCCATATAGACTTCCATGTTCCGACCGATCTACTCTCTTAAGACCTTGTTAACAAGGCACTGATAAGTTGCACCGGCGTTCTTTAGCCCGAAGGGCATGACCCGGTAGCAGTATAGGCCTTGGTCGGTTACAAACGAAGTATTCAGAGTATTGGGAGGGAACATCCTGATTTGGTTGTACCCGGAGAAGGCATCCATGAAACTCAAGAGTTCTTGGCCGAAGGTTGCATCAATCAGGGCATCAATGTTTGGGAGTGGGAATGGATCTTTCGGACAAGCTTTGTTCAGATTCGTAAAATCAATGCAAATTCTCCAGCTCCCGTTGGCCTTTTTGACCATCACAACGTTGGACAGCTATTCAAGATAGTTAACCTCCTATATGAACTGAGCATTTAAGAGTTTCTCTACTTCTTCTTTGATTGCCTACTGGCATTTTAGCGCGAACTTGCGTCACTTTTGCTGGACAGGTTTGGCCCCGGGAGCAACACTAAGGTGATGCATGAGAAGTTCTTCGAAGATTCCAGACATGTCGATCGCAGTCCAAGCAAATAGGTCGTGATTTCCCTTTATACATCGGATAATGTCAGTTTTGACAGGAAGGGGAAGGACCTTACTAACTTGGAATGTCCTGGTCGGATCTTATTCATAGAAGTCTATTTCTTCCAAGTCATCGACCGACTCTGAGATGGCTTGGCTACTCCCTTGAGCTCCTCAAGGGCTTCAAGGGAGAGGACTGGCCCTCCTATCGAAGTCATGTAACATTTGCGAGCCGTCTCCTGGCTCCCTATGACTTCTCCCACCCCTGCTATGGTGGGGAATTTCATCTTCATATGGTAGGCTGAGGGTACGGCCTGAAGAGCAGCTAGGCAGGGTCGGCCCAGAATGACATTGTAAGCAGCCTTCACATCTACCACCATAAAATCCATCGGTTCAGTTCGGGTGGTCGAGGTTTTGCCAGCGGTTACGTCGAGAGTTATCACTTCCTCGATCATCACTGGAACCCCGGAGAACCCATGGAGAGTGTAACCGGCGAGCTTAAGTCGATCCCTAGATAACTTGAGACCCTGGAAGGCTTCCAGATAAGGATGTTAACCGAACTGCCATTGTCGACCAGGACTCGGTGTACTTCGAAGTTGGCCATATGGAGGTTTATCACAAGAGCATTACAATGAGGCATTCGGACGCCTTCCAAATCCTTGTTTGAAAAGGTAACAGGAACTCCAAGGCCCTTGGGGGGAGGATGATTTTGCACCGAGTTCACCTCTCGGACGCAGGCTTTTCGGGAGGAGTTCGAATCTTCCCCCATTGGGCCTCCATGTATGAGGTGTAGAACAGCTTTAGCTTCAGAGTCTGGGGTATCAATAGGTCGCTCAGTTCGCTTATTAGCCCCTCGGGGAGGTGGAAGAGGATCTACCCTGTCCTTCCTTACGAACCTAGAAAGTTACCCCCCTCTGAATGAGGGCTTCGATCTCGTCTTTGAGAGCCCGACAGTCATCTGTGTCGTGGCCATGATCCACATGGAAGCGACACCATTTGTCCATGTTCCTTTTCTTGCCTGGTGTATTCATCTTCGGAGGTGGTGGGAGCAGTCCTTCTTTTTCGACCTCCATAAGGATAGCTGAAACACTAGCATTAAGTGGAGTAAACTTCTCAAAATGGGGAGGAGGGCGGTGCTGACCGCCATTGTCTTTCTAGAGCTTCTTAGCCCCTTCTTCTCTGGTGCCTTTCCGTTTGTTCCCGAACAGGAGCTCTTTCTGATCATGCGGAGGAGGGCCTCCTCTGCCCTAATATACTTCTCACTCCTCAGCAGGAGTTCCGAGAAGTCTCGAGGCAATTTTTTAGCAAGAGATGCCTTCAAGTCGGGGTGGTTGATATTGCGCCGGAAAGCAGCAGAGGCTACCAACTGGTTTAGGGAGGCAATTAACCGGCCTCGGTGGTAAAACGCTTGACATAGTCCCATAACCGCTCGTCCTTCCTTTGGTTGAGTGCCAGCAAAGACGTGCTTGTCTTTTCAGCGCGACGACTACTCACAAAATGGGTAAGGAAGAGCCCCTCGAACTGATCGAATGAGAAGATGGAGGCAGGGGCGAGTCGGGAATACCATTCTCTTGCCGGCCCCTTCAGTGTGGCCAGGAAGGTTTTGCAAAGAAGCGCATCCAAAGCCTGGTGGATCATCATGCGAGTTTTAAAACTCTTGATGTGGTCAGCGAGGTCTGTAACGCCCCGAATCCCAAATACACTGAATTCGAGATGTTGTACAGGATCTTTTCACTTCCTTTAGTACAATTTTACAAGGAAATTTGAACTTTTCACTTTACATCAGAGTTTACATGAATACATTACAATTTACACTGCACAGCGGAAGTAAACTTTACAATAATGAAACAAATGTACAATAACATTGAATAATCTTTAAGCATTTGTTCCTCTTTAATCTGTATCAAGCCATTTACCTGCACATAAGACTGTGGGTACGTCAGTTTATTCAACCGACGATCATTATACACGGCCATCCTCTCTATGCCGGAAATAGTATAACTTATTTTCCATATTTAGCAAACACAAACTTGTCACATATCAAACTAAAGGGACTACCCTATTGATGTCGTGTTGTGATTGTGCACTTAGTCCTTAATGCATTTATTTATATTATATGACACTAATGCGCACTTGTTCGGATTCTATGCATCCCATATGATATAGGTCTGAGGGCAAGCCCTTAATCGTTCTTCATCTTTGTACGGTTCAATCTCTCGTCATGACTTAATCTACTACTGTAACTACGGTAAGTATCTTAGATGTTTTCTAACCTACGAACTCATGTCTAGGCGCCCTGGAGGGAATCCCATCGCTGACATGACTCATCATGCAGACATCCTGTGGTAATTCAGCTCCTACCATAGACATGACACCACCCGTAGTCTTCAAACATCCCACGAGCGTCGCCACCGGGACGGTACTCTGGAGCAGTATCCTCGCCCAGACTCATCATGGGACATCCTGGGATATGCTCTCGCCGCTATCCAATGGCCCTCATACTCAATGTTTTTCTCTTACTTTCATCACGTCTTCACTATGTACTAATCCTTAGGTTTTATTAAAATCATGAACAAAATCAAAGCTCTAGAGTTAGCCTCTCCACTAAACCAGACTTATTCATTTATTCACACATGACCAACCTTGGTTTTTCATTTCAATATTTCATTTCATTTCTTTCCAAATGCCGGGGGAGACTTAGCTACTCCTTTGTTTCAATTTCAAATTCACCATTTTCAATTTGAGCATTTCCACTCATAAATTCATTTGTTGATTTGTCATACTCAAAAGTATTTCTCTTTTCCAATCATGATTTCTAATTCGTTCAAATAGTCCATAACTATACATGAAAATTCATATGCTTTATCAATTATCAATTTCACTTTGAATTTCACATCACTAAAGAATATTCACATTTCACATTTTTTACACTATTCTCAAATGAGAATAATTTGCATCACATCACACAATATAATTTTCTTCTTGCCACGTTAATCTTCTAATCCTTCATTTCAAATCTTTTTTTTTGCAAGATACAATTTCACAACCATAAAAATATAGAACCATAGTTCTATTTACACATTTCATTCTCAAATCATGTTTTATTTCATGCAAATAATCCCCAAATTATTTTTATAAAGTCCTACATATTTTTAGAAGAATAACCCTATTTTTTCCACATTTTTTTGATCACCAAAACATCAAAAAAAACATTTTTTCCCATCTTGCCGAGGACAAGATTCGAACCCAGAACCCCGGAGAACACAGCCGACAGCACAAACCACTAGGCCAAAGGTGCTAGACGGTATAAAGGGCGCTGAAAGTAATAAATACTCTCGGCCGCTACTTATGTTATTTTTTTTCTTTTAAAAAAAAATATGGTTCCACAGGGATTCGAACCGCAGACCTCTGAAAAACAGGCTGCACGCTCCAACCACTTGAGCTACAGGCTCGGGTTGTCAAGTATAGTTCGAAATCCTTTTTAAAACCATTCTCTCTGTTATTTAGAACATTTCGACGTTCAACAAAATTGCATTTCACATTGTTCTTACTAATATACTGTAAAAATCCGAATTAATCATTTTCCATCATGAATTTTATTCCAGTATATGAAAATAAATTTCTTCAATAATTAAACATAATTTTCTCCATAATTGACACATTTCTACCACACAATTTGGTTAATGTGACATACTACTAATACATTTTTGGACATTATAATTTCATCAATCTCTATACTAATTCTCTACTCTTATTCATTTTCCAAACATAAAAATTACATCTTAATTTATTTGTTACCTCGCCATACAAAGTTTCCAATTTAGCACATAAAAGTGACATAGTCGATATACTAATTTTTTTGCACATAATTTTTCATGCTACTAACAAAGGTTTCTTCACACAATTTATAACCACATTCTTATTGCACACAATCTCGAATTTTACTAATAGCAACACACATAATTTGCATATCAATAATTCAATCAATTAGAGATCATCCTTTCAATTAAATGTGCATTCTTATTAATCATTTTCATGCATTATTTTGCTAATTAAATCTAGCATGCATTCCTATGTTAGAAATAGGGAAAATTTACCCACCTCAAATGGAGAGACAAACACAATTAGCAACAAAAGTCCTTGCAACACGAGTGCACCTCCTCCTAGACGACGCGCACACAAGCTACCAAGCACACCTCACCGAGAGCTCCTTCTTCCTTGATGTAACCGGCCTCCCCTTGATGTTGCAAGCATAATCCCACACTCTCTCAATCTTTTAACTCACATAATTACTACTAGATAGTATAATTGAACTATAGGTTTTGGAAGAGAATGATTTTGCACAAGAATAACTAGCCGAGGGGGGGGGGGGTTTATTTATACTAAAATCTTGATGGAATGGAGGGCTAGGATCAAGTAGTTGATTGTAAGATGGAGGGATAGGATGAAAGTAGGAGTTGCATTAACTACCCACAACCAAGTAACCACCACACCATGATCTCCACCCAAAATTTGATTTCCCTCCAAAAAGATTACAACCGGCCTACTAGGAATGTGCATATTGCACGTGTACGTGTAGTGCACGTGCATGCAACTAGGCCCAAAAATTGTACATTAAATTTTTGTATAAAAATAAAATAGTCTTTAAATTGTATTCTACATGACAAGTTGTATAAAAAATAGTCCATGGGCTTTAGTTTATTGGCCAAAATAATTATTATAAAAATAATAAATTAAATTAACTTTGGGCTTTTAGATGAAAGGGCTTTTTGTCTAATTAAAGGAAGGCTTTTGTATAAAATAATTAAAAGCACATATTAAAATATCTTTACTCATCTTGATGAAAATATTAACCAAAAATATTGCACGTGCACACTACGTGCAAAATAAATAATTTTTCATAAATTGAAAAATCAGGGCATTACAACACTCCCTCCTTAGAATAGTTCCGTCCCCGGAACTACAGTCAAGAGTGAGAGAAACAAAAATACAACACTCACACAAGAACAAAAAGATACAAAGATACAATCAAGCAAAAAGCTCAGGATAGTCCTTCAACATCCTCTCCTCAGACTTCCAAGTAGCCTCTTCAACCAAATGGTTTCTCCAGACTACCTTGACCATCGGTATCGTCTTATTCCTCAAGACTTTCTCTCGACGATCAACAATCTCGACAGGAGACTCGATGTAATTCAGATCCAACTGCAAACCTTCCGGCACTTCAGGCAAATGATGACTCGGATCGGGAATATAACATCTCAGCATAGACACATGAAAGACATTGTGCACCTGAGATAACTCTTCCGGTAATTCAAGCCGGTAAGTAGTTTTCCCGATCCCTTTCAATATTTTGTACGGGCCTATAAACCTCGGGGCTAATTTCCCGCCTTTGCCAAATCAAACCACACCTTTACTGGGTGATACTTTCAGAAAGACGAAGTCACCAACCTCAAACTCAAGGTCCCTTCTCCGGTTGTCTGCATAGCTTTTCTGCCTGCTCTGAGCTTCTACCAACCTTTTCCTGATCAGAACAATCTTCTCAGAAGTTTGCTGTACAAGCTCAGGACCAAACAACTGATGCTCCCCAACTTCAAACCAACAAACAGGTGTCCTGCACTTCCTGCCATACAAAGCTTCGTACGGCGCCATCCCGATGCTAGCCTAAAAACTGTTGTTGTAGGCAAACTCTACCAAAGGCAAATGCCTTTTCCAACTGCCTCCAAAGTCTAGTATACAACACCGAAGCATATCCTCAAGAATACGGTTGACTCTCTCGGTCTGCCCATCGGTTTGCGGATAAAAAGCAGTGCTAAAATCTGTCTTGGTACCCAAAACTGTCTGAAGACTCCTCCAGAAATGCAAAGTAAACCACGCATCTCGATCAGACACAATAGTTGACGGGACACCATGAAGCCAGACGATCTCGCCAACATACAACTCAGCCAACTTGTCCATCGAAGCAGTGAGTTTCATCGCCAAAAAGTGAGCGGACTTGGTCAGTTGATCGACTATAACCCAAATCGCATCATTGTCTTTAGAACTCTTAGGCAATCCCGTGATGAAATCCATACTGATGTTATCCCACTTTCATTCCGGAATAGGTAACGGCTGTAATAGACCTCCAGGTCTCTGATTTTCGGCTTTGACTTGCTGACAAACCTCACACTTCGCCACAAATTCAGCCACATCCCGCTTCAAACCTGACCACCAGAAATGTTGTTTGATGTCTTTGTACATCTTAGTACTTCCAGGATGTACCGACAAAAGAGTAGCATGCACCTCCTGAAGAATACTCTCTTTCAGGTCCGCCTGATTTGGAACACACAGTCTATCTCCGAACCACAGCACTCCATCCCTAATTTGAAATCCGGGCAACCTGCCAGCACCAACCTGCTCCTTCATCTCCAAGATATCAGCATCACCCTCCTGACTTGCAATGATCCTTCCATTCAGTGGAGGCTGAAGCCTCAACTGAGCTAAAGATGCTCCCAATCCTTGCAAGACAACCTCAATACCTGCTCGGTCCAATTCCTCAATCAGATGCTTCTGAGTTGTAATCAAACTGGCTAAACTGCTCTTGCGACTAAGTGCATCAGCAACAACATTAGCTTTTCTAGGATGATACTTGATCTCAGGTCGCATGTCCTCAAGCACTTCCAACCATCTCCGCTGCCTCAAATTCAGATCCCTTTGCTGATATATATACTTCAAGCTCTTGTGGTCCGTGTACATGTTCAACTTTTCACCGTACACGTAGTGCCTCCATTGCTTCAGGGCAAAGATAATCGCAGCCAACTCTAGATCATGAGTCGGGTAATTCTTCTCATGCGGTCGTAGTTGCCTAGACCCATAAGCGATTACTCTTCCTTCTTGTATTAAGACACAACCAAGACCACGATGTGAAGCATCGCTGTAAACATCATACTCAACACCTGCTCTAGGCAAAGCCAAAATAGGTGCAGTAGTCAGTTTCTTTTTCAATTCCTGAAAGCTCGCCTCACATTGCTCAGTCCACTTGAAGTTCACATTCTTCTTGGTCAGTCCAGTAAGCGGTACAGCTATCTGAGCATAACTTTGAATGAATCTCCTGTAGTATCCAGTCATTCCAAGAAAACTTCTGACTTTCTTTACTGTAGTAGGCCTAGCCCAATCTCTCACTGCCTCTATCTTCTGAGGGTCAGCTGCCACTCCCTCCTTAGAAAGGATGTGACCTAGGAATGCCACTTCAGATTTCCAGAAATCACACTTGGATAACTTGTCATACAACTCCTGCTCTTCCAGCTTCTTCAAAACTTCTGTCAGATGCTCGGTGTGCTCCTCCTCTGACTTGGAGTACACGAGAATATCGTCGATAAACACCACGACGAAAGAATCAATGAACGGCCTCAGAACTCTGTTCATCAAATCCATGAAGATTGCTGGTGCATTCGTCACTCCGATTGGCATAACTAAGAATTCGTAATGCCCATGTCGAGTTCTAAATGCAGTTTTGTGCACATCTTCAGTTTTCACTCGAACTTGGTGATATCCTGATCGAAGATCTATTTTGGAGAATACAGCTACTCCTTGTAGACGATTGAACAAGTCATCAATTCGAGGAATAGGATACTTATTCTGAACAGTGACCTTATTCAGCTCCTGGTAATCGATACACATTCTCATCGATCCATCCTTCTTCTTTACCAAAAGCACTGGTGCTCCCCAAGGTGACGCACTAGGTTGAATAAAGCCTTTCTCCAACAGTTCCTCAATCTGCCGTTTCACCTCATCCTGTTCCACTGGAGCCATCCTATACGGTGCCTTAGAAATGGGTGCACTTCCCGGTTGAACAGTGATGCTGAACTCTATATCACGATGCGGGGGTAACCCAGGAAAATCTTCCAAGAACACAGTCGAATAGTCTCGAACCACAGGAATCCCTTGTACTTCCACAGGAGTCTCTTCCTTGCGGATAGCTACCACCAGCTTAGAACACTTCTGCTTCCCTTGAAAAGTGACTTCAGGTCCACCTGGAGCCTTCACTGTTACCGTCTTGGTTTTACACTCGATGCTTGCACTGTACACCGACATCCAATCAATGCCAATGATAACATCGACTCCCAAGATAGTCAGCTCGATCAGATCAATGCCAAAGATTCAATCTCCAATCACAATCTCACAATCAGCATAATACCGATCAGTGGTTAAACTTTCCCCTGATGGAGTAGCTACTGCTAAGATCTTGCCTGGAAAAATCTTCGGTTCAACTCCCAACACTTTAGCAAATTTAGTAGACACAAAAGTATGAGAGGATCCAGTATCGAACAACACAACAGCTTTCATTCCATATTCTGATGTAAAAGGTCCATCAATTTCGAAGTATGAAACATGATCTTTCAAGTCAAAATTTCCATTTCATTGAATTCCAAACTTTATACATTCGAATTGAAAAATATTTCTTGACATCAGAATGAAAGATAGTAAAAGCTACAACAGTCTAAGTCCTACGGTTCCTCTTCGCTTCTCGAAGTTCTCCCCGTAGTTCATCAACTTCATCCTTCAGCACATCTGTCAGATTCTTCCTCTTCTCGAGTTTCCATACACGATGACTGAGAACTGAAAAGTCGTCCTTCCGCTTTGCCAGCTGAGCCTCCAATAATCCGACTCTCTCTCGCAGTGTTTCTACCTGCCTCTGAAGAGAAGTCACAAGACTATTCGGAACTAGTTCTTCTTCGTCAGAAGAAGAGTCATCAGATGAATCCGGAGGTGGGGTGATCTCTCAGGATTCAGGCCATTCTTCTCTGTCAGAATCTGCTTGCCCTGGATAGTACTCGTCCTCGGAATCTGCCTGTCCAGGATGGTACTCTTCCTCAATGATATGCCAGTCGTCGTCTCCAACAGGATCAAAGTGATCAGCCATCTTAGAAATAGGGAGGAAGAAGCATAAGTCATAGAGCAACACAAATGTAAGTCACTTACATTTAAATCTCTAGACTCAAACACACACTCTAATGTCCACTACAAGGGTGTCGTTCCTTATAAATTTGTACAAGTGTGGAAAGCGTGGCTCTGATACAACTCTGTAACGCTCCGAATCCCAAATACACTGAATTCGAGATGTTCTACAGGATCTTTTCACTTTCTTTAGTACAATTTTACAAGGAAATTTGAACTTTTCACTTTACATCAAAGTTTACATGAATACATTACAATTTACACTGCACAGCGGAAGTAAACTTTACAATAATGAAACAAATGTACAACATTGAATAATCTTTAAGCATTTGTTCCTCTTTAATCAGTATCAAACCATTTACCTGCACATAAGACTGTGGGTACGTCAGTTTATTCAACCGACGATCATTATACACGGCCATCCTCTCTATGCCGGAAATAGTATAACTTATTTTCCATATTTAGCAAACACAAACTTGTCATATATCAAACTAAAGGGACTACCGTATTGATGTCGTGTTGTGATTGTGCACTTAGTCCTTAATGCATTTATTTATATTATATGACACTAATGCGCACTTGTTCGGATTCTATGCATCCCATACTACATAGGTCCGAGGGCAAGCCCTTAATCGTTCTTCATCTTTGTAGGGTTCAATCCCTCGTCATGACTTAATCTACTACTGTAACTACGGTAAGTATCTTAGATATTTTCTTACCTACGAACTCATGTCTAGGTGCCCTGGAGGGAATCCCGTCGCTGACATGACTCATCATGCAGACATCCTGTGGTAATTCAGCTCGTACCATAGACATGACACCACCCGTAGCCTTCAAACATCCCACGTGCGTCGCCACCGGGACGGTACTCTGGAGCAGTATCCTCGCCCAGACTCATCATAGGACATCCTGGGATATGCTCTCGCCGCTATCCAATGGCCCTCATACTCAATGTTTTTCTCTTACTTTCATCACGTCTTCACTATGTACTAATTCTTAGGTTTTATTAAAATCATGAACAAAATCAAAGCTCTAGAGTTAGCCTCTCCACTAAACCAGACTTATTCATTTATTCACACATGACCAACCTTGGTTTTTCATTTCAATATTTCATTTCATTTCTTTCCAAATGCCGGGGGAGACTTAGCTACTCCTTTGTTTCAATTTCAAATTCACAATTTCCAATTTGAGCATTTCCACTCATAAATTCATTTGTTGATTTGTCATACTCAAAAGTATTTCTCTTTTCCAATCATGATTTCTAATTCGTTCAAATAGTCCATAACTATACATGAAAATTCATATGCTTTATCAATTATCAATTTCACTTTGAATTTCACATCACTAAAGAATATTCACATTTCACATTTTTCACACTATTCGCAAATGAGAATAATTTGCATCACATAACACAATATAATTTTCTTCTTGCCACATTAATCTTCTAATCCTTCATTTCAAATCTTTTTTTTTTGCAAGATACAATTTCACAACCATAAAAATATAGATCCATAGTTCTATTTATACATTTTATTCTCAAATCATGTTTTATTTCATGCAAATAATCCCCAAATTATTTTTATAAAGTCCTACATATTTTTAGAAGAATAACCCTATTTTTTCCACATTTTTTTGATCACCAAAACATCAAAAAAAAACATTTTTTTCCATCTTGCCGAGGGCAAGATTCGAACCCAGAACCCCGGAGAACACAGCCGACAGCACAAACCACTAGGCCAAAGGTGCTAGACGGTATAAAGGGCGCTGAGAGTAATAAATACTCTCGGCCGTTACTTATGTTATTTTTTTTCTTCTAAAAAAAATATGGTTCCACAGGGATTAGAACCGCAGACCTCTGAGAAACAGGCCGCGCACTCCAACCACTTGAGCTACAGGCTCGGGTTGTCAAGTATAGTTTGAAATCCTTTTTAAAACCATTCTCTCTGTTATTTAGAACATTTCGACGTTCAACAAAATTGCATTACACATTGTTCTTACTAATATACTGTAAAAATCCGAATTAATCATTTTCCATCATGAATTTTATTCCAGTATATGAAAATAAATTTCTTCAATAATTAAACATAATTTTTTCCATAATTGACACATTTCTACCATACAATTTGGTTAATGTGACATACTACTAATACATTTTTTGACATTATAATTTCATCAATCTCTATACTAATTCTCTACTCTTATTCATTTTCCAAACATAAAAATTACATCTTAATTTATTTGTTACCACGCCATACAAAGTTTCCAATTTAGCACATAAAAGTGACATAGTCGATATACTAATTTTTTTGCACATAATTTTTCATGCTACTAACAAAGGTTTCTTCACACAATTTATAACCACATTCTTATTGCACACAATCTCGAATTTTACTAATAGCAACACACATAATTTGCATATCAATAATTCAATCAATTAGAGATCATCCTTTCAATTAAATGTGCATTCTTATTAATCATTTTCATACATTATTTTGCTAATTAAATCTAGCATGCATTCCTATGTTAGAAATAGGGAAAATTTACCCACCTCAAATGGAGAGACAAACACAATTAGCAACAAAAGTCCTTGCAACACGAGTGCACCTCCACCTAGACGACGCGCACACAAGCTACCAAGCACACCTCACCGAGAGCTCCTTCTTCCTTAATGTAGCCGGCCTTCCCTTGATGTTGCAAGCACAATCCCACACTCTCTCAATCTTTTAACTCACATAATTACTACTAGATAGTATAATTGAACTATAGGTTTTGGAAGAGAATGATTTTGCACAAGAATAACTAGGGGGGAGGGGGGGTATTTATACTAAAATCTTGATGGAATGGAGGGCTAGGATCAAGTAGTTGGTTGTAAGATGGAGGGCTAGGATGAAAGTAAGAGTTGCATTAACTACCCACAACCAAGTAACCACCACACCATGATCTCCACCCAAAATTTGATTTCCCTCCAAAAAGATTACAACCGGCCTACTAAGAATGTGCATATTGCACGTGTACGTGTAGTGCACGTGCATACAACTAGGCCCAAAAATTGTACATTAAATTTTTGTATAAAAATAAAATAGTCTTTAAATTGTATTCTACATGACAAGTAGTATAAAAAAATAGTCCATGGGCTTTAGTTTATGGGCCAAAATAATTATTATAAAAATAATAAATTAAATTAACTTTGGGCTTTTAAAAGAAAGGGCTTTTTGTCTAATTAAAGGAAGGCTTTTGTATAAAATAATTAAAAGAACATATTAAAATATCTTTACTCATCTTGATGAAAATATTAACCAAAAATATTGCACGTGCACACTACGTGCAAAATAAATAATTTTTCATAAATTGAAAAATCAGGGCATTACAAGGTCTGACTCTCCGTTGTATGACTCAAAGTGAGGGGGTTTGAAGTTTTCCGGAACCGGTGCTTCCATGATGGTTCGGGAGAACGGAGGCCTGCTTGGGTGAAAATTCCTCGTCCGCTGTTCTTCTTCTCTTCAAGCCTGCCAAGGCACCTCTCCATCTCGTGGAGACACGGTAGATCAAGTCTTCCCTCCGGTCAAATCTTGCTGATCCCTGGGACTCATTCTCATGTGGAAAAGGACTGGGAGTGCGATGGTGATGGCTTGGGGCAAGTTGAGGACTAGGCTCCCACTGATCGTGGTTAGGAGCAACATTGAGGGCCCGCAGAATGGCTTCTTGAAAATCCTAGAACTCAGCCCTTGTGACAGGTGTCTCCTAATCTCGGTGGTCTCTTGGGGTGGATCGATCGGTCGGGGTGTGGCTCCTCCTCTGAAGGTGTGGGGGTGACTCCCTCCACCTTCTGGGAGATTTTAATCTTATGCGGTCTGGCCCACTGGGGGATCGGGCTCTAGGGGATTGAATCGCGGGACCCCTTTAATGTTCATGGCGAGGGATTCCGTCATGGGTCTGCCTCTCATTCAAATGGGTCCGAAGATCTATCCTATATTGCTGATTGACAATAACGTGTCAGAGATCCTTTGGCATTGGAGGACTATGAGAGGCCATGGAGTCGGGTGAGGGGTTATGTACTAAGAGATGGTTGTGAAGAGGAGGTTGCCTTTGACGACTTCGATGGGAGGGCCCCGAGGAAGCCCTTTGAGGCCCTTGAGGGGCCTTCTGGGGGTAAGGTTGTTGATGAAGAGGCTGTCCAGACTGCGGTTGCTGGACAGGTTGAGGGAGAGGCTGTCCAGGTTGCAGTTGCTGGATAAGTTGATAGAGAGGCTATCCAGGCTACGGTTGCTGGACCTGCTGGACGGGTTTAGGGAGGACATCATGAAGTGGAGGAGGAGAAGGAATGGAGTGGCTCTGCAGCTGGAGACCACTGCCTTCCCCTTCTTCAGAGGCATAAATTGGGAAACAACTTCACCTGTGTAATAAGGCTGGATTGCTTTTTGTTTTCCACAGATGGTGCCAATCTGTTGCTGCTGATTTTAGAGTGGGGGCAAACAGATGAATTTGTAGATTCTTTTGGAAACAAATAAGGCAAACCTGTTGACTTTTACCGGCATTTGACTGGTTTCTTTTCGCTGTCGTTGACCTGCAAAAAAGTTCGATACACCGGGATGGATCCCGACGACGAACCCTCTGACGCTCAAGTCAGTAATCAGGAAGATTAATATGAAAGAGAGTTTATGTGAAAAAATATTGATTACCTTCTTTATGGTGGGGCGAGAGGGGTATTTATAGTCACCTTTAGGGATAGTTTAGAGATAATCACTTATCTTTATGTCCCGGTATTTTTAGATAAGATGTAGAGTTTAAACTCGTTTCATGATAAGAGATGCAGTTTAAACCGCCTCTTAGAGATAATCACGAATTTGAATTACTCCTTAAATATCTGAATTGGTTTGTAACGGATTGCTACCCATACCCAATAGAATAGGTCCGTTTTTTGGGCTATTGGGTTTTGAAGAAAGACCCAGTTTCCAATTCGGACCCGTTTGTAGGTGAAATTACCGTTTTACCCGTGAGATATTTAAGACTCGCACCCGATTTGAACGGTCCCGATTTAATCTTATTTTTAGCCATATCAGATGACATAGTTTTAAATTCATTTAAAATAGAGAAGTCACTTTCAACAACAAGCATGTCAACAATACACAAGTAAATAGTGACAATTATATTTGACACAGAATAAAATTAAAGACATTTATCTTGATTACTTAATTCAAATCCTAAGATCTTAAAAAATTTAAGTAAATTATTCATGCATCAGTACATGCTTTAAAACATACAATAATTTTAGCAATTTGTAAACCTTGTTCACTAAACATTTTAGTACAAAAATTTCAGGTTAGTTCATTTTCATTTCTTCATTAAGATCTTCATTCACGTAGATGTTTAAACATCGTTGGTGAAAAACAAAAATTTCAATAGATGTAAGGGCAAGAAAAATCATTATTGTAGCAATATGACAAACATGTGAGTAGACATCAAACCAATCTACCCACTCACTTGAGTTAATCCTCTAGCTACTAAACTTGCTTTAAACTTCCTATTGAACAATCAAGATTAAGTTTCTTTTTCAAAACCCTACTTACTTCCTATAGTTTTAGCCCATTTCGACAAATCAACTAGTTTGAAGTATTATTGTGTAACAATAAAACCATTTCATCATCTACTAAAGTGTCTTCTTGACTTATCTACCATTGAAGTTTCAGTATCAGTAAGGCTTGGTCTGAATTCCAACTGTGAACCATTGTCCATGTCTGTTGGACTATATAACTTCATACATTTATCTTTGATGAACACATCCTCAAATAAATCTGCTAGTTTAAATTCTAATATCACATATTTGATAGATCCAAAAACCTGTCTACATGACTATATTCTGTACTTTCTAAGTACACATAAATATTTGGTCTAGGTCCTACTTTAGGCTAGGGTCAGGTTCTCTAACAAATGCAGTACATCTCATGTTTTTACTTTAACAAAATTATGTGTGTTTTTATACCATAATTCACAATGTGTAAATAATTTAGAGTGTAGTAACATATTAAATATATGATTAACAATACAACTCCACCCACAATAACACAAAATCAAACTAACAATCAACAACATAGAATGCAATATTTCATTAAGTGTTTGATTCTAACTTTAAGCAATACCATTTGACTGTGGTAAATAAAATGCACTAATTTCAAAGATTATACCAAGTGCAAAATTCTCTTAAAATTATTAAAACATATTCACCACCTCTATCTAATCTACACCCTTTTGATTTTAGCATTTAATTATATTTCAAATTCTTTAAATTTAACAAGTGATTCATACTTCATATATATGAAAACCTACAATAAGCATTTATGAAAGTGATTAAATAATACTGACCAACTCTAGTCTCATTTTGTCACAAAGCTATTGAGATCACAAATATTAGAATGTAATTACTCAAGAAGTTATGTACTTCTATAGACCATACTAAACAGCTATCTAGTGATCATAGTCTGAGCAGAAACCTCATGTTTGTCATATTTTAAGGATGTCATTTAGTAGAATTATTAGTTTAACAAGAGCAAACAATTTAATATGTAGTTCACATGTCCTAGCATATTATGCCATGTTAAAGGACTACACAAATTAGAACTAACATGATCAATTACTTCTTTTATTAAACTCAACCTACTTATGTCATTGACTATATAAGCACATTTTAAATAATAATAAGAGTTAACATAAAATTACTCTACCACAACAAATAATAAAAACACATTTTACAAAATAGTGAGTTTTTTTTTAATTGTTCTGCTTCTATGGTTCCAACAATGTCCAAGTGCATAAAAGCCTTTGATCATAGAGTTCCATTCATTATTCGTTCTTCATCATTATCAAAATGTTAAACGAGATAATGACCAACACGGTGTATTTATAACTTTGCACAAAACATACAATGAAAAGAACAAACATAATGGAAGACACATCCACCATTATGGGATGCTTCCACCTAAGTTATAAACATTAGTCAAACAGCATATACATTAATCTATATTAAGATTGAACAATGATAGAAGCGTATACACGTTCTCATGCAAACTGCAAAACAAATATTAGCCATGCATACACAGTACGATAAAGCACACACAAAAACCCTAAATATGCTAGTAATAAAACGAGATTAATTATAATCTAAAACTCCCCAAACATGTGATCAATCCCACAAAATATGACAGATCATTTAATGTAAGTTGGGATAGCCCAACCATCACTTGAAAAATACTAAACATGACAAATCATTGGACTTTAGCACATAGCAAAAAGTTTTACACGTAATAAAATTCAAAACATTAGCATCTAATAGAATTATATTAGCAATTAAGTTTTAATGGTCTACAACCAGTTAAACAAATTATTATACCTGTAACATCCTGAATTTTCAATTATAATTAAATAAGAGTTTGTTTGATTTCACGTGTTTTGCACGTGCAAATTTATGTACATTTACCCTTAAAGAATTATTTATTTTCATATCATGAACAAGTATTTTAATTCTTTTCTTTTAATTTAAAACTATATTTAAACACTAGGCCTAATTTTTTAACTCTAGCCCACACTAATTAATTTAATTATTTTAATTAGAAGCCCATAGACTTTTATCCCACTAGATTGAGCCCACTAATTTAATTCTCTTTTAAATAGCACAACTTGTAGGGTAGACTTGTTTTTGTAACAAATTAATTAAATTAACATTAACAACTAGTAACTAGGGGTGCATTGTGTGACACGTGCATTGCACTTGCACGTGCCTTATGCATGGTGAAGGTAGGCCGGATTGTGCATGGGAGGATGGGAGAGATGGAGTGAGTGGATGGGTAGTTGTGTGTTCATGGGTAGTTGTTCGAACTCCCTAATACATCCTAGCCCCTAATCTACATCCATCTAGATCAATCTTGGCCCTCCATTTATCTTTGAAAAGTTTATAAATACCCCCCCTCATCTTCTTCATGTTAAGCACTACAAAAGTTACAAGAGAAAAGAAAGAAAAAGAAACTAGTTGTGAGAAAAAGATTGAGAATAGTTGTGAGTAAAAAGATTGAAAGTGTGTGTTGGTGTGTTCTTGCATAGAGGAGGCCGGCCATACATCTAGAGGATCAAGAGGTGCTCGGGTTCCGTCAAGCAAGGAGGAGAAGGCGCATTTCGGTGGCACAATCTAGGAGGAGAGACCCGTTCGTGTGTTCAAGGAGATTTCTAGAAGCTTTCTAATTGTTTTCCTTCAAAAAGGTTGGTGATTTCTCAAACTTCTACTTTAGATTCCATGCTAGGGATTGAAATTGTGATTATGTTAGAAATGAGTAGGAAAGATTGCAATACATTTGTTTAAAGAGATTAAGAAGAAGAAAAAAACACTAAGTGATCTACATGAAAAGTTAGTAAAATAAGTTAGAATGTGTAAATGAGGATGTGTTATTATGGTTTGGTAATATATTTGCATGCTAAAATGGATAAATTATGATTTTATGAAACTTTGTTTATGCATGAATTGTAAAATACAATATGTAGGAAATGTGCTTATGGATAAATTATAGAATGTAAATTAGTATTCATGGAATATTAAATAGATTGAGTTGTGGTTAAAAGTGAGTTTTAATTGCCATATGCAAGTAGTGTTGTAGTCACTTGATTTATTATTCATATTGTCTCTTGAAACATAAGAAAATGGTTGGTTTGTGAAATATGACTAAATTAAAGAGTTTAACTTTGGTAAATAATGAAAGAGAGAAAAACTGGTATGAACTCAGTATGAATGAGGGGGAAATTGTTGATAAAAAGATTCTTATAAAAAGAAATGTTTCTATGTCGAAATGTATTTATTTTGATCCATTGTTTAAATAAACTAAGGGAGAAATAGTCTCTTATATTTAAAAATGAGTTTTATACAAATTATGAAAGTACAAGCTACTGTTTTTCTAAGAAAATATAATCAGGGAAAGATCTATATTTTATAAGAACAATTTGAATGAGAAAAATTGGGCTTTCCTAAAAGAGCTAGAAACAGCACAGTCAGACACAAAAACGTTTTAATAAATTTCCCTTACGGGTTAGTCAATCATACCTACTGTCAGTGGGTGCACATTAAAACTATTACTGTAGCTCGGCGGAGCTGATACCCTAGGTTCAAGTCTCGACAGAGACTTTGTTTTTCGAAAATCTGATTTTTATTCAAAACCCGAACCCAAAACTCAAATATAATTCAAGTCCTCTACTAGATAGTTAGTCACTTTGGTCATTCTAGTCTTTGGATGCGGTTTGGTGACGTTACTTTTCACCCGCGGAGCCACTGTACGTGGGTTCCAAACCGGCCTCTGGCCATTTTTTTTAGTTTTCGATTTTTATTATATTTTTGACTTTTGCTAAGGGTTTTTAATGTTATAAAAATTGAAAAAAATTATTAGAAATCTTAGAAAAATACCTAGACTTCATGAAAATTTTTCTACAACATTTTGACTTATTATAATGAGAATTAGAAGTAAATTTTTTAGAATAAGAATTAATAAAAATTTTGGATATGTTTCTTTTTTGTAATTAAAGATAAAAATATTTTGTTGAACATAGAGAAAATTGTGAAGAGTTCAAAAATGAGATTTTGACATATAAATTATTGAGTAAAATTTAATGTGAGATTGTTTAAGATTATGCAAGTTGTGTATGGAAAATAAATTAAAAGAAACATGATGAAATGTGAAATTTGTGAATATGTATACTCTCATTTTGATGAGCATGAAAGAGAATTGAGACTAGAATTTTAGCTAAGTCCTTACGTCGGTAAGAATGAAAGTTTTGAAAAGAGAAATGTGATAAATAAAGACCAAGTTTGGGTCATGTTTAATGATTGATATTTAAGACCGATGTAGAGGTAATGCTAATTCTAGAGTATTGATTTTTATTCATGATTCAATTATCTAAGGATTAGACAGATAGTGGAGATGTGATGAAAGTAAGAGAAAAACATAAGTATGAGAGCCATTTGATCTGCGGTGTGAGAGTGTTCACAGGATGTCCCAATGATGCGTCATGTCAGGGCGTAGATACTACTCTAGGATATCGTACCAATGGCGACGCTTGTAGGGAGCTCGGTGACTACGTAGTGCCATCGTCCATGGCGGAGGTGAATTATCCATAGGATGCTTGCATGATGCATCATGACAATGCATAGGATTCTCTCCAGGATGTCTGGGCATGGGCTTGTAACTCATAGAACACCTAGGATACTTACCGTAGTTACCGTAATAGTTTAAATCATGGCGAGCGAATCAACCCTACAAGATGAAGAACGATTAAGGTCTTGCCCTCGGACCTATGTAGTATGGGATGCATAGAATCTGAACAAGTGTGCATTAGTGTTATGTAATATAAATAACTGCATTAAGGACTAAGTGCACATTCACACACAACATCAATAGGATAGTCCCCCTTAGCTTTGTTTGTGGCAAGTGTGTGCTTTCTAAGTAAGAAAAATTGATGTATTATATCCTAGCGTCAATTGTATGCAACTGACGTACCCACAGTTTTTATGCAGGATAAAGTGATTGACAAGACAAAAGAATGACTGCTGCTTAAAGAAATGTTCAAGTTGTTATTCAATTCATGTATTATGTTGTAATTTAAATTTCGCTACGTTGATGTATACATTATTGTATAAAAGTTTTAATTCCTTATAAAATTGTACGAAATGAAGTGTAAAGATCCTGTAGAACTTCGAATTCAGTCTTATTTGAAATTCGGGATGTTACAATACCAATTGTTCATAAATATTTGCGCTCAACAAGACAATCAAATTTATAAACAAACAAAGGTTAACAAAAATTTAAACTATACCACTTAGCAACAAAAAATTCAAACAAATAACTAAAATATATGTATGTGAAGAATTTATCTTCAATTTCGGATTCAAAAGGCTTGGTCAAAAAAGGGGATTGATCAAAGTTTTCAACACAACATGTGAATAAAAAATCAAAGAATCTCCGAAACCCAGTCAGTGGTCACCAAATTAGTTTTGGATCCAACTTGATTTGCATCCAGTCCAGCCCACTCGGATCCGGTCCAACTTAATTTGGATCTAGTCCAACCTGCTCGGCTCCGGTCCAACTTGATTTAGATCTAATTACATCAAAACTAGGGTTAAGGTTTGGAGAGGAGATGGAACGGCGGCGGTTGGGTCCCATGGTGAGGCCGCCGCAACGGTAGCAACGGCAACGAAGGCCAGCGGCGAGGATCCCGGCGAATGGTGATCTCGACGATGACGAAAACGGCAACAAAAATTCCAACTATCTCTCTCATTAATCTCACAATAAATTAATGGATTTAATATCTCAAGATTGTTAAGTATTATGGGTAATAATAAAAGAAAGATTAGGGTTAATAACTTTAGTTGATTGAGATATTATACTATAGGTATCTAAATTGGAATTCCTAAACTAATACCACTACCAAGTATCTATAGGATAAATGTTGGATGTGGGTACTGAGCTCTACGCCCACTCAACCCGTAGTTCAATATCCATACTAGTAGTACGTGCAAAGCATATATTATCCATACAATACTATTTAAGGATGTCAACGGGTCGGGCTTGGGCCGGACTTACACAAATCCGAGCCCGAGCCCAAATTTTTTTCTAAGGCCCATACCCGGCCCGATTTTCAATCGGACTATTAAAATGAGGCCCAAGCCCGGGCCCGAATAAAACCAAAAAACCCGAGCCCGGCCCGAAGTCAACAAGAGCTGCTGCAGCTCTCGAAGAATTCTGAGAATGGCTTAATAATCGCGACTGTAATTATTAATAAAGTAATTGGCGCCGTGCCGGTAAGTGAGTAGTTGGGTTTGGGAGAAAAAAAATCCTGAATTTTAGCCAAGTATTTTTGTCTTCTTCCTCGGAGTTGTAACCCATTTAAAAGAAAGAAAGATTTCAAACAGGAGGCATTTATAGGCATTGAGAACTGTGTAATCAATTAAGACAATTGAGAACTGTGTAAATTAATTGAGAACAGTGTAATCAATTTAAAGGATTAATTGAGAACTGTGTAATCAATTAAGTCAATTGGGAAATGCATTTCTTTAAACGGATTAATTGAGAACTGTGTAATCAATTAAGTCAATTGAGACTAATTAAGACTAATTAATTAAGTCAATTGAGAAATTAAACAGTGAATTATAAGTTTTGAGATAAACTAGTTTTGAGACTAATTAATCCGGGTCGGGTTCGGATCGGACCTATACAAGCCCGAACCCGGCCCGAAAATTAATTCGGGCTCAATTGTTGAGCCCGGGTCCGAAAATGTTCAACAAATTTAGGCCCGTATTCTCCTAAAATCGGGTCGGACCTAATCGGGCTCGGGTCGGGTTCGGATCAATTGCCAGCCTTAACACTATTATGCATATATTATGCATATAGTGAAAATATATCTACCACCAATATTTGTTGTTTAAATTGGTTTTTATTTGTTATAATTATAAGTTATATTAAAATTTAAATTTAAATTTTTTTTTTTGTCTATCTTCAAAAGTTTCTTAATAAACCTATCTATGATAAAATTTTACTTTAAAAATTTAAAAAATTTAAAAATTATAATCCATGTAACTTGCATACATTTTACACGATGCTATTCAAGCTTAATCTGTTCAAAGTGAAGAGTGTTATATAGCTTACGCTACATATGCTTTCAATGTTTCTTTTTCTTTTTTAACATCGCTTAAAATTATCTTCCAAAACAAGAAAAGATAAGAGGTGCATACACGCGTAACACAATGCGAAGACAAGATACGAGGTGCTGTTAACCGCTGCTTTAAAACCAACGGTTCAAGCTCCAGGATGAGGTGGAGAGCATTTCAGGATACTGGTTTTTTACAAATCTTCCAGTTTCAGACATATTATAGACACGTCTATTAGGATACTGTACAAAACCATGGTTGATAAAATTTTAACAAACAAAAAGTAAATCTGTAATTAGTAGTGCCTCGATTTACTCTATCTGGAAATCATATGAAATGATCAATTCATTCAAATTTCACAGAACCATATTTATTCATGTTAGGTTTTGCCGGCACCAAAAGAAGCACTAAATAAATTTGTTAGTTGGGGGGAAGGAGTAGGACAAGAGGTGCATACATTGTCTTTATTCTTCAACCATGAGGTCCATAACCCCCTTTCATTACTTCACAGTGGTTGTATGGTTTGAAATTGAATGCAGCAATCTTAATTCTTAAGGCTTGGGCATGATTCATCAACTCACTAATAAACAATTTTCCTAAAATATGATTGTTGATAACTGTAGACAGTTGGTCACATTCATACATCACTATGCAGAAATGGATATTGTTAGGATAGAGAGTAATGCTGGTAAGATTTCAGAACTGAAATGAGAGTGAGAGAACGCCTTTTTAAAACAGTTGGTCACATTCATACATCCTCCTCCAATTTTCTTCTCCAAGAGCTCTAGAGCACCTTTTTCCTTGAGCTCTTTCACTCTCTCCTTCTCTTTTTCTTTGTAAAATTTCAGAACTGAAATGAGAGTGAGATGAGGGGTTTTTAAGAAGTGAGAAAGAGTGAGGGGTGTGAGGGGTAGGCCGGCCATAGGGTGTAGGGAGGGGTGAGGTGGCATGGTGGTATTTTTCCAAAACTAGCTCCTTTGCTCATGGTTTTAAGAGGTATTTTTGCATGCTTCGTTTTTCTAGCCATTGGATATTTGATGAGTTGAGATGAATGGCTAGATGTGAATGCATGTAAAAGAGAGAAAATATATTTGTAGTATAGTACTATACAATTTTATAATTATAAATGTACCGTACGCATATACTAGTACATATACTAGTGTTGATTCTCTCGTTCTCGTGCACCACCATGAACGCAACCATCCACATACAAAATCAAGCAATTTAATCACACTTCATCATTTATATATATATATATATATATATATATATATATATATATATACAGACATTATATTTACAAAAGTATTATATTATCTGGGGTATTACATCATCACACAAACACTCCACGAGAATCGCCTTGATTCCGATAATTCTGAAAGAATATCTCCCACCGCGAGCCGCAACTCCGATAATTCTGGAGATAACCTCCCACCGCTATCAAGGCCCTCATACTCATGTTTGCCAATACTTCATCACATCTCCCCTTAGTGCCTAATACTTAAGTTTAAACATGAATAAATAATACCACCTAGAACTAGCTTACCCTCCTACCGGTCTTACACAAAAATACTGAGAACGACAACTCATATTGGCCACTTCTTAAATCAATTAATCATTATCATTATTTGCCGGCACCTTGGTCTCACTAAGGCTTTAGAATCCACATCTTTCATGTTCAACATTATGGGGTATGTGTTGCGGCTGATTTTGGTGTGGGAGCAAACAGATGAATTTGTGGATTCTTTTGGAAATAAATAAGGCATACATGTTGACTTTTGGTGGGCGTTTGACTGTTTCTCGCTGCTGCTGTTGACCTGTAAAAAGTTCGACACCGGAATGGATCCCGGTGATGAACCCTCCGATGCTCAAGTCATTAATCATGAAGATTATGAAAGAGCGCTTTTGTGAAAAAATATTGATTACCTTTCTTATGGTGGAGAGAGAGAGGTATTTATAGTCACCTTTAGAGACAGTTTAGAGAAAATCATTTATCCCTATGTCCCGGTATTTTGAGATAAGATGTAGAGTTTAAATCGTTTCATGATAAGAAATTTGGTTTAAACCGCCTCTTAGGGATAACCATGAATTTGAATTGCGCTTTAAATAACCTGGACTAGTTTGTAATGGGTTGTCACCCTGACCCAGTAAGACAGACCTGTTTTTGGGTTAATAGGTTTGAAAAAGACCCAGTTCCCAATTCGGATCCATTTGTAGGTGAAATTACCGTTTTACCCCTGAGAGCTTTAAGATTTGTGCCCGATTTGAACGGTCCCAATTTGGTTCTATTTTTAGCTATCTCACAAGCCCTTCACTCCTAAAGACTGAGTTTCAAAGCCTTTGAGGAGTAGTTTGTCCGTTTTCAATGGCAAATAGAATTTATCGAAGTTCTCAGGGAAGTTTGGATCTTGCTCGAGGTGTAACGGTGTTATTCTGACCTTGTAAAATACCCAAAATTATTCTTAGAATTTTTTGGAATTTTTGTGATTTTTCCAGATTTTTTCTGTTTTTTTCCAATTTTTAATCATTTTTTTGAATTTTTATTTAATTTCCTAATTTTAATAATCAATTTTTGAATTTAAATTAATTATTCTAAAAATAAAATAATTATTTTCGAAATATAAAAAAAATCCGAATTAAAAATTATTTTTAGAATTTTTAATTAATATTTTTGAATTTTTTATTATTTTTTGGAATTTTTAAATAATTAATTAAATTTAATAATTAAATAAAAGAATTAAATAAAAGAAATTACTTTGATTTAATCACGGCCGTTGATCATGATCGAGCGTGCATCGGGAGGCAGAACGTTTTCCCCAATTTCATGTTCGGATCCACGTTTGCTCGGATCGTGCCGATCGTGCGCTGAGAATGCTCAAGATGGAGCCACGTGGCGGTCAACGGTGATCGTTGACTTGGTCAATGGTTGACCGTTGACCCAGCTGTAGTATTGTTTATTATTAGTATTATTATTTTCTTCTTCTTCTTCTTTCTTCCTTCTTCCTTCGCCTTTCAACTTCGGCTCCGATTTCTTCTCCGCGACTTTGACTCCAAGACTTCAACTCTGATTCCTTCTTCGACCTCATCTCCAACTTTCCGAGCGCCCCGTGTAGTGAGAGGAGCTCGGATTCGAGGGGCTCGCTGGGGTCTTGCCCGAGATCGGCGATTGGGGAGCTCGGGAGTTCGGCGATGACGGAGTTGGAGCTCGACGGTGGAGGTGTTGGAGCTCGACATCGGAGGTGAAGTCGAGCCTGACGAGGCTTGGAGTTGAAGGAGCTCGGCATTAGAGATGAGGTTAAGCATGGCGAGGAAGGAGTTTGGCGAGAATCTCGGCTAACGGGAGATGAGGTTGAGCTCGGCAATGAGCAGCTCGATGGGGAGGATTTGTAGCTCGACAGTGAGAAGCTTGGCAAAGGGATTCATGGAACTTAGCGACGTGGGGAGTTTGGCGAGGAGCTCGACAAACGGGGTGTGAGGTCGAGGTCGGCAACTAGCAGCTCGACGTGGAGGGCTTGTCGGTGGAACTCGACGGTGAGGAGCTTGGCGAGAAGTGGAGGTGGTGAGGATATGGGGAGTCAGAGCTCGACGAAGAGACAGTGGCAATCGGAGTTTAAAGCTCGACAGAAGGGGGAGCTTGAGCTCTGCATTAAAATTCGGCAAGGCTTTGGTGGAGCTCGACGAAGCTTCGACGATGGAGGTGGTGGAGCTCGGCATAGTGGAGGTGATGCTTCGGGGTGAAGGAAGAAGAGAGAACGGAGAAGATGAGGGTGAGGGTTTGAGACCATAACGGGTCCAGACCCAACCCGTTATCCTCTTCATTCTTTCTTTCTTTTCTATTTTTTGTTTTGGCGAATCTGAGCCGTCAATCATGATTTGAGCGTGGGTCGGGAGGAGTTTTTTCTCCATTTTCCAGTTTGGGGATGCGTTTGCTCGGATTTTGGATCCGAGCAACGTGGGAAAATATGAGCCGTCGATCTGGATTGGCGCGCATCCTAAGGTGGAGAATTTTCCCAATTTCATGTTCAGGGACACGTTTGCTCGGATTTTGGCACCGAAGAGCTATGGTTGCTCGACTGCGTGACATGTGTCCTTTAACCATTAACCGTTGACTAATCAACGATTTGTTGGTTCGACGCAGCTGTGTTGTAACCCACTTTTCCGATGCTACAGATGTCCGATCGGGGTGTTTGACCCCTCGTTTCGAAGCTGACTTGAAGATCTACAATTTCTCTTTAGAAGTCAGTCGAAGAATCATCCTTTATCATGGTCAAAATAGTCCCACAACATATTTGCCTTCATGCAGCTGAGAAGAGCTTTGTATGACTCTTGGGGAGATCCATTCTTTGAAGCGAGATTTAGGGAGCGTCTCTAGACGAGTTAGGCTCCGAACTCTTTTGGAAGAAGGACGCTCAGGAGGAGAGCACGGAGAACATCATCAGGCTCTAGGAGAAAGCTGTTAAAGAGGCGAGTCTGAGGAGCAACTCTAGGGAAGAGTTGAGCTCCGAACTCGTTTGGAAAGAAGGCCACTCGGGAGGCAAGTGAGATGAGGACATCACCAGGCTCTAGGAGAGAGCTATTAGAGAGGCGAGTCTGAAGAGCAACTCTAGGGAAGAGTTGAGCTCCAAACTCGTTTGGAAAGAAGGCCGCTCGGACGGCGAGCGGAGCGAAGAGTATCACCAGACTCTAGGGGAGAGCCGTTCGGGAGACAATTTTAAGGAGAAACTCTAGGAGAGAGTTAAGCTCCGAACTCGTTGAAAAGAAGGCCGCTCGGGAGGCGAGCGAAGCGAAGAGCATCACCAAGCTCTAGGAGAGAGCCGTTTGGGAGACAAGTTTGAGGAGAAACTTTAGGGGAGAGTTGAGCTCTAAACTCGTTAAGAAGAAGGCCGCTCGGGAGGCGAGTGGTGCGAAGAGCATCACCAAGCTCTAGGAGAGAGTTGTTTGGGAGACAAGTTTGAGGAGCAACCCTAGGGGAGAGTTGAGCTCCGAACTTGCTTGTTGCAAAATTTAACAAGTATTGGGAGTAGTATGAATGTTCATTTTGAGCCCCGAAACCGCATACTTGCAAGCTGTGAGGACAATTTCGAACCATGATTGTGAACTTTGAACTAGTTGTTATGGGGTTATCAACGAGTTGTAGAAGCAATTCCGAATGGTGAGCTGCTCCGCACTTGCTTGTTTACAAGCGGCTAAAGCAGCATCGAACCAAGTGTTGGACTCCGACCTTGTTGTTTGGGGGTTTCAATAAGTTGTAGGAGCAATTCCGAATGGTGAGCTGCTCCGCACTTGCTTGTTTACAAGTGGCTAGAGTGGCTTCGAACCAAGTGTTGGACTCCAAACCCGTCTTTTGAGCTTAGTAAGCTGTTGGAGCAGCCCTGTAGGACAAGCTGGACTCCGAACTTACCATTTAGCGAGTCGTAGATGTGACTCAGAGAGATAGAAATTAGGCAAATGAAATAACTTTCAATAGGAAAAAGCTAAGTTTTATTGAGACAAACTAAGTGGTCGCTTTAATGGGGCGAGCCATTATTACATGTTTTTGTCGTGTTACAAGCATCGGGCTTATTAAAAACTGAAAACCTACTTCTACGATAGGGTGAAGGCCTTTCGAGAGGAGTTTGATTCTCCCCCCCCCCCCCCCATTTGACCTCCACGAATAAGGTGGAGAACGGCCCCAGGTTCAGAGTCTTGGAACTCGACGGGCCTCTCGATTAGCTTGTTAGCTTCTCGGGGTGGAGGATCGGCCCCGTCCTTTCTGACGAATTTGGCCAGGTATCCCCACTGTATGAGTTCTTCGATCTCCTCCTTGAGAGCCCGACAATCATCCGTGTCGTGGTCGTGGTCCCTATGAAAGCGGCACCACTTATCCATATTCCTTTTCTTGCCAGGGGTATTCATTCTAAGGGGGCCGCGGAGTAACCCTTCCTTGTCCACCTCCATAAGAACTGCTGATATACTAGCATTGCGGGGGGGTGAACTTCTCAAAATGAGGAGTTGGATGGCGCTGGCCATTATTGTCCTTCTGAAATTTTTGGGACCCTTCTTCGCTTGTATTCCTCCATTTGTTTCCGGAAGATGACTCCTCTTAACTGGGGGTTTGAAAGTTTCTTCCACTCGGATGTACTTCTCGCTCCTAAGCAGGAGTTTTGAGGAGGCTTCTTGGCAAGGGACGCCTTGAGGTCGACGTTATTGACATTGTGCCTGACGGCTGCAGAGGTTACCGATTGGTTGAGGGAGGTAATAGACCAGGCTTCGGCAGTAAAGCGCCAAACATAATCTCTTAGGCGTTCACCCTTTCTTTGGTTGAGGACTAGCAAAGATGGACTTGTTTTCAAGGCTTGGCGACTGCTAACGAAGTGGGTGAGGAAGAGCTCCTCAAACTGTTAGAATGAGAAGATGGAGGCTAGGGATAGATGGGAGTACCACTCTTGCGTTAGTCCCCTCAACATTCCTGGGAAGGCCTTGCAGAGGAGCGTATCTGATGCTTAATGAATCATCATGAGAGTTTTAAAACTCTCGATATGATCGGCCGGGTCTGACTCCCCATTGTAGGATTCAAAGCGCGGTGGCCTAAAGGCTTCAGGGACCTGAGCTTCCATGATGGCCCTGGAAAATGGGGGTCTGCTTGGGCGGAACTTATTGGTCCATTGCTCTTCTTCGGGATTGATCTTGTTGAAGCGCCTCTCCATCTGTAGAGACGGCGGCGGATGGAATCATCCTTCTGGTCGGATCTAGTCGACCTTTGGGACTCTCCTTCATGAGTGGTGGTATAGCGAGGGCTAGGCGCACGCTGATCCTAGCTCTTGGCAGTATTAGAAGCTTGTAGAATATCTTCTTTAAAGTTCTGAAGCTCGGCCTGGGTGAATGGTGCCCCTCCAGCTCGGCGGTCCCCAGGTGTGGCTCGACTTATTGGAGTATGACTTCTCTGCCGATGACGTGGAGGGGACTCTCTTCCCCTCCTTGGGGGAGGGGATCTTTTGGTCCTCGGCGTACGAGGGGTCCGAACTCTCGGGGCCCCTGGGCGCTCGGGTTGAGGGACTTCCTCAAGGGCTCGCCTTTCATTCAAGCGAATTCGGAGGTCGACCCTCTACTGACGGTTAACAATTACTTGACGGAGATCCTGCCCTAAAGGACTTTGAGAAACCATAGATTCAGTTGAGGGATTGTGGATGGAGACATGGTCATGAAGAGAGTGTTGCTTTGTACGACTTCGACGAGAGACCCCGGGCAGCCCCCCGAGACCCTGGAGGGGCCTGCTGAGGAGGAAGCTGTTGAGAAAGTCACTGTTCAGGCTGCGGTTGCTAAACTTGTTGGTCGGGTTGAAAAAGAACATCATGGAGTGGAGGAGGGGGAGGAAGAGGAGTGGCTCTTTGGTTGGAAGTTGTTGCTTTTCCTTTCCCTTTCGGAGGCATGGCTTGGAAATTAACTTCACCGGTGAAGTAAGGTTGGATTGCTTTTTCTGATCCCACAAACGGCGTCAATCTGATGCTGCTGATTTTGATGTGGGAGCAAACAGATGAATTTTTGGATTCTTTTGGAAACAAATAAGGCAAACTTGTTGACTTTTAGTCGACGTTTGACTGTTTCTTGCTGCTGTCGTTGACCTGCAAAAAGTTCGATACACCGGGATGGATCCCGGCAATGAACCTTCTGACACTCAAGTCAATAATAAGGAAGATTATGAAAGAGCGCTTTTGTGAAAAAATATTGATTACCTTTCTTATGGTGGGAGGGAGAGGGGTATTTATAGTTGCCTTTAGAGACAGTTTAGAGAAAATCATTTATCCCTATGTCCCGGTGCTTTTGGATAAGATTTAGAGTTTAAATTGTTTCATGATAAGAGATTTGGTTTAAACCGCCTCTTAGGGATAACCATGAATTTGAATTGCTCTTTAAATAACCTGGGTTGGTTTGTAATGGGTTGTCACCCTGACCCAGTAAGACAGACCCGTTTTTGGTTATTAGGCTTGGAAAAGACCCATTTCCCAATTCGGACTCGTTTGTAGGTGAAATTACTGTTTTACCCCTGAGTGCTTTAAGATTTGTGTCCGATTTGAACGGTCCTGATTAGGTTCTATTTTTAGCCATATCAGTACGCATACCGTTATTATTCATATTCTCAATTTCATTTCTTCATATTTCATTCGAAACCTTCATTTATTCTTATTTATTCATCAAGAAGTAAAATCTCAAACTATTCATTTTCACAATGCTCTTTCATAATCATCTAAACTTTCTCAATACAAAGTTAACACAATCTCTTTGAGATTCATCATTAGAAATTCATTACATCATTTTCCTTTGGTTTATCTTAAACCAATTCTTAACTACTTTAATCATATATATATTTTTCTCTAGTTCAAATCTCCTCTAATACATGAATATGATCTTTATTTTTCCAAAATATAACTTAAAAACAGTGAGAAAATATTCTCAATTGTTCTCTTAATATTGTAACATATTTATACGAATTTTCTAAATTTTTAAAACCAAAAAAAACCACCAAAGAAAGTAAAAATGCACTTTCTGTGCATTGGAGAGCTCGAACCCGAGATCCCCCCAACTCCACGCCACGTGGCAGCGCCAGGCGTGCTGGTGCCTACGCTAGCCACAAAGGCCAAGGCCAAAATCTGGATATAGTATGTGTTAAATTGTTTATAACTCAATCTTCTGCTTCTATATAAATTTTATCTTTTCATAAGTTTCGCAATTTTATTTGTTTTCTCCAAATTAGTAGCTCATGAAATATAATTACAAATTTCCAGAAAACATTTTCTTTCTAATTTTGATCATATTAAAGTTATTTTAAACATACATTTCGTAAGTAGTGATTTTTAAAACAACATGAATATATACATACTTTTGATTTATCAACCAACTACTTCTTTTAACATGAATATATAAATACTAATCAAGATTTGTATTTTTCTTTTATCAATTTCAAGAGAAGTTCTTATCTCTTATTCAATCATAAAATCCTGCCCATTGTTTTCCAATTTAGCATAAAATTAACAACTTTGTGCAAGAAATTCATTTAATCTATACATGATGTATTACTATGCATCCAACAACATCACAACAGTTCTTATTAAAAATTTCAACTTATCTACACGCATTTCTTTTTCATATTTTATATCTTCATTTATCAACATACCATGAAACATAACAACTTTCATACCACATTTTCATTTCATTCATAAAGCAATCAATCATGTGTTTTAAAATTTCTAGAAAGCAAGAAAATCACCCACCTTATTTTGATGAACAAAAAGTTAGGAACTCCTAGAAGATTGCTCCTAGCTCCAACAAGATGCTAGCCTTCTCCTCCTAGCAAAGCAAAGTCCGAGCCCTCCTTCTTGAAGAAATCTGAGCACTCTCTTTCTTTTCTCTCTTTCTTTTCTTCTCTTTTGTTTCTTTTGATTCTTGTGCATTGTTCATGAAATAGGAGGGGCTATTTATAGGGTCATTTGGGTAGATAAAAGGACCCCCACTACCTCAAATAAATGCCCACCCACACAATTTAACACCTACTACCCATCTCTTCCCTTTCCTAACCTATGGCCAGCCAACCTTTGGTTTTCCCACATGTGCACACTTGTGCACGTGCACTCTACATGCACACACTCTCATTCATTTGTTTATAGTCCAAATGTATATATTTGTTACATGACAAGTGTGGTGACAATTTTAAATGTGTATTTAATAAAGAATTTTATCATGGGCTTCTATTTTGCAATTAGTTTTTAATGGGCTTTTAAAATAGATTAGAACCTATGGATTTTAAAATAAAAAATAAATAACTTAGATGGGACCAATAAAATAAGAATAGATATGCATAATTCTTAGAAAAAAATTGTGTACTAAATTACTTAAAATTTGCACGTGCAATGCACATGTAAAACATAAAAATTAATTTTATTATTTTTTGGGATGTTACATCACTCCCTCCTTAGAGTAGTTCCATCCTCAGAACTAGGCTGAAAGAGTGAGAAAACAAAAGAAAAAGATGGTTTACAAATTTTTATCAAAAAGCTCATGATGGTCTCTCATCATCCTCTCATCTGATTCCCAGGTAGCTTCCTCAACCAGATGATTCCTCCATATGACCTTGACCATGGGTATAGTTTTGTTCCTCAAAACTTTTTCCCGAGGATCCACAATCTCTAATGGCTAGTAGATCAGATCCAACTGTAGACCCTCTGGCACTTCTGGCAAATGATGACTCGGATCCGGAATGTAACCTCGTAGCATGGACACGTGGAAGACATTGTGTACTTGGGCTAGCTCCTTTGGCAACTCCAACCAATAAGCTGTTTTCCCAATTCTCTTCAATATCTTGTGTGGTCCTATGTATCTCGTGGTTAACTTTTCTCCTCTTCCGAACCGAATCACACCCTTTGTTAGAGATACTTTCATAAAAACATATATATTTGGCTGCTGTCACAGTCCATGCGGTTTTCGATCAATAGAATTCTTCGCCTATATATTTGGCTCATCTACTTCTCTTCCTCCCACTTTCACTCATATTCTTAAATTTCTTTCTCTTTTCTGCGGCTCTTTCTCTCTCTACGATTCAACTCCAAAGGAGATTTTTATAGCTTTAGTCTTGGCAAAGTTCGTTGTCGTCAAGCCAGATAACTTATTGTAATTTAATAAGCTATGTCTAAAATTTTGTCGAGTGAATCCCCCTCCTTCTCGGGTCGTATAGAAGAATATGTGGTCTACGTCTGTCCTACTAGAGAAGAGAAGGGAAAAGGATTAGCTGGGGGTTCAGTTATTGTGGAGACTATAATTGAGCTGAAGTGGGGAGTTTATAAGAAACATATTTGATCAGCCTCATCCCCTCATGTCCACTTCCTCATTCGCCAGTATCCTGAAGACTTAGGGAATTTCATTTGGTATGGCATGCTTCACGAGAAGTCTGTCTACGTCCACACCACTGAGGCTAATTTTCCAGGATCATTCTCACGAAGGAAGATCTTATGAAGATTAGGGTTGCTTTCGGGATTCTCCCTAAGTATGAGTTACTTCTTCTTGGTCCTGGAGTTAGGGCATGTTATGGGATATCCAGTGAGTTTTGTTTCTTCCCCTTTGATATCTTCTATGTCGGGCTTACCCCGTCATCCTTTCCTGAGAGAGATTCTAAGCTAATACAAACTGAGCCTAGTGCAGCTCATGTCGACATATGGAGTCATGCGATCGACTTTATTTTGCAATGTCGAAACATCGGTGTGGAGCCAAGTCTGAACTTTTGGAGGAGACACTTCAGAGTTATTCAACCGATTAGGATGGAGGAGCGGTTTTATATTCCCCCCCCCCCCCCCCCGATATGGGAGTGATCGAGAATCTCAACTCGATCAAACATTGTAAAAGTTAGTTCTTCATCATCTATAGTCCGAAACCATGGGGGTTTTCCATTAAGTGGAGGGAGTGTGTATTCAAGAAGGTGAAGGCCAATCCAAAAGTGAATGAGGAGGAAAAGCGAGTAAGCAACGCTTTCCTAGAGCAGAAGGCATTGAAGTGGAAGGATATGACCGAGGAGGTCCTCTTCGAGGGGGGTCTGATCCCAACGGACCATACTATGATTTCTTTTCCAGTTTTACTGCTTCTAAGTCTTTAACTTTATTTTTCGCCAATTAATGTAGTTTCTCCTGCTTCTTCACATTCTCACATATCCTTTTGTGGTGTTATTGCAAGATAGAAAGTTATGGATTTTGAGGATCTCTTTATCGATCGCATTGCTCTGTGCAACAAGGCACCTGAGGAGGAGGAGAAGAGGAAGAGGATGACAAGCAAACTGCCCTCCTTGAAGGAGACTAAGAGTTCTTCGACTTTCACCCTGATGGTCGTGCTGGTGTCAACTCCAGGGACAGTGACGAGTCCTACTGTAGGCGGTTCCTCTTTGTCCGCGATGTCACTAGCTTCCCCTCTACCCCACCCCTAACTACCAAGGCCGAGGAAATCCTCACCAAGGAGCGGAAGAACTATGTTCCCAACTGGAACGTGAAGCACTACGACGGGGTCCTTGGCAATTCAATGGCTTGCCTTGATGCAATCAGGAATCTTCTGACTCCGTTGGATTGGATGAGGCTGAAGAAGGAGACGAAGACCGCTTTTATTATAGAGATCGTCCAGGCCAACATGGCGGTATGTACTATACTTTGTAATGTAGCATCATATTCCTTTATATGTTTCTAGCCCTGTGTTTTTCCTCTTTGCAGATTACCTGCCACTTCAGCAACCTGATCGACCACTATGAGGCCAAGGAGAAAGTATGAAGGATCAGGCCTCTCAGACCGATAGAAAGGAAGAAGGTCATCCAAGAGCTTGAGGTGGCTCAGAAGAGTGAGGAGGATCACCTCCATAAGCTCAAGGCAGCAGAGAAGAAGATTGCTTCCCCTGAGGTCAAACGGGTGAAGGCGAAGAGGGAGATGGAGGCTGCAGTGGCGAAAGCAGTGGTCAAGGTGGAGGCCAAGGAACAAGTCGTATGGGAAGTTCAAAGGCATGATGAACAAGTCGTATGGGAAGGTCATAGCCAATGTGGCTGAGCATGTTCCTGGCATCACTAGGAAGGGGTACCACATCCTTCTCATGCTCGGGGAAGTTCATGTCGAAGAGGAGGATGAGGAAGATGGTGAGGAAGCCCCAATGGAGCTAGCAGGTGGAGATGAGGAGAGCACATAAGAGAGGGGGGATTAACATCGTGGCTCCATCGATCGATGTGGAACCCTGATCTTTCTCTTCGTGTCTTTGCTTCTCTTTATTTTGATTTTGTAAGTGCCTAATAGCGTACTGGCCACCACTGATGAATCTTCTATTTTGATTGAATGAATGTACTTTTGGTGTCCAATACTTGTGATTTTTCTTCGTGGGCAAGAATTTTGGATGTGTTTAGCTAGAACTCATGAGTCTACTTATAATTGGGGTTAAGTTCTCTGTATTTTCTAGTGTTGTAGTAACTCCCTTACTTTCTTTGTTGACAAATAATTGTGTATATGGGAGAAGACACTCGGGATGTCGAGCTTGCTTGTCTTCACAATAAGTTGTGCATGATAGAGTTGGGGCCTGTCCTTCAGTGCAACATGTCGCACGAGGTGGAGTTGGAGCTCACTCACCTGAAGGCAGTGTTGATCGAGAAGGACTTTGAGCTAGCTCTCCTGATGGGGGGCCATCCAATTAGTTTACCGCTACCCCCCGTGGTGGAGAGAAATACCTATGGTGGGGAGGTTCTTCTCAGGGAGTTGCTCATTGAGAGGGACTTGGAGATTTATCGCCTTAAGGCAAAGCTTGGGGGGCTACGAACGCGAAGCACCCCCTCATTGTAGCGGTGTTGGACCGAGAAAGATGGTCAGAGAAGTAAACTCGGATGCACGAGCGGCTCCACAGAATCCTGGTGATGCTTAGAGCAAAGTGGCTGAGTCACCTACCTTAGCTTCTACCAACGAGGGACATCTCCTTTCCAGCCGAGACTTTCAGACTCAATCGGTTGGGTTAACGCCTCGCTGGGGTAGCTCGGGTGGCCGAGGAGGAGCTTCTTTTGTTAGGAAGTATCACCGGCGAACTGTGTCTCTTAATCGAAACAATCCCCTCTTATGAGAAAACAAAGGTGATCTTGAGTAGGACTTAAACTAAGTGAACTTGTTTTCGATGTATTTAGTTGTCGAACTTGTCCAGGATTTTGATGTGGAATAAAGGTTTTGCTCGTTTTTGTCGCGACTCTTGTTTTCTGTGTTATGATCCATCATTTAGCACCAATGAGTCTTGTTGCTTGAGAGCAAGATCTTAGAGTAGTTTCCGGTTACGAACAAGCATCCATGAAGCTAAGCAAGTCCAGGGAAACAAGTTTTTTGTCTCGACTCTGATCCATGAGTTTGAACTCCAAACTAGTTGTTAGGAGGGTTAACGAGTTGCAGGAACAGTTTTGAGTGACAGACTAGTTTCAAACTTACTTGTTTGGGCGAGCAACTCTTGGGAGGAGCTGGACTCCAAACTTGTCATTTGAGAGTTAGCAAGTTGTAGGAGAAGCTCTAGAGAAGAGATGTGCTCTGAAATTGCTTGTTAGAAGTTTAATGAGTTGCAGGAGTACTTTAAGTGGTGAGTCGTGCTCCGAACTTGCATATTTTTGAGTTGCGGGAAAGATGTCGAGACATAATTTTGAACTCTGAACTAGGTTTTAAAGATTCAACAAGTTGCAGCAGCAATTTCGAGTGACGAGCCTTGATCCGAACTTGCTTATTTGTAACTTGTGGGAACAACATTGAGCCACGAGTTTGGACTCTAAACATACTGTTTAAGGGGTTAACGAGTTGTGGGAGTAGTTTCAAGTGACGAGCCCAACTCCGAACTTACTTGTTAGCGAGTTGTAGGGACAGCTTTGAGTCACAAGTTTTGACTCTAAACTTATTATTTGAGAGTTTAACGAGTTGTAGGAGCACCTCTAGGAAAGATTTGGACTCCGAACCTGTTATCTTAGGAGTTAATGAGTCGTGGGAGAAATTTAGGGAAAAGTTGGACTTCGAACTTGTTATTTAAGGAGTTAAGGAGTTGTTGATATAGCTCAGGAGAGGAGATGAGCACCTTCCTCATTATACACATTCAGAGAGTAGTATAAGAATTTGAGAAGGAATGCCAAGTTTTATTAAAGAAAAAAAAACTAAGTTGTTGCCTTGAAGGCTAGCCTCTATGACATGATCTGGCCATTATAAGGATCGGCCTTATTTCAAATATTAAAAGATTCAAAGTGGAAGGCGTTAAGCACCCTAGTTGAACTTCATCATATGTTCGACGTTCCAAGTGTTTGATATCTTCTTCTCCACAGGTCATCAAGTTGGTAAGCTCTCGGGCAAAAGACATTAGAGACCTAGTACGATCCCTCCCAGTTTGGAGCGAGCTTACCTTTTTAAGTGGATCAGAAATTTTGAGCTTCCATAGGACAAGGTCCCCCTCTTTGAGGTTTGCTAAGTGCACCTTCTTATTGTAGAACTTTTCCACCCTTTGTAGATGTGTCTTCGTAGGGTGGACTTCTCGCAAAATTCCTCAATGAGATCGAGGTTTCCCTGGAGGTCTTCTGAGTTTTGTTATTCATTGAAGGAGAGGAAGTGAGGTGAAGGTAGCCCGACCGCTAGAGGGATCAGTGCTTCAGAGCTGAAAGTGAGTTTGAACTGGGATTCACCTGTTGGAGTTCTCTTCGTTGTCATGTTCGACCAAAGTACACTTGGGAGCTCTTCGCCCCATATTCCCTTGGGGGCTTCATCGAGTCTCTTCTTGAGGTCATCTAGAATCTATCGGTTGACGTTCTTGACTTGGTCATTTGTCTACAAGTGGGAGATGGAAGAGAAACACTATTCGATCCCCAGGTCGGTGGAAAATTTGTGGAATCCCTTGGCAGTGAATTGGGTTCCATTGTCGGTGATGAGATTTGGAGGGCTTCCAAATCTGCAAACAATGTTCTTCCAGAAGAATTGCTAAATCTTATGCTCGGTGATGGAAGCCAGAAGTTCTGCCTTCATCCACTTGATGAAGTAATTGATAACTACAATTAGGAAGTTCCTTTCTCCATTCGCGGGATGAAACGGTCCAAGTAAATCCATTCCCCTCATGTCAAAAAGGATCGGACTTAACATGGAGTTAAGCTCGGCCTAGGAGGTTCGCTTGATTGAAGAGAACCTCTAACAGGTGGCGCGACGATAGACATGCTCTTGGGCATCGTCAAGGAGTATGGGCCAATAATACCCATGATTCTTCGTAAGGTGGACTTCTCGCAAATTTCCTCAATGAGATTGAGGTTGCCCCGGAGGTCTTCTGAGTTTTGATATTCATTGAAGGAGAGGAAGTGAGGTGAAGGTAGCTCAACCTCTAAAGGGATCAATGCTTGAGAGCTAAAAGTAAGTTTGAACAGGGATTCACCTGTTGGAGTTCTCTTCATTTTCATGTTTGACCAGAGTACACATGGGAGCTCTTCAACCCATAGTCCCTTGGGGGCTTCATCGAGTCTCTTCTTGAGGTCATCTAGAATCTATCAGTTGACGTTCTCGGCTTGGTGTATGAGTGGGAGATGGAAGAGAAACATTGTTCAATCCCTAGGTCGGTGCAAAATTTTCGGAATTCCTTGGCAGTGAATTGGGTTCCATTGTCAATGATGAGATTTGGAGGGCTCCCAAATCTGCAAACAATGTTCTTCCAGAAGAATTGTTGAACCATATGCTTGGTGATGGAAGCTAGAGGTTCTGCCTACATCCACTTGATGAAGTAATCGATAACTACCATTAGGAAGTTCCTCTCTCCAATCACGGGAGGAAACGGTCCAAGTAAATCCATTCCCCACATGTCAAAAGGGATCGAACTTGACATGGAGTTAAGCTCCACCTAGGAGGTTCACTTGATTGAAGAGAACCTCTAACAGGGGGCGCATCGGCAGACATGCTCTTGGGCATCGTCAAGGATTGTGGGCCAATAATACCCATGATTCTTTGTTGGGTGGACTTCTCACAGATTTCATCATTGAGATCAAGGTTGCCCCGGAGGTCTTCTGAGTTTTGTTATTCATTGAAGGAGAGGAAGTGAGGTGAAGGTAGCCCGACCTCTAGAGGGATTAGTGCTTCGGAGCTGAAAGTGAGTTTGAACAGGGATTCACCGGTTGGAGTTCTCTTCATTGTCATGTTCGACCATAGTACACTTGGGAGCTCTTCGACCCAAAGTCCCTTGGGAGCTTCATCGAGTCTCTTCTTGAGGTCATCAAAAATCTATCGGTTGATGTTCTCGACTTGGCCGTTCGTCTACGAGTGGGAGATGGAAGAGAAACATTGTTCAATCTCCAGGTCGGTGCAAAATTTGTGGAATCCCTTGGCGATGAATTGGGTTCCATTGTCGGTGATGAGACTTGGAGGGCTCCCAAATCTGCAAACAATGTTCTTCCAGAATAAATGCTAAATCTTATGCTCGGTGATGGAAGCTAGAGGTTCTGCCTTGATCCACTTGATGAAGTAATCGATAACTACCATTAGGAAGTTCCTTTCTCCATTCGCGGGAGGAAACGGTCCAAGTAAATCCATTCCCCACATGTCAAAAGGGATCGGACTTGACATGGAGTTAAGCTCGGCCTAGGAGGTTCGCTTGATTGAAGAGAACCTCTAACAGGAGGCATAGCAGCAGACATGCTCTTGGGCGTTGTCAAGGAGGGTGGGTCAATAATACCCATGATTAAGAATTTTTCATGCAAGAGACCTCGCACCCATGTGATCACCACCGATTCCTTCATGTACTTCCTAGAGAGCATACTTTGCCTCTTTGGAGGAGAGGCATCATAGGTATGGTCGGTCATCTACCAAGGTGCAGGAGCGTTTGAACAAGACTCCTTCAACTAGTGCGTACCTTTTTTGCTCTCACCCGGATCTTTCTTAATTCTTTTGGATTTGCTAGGAGGATTCCCTTGCCGAGGAAGTTGATCAAGGGTTTCATTCAATTGTCCCCGTGTCTCGAAGATGTGATAAACATGAGCTCTAAGGCTTCCTCCTCGATGCTTGGCTTGAATAAGACTTCAATGAGTAAGGAGTGATCAAGTCCTTTGAAGGAAGATGACACTAGCTTAGAGAGAGCATCTTCTTGGCTATTTCTTTGCAGGGGATTTGAGAGACTTCGGTCTGTTGGAATGTAGCTAAGAGCTTCTTCATGAAAGCTAAGTACTTGACCATGCAGTCATCTCTGGCTTCGTATCCTCCTAAAATCTGGTTCACCGTCAGTTGGGAGTCATTGAAATCATTTAACTTCCGAACCCTGCTTTCTGAGCTAGGAGGGGGCCGGCAATTAGCGCCTCGTATTTGGCCTCGTTGTTGGAGGCTCAGAAGATAAGGCAAAGTGATACAGGAGGGCAGACTCATCTGGGTCGAGCAGTATGACACCGACCCCGATCCCTACGTTGCAAGAGGAACCATCGACTTAGATATGCTCCAGATGCCCCGGGGAGGGGGGTCTTTTTCCTCCTCGTGGGATGTAAGAAATGGTGCTTTCTAAGATGAATTTGGCTGAGGCTTAGGTTTTGATAGTCGTCCTTGGTCGGTAGTTGGTGTCGTGTTGGCTCAACCCAATGATCTTCATGAGTCACCCAGAGTTCTCTAGTTTGTGAAGTATTTGCTTGAGGGTTTGTTTGGTAAGGACCAAGATGAAGTGTTCTTGGAAATAAGGGCAGAGCTTGCCGGCGGCCATGACCAGAGTATATGCTATCTTGTCCATCTTTGAATAAGGAAGCTCGGTGTCACGAAAAACTTTGCTCACATATTAGATCGGCTTTTGAACTATGTTTTCTTCCCTCAACAAAACAGCATTAAGGGTCTGATCTGAAGTGGTCAGATAGAGGTGGATGACCTTTTTCGACTCGGTCTTGCTTAGGAGTGGAGGATTGGTGAGGTATGCCTTGAGGTATTCAAATACTTCTTCACGTGCTTGCTCCCACTCAAAGCCCTTGGTTGGCTTCAATTCCTCTTTGGCTCACCATGAATCCCAAGAACTTGTCCGAGGAGACCCCGAAGGCATACTTCGAAGGGTTCAGCCTCATGTTCTACTTCCGGAGGACATCGAAACCTTCTTGGAGGTCGGTCGCATGTTCATTCTTATTGAGGCTCTTTACAAACATATCGTCTACATAAAATTTCATATTTTGACCAATATGTTCATTGAAGACCTTGTTTACTAAGCGATGGAAAGTGGCTCTAGCGTTCTTCATTCCGAAGGGCATGACTCGATAGCAATAGAGGCCTTGGTCGATGGTGAAGGATTTCTTCGGGATATCGGGAGGGAACATTTGGATCTGATTGTATCCCGAGAAGGAATCCATGAAACTGAGAAGCTCGTGCACGAATGTGACATCGATCAAGGCATCAATGCTGGGGATAGGGAAGGGGTCCTTCGGACATGCTTTGTTTAGGTCTCGGTGAAGTCGATGCGAATCCTCCATGTGTTATTTGCTACCATGACTATATTGGCTAGCCATTCAGGGTAACTAACTTCTTAACTGAAGCAAGTGGTTCGGAGTTTGCCAGCCTCTTCATTGACAGTTTGTTGCCTATCGGGGGTAAACTTGTGACACTTTTGTTGGATTGACATGACATCTATATTGACAATGAGATGGTGAATGATCAACTCTTCCAAGATGTCGGGCATGTCAGCAGCGGTCCAAAAGAACGAGTCTCGGTTCCCCCCAACACAACTAAAAATTTGTTCTTTGAGCAAGTGGGAGAGAGTTTTTCTTTCCCGAAAACATTTGGTCTGATCTTCTTTGGAGAAGGGGATCTCTTCTAGGTCGTCCACGGGCTCGAAGTTAATTTGACCCCCTTCTCTAGAGGGAGTTTTGCGGCATCAGGGGGAGGACCGAGCCCCCCATTGTGGTCGTGTAACATGCCCGAGATGCTTCTTGGATTCCAATAACTTCTCCCACCCCCGCTAGGGTGGGAAACTTCATCTTCATGAGCAAGGCTGGTGCAACAGCGTAAAGAGCTGCCAGGCCAGGTTGGCCATGGTTGGCATTGTAGGCGGCTTTCACGTTGACTACCATAAAGTCCATGGCCTCAATACGGGTAGTTGGGGATTTTCCCGCAGTCACATTGAGGGTGACTACCCCCTTCAATCTTGACCGAAACCTCGGAGAACACAGAGGGTGTACCCAGCAGGTTTCAGTCAATTTGTGGAGAGTATAAGGCCTTTCATTGCTTATAAGAATAGGATTTTCAACTAGCTGTCATTGTCCACCAAGATGCAGCACACTTGGTGGTTTGTGATGCAAAGGTAGATTACTATTGCGTGCCGCATCTTGATGGTTTGTGATGCAGAGGCTGATTACTATTGCGTTGTAATGAGGTGTTAGGACACCTACTAGATCTTTGTCTGAGAAAGTTACTGGAACTCCCAAGCTCTTGGCAGAAGGGAAGTTTTGCATACTTCTCGGATGAACGCCTTTCAAGAGGAGTTATACTCCCCACCCTTTGGCCTTCCTTGGATGTAGTGGAAGACTAACAGGGGTTCCGGGTCGTGGGGCTCATAATCTTTCTTTGCACGTGTTAGCTCAATGAGCTAGAGGAGTCTCGACCTTATCTTTTCAGGTGTATTTGGAGAGGTAGCGTCGCTGAATCAGAGCTTAGATATTCTTTTTGAGGGCTCAACAGTCGTCAGTGTTGTGGCCTTGGTCCCTATAAATCGGACCATAGTTTCTATCATTTTTCTTGTTCGGCATGTTCATCTTATGAGAGGGACAAAACAATCCATCCCCTTCGATTTCCATGAGGACCATTGATTGGCATTGAAAAGAGTGAACTTTTCGAAGTGAAGTGCCGTAGGAGGGTGACGCTGGCCTAACCCATCCTTCTAGGACTTCTTGGGCCCTTCTTCATTGATATTTGTCTGTTTGTTCCCAGATGAAGGTTCTCCTTGGCTCTCGGGACGAAGAGCATCTACAGCTCGGATGTACTTCTCACTCCTTAGTAGGAGTTTGGAGAAGTCCGAAGGGGGCTTCTTGGCCAGGGATACATTGAGGTCAATGTGGAGGATGTTGTGCCTGAAGGCAACAGCCGCTGCAGCTGAATCAAGGGAGGGGATGGACCGGGACTTGGCTGTAAAGCCTCGGAGGCTCAAACAAAATCCTTGAGAGGCTCCCCATTCCTTTGCTTCAAGTTGGGCAAGAAAGAGCTCATCTTCTTGTTTGTGCGACTGCTAACGGAGTGGGTGAGGAAGAGATCTTCGAGCTAATCAAAGGAGAAGATAGACCCTAGAGAAATACGGGAGTATCATTCCCATGTTGATCCCTTCAAGGTTGCGGGGAATGTTCCACAGAGGAGTGCATTAGAAGCTCAAGAGTATCATTCCCTTGCTGTCAGGAGAAGGCAGAAGAAGATAGACCCTAGAGAGATATGGAGGTCTGTCCCTTGCTGTCTGGAGTTGATGCTATTGCAGAGATCTAATTGCACAAGATGCACCAGAGTGGGGGAGGACGTATAAACTGAGACTCGGTCCTCAATCGGGTAAGACCCAAGGTGAGGTTCAGAGCAACGTTTAGAGCGACATTGCTGGGAGCCTGCCGACGCAACCTTGCTGAGGGGAGGCTTTGATGGAGGATGAGGGTCCTATTACCATGGGAGTAGAGGTTTCCCCAGAGGAGGTGGGAGGAGAAGGGCGTCTGCTTGACGGCTAATGGTCGCCACATTACTCCCTTGGGGGGACATCGCTGAAAGTAGTTTTTTACCGGCAAGATCTGATCGGAGAGGTTGGTCTTTTAGTTTCTCACAGACGGCGTTAATCTGTTGTTGTTTTTTTCGGTGCGAAAGCAATCAGATAATGAGTTCTTTTTTAGGGAGGAAACTTACAATCTGAATCGTCGAACAAATCTAAATTATGATGGTTGAGGGCTCCTTGATTTGAATTTGAACTGTCGAGAGAGTTTGGATCTGGATTGGATGGCTAAAAGATCATCAGCGAACCTGCACAATGTATGAACACTGGTATTGGCCCTGGCGAAAGACCTTTCGACACTGAAGTGGGTAACTCATAGAAGATATTAGAGTTTTAGTGGAAAAAGATTCATTACCCGTTACTGATTGAGGGAGAATATTTATAGACTGGGAGTTAGTTACAAAAGATAGACTTAAAGAATAATCTTTTGAGTTTAAACTGCATATTCTCATGGTTATATGATATGATTCGTTAATAATCATGTTTAAGATAAGAGATTTGACTGACAACTTTGATTAGTTGGAATTCGCTTCTTGGGCTGTAATTTAGTCATAATGGTGGACCTAGTTGAACTGATATGTTGGGTGATGCCCATATTCTTTTTCTAGGTCTGTAGTTGTTTTGAAGTTATTGTTCTGCCCCTGATGAGTTTTAAAATGCAAACTGGATTTTGGTGGCTCTACTTTTACCCATATCACTAGTACATGAACAGATACACCACCAATACCTTCATGTATTTAGCATCACATGGGCCTCATTAAATACCATGATTCAAAACTTCAATTCAACATTTAATTTGAAAGGAAAAAATTTGGAATATAAAAAAACCCTAACTAGGGTTGGCATTCGGGTCGACTGAGTCAGGTCGGGTCGGACCCACGCAGATTGCAGCCAAGTTAAGGCGGGTTTGGGTCGGGTCACGGGCTTAACCGGGCCATGCCGGGCCGGATTCGAAATCCAAAATTTTGACCTGATCGACCCGCGAACCACCCATTCCGGTCGAACCCGATTCGGGTCAGGCCGAGTTGCGGGTTGGCCCGGTTAAAAAAAATTACATCTACATTAAAAATAAGGACAATACGAGGGTTGTGAAATTTTGACACCGTACTTCGCGAATCGAATATAAAAATGAGAGAAAATAAAAGTAGAGAAATGTAATAGATGTAGTCACGACGTCACATAGTTCGGTAGTCGTTGAAAGAGAGAGAGAGAGAGAGCTTCTTTGTTGGAGTAGTTGAAGTAGATGTTGTTGATAGTTGAATCAACACAATTTGATACGATCGAAAAAATTTACTTCGTTGTTGCTTGCTTCTTTGTTGAAAAAATTTGATTGAATAGTAGAGAGAGTAAGAGAGTAAAGTGTGTAAATTTTTAGATTGAATTAAGGGGGTATTTTTAAAATTAAAAAAAAACGACCCAACGGCCGAAAACAAAGCCGTTGGCTCTGTTTTTTCCATTTTGGCCCGTTCGACGCGCGGGTCAAACGTGCGGGGCGAACGGGCCAAACGCGCGGGTCGAACGTTTGACCCGCATGGGTCGAACAAGCCAAATGCGCGGGTCGAGTTGTGGGTTGTGGACTGGTTTGACTTAGTCAACGGGTTCACGGGTTGGATTTCCTAATTTTTTGACCCGGGTCGACCCGGACCCAAACCGACTATTTGTGGGCCGGGTTCGAGTGGGCGGGTCGTGGGTCATCCCGGCCCGGTTGCCATCCCTAACCCGAACCCTCCACATTTCTCTTCCTATATCTACCCACCCTTTTATCCCTTTCATTCATTACCCCCACAACGCACCATCCAATCGAAAAATACACTAGAAAACAAAGGAAAAAGAAAAAGAGAGATCAAAATGGCTGAAATCACAGAAGAGCTCAGGGCCAAAGCAGAGGTCTACTATGGTGATGAAATCTGCCATGTAAAGTCCAAGTTCTTGCTTTCAGAAGTGGGGCTGCCAAGGGGTCTCCTACCTCTCAAGGACATCATAGAGTGTGGGTATGTCGAGGAAACTGGGTTTGTGTGGCTGAAACAGAAGAAGAAGATTGATCACTGCTTCGAAAAGATCGGAAAGCAGGTGAGCTATGGAACTGAGATAACTGCGACTGTGGAGAAGCTGAGGATCAAGAAGCTGACAGGGGTGAAGGTGAAGGAGCTCATGATGTGGCTTTCATTGACTGATATTTCAGTTAATGACCCACCTAATGGGAAGCTCACCTGCAAGGTTACCTCTGGGCTTTTCCGAACGTTCCCAACTGCGGCATTTGAGCTTGAAGAGGACCTGAGGAAAGAGGAGGAGGAGAAGGAGATGTCAACTTCCACAGCATAAGATTTAAGGACCGTAAGTGTTTGTGTCCTATAGAAACTAAATAAGATCGATGTCTACTCGTTATGTATTTGTCTTTTGAATAATCTAATGGGCAATGCTGATGTGTTCAGTGATGCAGTGCTCTCTGATATGTAACCTTCGTATGTATTGCATCCTTGGTACTAAAATCCTTTTTAAGATTGTTATCGTATTGTTCTAGAATCTAGATTTTCAGTATGTAAGTTACATTAACCTAATAGACATTTATGAAATATAATTCATTATTCAGCTAGAAAGAAACCGAATTTTGATGGAGAAGTTGGAGAAGATGCCAAGTTAGGGTACTACAGCAATCCTCTAACAACCCTAATTATGGGCCCGTAAATTCCTTCAATGATCTTATGTCCGACAGACAGACAGACAGACAGCCAGCTGTTGGTTTTGCACAATTTTCTTGATGGGCATTAGTCACAACAGATGGTGCAGAATTCATACAACACAACAATGAAGACGACGACAACAACAACAATACTTTTATCTCATATCTTTGGTAACAAAAAAAATAAAAATCATTAACCCAACCACGCAGACGCAGCATTGTGATCATTGTGTTGGAAGAGACATCTCAAAGCACAAGTCATTTCCTCTATCAATTTAGCGCATCATATCCATATTACTATTAGCTGTCTTGAACGAAGTCTGCTAAATAAATGTAAAATGGAGAATTAACTATTTTTGGATTCATTTCATTTCATTTTTTTCGTAACGAATCGACAAAGTTAAACATCTGCAGTCAGGTAGGTAACACAAACCTCCTAGATCCTACTTCCTAGTTGGGTCATAAAACAATATATAGCAAGTGAAATGAATTGGCAGTAAATATACTAGTAGTTTACATGTGCGATGCACGTCTTAATAAATATAGTTTTTTTAAAAGTAAAAATTCAGACGTAGTTTGAATTTAATCTAAAACCTCATTTACAATAGTTATGCACATGCGTTGCACGGGTTGGTAGATGGACAAATTACACTAAGGCCTTCTCCCATTATAGTAGTCGAGATGGAGCATAATTCAAAGATTTTGACCATTGATTTTCAGTCCAGAAGACATGAGATTAAAAGCAGACTGGTAAGAGCATCCACAGTCGTTTTCTATAAATGCCATTTTGCCATATTATAGCAAACGAACCTCTGCAATCGTTTCTCATTTTGCCATTTTATAGCAAACATGCTATATTCGTTTCTCATATATGAGAAACAGAATAGCGATTCTCAAATTATAAAGGACGGGGAAACATACCCCGTCCGGGATAAGATATCCCGTCTCCCCCACTTAAAAAGTTAATTTTTTTTTATGATTCCCTCAGACGGGGAAACATACCCAGGCCGGAGTATGTAACCCCGTCTCTCCTTTTTTTTTTTTTTTAATAAATGAACAGCCCATGATTGGCCGATTAGAAAAAAAAACCCAAATGGTGGACCGGTACATGATGTACCGGCCGGGGAAACATACCCCGTCCATGAAATGTGGGGGTTAAATGGGTAGGTTTAGGTAGTTAATTAGGTTTAGGTATTGGCATAATTAGGTTTAGTTATTATTTTAATATTTAATTTATTTAATTAATATAGTTTAATAGTTAATAAGTAATTAACTATTTTAATTTAATTTTAAAAGTTGAGACGGTATATGATATACCGTCCCACTCAATTTTTGGCGAATAATATAGCAAACGACGACTGCAGCGATCGATCCTATTTGTTATTACTGTAGCTGCCATTTTATAGCTTATGAGAAAAACCACTGTAGATGCTCTGAGAGAGTGGAATTTGGAAGTGAAGTAGGCAGGTACGGTAGCCTACAGCCTACCTCTTCTGTTGAAATGGTATAACTCAGTAATTATCTATTATTATACTTAGCCCAATTATATTCCTCCTAAATGTTATATGTGGCATACCAAGTAAAGATAATCTTCTCCACTATAATATGATGTCATAGGTCTAAAAGAATTAGACATGTTGTGGGCTTTCTTGTCATTGCTATTATAACTACAAAAAGATTGTATTTGAATGGTGACCATGTGTGGCTATAGGGGCCTGTGTATTTCAAGCGTTCTTAAATCTAATTTATTGAGACTTAGAGCATCCACAGTCGTTCTTGCCAAATTTTGGGTAAATAGCAATTGGAAATAGGAAAAAAAGAATGTTCTATTTTCGATTGGTCGTTTGTTTTTCTTTAAACGACGGAAGATTATCTATCGTCCGCTTCCAAATTTGTTTTTTTTTTATTTAAAAATAAGAAACGACGGAATATAATGTTCCGTCAATTTCCTCAGACGGTGTATAATAGGCCGTTCGTTGACTTTGTTTTAAATTTTTATTTTTTTTAAAAAAAAAACCCAAAGACGGGATATAACCTCCCGTCAATCTCATCGCACGGTGTATAATAGCCCGTCCGTCGACTTTGTTTTATTTTTTTTATTTTTTTCAATGTAAAAAACCAAAGACGGGATATAATTCCCCGTCAATCTCCAAGGACGAAGTATAATATGGCGTCCCTCAACTTTTGTTTAATTTTTTTTTTTTTTTTAAAATGAACAGACCAATTGTAGTTTGACATGTAGGATTGTTTCACCTATTTTGGCATCTAGCACCTTTGCAATTGACGGTGATGCACCGTCTGTGATGTTTTGAATTTTTTTTTTTTTTCTTTTTTCAAACGGTGATTAATCCTTCGTCTCTCCACTTTTTCGTACGTCTCACCTGCGCAACGGTATATCATCTTCCGTCAATTCTGACGGACGGGATATAATATTTCGTTAGCTATATTTTGGTTATTGCCAAATCGTCTGCTATATTTGGCAACGAACTGTTCATCGTACACCCAAATTTTGGGTATTTGGACGACGACTGCAGCTCGTTTTTTGGAAATTTTTCCAAATTTTGGGTATTTAGCCCACGACTGTGGATGCTCTTATGAGGTACAGTATCAAGATAACAATAACAATTTCTGATACCGCAAAATCTGAGTAGGCAGCTAAGCACCAACCAAGACTTCCACAAAAGATGGAAAAAAACTAGAAAAGCTGCATGAAAATTTTGATATATTACTTTGTTTCCTTCAGGGCAAACAAGATTTAAGGGTAAATTATACCAAATCTTAACCTTGAAAATAAGCTGACAACCAATAAAACCTAAATTCTGAGATAGCATAGCAGAAAATCTATCCATAGTTTAATTGTTCTGGGTGCATCATTTTATATTTGTATGCATAAATAACACAAAAGGAGTATAACTGCAACAATACCATTTTTAAATGAGAAACACAACAAGCTGATGAGTGCAAATTCTGAAAACACAGCTTCCAACAGTTTTGAACTAACTCCTTACTAATGACCATACAATTCTGCTATTTGAAGTCTCCACAAGTTAGATCTTACATTTTCAACTTTTACCGATCCTCTGACAGCAGCATTCCAAACTTCACATGTTCAGAACCTGGAGGTGAACAATGGATGAATGTCAAAAGAAATATTATGCATAAAAACATGCTGGGAGTGAGAAAATATTGCATGTAAGGGTAGATATAAAATTTGGATTTTGAATATCCTGTAGAATTAGAACCTGACGACATGTAATTAGTAAGCCAATAATACCAGGATAAAAGAGCATCATAGGTTGTATAGCAAATAAGCTTCATTATGGTAGCAAGGGCCTTTATAAGTGTTCCCATCACAAGTAGCAAGGGCCTTTATAAGTGTAAATATGCATGCATATATGGGTAAAAATAGAACCAAATCGGGACCGTTCAATTTGGACACGAATCTTAAAGCTCTCGCTATTAAAACGGTAATTTCCACCATAAAGGGAACTGTAAAAGGGAGTTGGGCACTTTCAAGCATAGCTACCTAAAACAGATTTGCCAAACTGGGTTTTCCTAATAGCCCAACATGAAGAAGTTCGTGATTATCCAAAAATCATTTTAAACTCGTAATTATCCACAAAAGATGGTTCAAAAACCATATCTCTTTACAAGAGAAGAGTTCTAACTCTATCTCCATAACTACTTCTATCACTTCATGAAGAAGAGAGTCAACTAACCATATCTCTTTATCAAGAGAAGCGTAACCGACACTATCTCTTCATGAAGAAGAGAATAACCAATTCTATCCAAACACCGGAAAGTAGAGATTGATCAATATCCTGAAACTAGTCCCCAAAGCAAGTACAAATACCTGATGACCTCCTCAAGAACCAGATAATCAGTATTTTGCCACTAAAAACTCTCATATATTTTGTGAGTTCTGACTTGAACGTCGGAAGGTCTATCGCTGGAGCCAACCCCTGTGTTTCAGACTTTTGCAGGTTAATCAGAGCAATCATCACCATCCAAATCAATCCAACGACTCAAACGAGTTAGATTCATGAGTCAAGATCAGTTGGGAATAGTCAATATCGGCTAAGACTAAAAGGTCGGTTATTTTTATTGCTTCTAAACAAATTCACATCTGTTTGCTCCCACACAGAAAAAGCAGCAACAGATTTGCGCGTCTGTGAAAACAGAAAAGCAATCCAACCAAAATTCGCCGGTAAAAAACTGCTTTCAACCATGCCTCCAAAAGGAAAATGGAAGGTGGCAGCCTCAAGCCGACAAAGCCAACTCTCTTCCTCCAACTCCTTGTTAAGACGTCCCTCCTACCTCTCAACAGGACTACCCCCTCAACTGGATCGACCTCTTCAGCCGGAATAGCCCTAACAGCCTACCCAACCTCCTCCAAAGAGGCTCCACCGAGGGGCTCCCGAAGAAGTCAGTACCATGTGCAGCGTATTTGTGAGAACATAGGGTCGGTCTACACCTCAATGCCCTCTACGGTGCACCCTGCGTCGCCTCATGCCCAGCAGGATCTCTATCAGATCATAATCACCAGACAGCAGTGATATGATCTCCGAGGCCGCTTGAATGGACGGCGAGCCCGAGACAAGGTCCCCCCATCCAGCACGCCAGGAAAGCCAGAGGAGCCCTTCTCCTCGAAGGCAAGGACGCAGAAGAACCCTCTCCCCCAGAGGGCGAAGAGGCCATCACTCTCCAAGGAGACAGAATGACTCATCCCCCTCACGGGAGAAGGAACTCAACTCCAACAAATCGATCAGCCCCCAGAAGAAGTAGAGGAAGAAGCACCAGTCACCAGGGCAGAGTTCCGGGACTTCAAAGATGTGATCCTTCAAGTCCGTCGTTCCTAGCATGACCTAACAAACTAACCTTCACTACACTACTCCACGACGTAAGGAGTCCCATGGATCCACTAGATCCGAACAACAAGACAACACCGTCCTCCACCGCCTCCAAAAGAAGGAAAACCGTCTAGCACTGGTGAAACAAAAAAGGGGAAGACATGAGGGAACATACCGCCCCACCTGACCCCCCCTTCTCCAAAAAAATCATCGAGGCTCTTGTTCCAATCAATTTCAAAATTCTAGACTTCAAATCAAACAATCTAGAATCCAACCAGGTAGGCCACATTGAAAGTTTCAAGACCCTCATGATGATCCACCAAGCATCCGACTCCTTCCTCTGCAAGACTTTTTCAGCAACCCTGAAGGGATCAGCACAAAAGTTGTTCCATCATCTCTCCAAGGTCCATTTTCTCCTTCAATCAGCTTGAGGAGCTCTTCCTCACACACTTCATCACCAACCACAAGACAAAGAAGACAAGTGCCTCCTTACTTGACTTGAAGCAAAGTGGCGGGGAGTCCTTCAAGAGTTATGTTCGACGCTTCACTGCCGTGTCCCGATCCATCGCCTCATTCGATTCAGCTGTAGCCACGGTTGCCTTCAGGTACAATGTGAATCATGACCACCACAAAGCTTCTCTTCTCAAAAGACCCCTTCGGGACTTCTCCGACCTCCTCCAAAGAGTTGAGAAGTACATCCGAGTGGAAGATGTGATTCGACCCCAAGAACAAAAGATTCCCTCATCCGGGAACAAACGGAAGAGCACCAGTGATGAGTGATGACAAACCCAGGAATACCCAGAAGGATGCCACAGGCCAGCATCGTCCATTCCCAGTGCCTCATTTTGAGAAGTAAACCCTGCTTAATGCCGGCTGTTATGATTATGTCTTGTATACTAGTTCAATTAGAAGGAAAGACGACAAAGCACAAGGTCGAAGCATCGAAGAGGTGAAATTGGAAACAGAGCAGCAACAACAGAGGACTGTATAATCGACCGTATTGGCGACTGCACACTCGGGTCCAGACTGGAAGACCCGCGGCGGCTGTATTGTTTTGGGCTTTTATCTTGGTGATATTTTTGAGCTAATCTTCAACTCTAAGTCAGATTGTACGGCTCCTATACAGTGCCTTTTTCTACAAGATATATCGAATGACTGAGATATCAAAGACTAACCTAGGGTTCTCTCTATTCTTCTATTTATTGTAATGGCCTCCAACATGAGGTCAAGTACTTCATTGATATTCTCCATTGCAAGTAAGGCTTGAGAGATAGTTTTTAAAGAGTGAGTTTAATACCATGTATTGAGTGAATCTGTAGCTCCTTGTAATTCTCTCTAGTTGAATATTATTTCTCCCTATATTTTCCTCCGAATTAAGCGAAAGCTAACTGGGATAAATTTCTCGTGTGTTTGTGTTTGATTGGTGGATCTATTTGTTTAGTTGTTCGATTGATTTGTTTCATCTACCTCACTATCTTCATTGCTCTAATTAATTCTGTTATGCCACAGGTGTTCAACAAAATTTCCCAACGAGAGTTGTGGTGAGATTCCTCTCTCTAACACCGCCCCAACAAAGTGGTATCATGGCTTCAGGTTGTCGAGTCCCTTGGTGAAGATGACAAGTCAAAGTCTTTTCAAGATCAAGCAGTTCGATGGAAAGATCAACTTTAATCGTTGGAAGGTAGACATGTATGATGTCCTAGTTCAAGAACGTCTACAGTTAGTCGTCAAGAAGGAAAAGTCATCTGTTATGAAGGAGGATGTTTGGGATGATATTTGAGACAGTCGTAAGTCTAATCCGACTATCATTGACAGACGAGGTCAAGTGCAAATTTCTTGAAGAAACTAGCGCGGCGAGTTTGTGGGAAAAACTCATAGGTGACTACTCTGCTTTGTCGTTACTAGATCGGATGCATTAGAAGACGTTATTCCGTTTATCAATGAAAGAAGGTACCAATCTTCAAGATCACATCACAGAGTTCAACAAGGTGCTATCTGAACTCAAGGCAATAAACGCGGATGTAAGTGAAAAAATATAACTTTCAACTTGATAAATTCACTGCCAGATTCGAACGGACATTTGATAACTACCATGTTACACGGTAAATCTGCCAAGGAGAGTATTACGGTGGATGGTGGAATCAAAACCTTGAAGGAAAACCAACTTAGGAAGGAAACTCATAAATCATCGTTTACTCTCATAAGTTGTCTAGCAGTGGAAGGTCCTTCAATTGAAAGTCGAAGTGCATTGCAAAAGGATCCGATCCGTTACCGATATTGTAAGAGGTCAGGGCATATCAAGAAAGATGTTGTAAATTGCAGAAGCAGAAGAGCGCCTATGATAGCATTGCTACCGCAAATGTAGTTTACCGTTAATTAGGTGATTTGTGTCTTCTTGTTTCAAATTCTTTAGAAGTAGATTCTGATTGGTTTCTTGACTCAGGGAGTTCTACTCATATTTGCTCCAAGATGGAGTTATTTTCCACTTATAAGTTTACTATAGGGTGTAGTGTGAAAACAGGAACTGAAGATGCTAGGTGGTAATGGGTACACTCTAAGGGAAGTCTTGCATATTCCTATGCTGTAACAGAATCTGATTTCCATGGGAACTCTTGAAGCACGCGACTGTAGGTATACAGCTCTAGGTGGAGTTCTGTCTATTTTTATAGTCGTTGTAAGATGATTAGAGGTAAGAGAGTTGTTGGGCCAAGCTAATGCAATCTCTACAACCTTTGGGGGATCCGAAATACCTGTGCAGGTGTTGCTTCTTTTCCTGATATTCCCGCAAGTTCTTCTAGTTTGCCGCAACTAGCATCATCAACGCGAGACCATGACGTTCGAATATCGTCGAGAGGTGGAGTGCCACGGGGTAGGTGGAGTTCGTGTTGAGGTTGGCAACTCCATGTTAACGTCTACTGAGGTGTGCCCTTAAAGGGGTACACTGATCGGTGAGATTGGGTAGAAGATTTGTTCAACTAGCTGAACAAACTATCGGTACAAGTATGTTCGCAAGTGGATATTCGTAGAGTTCAGAAATGAAGAATCACATCATGTTGATAGACTCGTATACAATCCAAGGTGGAGGTTGTTAGGATTATGTCTTGTATACTCGTCATTCTATTAGAAAAAGAGACAGCACGGAGGTTGAAGGTTCGAAAAGAGGTGAAGTTGGAAACAAAGCAACAACAGCAACAGATGATTGTACAGTTGACTACACACTCCTCGGGTCCAGACTGGAAGACCCGCGGCGGCTGTATTGTTTTGGGCTTTTATCTTGGTGATATTATTGAGCCAATCTTCAACTCCAAGTCAGATTGTACGGCTCCTATACAATGCCTTCTTCCATCGGATATATCGGACGATTGAGATATCAAGACTAACCTAGGGTTCTCTCTATTCTTGTTCTATTTATTGTAATGGTCTCCAATATGAGAGGTCAAGTACTTCATTGATATTTTCTCCATTGCAAGTAAGGCTTGAGAGATAGTACTTAATGAGTGAGTTTAATTCCATGTACTCAGTAAATCTGTAACTCCATATTCTCTCTAGTTGAATATTATTTCTCCCTATATTCCCTCCGGATTAAGCAAAAGCTAACCAGAATAAATTCCTCGTGTGTTTATGTTGGACTGGTGGATCTATTTATTTGGTTGTTCGATTAATTCGTCTCATCTACCTCGCCATCCTCATTGCTCTAATCAATTCTGCTACGCCACAAGTGTTCGACAAAATTTCCCAACGAGAGTTGCGGTGAGATTTCTCTCCCTGACACTACACCCCAACACCAGCATCTATGCAATTCTCATGGAAGTTGATAACGAGGGACTCCTTCAACCGCCTTCTAAGATGAACGCTTCAAGCAGAAGAAAGGATAGAAACAAGTGGTGCGCGTTTCACAAAGATCACGGACATCTCACAGATAACTGTCGAGCCCTCAATGACGAGCTTGAAGCCCTGCTCCGATGAAGATACATCGCCAACTTCGCCCAAAGAAACAACACCGAACCACATCCCGTAAGAGGAGCCAACAAACGATCAGCGAGGCCTTAAGGCTCGAGACGCATGGAGGTATTCCACCCCATCGATTGGGGACCTATGGGCAAATTATCTAACTCAAGAAAAATATTTCTCCAGGAAGTGAACTCAGTGCACAACATCCCCCCTCCCAAGAGCTCGGGGGTTCCAATCACATTCTCAGACCAAGACCTCGAAGGTGTCCAAAACCTCACTGTGACGCATTTGTAATTAGCATATGTATGGCCAATCATGAGGTGCGCAACATCCTGATAGACAACAGCAGCTCGGTAAATATCCTCTTCCTGAATGTATTCAAGGGCCTCAAGCTCAAGCGATACCGTCTCACACCCGCTGGGTACACCCTCTATGGATTCTTCGAAGCTCCAGTTCAGATCGAAGGAATAGTTACCCTTGACGTAACTGTGGGGAAAACTCCAGCAATCCACACTATGTAACTGTGGGGAAAACTCCAGCAATCCACACAGTAGCACTCGATTTTATGGTTGTTGACATGAAGTTTGCCTACAATGTCATCTTTGGTCGCTTGGAGCTAGTAGCCCTTCATGCGGTTGCCTCAACCTACCACATGAAAATGAAGTTTCCTACAGCATCCGAGGTAGAGGAAGCCAAAGAAAGCCAAGAAACTGCTCGGGCGTGTTACACTGCCACAATGGGAGGCTCGGTCCTTCCTCTCGATACTATGGAACTCCCCCAAGATAGGGGACAAGCCAGCTCAGAACCCTTAGACGAACTAGTAGAAATCTCATTCTCCCAAGATGATCAAGCCAAGTGTTTTCGGGTGAGCAAGGCACTCCCCAATCAAGTTACAGAGTAACTCATCACTTGCATTGGGGAGAACCGAAATCACTTCGCCTGGACCGCCTCAAACATGCCAGGCATATCTGAAAATCTAATCATGCACCGGTTAAGTGTGAATCCAGATGACAGGCCCGTCCAACAGAGGCGCTATAAGTGTGCCCCCCGAAAGGCAGCAAGCAGTCAAGGAGGAAGTCGAGGAACTCCTAGCCGCCCGCTTCATTCAAGATGTTAGCTACCCCAAGTGGCTAGCGAATGCGGTAATGGTCAAGACAAGAAAGCCAACGGAAAATGCAGGATCTGCATAGACTTTACCGACCTTAACAAAGCATGTCTGAATGACTCCTTCCCTCTACCAAGCATAGACCCTTGATCGACGTCACCTCAGTCCATGAGCTCTTAACCTTTTCATGGACGCCTTCTTGGGATATAACCAGATCCGAATGTTTCCACCAGACATCCCAAAGACGTCCTTCACCGACCAAGGACCCTACTGCTATCGAGTTATGCCCTTCGGGCTAAAGAACGCCGGAGCCACATATCAGCGCTTGGTGAACCAAGTCTTCAAAGAGCAGATCGGCCAAAACATGGAGGTATATGTGAATGATATGCTCGTGAAGAAACTTAGGAAAGAAGACCATGTGGCCGACCTCCAAGAAGCCTTTGATGTACTGCGGAGACAACATGAGATTGAATCCCTCGAAGTGTGCCTTCGATGTCTCTTCGGGGAAGTTCCTAGGGATGGTAAGCCAAATAGGAATTGAAGCCAATCCTGAGAAGATCAAAGCAATACTTGACATGTCTCCCCTGACTACCATCAAAGAAGTATAGAAGCTCACTAACTGCCTCGCCGCCATTGGCCATCTCCAAGTCTGGGATCAAAGAAGTGCAGAAGCTCACTGACCGCATCGCCGCCATTGGCCGATTCATCTCCAAGTCTGGGAAGAAGCAGTGTTCTAGAAGTCGTTAGGCGGTAGTCGGGCGGCCGATGGGGGCCTGGCGCCTAGACCTTGTAAGTGGGGCCTAGGCGGCTAGGTGCTAGGCGTTTTTTATTTACTTATTTATTTATTTTAGTTTATTTCTGCCCTAATTTACTTTTGGTTTTATTTTGTTGTTGCATCATGTATTATCATGCTCTTTATTGCTCCTCATTCTTACTCTTTATTTTTCTCCTTGCTATTGCAATATGAGCTTTAGATAGTCTAAAAGACACAATTGTATCAAGGTGTTAGTTTTGGTAATAGATTTGGGTAGAACAAAGATTTGGCAGGATAAGGTATTGCTTTCCATCATAATTTTTAATGTCTTACTTAGATGTATCGAGAAAATAAACTATTATACTAGTTCTAGTCTATCTCTTTTGAAATATGGATTGACTTATCTTTTCATAATCAAAAGCATCGGTAGATTTGATATCTTGGAGGTAAACAGTGTTGTACTAGTAGTTTTCAGTGAACTCCAACTTACAATTTGTAATGTTGGGTTGTGTGTTCTTCTATGAAAACTATTTTGGGAAAAAAAATAAAGAAGACATCTCTTCCTAATCTGATGATTGTCCAAATATGTAGTAGCTATATAAGTATATATATTTTTGAATATAGGAATATTGTTGTCATCCAGTTTCATTGATAAGTTGATATCGGAACAATAACGCTAAATCCTCAAGATGAAAACAAACAACCAGACCACACCACTACTACAAGTAAAAGATACCACCTAAAAACTATTACTACTACAACTACTACTAACATGAAGGAAGTCTCTTAACTCCTTCTAGACCCGTAAATTATTTTTAAACGGGTTCGGATTGGATCAGATCGGGTTAAGCTCTATTTTATGATTTGGATCCGCCTAGGCCACCTAATAGACCAAACCGATTTTTTCAAATGCCTAGGGCCTAGGCGAGTCGCCTGGGGACCCGCCTAGCGCCTAGGCGGCCGCCTAGACCAATTTTTAGAACAATGGGGAGAAGTGCCTCCCGATTTTAAAGCTCTCCGAGGTGCAAAGAGTTTTGAGTGGGGAGAAAAGTAACAAGTAGCTTTCGAAAGTCTCAAAGCACACCTTGTCAATCATCCACTCCTTAGCAAGCCCAAGCTAGGAGAGGTTTGCTACTTCTACTTGGCTACTTCATATCAGACCTTCAGTGTCGTCTTGGTAAGAGAAGAAGATAGGGCACAGAAGCCAATCTACTATGTAAGCAAAGTACTCCACAAAGTAGAGCTTCGATACTCAAAAGACGGAGAAGATGGCCTATGCACTAGTTACAGCCGCCCAAAAGTTCCAACCCTACTTCCAAGCGCACTCCATCTGGGTCCTCACCGATCAGCCACTCAAACAAGTCTTCCACAAGCCAGAAAGCTTCAGGAGACTTATGTAGTGGTCCATCAAGTTAAGTCAACATGATAAAACTTATGGACCAAAACAGCAATCAAGGCTCAAGCCTTGGTCGAATTCATCGTCGACAGCATCATCTTAGATCCCCCCGAGGAAGGAGACAACCCCCCACTTTGGAGTGTCTACGTGGATGGGTCATCTTGCCATGAAGAGAGTGGAGCCAGCGTCATCTTGCTCGGTCCTGACAAGTGCACCCTCCAATACTCGCTGTGCCTCAACTTCCCAGCTTTCAATAATGAGACCGAGTATGAAGCCCTCATTGCCTGGCTCCTCCTAGCAAGGAAAACAGGGGCACGAAGAGTCAGAGTGTTCAGTGACTTTCAACTGGTAGTGAACCAAATCTATGGCGAATATGAAGCCAGAGATGACTACATGATCAAGTACCTAGCCTATGTGAAGAAACTTATGTCCACTTTCAAAGAAGTTGAAGTCACTCGCATCCCACGCGAGGAAAACGGGCAAGCAGATGTCCTCTCCAAGCTAGCATCCTCATCGTTTGATGGACTCGACCATATGTGCTCATCGAGATCCTACTCAAGCCAAGCATCGAAGAAGAGTCATTGGAGCTTATGTCCATTACCCCTCAAACACCCAGAAATTGTTGGATGAAACCCTTGACCGACTTCCCCGACAAGGGAGTCCTCCATATGGACCCCAAAATTAGTAAGAAAGATCTGGGTGAGGGCCGAAAGATATATACTCGTTGAGGGAGTCCTCCACAAGCGCTCCTACACCCAAGTCCGACCTTACCTACAATGCCTCTCCTCTGAAGAGGCCGCTTACGGCCTCAAAGAGGTACATGAAGGAATAGGAGGCAGTCACCTAGGCGCTAGATCCTTTGCACGAAAAATTCTCAACCATGGATTCTATTGGCCCAGTCTCTTCAACAATGCCCAATCATACATCCACCGATGCATCCCCTGCCAGAAGTACTCCATCAAGCGGATGCCCTAAGCCAACCTCAGCTCTATGTCAAGCCATCCCCTTCGCAATGTGGAAAATGGACTTGCTCGGACCATTTTCTCCTGCCATTAGACAACGGATCTTCCTAATGGTAGTCATCGACTACTTCACAAAGTGGTCGAGGTGGAACCGCTAGTAACAATTAAAGAGCATACGGTCCAGTAATTCTTCTAGAAGTACATAGTCTGCCGGTTCGGGGCTTGCCGCACACTAGCCACTAACAATGGAACTCAATTTGCCAGCAAAGGATTCCGCAAGTTTTGCACTGATTTGGGGGCTGAATAACGCTTCTCTATCTCGCACCCCCAGACAAACGGACAAGCCGAGAACGCCAATCGGCAAATCTTGGATGGATCAAGAACAGACTTGGTGAAGCACCGACGAGGCTATGGGTCGAAGAACTCCCAAGCGTGCTCTGGTCCTACAGAACCACAAAGAGAATCCTAATAGGAGAATCCTCATTCAACCTTACCTTCGACACAGAAGCACTTATCTCTCTGGAAGTAGGATTACTTTCCCCTTGCCTTCTCTCCTTCAACAGAGAGCGGAACTTAAATGACCTCCAGGCCAATCTAGATCTCGTTTAAGAAGTCTGAGAGAAGTCCGCCTTGCGAAGACATATCTACCAGCAGAGGGTAGAGAAGTTCTACAACAAGAAGGTTCGTCTGGCCAACCTCAAAGAGAGGGACCTCGTCCTTCGAAAGCTTGAGATATCTAACCCACGCAAGAAGGGAAAGCTCGCCCCAAACTAGGGAGGACCATACAAGGTCTAACAAGTGGTTCGGTCAGGAGCTTACCGACTTGAAGACCTTGGGGGGAAGAAGATATCAAGGACTTCAAACGTCAAGCACCTAATGAAGTACGAGAATGTTTAATGCCCTCCCCTAGTAGTTAGTTTCAAAACATGTAATAAAGGCGCCCTCCCCTAATAGTTAGTTTCAAAACATGTAATAAAGGCCGACACTTATAACGGTCACAACATGTAATAAAGACTTGCAATTAAAGCAGTCGCTTAGTTTTATTCTTCAAATAAAATTTAATCTTTTCTTATTGTACAATTCCATAGGATGCAAACAAAGAGTTAGATACATGGTCCGCCCCTGAGCAACACCATCTACTCACTAAGCACCCAACGGACGAGTGCGGAGATCATACTCATGGTTTATAGTCGCTCTAGCTGCTTGCCACCGAGTAAGTGTGTGGGGTGCCTCGTAATTTAATTGCTCTCAAAACTAGTCAACCTGTTCGGAGTTCATACTCATGGTTCTTATAATCGCTCTAGCTACTAACCACTAAACAAGGGTGGGGCACGCCTCACCAATCAATTTGCTCCTAAAATAACCCCCAGACAACTGCGGAGTTCATATTCATGGTTCTTAGAGTCCCTTTAGTCACTTGCCACCGAGTAAGTGTGCGGAGCACACTACCCGATTCAATTGCTCTCAAAACTCGTCAACTTGTTCAGAGTCCATACTCATGATTCTTAGAGTCGTTTTAGCCACTTACCACCAAATAAGTGTGCGGAGTACACCTTGTCATTCGATCTGCCCCAAAAATAACTTTCGCACAAGTGCGAAGTCCATACTTATGGTTCTTAGAGTCGCTCTAGTCACTTACCACCGAGTAAGTGTACAGGGTACGCCTGGCCATTCGATTGCTCTCAAAACTTATCGTCAACCCGTTCAAAGTATATACTTGTGGTTCTTAGAGTTGGTCTAGTAGCACGCACCCAAGCAAGCTCAGAGACTCAACTCGCCACTTGATCTGCTCCCGAAATGCTTACAAAAAAAAGCCCGGAGTCTACACCCCGGGAACGAAGTTGCTTTAGCAATGAACAAACAACCAAGTTAGAAAACCTAACTCACCATTTGGAGCAAGCTATCCCATCGCAATAGCCACCCCGATTAATAAAAATGGGGTCAAGCCCCTCCCAAATGATACTCCTGCAACTTGCCACAACAAGAGTACAAGAGGTCCAACCCTCTACTATAGTTGCCACAGTTACGCTAACACAAAGAGCTACTACTCACAGAGAACAAGAGACAATGCTTGAACACTTAGAAGATTTTCATTTCACATCAACATCACAATACAAGTTCAATCAACAAGATTACAAGTCTTCCTCAGAGTCATCTCTACTCCCTCGTGGCAAGGGAATATTCCTGTTAAGAGACACGCGTAGCCTACGGCACCCCCTGGCTACCAAAGTATCACCTTGACCTCTTAAACGATCTGAAGGAAAGACCAAACCCACATATTGATTCCGAGCCGCGTGGCCATCAATATGCTCCGCCCCTCCAATCGAAGCAACACTTGATAAACCGGCCACTCCGCTTTGAGCAACTCCCGAATGCCTCGAGATCCCGCACGGACGTAAAGCTAGTTCATAAAATGACCGCCCTTGATTTAACTCATCACGAGAATAAGAAGTGCTCCGGGTCCAACACCCTTAAGAAGTCACTTCAACCGATGGATCTCCACTTCCTGCTTGACAAGCCTCTCCTTGAGATGAGCATCTTTCACCCTAATCTTCCAACGAAAAATATGAGTGCGCACTGAACAGTCCGGATGAGTCTTGAAAATTCAGGAACAACCTCTTTCAGATGAGACCTCTAAGCTTTTCTCAAGCACTACATTCTTCAACTCATCCCTCTCGGTGGTAGCCGCAAGCAAAGAACGACGAAGGGATTTTGATCTCTAAGTCCCTCCCGGCGATTGTCTCAGCAAGAGGACTCATCGTCGCGCAAGCGCCCCTCCACATCGGGCAGAGACATCTCTCGTGGATAGTCATCAAGACAGCGCGCTTCAATATTCCTCCTAGTCAACACGTTTGTCATGCCCCGCTTTTCGTTATACGGAAACACGGGCACGTAACTGAGGCCCAGTGAATGATAAAAGAACGTCAACTCATATCATCCATAAGCTGTATAATACCAGTAAGCTTAACAATACAATAATAATCACATGAACAAGAATATAATGCAATAACTGATATCTGTGATACAAAAACTTACTGAATGCCCGAGAATACACAATGCAATAACAGTTTGTCAAGTGCTTTCAGTAACCCATCATTTGTAAATGTATAAACAACTCAAAAGAAAGATGGAGAGTACCCATTTGAGCAAGCTTCGGGCGACAAATAGTAGTAAGAAGTGAAACAATAAAGGACGATATGACAATAAATAATGAACTTGAACGACATCAGAGGTCAATAAATGATAAGACGATAACAAGATCAAAAGTTAATAATCAATGGTACAATGGTCAATAAATAATAGTCAACAATAAGTAAAATGTTAATCGATAACCAATAGTCAATAACAGGATCAATATTCGATAGTCAATGATGCATTGGTCGATAATCAGTGATCAATAAACAATGGTCAATAATAAAATAATCAATGAGGCCAATAGTCGATAGTCAATAATCAATAAACAATAGTCGATTTACAATAATCAATAATCAATAATCAATAAATCAATAGTCGATGTTTAGCGTCGATCTTTAAGTCTATCAATCTTTTATCAGTTCTATCTTATGCACGCAATTCTGCGTCTCATACCACAGGTTTGGGTGCATACAATCAAGTTAACGTTTAGTGGTGAATTCTACAGGGTTATGTACTCGAGTCTTCTCATGACAATAATCAGTGATCGGTAACATGAACGGTAACTTGATTGATAAACTTGATCGGTAAACATGTAACACGGGAAACACAAGCCCCCTTCCGAGTATACTCTCCTATATTGTTCACTACTAAGTCGTACTCTTTATTACCCGTCTTGTTATTCTTTTACTGTGATCAGTCATGATGCAGTCGATATAATTAGAGGAAATGGTTGTGATCAGTCATGTACATGCGGTCGATATAATCGGATAAAACGGTTGTGAACAGTCATTAACATGCAGTCGCTATAATCAATAGAACAGTTGTATTATCAGCCATGTAGTATAAGATATCAAGTCATTCAGTTTATTTATTGTATCAATATAATTCATTAAATACAAAAGTAACATGTTTATATTTTAATAAGAAACATAAATATACAATTCTGGACAGCAATATGTTGTACGAAAACTCACTTTCCCGCTGCTACGGAAAAGTAAACCAGGTTCCGTCAGGGGTTTCAAAAAGTAGACTCCCTACCGATTCCAACGCATATTCATACAATGTATTCGAAGGACAGTAGCTATGCATATAAATTCAGTGTTTACTGATTTCGGGGACAGTCTGGGTTCTGAAAATTACAACATGACAGTACTAAAACATCGATAACTTACACTCTGTAAATCGGATTGAGAATCTGTAAGATATTCCGGATTCTAGACTCAGTGTGCTACAATTCCTATGTACAAAGTTCTAAATTTCAGTGTCCGAAACAAGGTCGAAACCTCAATACAAGTTCGGGCAAACGACAAAACAGAACATTCAAGTATTTGATAACATGATGAATTAACGGTCAAGACTCGAATCAATAACATGGTACGATAAGGAAAACAATGAATCAATAATGGAATTCAATTAGATATGATATTCAATTCAATAACTACTTGTTGGATTTCAATAAAACTTCTTTTTGAACCAGAACAATAAATTGAGTTCAAGAGATGCTTGCCTTATTACGTGACCATATCGAGTAAATGATGGGGAGAAGAGAGACCACATCAAGAACGACGACCACGAACGTAGTGGGCAACAACAGCAAGTGACGACAACAAATGCAAAAAAGGCAGCAAGAGAGAGTGAGGGCGACAGTAACATTGAGTACCAGCAACGGCAATGATTGGGATGGAGGGCGGTAAGAAGAGGAGCTCAGCTTGCGGGTGAAAGCTCAGGTTGATGAAGTTGGCTGCGACTGCGGCAATGGCGGCGAGGGGTTGCAGTGGTGAGGCGAGGGGGAGGAGCAGCGGCGTTCAATGGTGGAGAAGATGAAGGAGAAGTCGAGTTGTGCTGTCGAGTGTGAGCGGCAAGGCAGCGGAGGGTTTGGCGACGAGTGGTGGTGTTGTTGCCTATTGGAGAGGGCAGCAGGTAGCGGGTATCGGGGGAGTCGACTGCCGATGGAGTGGCAGTCGGTCGCTGTAGTGGAGCTTCGGGTGGAGAAGGAGCGCAGTGGGTTTCGGAAGTGGTTGCGGTGGTTCTTGGCGGTGGTGGAAGCAGCGAAAGGGTAAAGAAGGTAGTGGCGTAGGGCGGCGTTGGTGGCAGCATGTGGAGCAGCGAGAGGATGGCAATCGGTGGCAGCCGAGATGCGGTCGGGCGGTGGCAGGAGGATGAGGCTGCAACAATCGGCAACGGAAGTGGAGCTTGGACTGGTTGTAATGGCGGTCAGCATCACTGGATGTAGGATCAGTCGGTTGGGTGGTGGAAGATCAACAGCGGTGGTCGCAACGTGCTCCGGCGTGCTTGCGGCTGTCGATGGAGGTGATGAAGGGGATCGAAGGGGCTCAGGATAGCAATGGTGAGGTCGGAGGGGGTTGGCAGCAATGGGTTTCGAGAAAACAGGTAATGAAGAAGATTAGGGGACGACGGCTGCTGTGAAGATGATGGGGAAGATTAAGTTGGTGATTAGGGTTAGATTAATTAGGAATATATAGAGATGAAGGGGTTAGTGGAAAGATTAGTTAGGGGATTTGATTATGGGTTCATGAGATAGTTGGGGTAAATTAGTGGTGAACGGTTAGGAAGATGAAGAGTGAGTGTGTTGGCTGTAAAGTTGCGTTGGAATTTGTGGGGGTTTAGGTTGGGTTGTATTGGGCTAAGAATAAATTATGGGCTCACAATATAAAGAATTAAATAATTTATAGAATGGGCTGGGACAATAGTTGCAATTATAATAGAATGAGCTTTGGGTTCACAAAATAAATAAGATTGAGTTGGGCTTATAGAATAAATTAATAAACAAATTATACAATGAATTAGGAGTTGGGCTAGACAAAAAAAGAATCAAATATTCAAATTATAGGATGGTGCTAGGATTGGGTTTTGATCAACTAAAATACTCAAATAATAATAATAATAATAATAATAAAGATTGAAATTCTGGGTTCTAACAATATAGCTAAATGTCCAAAAGCGGATCCAAAGGAATAATAGGATTTATTAAGAAAATTCGAATACAAGAATAAGGAGAAAAATAAAAATAAAAGATTCGTACAATCGAGAACAAGGGTTACAATGTTCCTCAAGTAGCCGAGCTCCACTTTCACCGTGAGTAGCTTCTCCAATGAGCGGGTAAGCCCTAACTCCACCAAGCATAATCTGGTACGGAGACGGGCAATCTCGCCATCGTGGGATCGCTCCCGACATACACAAACTGCTAGTATGAAATAGCAGGGATCACTACAACGGTGGTAACCAGAGCTACTAGAGACATAAAGCCTCAGGAGTTCAAATTCAACACATCGAAAACAGTCGTCAGCAAAGAAAAACACAAGTATCAAATACCAAAAGAGTTTTCATTGCAATTCAAAGAGATGAAAATACATGAAGTGCCCAGTCCACTATTTGGCACATACAACTAGCATTGGTATTAAAACCCGAAACCCGGACCCGACCCGGACCCGACCCGGACCCGGCGTTGGACCGGAACCGACCCGATCTAATTTGGGTAGAGTATGGGTCCTAAATTACTACCCGTTGAAATTTCGGGTCGGGTCTGGGTCCCCTAAAATTGGACCCGACCCGGACCTGGACCCGCAATAGAAAAATAAACAAAAAACGAAGCAGACCCGACCCGGACCCGAATACCGAAGCTTATTGCATACAGTAAAACCCAATGAAAGTGGTGACTTTTGAAGTATAGGCGTTGCTTGGAAAATTGTTACTTGCATTGAATCAGGTATATTACATCTGATATGCTATACGTTTTGACATCCAAACTTTGAATCCTTGAATCGAATCAGGTATACCAAAATCTGATATGTCATGGCCTAATGTATCATTGACATCCAAACTTTGAATTCTTGATATCAACTTCACTTATATTTTTGTTAAATCTGAACTATGGAAATGATGGGTAGTTGTTTATCAGTTTGTTAACTAGTGTTTTTCTCTTGTTGTCTGAGACTCTGAATATCTTGTTTTATGCGTCGTTGTCTCACTAGCAGGTCTTTTAATTTCGAAATTCTTGCATGCTAACAAAAAGAATTCATACTTCAGGTTAGTTCAAAGAAAAGACGCTGTCGTAGTGTCTCTGGGGGACTACATGAGAGTGCATAAATCATGATGTTGTGATTTCCATGAGACCAGGATGGTTGCATAATTAGATTGTGGCAAAGCCCTCTGGAAAATACATTCCATTTAGTGTGCTGCTGATAGTGTAAGTTGAATTGACGGTGTTACGAGCTACTATTGAGACTCATAAAAAACAGGTCTGTTTATTGCAAAAGAATATTAATGAATCTGTACAGAAAGAGCTAGAGCAGAGAAAGTTGTTGCCCAAAAATTTAATAACAATTACTAGTTTCTGTGGTGGTGTATTCATGGCTTGATACTCTCTCATCAGATGCATATACTGTATACTATGAGCCATGAGACTATCAAATGCTCGATGCTGTTGTCTATCAAGATGTTGGCTGTTTCTTGTGCTTGTATTATTAAGGTCTTCTTTTCTTAATGAAATTAATAACTCAACGAAATGTTTTGTATTATGTAATATTGTGTTATGCTTTAAAGACCCGGAACCGAACCGGACCCGTGATTAGAAATAGGACCCGGACCCGGACCCGAACGGGTAACATTTTTTGTGGGGAACCAGACCCGGACCCGGACCCGAATTTCATGGGTCTGAGTCTGGGTCCAGTATTTGGACCCGTCAATAACCGGGTCCGGGTCCGGGTATTGAGCTACCCGACCCGACCCGACCCGACCCGTTACTAGTGCTACATACAACTGGCAACTAAACAAAAACAAGTGTTTCGCCTTGGAGAGCCCCGATGTTGTTCGCCAATAAGAAGAATGGTAGTCGCAGACTCTACATTGACTATCGAAAACTGAGCAATGTCACTGTGAAGAATCGATACCCACCGCCGAGGATTGACGACCTATTCGACCACCTTGGTGGTGCTTCTATTTTCTCGAAGTTGGATCTCCGTTCTGACCTACATCAAGTTAGAGTAAAGACGTTCTGCACAAGATATGGACATTACGAGTTTTTAGTAATGCCATTTGAAGTTATCAATGCGCTAGCCGTGTTCGTGAGTTTGATGAACAGGGTATTCTCGCCATTCTTGGACAATTTTGGTGTGGTGTTCATCGACGATATCTTGGTGTATTCTCAGAACTGTGAGGACCATGCTGAGCATTTGAGGGTTGTCTTGCAGACCTTAAGGGAGAATCGGCTTTATGGGAAGCTCAGCAAGTGCGAATTTTGTCCGGTGATGGTGTTGTTATCTCCGGCGATGGTGTTGTCTTGCATTCCTGGGCCATGTTATCTCCGGCGATGGTGTTGTCTTGCATTCCTGGGCCATGTTATCTCCGGTGATGGTGTTTCGGTTAACCCGTCGAAGATTTATGCAGTCAAGGATTGGCCAGTGCCGAAGTCAGCTTCAGAAGTGCGGAGTTTCCTCAGATTTGAGGGATATTACCGGAAGTTTGTTCAGGATTTCTCGAAGATTGCTGGACCCTGACTAATTTGACGAGGAAGGAGCAGAAGTTTGTCTGGGATGGGGCTTGTGACGAAGCCTTCGTGGAATTGAAGAGTCAGCTGACATCAGCACCTGTGTTGACTATACATGACAGTTCAGGAGGCTTTGTGGTTCATTGTGATGCTTCAGGTATAGGTTTGGGTGCTGTGCTAATGCAACGAGACAGAGTTGTTGCTTATGCATCCAGGCAGTTGAGGCCACATAAGAAGAACTACCCTACGCATGACCTGGAACTTGCAGTGGTGATCTTTGCCTTGAAGCTATGGAGGCATTATCTGCTTGGGGATAGAGTCGAGATCTTCACCGACCACAAGAGTCTCATGTATGTGTTCACGCAGGAGGAACTAAACATGAAACAGAGAAGATGGTTAGAGTTGATCGCAGACTATGACATCAACTTGTAGTACTATCCTGGCAAGGTGAACCTAGTGTCCGATGCCTTGAGCAGGAAACCTGCTGCTATGCATCTTACCAAGCAGAATGAGATATTGGAGGATATGAGGCGATTGAAATTGGATGAGATATTTCTTGGTTCAACACAGCAGTGCATGATGTTGCAATTACAGTCTTCACTGGTAGAGCAGATTAAAGAAGCCCAGGCAGGTAATCAACAGTTGCAGAAATTCCAGAGCGAAGTGGAAGCAGGCTTGAGAACTGACTTGGTGGTTCACGTCGATGGATCGCTTCATTTTGGTGCCAGACTGTGTACCTAAAGGAGAAGTCAGGCAGAAGCTACTTGCAGAAGCACATCACTCGCCTTATTCTATTCATCCGGGAGGCACTAAGATGTATAGGGATCTGAAGCAGCATTTTTGAGGGCATGGTATGAAAAGGGCAGTGGCAAGGTTTGTGTCCCAATGTTTGATCTATCAGCAAGTAAAAGCGGAACATCAGAGGACCGCGGGACTTTTGCAACCTCTTCCAATCCCGGAGTGAAAATGAGAGAGCATCACTATGGATTTTGTGACGGCATTGCCAAGAAGTCCCAAGGGTCAATGCTATCTGGGTGATAGTAGACCAGTTGACAAAGATTGCCCATTTCATTCCATTCAGGATGGGTCAGTCTACAAAGAGCTTAGCTGAGAAGTACATTTAGGAAGTTGTGACACTGCATGAAGTTCATGTCAGCATCGTATCGAACAGAGATACGAGGTTCAGGTCTCAGTTTTGGGAGTCTTCAGAAAAGTTTGGGCACTAAGTTGAGCTATAGCACCGCCTTTCACCTGTAAACAGACAGGCAGTCCGAAAGAACGATCCAAACACTGAAGAACATGTTGAGGTATTGTATTCTTCAGTTTGGTGGTTCTTAGGATGATCATCTGCACCATGTTGAGTTCTTGTACAATAACAGCCTCAAGGCAGCACCGTACGAGGCGCTCTATGATCGCAAATGTCGATCACCAGTTTGTTGGGATGACATTGGCAAGAGAAAACTCTTAAGGCCTGAGATGATCACGAAGACTGTTTGTCTAGGAAGCACCGATTCAGATGTGGGGATGCGGGTGCGGGGATGCGGCAATTTCAAAAAACAGTAGGATGTGTGTGCGGCTAGGATTTGGCCAATATTTAAATAATTATTTTATATATTATATATTAATATTTATATTTATATTTTTGTATAAAAAACCAAAATCATTGTTAATAATCATACATTAACCAAGAGATTTCAGTTCATACAATCACAACAAGCAAGCATATTATGTCTATTTGAGTTCATACAATCACAACAAACAAGCATATTATATTATTATGTATATTTGAGTACATACAATCACAGCAAACAAGCAAGCAAAAAAAAGGAAGCAAAAAGGATTAATTAAGGTTGTACGGACTTTTGTGGGGTCATACAATCACAACAAGAAGCAATCAAGGATTAATTATGGTCATACAATCACAACAGGAAGCAAAAACTATATTTATAACTTCATCACATGTGAAGTATGTGCACCAATCTCAAAGCAAGTTTAATGGTGGATATTGGCAACAGGTTGCAACAAAGTTTAATGGTGGATTACTGGAGAGAGAAGGCGGCGACATCGCAGAGTGAAGGAGTCGACGATGGAGAAATCGACAGAGTCAACGACGGAGAAAATGAGGAAGTAACGGCGACGAGTGGAGAAACATAGTTGACGGCGAAGAGTGGAGAAGCCAACGGAGAGATGAGGAGTCGACGATGGCGAAAGAGATGATTAGGGTTTTGATCAAAATTTGGGGATTTAGGGTTCTTGAGGGGGGAGAAAACATCAGATAGAGAGTGAAAAGAGTGGGATTTTGGTTTTTTTTATAGCAAAGGCCCAAACCCGCACCGTAGCCGCATTGTAGCCGCACCCGAACCGCACCCTAGCCGCACCCATTAAATTTTTTATAATAAAATAATGGGACACGCATCCCGCTGCACCCCGTGCGTGTCCTGCCGCACCCTCGCCGCACCCGAGTCCGATATGAGTCTGACTCGGGTGCGAAAGCCTCCGTAAAGAGTCCGTGCTTCCTAGCTGTTTGTGGCTCAGATCAGGAAGCACTTGCAGGCAGCTCAGGACAGGCAAACGAAGTGTGTTGATTGTCATCGAAGGCCACTGAAGTTTTGAGGCAGGCAATCATGTTTTCCTGAAGGTTTCACCATAAAAGGGTGTTATCCACTTCGGTGGCGGGGGCAAGCTGAGTCCCCGATTCATCGGTCCATTCAATATCGTGTAACGAGTGGGCAAGGTAGCCTACAAGCTCGCACTGCCACTAGCTTTGGCTGAAGTCCATGATGTATTCCACGTCTCTCAGCTCAGTAAGTACATCAGGGATGACAGTCGTGTTTGACTGCTTGGAGTTGTCCGTGAGACCAGACTTATCATGCGAGGTCCAACCAATCTCTATCTTGGATAGACGTGAGAAAGCCTTGAAGAATAAAGTCATCAAGCTTGTTCGGGTCTCATGGAGTCCTCACTCACTCAATGAGTTGACTTGGGAACTTGAGGAAATTCAGAAGAAGTTCTCTCATCTGTTCGAGTAGTTTCTTTTCTTCTCTTTTGGTTACCCTATGACCCGCTTGAAGGAATTTCGAAGACGAAATTCTTCTTGTAAGGTGAGTAGGATTTGTAACCCCTGTTCCGTTTTTTCGGATTTTCTCTGTAACTCTTTTCCGTTATCATTTGTGTAATTTGTTCTTTGTATTTATCTTTTATTGAATTTTGTTATTCATCTGCAACCCGATTGTGTTTCTTCAATCTATTTTTTTTTATTTCTCATGTTGAACCCTGAGATATTTTTTGGGCACTTTACTCTCATTTTATCCTTGTGTTTTGAGTATCCTAATTAGCTCATTAATGAACTTATTTATTTATTTATTTGGAGCTCAAACCCAAGCCCATCTCTTATTTGGATCCTAACCCAAACCCATCTCTTATTGGATCATAACCCAAACCCACATACCCTAATTTCCAATAACAGCCAATCCCCATATTACCTCCCCATGATCCCCAATATCTGCTAACTACCCCCCGTATCTCCTAATTCTTCTCTCACGCTCTTTCTTATTCTCTTCTTCTTCCTCTCCCTCTCACTAAAAACTCAAAACCTTTACCCTGATTATATTAATCTTAATTACCCATCTAATCTCTCTCCCTGACTTCCCCTCTCATTCCCACCCTCGATTGCAACCCCTAGCCCCATCACCGCTCGACTCACCCTCCACTTCGCCCGTCCTGATCATCGCCAGCATCGCCACCCACAACAACCCCAAGCGCCCCTGACCACTGCAACCACCCTGCCACCATCCTCGCCGATCGCTTGCACCCATCGACTACCACCATCACCCTGTCATCACCACTCACCGCCACTTCCGTCGCCCCTCTCCAACCTCAACCGCTCGACCACCTGCCTCAACCATGACCGCATTCCGCAACCACCCCTCGCCCTTGTCGACCCCGCATCCCCTCCGTCTTCTTCCTCTGTTCATCGCCTACAACAGTTGTTGCAGGCACCAACCTCGATGCAACCGTGCTACACCTCGCCGCAACCATCGAAGCCCCTACGCAGTCCAACCACCTCGCAACGTTGAGTCCCTCCTGCCTTGGTGCCAACCACCGCTGCAGCCACCACCGTCGACGTCGTTGCTATCGCCCTTGCTGTTCTTGTTGTTGCCGTTGCTATCTTTGCTGTTACATGTCTCTAGCACGTGTTGTGTTCTTGTTGTTGCACGTGTCGCTGCATGCGTTGCCGTCGGGACTCTCGTCCCGTTATTCTATCACATTCGGATTAATCATCGGTATAAGGCAAGTCTCCTTGAACACTATAGTTATTCTAGTTCAAGAACCGTTGTTCTCCGCAAGTAGTTCGTGTTTCTATTTATCGTAATGAATTGCTTTGATACCCTTCAAAGGGACTACTACGGATTCATCGGCGAAACCATGTAATAGTTTCCTTTTCGTGCCATACCATTGCATCAATCCCAAGCTTTGTATCCCCATATGCATGCACTACACGAACACAAACTAGTATTACTCATATATTGATTGAATGTATATCGATTGAATATGATATTGCTACTTGATTTATAGTAGTGTTGAATTGTCGAGTGGATTGTAGGAATCCATCTTAATTCCTAATATCGATGGTAGTTCAATTCATGCTATAGATTTATATGCATTGAGTATTTTGTTGATCACATATGAATCGGGGTTTTACTGTTCTGCCGGTTGTTCCATGTTCCATGAATTTGGCCCTGATGATGTTAAAATCAATTAGAACTATATAAAAAGAAGGGCAAAAACCAAAGTACCCCCCAACGTTTGGCCCGAGTACAAAATGCTCATACAACGTTTGAAAAAATACATTATACACATTCATCCGTCAACTTAACCAATTCCGTTAACTTTGAATTATTAATTTATATTTCTACCCTTACCCTTTCATATCTCAATCTCTTTTTCTTTTCTCCAATTTCTTCATTCTTAAACATTAAACAAGACCAAATCTTGATGATGGACTAGTTTACTTGTTTATTGTTTTTTATGTTTATTTGGCTTAGGTTATTTATTTGTTTAGAGTGGTTGCTTCTTGCTTGTATTGAAACTATTTGGTTATATTGTAGTAGTAGTGTTGTATGGTGTTTTGTGCATTAATATTAGGTTTGTTTAGATCCATCATGATCCAAATAATCAAGCCTAGAGATTAAATCTGTAGATAAATGTTTTAGGAATTGAACTCAATACTTTGGGGTGGATTCGTTCTAAGAGGGTAAGAAACGAAGAAGATTGCCAAAGTAGGGTGGTTGTTGCTGACTTGGGGAGATACCGGGACCTCATCAAATCAGTGCAAGGTTCAACCTTGACGTCGCAGGCAGCGACATGCAGGTACCATAATCATCAGCAATGAATCCACGAAATCTGCTTAATAATAATTTATGAGTTCCAATATATAATATGATTAATAGTTCCAATATATAATATGATTAATAGCTAGCGTATTAATAACTTGACGAATACAATAAAACATAAATTATTTCATTTCACTAGTTTATTTCCAATGGGTGGCAAGGAATCTGAAAGAAAACATTCAAGTCAATGAAGCACTTCTTATATATATATATATATATATATATATATATATATATATATATATATATATATATATATATATGGGTAAAAGGGATATGAGCAACTTGCTCATTTAGTAAATGAGCAATTGATTATGTGACATGCATGTGATACATTGGACAACTAACCCTTTTAAGGATTTTCCAATCACATGTATGCCACATCATCAATTGCTTATTTACTAAATGAGCAAGTTGCTTATAACCCTTTTTCCTTATATATATATATATATATATATATATATATATATATATATTCCATCAACTAAATTGAACATATACAAATATGCACTTAGGTTTGTTTAGTTCCATCATGATCCTAATAATCAAGCCTAGAGATTAAAAAAAAATGCATATTCTATATATACAACCTCATTTCATTCAATTCTCTTCACAAATTCACTCAACTCTCTCTACTATCTCTTAACTCTCTCAACAAATCAACAATAATCAACAATGTTCAACTACTCTCTTGCAAGGTTCAACATCAACAACATCCAACAACATTCAACAACATCAACAACAATACTACAAGCTCTCAACTCTCTCTACCTTTATTCTTCAATCTACATTCTACACTCATACAGTATTTTTGTATTTGTATAATTTTAAGAATTAGCATTGTTGATTGTTCTCATTTATTTCTCTTAATCAGATTGTGTTTTGTTGTACTTCTTCTTTTTAGATTTTTTTTAATTTGGTAAACACACACTAGTTATTCATTTAATTGTTGTTAATTTATTGAAATATTTCTTCTTCTTTTTATATTTTGTGTATTAACGTACACTGGATTAGAGTAAAATTTTATTTAACTTTATCTATTTTGTAAAATCATTTTCTATAGGGTAAAAGGGATATGAGCAACTTGCTCATTTAGTAAATGAGCAATTGATTATGTGGCATGCATGTGATACATTGGACAACTAACCCTTTTAAGGATTTTCCAATCACATGTATGTCACATCATCAATTGCTTATTTACTAAATGAGCAAGTTGCTCATGCCCCTTTTTCCCTTTTCTATAACATGGTAGTTTATCTATCATTACTTGTTTTGTAGAATTAACTTTTAAAACATACACTAGAATTAATTTTTAGAACATACACTAAAATTAATTTTTTTACATTCCAAACATACACTAGTTTAGATGACATAACCGATCCCGCGATGGACATAGTAGCTAAGAGTCCACTAGTAGTCGTCGCATTCCTTCCATTCCAATTCTATATGTAGATAGTGAAGAAACATTTATAAATTATGATAGTATTCCCGATTTTCTTGAAACACACACGGATCATGTAGAAATAGAAGACAGATACACAACCATTGGAACAAGCTCTTCTCAATCCCGTAAAACAAGAGGGAACACTTCCGGAGTACATAAATATTTTGACTATGTCCCTTCACAAAAAGATAGTGTAAGACTAAAAATTTGTAAGAAGTGTCAAACACCCTATAAGTTTAAAATAGGATTGGGAACGGGTACACTTCAACGTCACTTAAATAAATGTCAACCCGAAATTTCTAAGGACAGTCTCACACAACAAAAAATACACTATAAGACCGGTCAAGTAGATAGTCATAGATACGATCACGATATCATTTGTAGGTAAATGACTAAGTAATAATTAGAGATGAATTACTTTATTTGTTTGGTGAAAGTAGGAATGTATAGACTTTTGCACAAACCACATTAAATCCCTATTATAAAAAAAATTGCTAGGAATTTAGTTAAGAGTGATTGTAAATTAGTTTGCAATTAGGCTAAGAATTTTTTAGTAGCAATACTAACATCACTAAACACTAGAGATTCTTTGACATCCTAGGCAGTTAAAATCGATTTTTGAAACTAATCGATCTAAAAGTGATTGGTGATTAATCGGTTAATCGGAAAATAATCGGGGATTAAATCGGAAAAATTGTTTATATATATATATATATATATATATATATATATATATATATATATATATATATATATATATCGGGTTAGGTTTGCTGGTCGGTTCCATCAAATAAAAAAAATCGGGGAGGAGCATCAACACGAGCAGTAAAAGGAGGTGCTGCAGATGCGAGGCACATCAAGTATGCGATGGCGTAGGGGGAGCGATGGCGGGTCGGGTTTGGGTTTGCTCGGGGAAGAAGAAGATAATTAGTTTGGGTTTGGGTTTGAAGAGAATCAGTTTGAGTTTGGGTTTGCGCGAGGAAGAAGAAGAAAGCGCCGACATGTCGGGTTTGGGTTCCACGAGGATCAGAATGGGTTTGAATTTTGGATTTGAATTTGAGTTGGGCCGGATTCAGCCCAAATAGTGCAAACAAGCATGAAAATTAGAGAAGGGTATTTAACCGGTTAATCGGCCACTTAAAATCAGCCAACTAACCACTAATCGGCCGATTATACCCGATTAAATTGCTAGCTATTGAAATATTATAAATCGCTAAAAAAATAATTGTTTAGCCTTCGATTAGCGATTAATCAGGAATTAATCGGGCGTAATCGGGGATTTTAACTGCTTAGTTGACATCATATGGATGGGTAGGAATGAACGGCGTACCAATGATGTGTGTAACATGTCATTGGATAGATTCTGATTGGCTACTTCAAAATAGGATAATTTCATTTGGATTTGTTAGGTACCCACATAAGGGTAAAATAATTGTCACACACATCATGGATGCATGTAATAATTTTGGTATTTTTGATCAAAAAAATTATAATGGTTTTGATAATGCCTCTAATAATACTAAGGCAATCGCTAATTTGAAAATTACATTAAATCCTATGGAACCGGAAATTTTTCATATTTTAAATCTGTGTACAAGATGCACTAAAATATGGACACGATAAAATTGAGGCTATGAGAAATTATGTTCATTTTATTAGTTTGAGTGGTCCAATATATCAAGTTTTTTATGATTGGTGTCAACTTAGGGAAATTGTATTTAAACGTTTTTCTAAAGATGTTACACATCGTTGGAATTCTACTTATAATTTATTAGGTGTTATTCTTCATTATCGTTTTAATCTTGAAAAATTTTGTGTTACAATGGATATGCAAGGTTGTATGTTAGATGATGATTTTTGATTTTTTGCCGATAGTTTGTATAAATTTTTAGAACTTTCTAATAAAGCTACTTTACAATTTTTTAAATGGTATTTTACTTGCAATTGTGACTATGATGACAGCAATTAAAAATTTGATAAATGACCCATTTATTGGAGAAATGGTTAATGCCGCTTATGTTAAATTTTTAAAATATTTTCATCCACTTCCTATGTTATATTGTGTTGCCAGTGTAATGAATCTCATGATTAAGTTAAGAGGGCACAAAACATTTAATTGAGATTTTTTATACTTATGCTTCACACGATGAATATAAGATTTTGATTATGTTGTTTTTACTACAAAAGTTGAGCATGTTTTGACCAGTTTATATGACAGTTACGATAGACTTTATTCATCGAACACTACACAAACACAAAATGTTAGTTCTTCTTCTTCTATATTATCAAAGGGAAAGGGACTTGCAACTAGTAGTATTTTAAATCTCATAAAATTAAAAAAACCAAGAACCAATTCACCAAATGAGTTAAATTGGTATAATGCATAACCTCCCATTGATGATATAGTAGATGTGTTTTATTTTTGGAAAACCAATGAAAATATTTTTACTATCCTTTCTCGGATGGCTAAAGATTTGCTAATTACACCGGTGTCAACCATTGCATCAGAAAGTGTTTTTTTCTCTTGGTGGCAAGATAATGAGCCCGAACAGGAATCGCTTGACATCAAAAAATTTGGAGATGTTAGTATACGCCGAAGATTGGATGAAAGCGGAAGAAAGGATCCAAGATTTACATGAAGCACAAAATGGCTCAACAAGTAGCGACGAATGAACATCTAGTAGAATGAAGTTTGGATAATGTATTGTAAATAATTGGAAATTTTAGGGGGATGAGATTTTATATTTAGGTTAAGTAGAAGTGCACGACAATAGTCCAATGTCTTATCTTCAATCTAAATAGAGGTCATCTTGAACTCTAAATACAAATGTTTTCCTCATATTGTAACTTGATAAAATTTGTATGAAATGTTACAATTTATTTGATCATATATTAAACTTTGTATTTCATAAAAACAATTTAATTTATAAATATCTCTTTTATCTATATGTTCTTGACAATTATGAACAAATTTCCCTTTTCCTTTATCTTTGTAAAAAAAATTGAAAAATTCTGAAAACAGGCCTGGCCCGCTACGAACTGGTCCGGCCTCCGAGCATGGGGCCAGGTCCTGGCCCCTCCTTTCCTCCCTGGCCAGGCCCGGCCCGGCCCACGATTCCCCCAAGCTCGGCCCGCTGAAGCCCAGGTCTGGGTCAAACCCGCCGAGTTTCGACCCAGCCCAATCAAGTGGGCCCGAATGTCACCCCTAGATTTTTAAACCCCCGAGAACCCTAGGCTCACGGGCCCCCTCTCAGAAAAAATTTATTTTATTTTTGGGCTCCCCATCATGAGAAAGCCCATCAAAAAAAGAGAGAGATAGAGAGGCCCAAAAGCCTGCGAAAGAAAAGGAAAAATAAAAAGAGGATGGCAGGGCATGGCCCCAAGCGATGTGTCGCCGCCACAAAAAAACAAAAAAAAACGTGGAGAAACAAGGACACACCACGTGGCGCCAAACTCGGTGCCACATCAGGTAACAAGGGCACGAAGCGACACGTGGACCCTTTGATCTCCCCGATTTTAGCGCTCGTGACGATCAACGACCAGTTAAGTGTAACACGGGAATGAGGCGACACGTGGACCCTCTGATCTCCCTGATTTCAGCGCTCGTGACGATTGACGGCCATGATCTTCTCCCGAGCGTACCCGGAGTTGTGCACCGGGTAAGCTCACAGCCGAGTAAGGTGGGGGAGGATCTCCACCGTCAGATCTTCACATCCATCACGATGAGCGACTGAGGTAATTTCTTTTTATTTAAATTCCTTTATTTAATTTTTAAATCGGATTAATTATTTAAAAATAATAATTAATTAAAATAATTAAAATAATTATTAATTCGAAAAAATATTTAAATACTAGGTTTGCAAGCATAAAGCCCTGTAAACAGTAAAATATATGCAATCCATTTTAGGAAGTAGTGAGAAGCCAGACATATGTTGTTGTTTAGTTCTGATAAAGAACTTGCTCTACATATTGAGGAAAAATATTTGACGATTAACTTTGGTATTCTCAATGTATTCTACTATCAAATGTTAATATAATTTCTGAGATGTACACTATAATAATGTTCATATATAATACTAAATACATTTACTTTTCAATCTTTCGGATGTATGAATCAAAAACTTCCATCATTGAGTTTATGTAGCTCAAGTTTGAATAGTAAGACGATAATTAGTTGTAAACAAAAGTTCATATTTCCATCAGCATATGTTGAAAAATAATTACAAATGGGGGTGTGCAATCCAACTTCTTAGATATTAAAGGGTGCAAAATGATGAAATTTATCTTTTAAGGAGATATTTGCTACTTTGAGTGTAACTTTAGAGGTTGAAATTTACCCAAGTGAATATCCATTTAAATCTTCCATGGCATTTGAAATCAATCAGGAAACTCAGCGAAATTTTCTACATGAGCAATCAAAAGAAACATAAAAAATCTTTAAAATTCGGAAATTAACAAACTTGAAATCTTAAAATCTAAATTTCTGGGTAGATAGATTGAGAGAGAGAGAGAAATCTAATAAGGTGAAGAGATGATAGAGAAATAGTAATAAAGTAAGGAGGATTTTTGTTTTGGAGGAAAAAAATATAGTTTAGGGATGAATACTTTTGGGAAAAAAATATTTTTTGGGATGATGAATGTGAGCCATTGATTTTGTTCCAATTGAAGGAGATCCACTTGATACCTTTTTTTTCAAATTGCCTTGTGATTTATTATATATATTCCGGAAAAATAATTATTAATTTAGAACAATTAATTAAAATTTTGAAAATTAATTATAAAAATTGGGAAATTGAATTAAAAATTTTGAAAAATGATTAAAAATTGGAAAAAAATCGGAAAAATATGGAAAAATCACAAAAAATCCTAAATTCTAAAAAAAATCTAGGTATTTTACAAACTCAGAATAACACTGTTACGCCCCGAGAAAGATTCTTCGAAAACTCTGATAAGTTCTGTAAACCATTAAAAATGGGTGAACTACTCCTCAAAGGCTGTGAAACTCATTTTTTGGGAGTGAGGAACTTGTGATACGGGTAAAAATAGAACCAAATCAGGACCGTTCAAATCGGGCACGAATCTTGAAGCTCTCAGTGATAAAACGGTAAATTCCACCAGAAACGGATCTGTAAAAGGGAGTTGGCCCTCTTTCAAGCCTAGCTACCCAAAACGAATTTGTTAAACTGGATTTTCATAAAAGCCCAACATGAAGGAGCTCATGATTATCTAAAAATCATTTTAAACTCATAATTATCCATAAGAGACAGTTCAAAAATCATCTCTGTATAAGAAAAGAGTTCTAACTCTATCTCCACACCCACTTCTATCACTTCATGAAAAATAGAGTCAACTAACTATATATCTTTATCAAAAGAAGGGTAACCAACCCTATCTCTTCATGAAGAAGAGAATAATCAACTCTATCAAAACACCGGAAAGTAGAGATTGATCAATATCTTGAAACTGGTCCCCAAAGCGACTATAAATACCCCTGACCTCCACAAGAACCAGGTAATCAGTATTTTGCCACAAAAAATTCTCATATATTTTCTGAGTTCTGACTTGAGCGTCGGAGAGTGTCGCCGGAGCCAACCCCGGTGTTTCAAACTTATGCAGATCAATCGAAGCAATCGTCACCATCCAGATCAGATCGAACGGTTCAAACGAGTCAGATTCAGAAGTCAAATTCAGTTGAAAATAGTCAATATCGGTAAAAACTAAAAGGTTAGTTCTTTTTATTGTTTCTAAGAGAATTCACAGCACATGTTTGCTCCCACACAGAAAAAAGCACAACACATGGGGAAATCACGTGCAGGTGAATGCGGGTGCAAAGGGAAAATCATGAGCAGCATTAGTATTTAAGAGTAAAAAATATCTTCTTCCTCCTCTCTTGTTCTCCTCTCTCTTCATGACAAAGTTATAGAAATTTTCATACAAAAGGGGCTAATGCACTTTTCACAGTTTTCTCGGATTCTTTTGAAGTAGGCAATTTAACTATAGCATCTTGTTAATAGAACTCCTTAGCTAAATTACCTTCATACATCCTAATGTTTACCTACCTTTACCTTTAAATACCTTCATACAAAAAACTTTACCTTTAAATTCCTCAACAATTTTTCAACTTTATATTTTGCTACCTAACATTACCATTTCGTTAATAATGGACAGAATATTCCGATGTGATGTTTTGTTTTGTTTTCAGGACATTTTAGCCCCTACAATATATATATTTTTTGACGGAAATTTGCAACTTGAAGGCTTATAAGATCAAATTTTAGAGGGGCTTTGAAGCATCTCAAATGAAGAAAAATAAAGGGGGAAACAATTGGAGTATAAGGGTACAAGTGTCTTTTCACTTCTCCATTAATGAAACTATGGAAAGTCAAGTAGCAAAAGATTTTTAAAAAATGTTAAGGGTATTAAAAGGTAAATTTTTCCATACGGATGTATTTTAAGGTAAAGGTGGATAAATGTTAGGGCAAGTGAAGGTAAGTTACCCAAACTTCTTGGATAGTTTCATCCTTAATATCAAAAGTATCAAACAGCCATCTAGTCACCAGATTGATTACACTAATATGCATCACTATTAACTTGTGGGTTTCAGGTTCATGAAGATAGAAATCATGCTTTTAAGGGCACATTTTAACTATACAATAACTGCTAAAAGACAAGCATCTGAGAAGATATACAAGCATTATAAGCGGAAGCCACACACGCATACCCCAGAATAAAGGGATTGATGCAAGAGGGACTCGGTCCCCCGACCGACCCAACCGAACTCTTGCTCATTCGCTAAGGCTCCTACCACTGGACTACACTGGGAGTCACAATCTTTCTGCCTTTTGACCTCCCTATAATAACTGTTACAATGTTTGAGATAAAGAAATTGAAGCAATTCCTGCCTCAAAACTCACGTTTCAGTTTCTATAAACTCCTAATTAAAGTATCTCAAAATGTATACCCAATGCTAGATTGACAAATTCAAAAATAAAATACAGGCTTGAAAATTTTCCCTCCATGACAAGCTGCAAGCAGGTGTAGTACTAATTCTAGGACAAACCAAAAAGTCAGCACTTATAGAAGAACTAGGTTGTCTTGTTAACATATTATTATTTCTAACTATTTTGTAAAGTCATGGTGGATGAGAGAGAAGTAAGTTTTGAATAGGAAAAGATAAATGAATCGTAAGTATGGATCTTAACCACAGATGCAAGGAAACACCATAAACTAAAGGTTCACGTATTTTAAATTTAGTGTGTACCAATACTAAGCAATAATAAGAGAATTAATTACATTGGAAGGCTTGTGAAGAGAATGTGACATACTAATCAAAAGAAAATTGGCTCAGTGTATTCATACCTGGGAAGCCCGTACCCATTTTCCTCCAATCCACTCATGATGAAGCCTCAAGTCGCTGTGCCCAAATTCTGTTTCCTCGTTCCAAGGCTTCTTAAAATAGACCATGTATCTTGGACCCTTCAGAACCTTCGAAATCACTCCTACCCACCATCCTTCATTGTAAAAGGCATCAACTTCATCAAGTAATTTGAACTCTCCAACCACCGGAGCCTCAGGAGGAACGGGCCTGATATGCATAGAATCCACAGTTTCTATCAAAAGCTCAGTTTCATCATCTGTTCTCAAGTCTTTGTATTCAATTAAAAAATCTTTCCCATTTGACCCAAAAATGGTTGCAGAGAACCAAGCCCCCCGGAAACCCTCTTCATCACTGCTAACCTCTACCACAGTTCCTTTCTGAAGCTCCATCTCCAGTAACTTCTGAAATGAACAATATAGAAGTTAATCTCGTGGGAAATTTGTGTTAAAGAGATGGAAAAAAATGAAAGTATTCAATAGAAATACTAAAAATACATTGCTGCATCTTTGACATAAATACAAAATATATATACACAAATGTAACACCGCTTCGTTCTTTCTTTCTTTTCCAGTTTTTTTCTTTTCTTTTGGATTGGTGAGGTGAGGCACCCATCCCATCCATCCCACCTCCCTGTTTGTTTACTTCTTATTGTGTTTTAAATGTATGCTAAGTAGAATCTCATAAATTGGTGGTCTTCATTATATGTATGTAATGTAAAACGTAATCCTAAGTAGGGAATTTCCAAGAATCTAAAAGGATTAATTTTACCAGCATGTAGTGCGGATCAAAGTTAGAATTTTAAACAATTAATCGGTTTGATAGATTTTCAAGAATTGAATTAAGTTTAACAAGCCCAATTAATAATTCAGTTCTAACAATCAATAATTAAATCCCTATGCAATCTTAGCAAGTAAAATGTGCAATATTGATTCGTACTCTAATTAGACATAATTAGGCAAGTAGAACACTCAATCTCGATATTTGTGGTCGACAGTTAAATTAAATAATATAATAGAGATGATAAAGCAGTATAACACAAATATTGAAAAAGTGGAAAGAGTATATCGGGGTTCGAAGCAACTAGTGTTAGATCTCAACTTGGCAGCGAGGGGCAAGGGGGCAGCATCGGGCGGTCGCGAGGCGGCAGGCGCTGGTTGGGTCGCAGAGGAACGACAAGAGGGGCGTCAGAACTGACGGAGGAGCGGCAGGTGGGGGCGTCGAGATCTGACTGAAGAGGAAGGGGATGAGGCAGGGTGAACGGGATGTAGGGGTGCTGGCGTCGGGAAGAGGGGAGGACGAAGGCGAGGGCGCGGGCAGTTGGTTTGGTGGCAGTGGTGGTCGGCGAAGGGGCTGAGGGTTAGAGTTAGGATTTGCGTTGGATTTGTGGATTGGGATTTTGGGTGGAATCAATTTGGGGATTTGTTGAATTGGTATTGGTAGTGAAGGTGAGAGAAAAGTCAAAAGAGGTGGGGGAACAATGGTGGGTTCACCGGCGACGGCAGAGACGGAGAAGGCGACGAGGAAGGTGCTCGGGGTCAATGGGTTCGGGATCAACGAAGGGGAAGGGAGGAGAGAGAATGGGTTAGGGTTATTAAGTTGGATTTTGGATATTAGGGTTTGGGTTTAAAGGATTTGGAAATTTGGGGTAGTTTTAGAGTTTATCACAAACCTTAAAATTTTATTAGGATTTATCACAAATCCTAATACGTTGGATCTCAATTGTATAACACAAAGGAGAGATGAAGAGCAAAACTCAACACAATAAAATTTTAATCAAGAATAGCATAACTTCTCATTAATCTCAAGGCCTATAAATAGGCTCAAAACAAATCTGGATACAAATCTCAAAATATTCAAAAATCTCAAAAAATATTGTAATGCATAAAGAAAGATTACATATGGCTATAATTGCCAAAAACAAATATGATACTAAAATAAAATATTAAACTAAACAGGATAGATGTCCTCATCAGTATCTCATGTAAAATGATTTAAACCATTATTGGGATATTCATTGCTTCTAATATAATGAGTAGTTCTGACCGAAAATTTCAAGAGAAACAAAAACTTCATATTTGTGATTTAAAACGAGAATACATTAATTGTTCAATAGTATATGATCCTTCAACAAAAAGTATCAGAACTTGAAAATCTTTAAAAAAAATTTAAGGAAAAAAGAAAAGAAAAAAGATTTGAAGTCATACAGTCGCAACATTCACCATCCAATATACTACAAAAAAGAGATGAATTTCCATATTCCACCAAATAATTAAACACCTAAAAAACCAAATAGTTCAACACCTAAAAAAGAGTACACTGCAGGAACACCATGTAAACATATATTTTTTTACACTTATTCACTCCCAGGGAAAGTGAAATGACTACATCAGCGCTTCTAATGGCTCTCATTTTAATTTGATTGATTCAGTAACTGAGGGTGGTGAGTGCAAGAATAAAAGGTGGTGGTTTTCTGCCATTTAACCCTAACTATACATCCTAAACTCAATAATTGCTCCATAGCAAACACTCGTAAAGTAAGAAGATTTCAATGCAAGATTAACAGATGGAATGCACTTAATCATCGAGTAAATCATTTCGATGTGTACAAGAGCACACAGGTGTCAAAAGAATTCAAATTAGCTAACTGTAAGAACTATAACCAAATAATACTAACAAGAGATTTTAAAGAAGAGGAAGAGGGTAAAAAATGGTTAAATTAATGATCGAAACATAAATTCTAGACCAACTCATGTGCAAACATATTGCTATATCTTTGACATACAAACTCAAAATATGAAAATAATTACACACTGTCTAAAAAAATAAGTAAACAACTGCAACCTGTATAATCCACTTCTTTATTCATTCCAAAGCATATTCCTTTTTATTCTCAAATATCAGTGGTCCCAAAATATTCATCTTCGAAATAATGATTGAAGCCCTTATATGGATATTCATTACTTCAAATGTATTGGATAATTTGCTATCAGATATTACAATTTTGAGATGAATAAAATACTTCATATATTTGAAATTAACACAAAAATATCAAATGTTATTTATTATGGTATGCTAAACTGGAATTTTTAGAAATTGTATTTACGAGGAACTGAAAGGGAAAACAGATGTTAAATCATATGACATTACTTTAAACCCTTTATTATTGCAAAAGAAGAGATGAATTTCCATAATACAGCAACAACTGGCTCAGGACCTACGAAGGGTTAAACTGCACAAATTTACCTTTTGGGCCTTCTAATTTTGCACTAATCCACTCCAAGGGTGTACAAAATGATCAAACTACCCAGCTAATGGCTCTCATTCTCTCACCTTGCAAGAGCTACCTTGGTCAGGTTAATATCCAGAGGGTGGTTAAGTGCATGAATTAAGAAGGACATGGTTTTTTGCCATTTATCCACTACATAATTCTCTAAATACATCTCATTCACCTGCTATTCAAAATCTAACTTCAAACAAATGCTACAAACCATAATTCTTACAGTAATAAGGATAACTTCATTTGATGTTTGTTTCCTTGCAACTACAGTTCCATAACTGCCAAGCAAAACTGCAACTATTTGAGCTTTCAACTAAAACGTAGTTCAAACTCAAGTTACAAGAATCCCTACAGCTCCAAGCCGATTAGTTGCAACACTTCCAACCTCCATAGCTGACCGCAATCGACGTGCTGACAGAGACATGATTGACTGCCAATCCACCTCATTCTTCCACTTGCAACTACAATTTCTTGGTAGATCACTACAGCGTTTTTGCAATAACCTTATATATTTGCTTTCTATTTCTAGGTTCTAGAGATTACGGTTTTCAGAAGTTGTGATGAGAGAGTTTCTTGATTTGGCAGGAAAATTGACGTTGGGGTTGGGAATTGGTTGTTTTATATGATGCCATCAGTTGCCTTCTTCACCTTTGGATGGAATAGCATGCACTTTAAGTTGTGTATTCCTCCACAATTCCTTGGGATTTAGATAGAGAAACATAGAGAATTGCCCGCCACCATTTATGTATTTCCCCAAACCTAATATTTGAAACTCATGTGCACTTCACCACGATCTTGCTTCGAACACAACATACAAATACATAATTCTAAAAAATCTAAAAACATCAATTCATTACTTCCCAATAATTTCATCCTTACATGATCTTCCTAAATCCTAAAATTTACGATTTCATTTCGTTACTTACTTCCCCAAGGTTTACGTTTATATGATCTTCCAACACAAGCTGCTCATACAATTGACATATATTCTAGCTCCTTTTTTAAGTATCTTCCCTCTTCAATCTAGAATTTTCTGAATCTAGATTCAACACATACCTTTTGCCTTTTGCCTGCATCAAGACTGTAGGCAACCACCGGTTGACAATGAGTAAAAATTAAACCTCAAGGTAAATTACTAGTGTTTTGTGTGTATGATGTAATGTGTGTTTTCCTAGTTAAATGACTTCCAGCACATCGTTACCTAAAGGTCCATTCTCAGTTTACATTTAGCAGCCTTGAGAACAATAACAAGTGTTTGACAGTAAAGGATAGAGTCGGGAGACTCCAGCCTATATATAATATTAGATAACGAAAAAGATACAAGTCCAGAATACAAAACCACGGAACCACAGCAGATAAACAAGCAGTTTACAAGCTCCCACCGAAGGGAAAATGAAAGCAACGGGACTCAAAAACAACCAAACCTAAACAGCTGCGGGATACTGAGTTAGTAGCACATCGCATCGACTTAGCAAGCATGAAACCGCGCCCAAACCGAAGCCAGCAAAATCCAGTGGCACATGTACACGGAGAACAGTCAAAAAACACACCAACATGCCACCGAAACCTAGGCAAGGACAAGTCCACGCCACACAACAGCAAAAGGGGAGACCAAACACCAAAGTACACCAAAGCAGGCTCTCAAAAGGGAGTCGCTAAACAGCACAAAAGAACACCCAACGACCAACAACCACCAAACCACCAAAATAACAACATCCAACATAGAACCAAAGCTATACAAACTAAACATAGGCAGGAAAAAAGAAAACCCACAGAACACAGAAGGAGAGAAGAGGAAATCATGGACCAGGATGCCACAAAGGCTACAAAAAAACTCCCAGTGCCCAGCGACCACAAAATCCAACAGCGCTGAGAACCGAGTACTGCCAGACTGGGAGCCAAAATGACAAAAGCAACCGAGCATCAGCAACCAAAACAAGCTGCTACCAAAACAGCAACCCAAAGGTCACCAAGAAGCCACAAGACAAAAAAGGCAAAAGTAGTAAAGTGGAACCGAAATTCACATCTGCAACAAATAGAGGAGAAATACGAGGAGTAAAAATAAAGAACAGCAATTTAAAGTAGTAGAACAGAACAAAAGAAAGCAAAAAAGTCCAAAAATACTAGAGAGCGAGGAAATTAATCCAGTGACGTCGGGACACCATGAGAAACCAAAAAGCAAACCGCATCATCAAGGCGATACAGCTACAACTTATTGACCTTAGCAGATTTGAGAGTAGATGCCCAAAACTTAGTGAAGAACACAAGGTCGTCGACTAGAGCATTAATAGAACGCGACGTATTAGAGAAAATCCTGTCATTTCTTTCCTTCCATACAATCCAAATCAAGGCCATTATGGATAAGTCCCGCGATTCACCTAGCAAATGGTTAACCTGAGAGGATCTCCAGGAAGACCACCAAGAAAGGAAAGATATCGGCATCCCTCGAACGATCCATGCTTTCTTACAAAGGGCCCAGAGAGGGAGAATAAAGGGGCAATTAATAAATAAGTGATCCCTATCTTCGTGATGAGATAGACATAGGGCGCACTGTTGGTGCCAAGCAAGATTCCTCTTGTTCAACACATCGACGGTCAAAAGTTTATTATGGATAGCAAAAGCCAAACAAGAATCTTAACCTTGAGAGGCGCGGTACTGTTCCAAATTAGTCTGTAATGAGGGGACACGACCCCACCAGAATTCAGAAAATTATAGCAGGATTTAACCGAGTAGATACCCGATGCGGTCCATCGCCAAGAAATTGTGTCGCGAGGGGACCAGTTGTAGGAGCGCAATAACGAAAGTAGGTTATGAAATTGGGGGAAAAGCGAAATCGGGAGGGCCCTTGTAAAAGGGATATGCCACTCCCTACGGCTGCCAACCTCAGTGTACCACAGTAGCGTTAGGGTTCTGGGCTAGGGAACACAACTGAGGGAAGTTAAACGCAATCTTGTTGTTGGCAAGCCAGAGATCGGTCCAAAATTTGACCGTCACTCCATCGCCACAGCTCTTGCGCACCGCACATTTAAAGATATCAACCATCTTCCAGATACCTTTCCAAAAGGGAGAAGCGGAAGGAGATAAAGAAGAAGAGAGCTCCCAAATTTTATGCCTTCTATGATACCGGTCATACTAATCATTTTTTTTTTTTGATCAAATCATACTAATCATTTACTCACACAAATTTACATAAACCCAAGCACATAGCATTTCTGTATCCATTCGCACAACATATTCAAGCATATAAGCACCCAATTCATATAAAACTTAGTACAATACATGCATTCACATCCACTTCAGACATATAAACAAACAGAAACACAGACAATGTTCAAGCATGCAATATATACTTATCATAACAGGAAAACCAAGCAAAAAGATACAAGATTCTCACCCACTTTATTTATACTAGATCCTCAAAAAAGATTCACCTTTTTCAAACTGCAAGTTCAATCCTTCACTTCCCTTTTCGATACACATGAATAAACCAAACATTTCAACTAAGGAACTAAAATGAATGGAAGAAAATGCAAAGAAATGAGAAATTTACCTCCTTTATAGGGGGGTTCTTGTAGAATTGAAACCCAATTTGGAGGAGGAGAAGCAATTCAGAAAAAAGAAGAGAGATGAGTAGTAATGGCGGATTTTCGGCAGAAACTGGAGGAGGAGGGTTTTTTTCCCGCTGATGAGCAGAAGTTCAGATATGATGAAAAATAAAGAAGGCGAAGGGTTTTGGTTGTGGCCTTTTTGCGGAATTGTTACCCAAAATGACCTCCTTTTCAAAACTATTTCCCCTGAGAGCATCTGTAGTCGTCTGCTATATATGCATATTACGCATATTTTATCAAAAAATCGCTGCATTCATCTGCTAAATATGTATATTATGCATATTCTGCTACAGTAGATTGCTATATATGAGAGATTATATGAGAATTATGCATATTATACAGGACGCAACTTCATGTTGCGTCGCTCAAAAAAATATTATTTTTAAATCGTCGGACGCAACTTCGAATTTCGTCGCTCCAAAAAAAAAAAATTGCAAATAAAATAACAGAAAATGGAAAAAATCCCTCGGACGCAACTTGATGTTGCGTCCCTCCCAGCGGATTCCTCGGACGCAACAATCTTGTTGCGTTGTTGCGTCCGTTGGATTTAAAAAATAAAATAAAATAAAATTGAATTACCTATTTGCCTTCTCCGACGCAATATGATCTTTCGTCTGTCATTTAAAAATTATTTTTTTCCCTCCGACACGACTTCGAGTTCCGTCTAATCTGAGATTTTTATTATTTTAAATTAAATTGCTAAAAAATAGCATTCTACGACTACAGCACAATAGCCAAATGCTATATGCATTTATCCATGTATGCATAATTTACACATTGACGACTGTGGATGCTCTAACTAACCAACATTACAAAATAATTTTTTTGATGGACAGGTCCTTATAGGCCGCAATTATAATTTTTTTCCCAAAATATATCTTTTTTTAAACTAATTTTCAAAATAGGTTGTTTCGAAACTAATTCTGAAGATAGGTCTATCCTTGTGGGCCTTGATACTACATAAGTTGTAGTACCGAACTGCGGCCTCTTCGATTTTGTGGCCGCAATTCACAACTGTGGCCCAAGTATATTTCATACATATTTGGTTAATAGGCTCATTACTTAGGGGGAAAATGCCCAAGTATAAAATGTGAAAAATAAGAAGCCGCAGTTGAGCACTACGGCCTCAATAATACATAGGCCGCAATTCACAACTGTGGCATCAATTATATGGTCGATGGGGTACGATTCTTAAAACTTTATAATACTCATTCGATCATATAACTGAGACCACAGTTTTGAATTACGGCCACGAAATCAAAGAGGCCGCAGTTCGATATTGTGGCCTATGAGGACAGACCTATCTTCGAAATTAGTTTTGAAACAGACCTATTTTGAAAATTAGTTTCATAAAGAGACCTATTTCGGGAAAAAAACCCAACTAACGGACTTTACAAACTAATTTCCTTAATGGACTAGTCCTTATAGGCAGCAGTTGAAGGAACTCCCAACTGTAGCCTATTCGATTGTGATGCCGCAATTCTCGACTGCAACCTCTTCACACAAAAAAATCAAGGCCGTTGTTCACAACTGCAGCCTCAGTATATTTCACATTTGAGCTAAAGAGACTTCGAGACTTGGTCAAAATTTGTTAAGTTAGAATGTGTTAAACTTATACTGCAGTAGCCAACTGTGACCTCGATATAATAGAGGCCCCAATCCTCAACCGCGGTCACTATTATACTAAGGTCACATTAGCCAACTCTGGCCTCTGTTATATCGAGTTCGTAGCCGCTTGGACCTAGTTTTTTATAATCTTACTAGGTTTTTCCATGGACACGTGCCTATGGCACGTCTTCAGAACGATACAACATATGAAAAGCCTTGTAAACAGAAAAATATATGCAATCTTGTTTGACTAACAAACAACACATGTATCAACATTTATATGCAATACCACCGGGCTAGAAACTCCACGACGAGTTATAAAAAAACAATTAGAATGTCGTAAAACAATCACATAGGTATCCCTAATTTTTTTTTAATATCATATGGATAAAGCCATCAAGGCTCCAGCCTACACATCTATATAGAACTAACAACAAATATAACTAAAATAGATAATATAGTTATAGATACAAAAAAAAGATATATGTCGATAATACTAACAATAGAGACGGCAACATTACCCCCCCCCCCCCTACAAATTTTTTTTTATAATAATAATAATAATAATAATAATACATAGAGTGATTCACACAAAACACATAAGCTCAACCATTAGGCAATCTACTAGTAAAGTATTGTCCAACACATTCAGGAGATAAAAAAATATTTCACGATTAACTTTGGTGTTCTCAGTGTATTATACTATCAGTTAGTAATATACTTTCGGAGATATACATTAGTTCTTGTGTAATACATGATACATTTACTTTCTAGTCGTTCAGATGCATGAATCTGAAACTTCCATCATGGAGTATACATAGCTCAAGTTTGAATAGTAAGACAACAATTAGTTGTAAATAAAAGTTCATGTCTCAATCAGCATATGTTGAAAAATAATTATAAATGGGGGTGTAAAATCCAACTTTTTAGAACTTTGATTGTCCAAAATGATGAAATTTAACTTTTAAGAATATATTTGATATTTTTAGTGTAACTTTAGATGATGAAATTTACCCAAGTGAATATCTACATGAGCAATCAAAAGAAATATAAAAAGTCTCTATTTAAATCTTTCATTGCAATTGAAATCAATCCGGGAAGTCAGTGAAATTTTCTACATGAGCAATCAAAATAAGCATAAAAAATCTGAAAATTCTGGAAATTTACAAACCTGAAATATGAAAATCTAGATTTCTTGGTATATATATACTAGATTTGCCCGTGGGCACGTGCCTACGGCACGTATTCGGAACGATACAACATATGAAAGTCTTGTAAACAATAAAACAACAATTATGTAGCTCAAGTTTGAATAGTAAAATAATAATTAGTTGTAAATAAAAGTCCACGTTTCCATTAGTATATGTTGAAAAATAGTTATAAATGGGGGTGTAAAATTCAACTTCTTAGAACTTTGAGTGTGGAAAATTGTAACGCCCCAAGCCTAGCTCAACTGCGCACGTGGCTACACATGCGCACACGCGAAAGAACGGACACAAAACTCTAGCCACGCCCACCACAGGCACCATCAAAAGGTGGGTTAACCCTTAGGTACCTTAATCACTTGGTTTTCCTAATATAAACACACACACTCACATCCACATCTGATATGGGATTTCCATTCCCATGGTCAACCCGGTCAACCAAGACCAACCAGCACACACACACATGCATGCACTTCTTCCATTCATTTATTATTTCTTCCTATGCCCCATAGGAAATCTCCTAGGGCCATCATCCATCAATAACCCATAGGAACATCTATAGGGCACCATTTAATACCTACAATCTCATCTCTTACATTTTATTTATTATATATATATTATTATATATATTTATATATATAATATTATATATATACCCGCTTATGTAAGGGGTGTTACACACACCCCTCCTTAAGAACTCAGCATCCTCGCTGAGCCCAGACTTTCAACTTGATTCAGGATCCCTTTCTAGCCGATGTGAAGTGGATTATCCTGATTTTGCTAGTTGTACAGTCCCCTACCCGGGTGACCTTTCCCAACCTAGCTCCCTCTCAGGCGTACATCTTGTACACACTCGGTGTCAAAAATCGGCTCTGATACCATTTATAACGCCCCGAGCCCGGCTCAGCTGCGCACGTGGCTACATGTGCGCACACGCGAAAGAACGGACACAAAATTCTAGCCACGCCCACCACAGGCACCATCAAAAGGTGGGTTAACCCTTAGGTACCTTAATCACTTAGTTTTCCTAATATAAACACACACACTCACATCCACATCCGATATGGGATTTCCATTCCCATGGTCAACCCGGTCAACCAAGACCAACCAGCACGCACACACATGCATGCACTTTTTCCATTCATTTATTATTTCGTCCTATGCCCCATAGGAAATCTCCTAGGGCCATCATCCATCAATAACCCATAGGATCATCTATAGGCCATCATTTAATACCTACAATCTCATCTCTTATATTTTATTTATTATATATATATATTATTATATATATTTCTATATATAATATTATATATATACCCGCTTAAGTACGGGGTGTTACAAAAATGATAAAATTTAACTCTTGATAAGATATTTGTTATTTTCAATGTAACATGAGCAATAAAAAAATGCATAAAAATCTAAAAATTTACAAACATGAAATCTGAAAATATAATTTTTTAAGTAAATAGAGAGAGAATGAGAGAGAGAGAGAGAGAAATAAATAAATAAATAAATAAGTTGTTTGGGGGGATTTGAATTTGAGTTTTTGGGAGAAACTTAATTAAATAAATTAAGGAGTTGTTTTGGGGGATTTGAATTTGAGTTTGGGGGAAAACGTTTGGAGGAAAAATGTGTTTTGCGAGATTAGATCTAGAACTTTCATTTTGGGGGGATTAAAGGAGAGCCACTTGATAGCTTTCTTTGTGTTATTATTATTATTATTATTATTATTATTATTATTATTATTATTATTATTATTATTATTATTATTATTATTATTATTATTATTATATATATATATATATATATATATATATATATATATATATATATATATATATATATATATATATATATATATATAGAAAAAGAGAGAGAGAGAGAGAGAGAGAGAGAGATCTGAAGAGAAGAGAGGGAGATAGTAATAAAGTGAGGAGGATTTTAGTTTTGGAAAAAAAAATAGTTTTGGGGGAAAATATCTTTTAGGATGGTGAATCTGAACCATTGATTTTGTTTCAATTGAAGGAGAGCTACTTGATAGTTTTTTTTCTTCAAATTGCCTTGTGATTTATTATGTTGTTACGTATCTCTCTCTTATTCACTCATCTCTCCTAACTTTCTCTTCTCCAACTTCGAAACCCCAAAACCCAAATTTCGAAACTCAAGTTTCCAATTCTCTCTCTCCTCCATCTCCATCAAATCTCTTCCACATATCTCTCTCCACTTCACTTCATCTTGCGGCCTACCTAAATCTCCAAATCCTCAAACCCTAATTCCCAAATTCGTCCAAAATGTCCAACTCTCGCCACTAACATTCAATCCGACAGCACCCCTCGACATTATCTCGCATAGCACATCTGTCATCGTCTCTGATAACCTTCGACAACACCCAAAATTGAAGGTATGTCTTGGTCGGTTTGCATTTGTTGTTTGTTGAGAATTGGTAAAAATTATTTGTTTACCATATTCCTCATGAATTGTTTGTGAGAAACTAATAGATTTTGTATGAAGAGTTTGGAATGTTGGGGCTTTAGGTGAATGTATGAAGTATTGTTTTGAAGGTAGGGGACTTTGGGATTGTGAGAACTTTATTGTCTATCGTGTGTTTGATTAATTGCTTGTAAGAAGAAAAAAATTTGTAATGGGTTTGTACGGTTCGGATATAACAAAAGGTTGATGTTGGAATTTGTAGTAGTGAACAAACAATGTGAAGAAGAGTATCAAACGTAATACCTCGTATTTGGATGTGTATATGTGATATATATGTAATAAGAGATTTGTTGTTGTGTGCATGGGAGTTAGGCCCGAATACTTTTAGATGGTCAGTCACGTGAGGGTTGCATGCAAGGGTGCAAGGGTGCATGCATGATGCTATTACATGAGAGAGTATATATATGTGCTAGGTGGTGAATATATAATACCATATCAGAAATAGAAGTGAGAAAAAGAGTGTATAAATAGATCTTCCCATGATCCAAGCGTTCCACAAGCTATAGCACTTTGGGTGAGGTTGTACCCAGTGGTGGGGCTGTGGTTAGGTTTTATTTTACGCGTACGCGCGCGTATGTGCTTACGGGGCTCTGGGCGTTACATCAAGTACTATTACCACAAATCAAAAATTTTCCGGTGTTCATGGCTAGGTACCCTTGCATTGAATTCATTATATATGTTATATAATTTATTACATAATACAACATATTTAGTGTGCTATTAGCTATTCTTTTTATCGATTTCCATCTTATTGGTGATTTATAATTAATCTTCCAATCATTAGATATCATATACCATCTTACTTGTCTATTCATTAATCAACTAATATCTGTAATACAACTTTGCAGTGTCATCGTCATACTAATGGCACAAATGAGCAGTAATGTAGGACCATCAAGTAGTACTAGCCAGCCACGGGTAAGTAGTGTGTTTTTGTGTGTTTAAAGAATATGTTATTGTTAATGCATTTAACATAGGAGTAATTAATTATTACAGGAAGATAATAATGAAGGAGCCGGTACAAGTGACCGAGGTCGGGGACCACAAACTCGCGGTGGACTACCTCCGAGTAGTAACCGTGATACTTCAATTAGTAATGGCCGAGTTCGTAGTACCACACCTACACATGTAAGAATATTTGTTGTATTTTAAAGTTTTGTAATGCCCCTGCCCTGGGCTCGGACAATTTATACAATTTAGAAGAAAAATTAGATACTATGTAGTACAACTGCCCACCACAGGTTGCCTCTCAAAAGGTGGTTAACCGAATTGGTGACTCTTGATCATAGGCAAAGTTATTTATTATTAATTAATTATTGTTCAATTCCCGATGTGGGACAAATCTCTTCACAATTTCTCCCGTTCTCTCTCTCCGAGAGACACACACAGTCAACGTGGGCCCCCAACCTTGGGTGCCACATCAGTAGTAGCAACAACACCTAGTGTTGTTACTCTCCCTGGTGGCGGGCCCCCCATAACAGCCACGTCAGCTTGTAGCTAACGCCTACAAGCAAAGACAACAACATGATCTACTGTTTTTTAAATCACGGGTGGGCCCCACCTCCAATACACATTTTCCATAATTACATATTATGCCATCGGCCTATTATATAGTATATATATATTATTACTCTTTTTGAAAATTACGGGGTGTTACTCACACACCCCCTTCAGAAATCAGCGTCCTCGCTGAGCACGGGGCATGCATAACCTAGTGTAGGATCTCCTTTCTAGCCGAAGTGGCATCATCCTCGATCCTGATAATTCCGGAGTCTAGTCCCACACCGCAGGTAATTCCGGAGACTATTTCACTCACACCTCGATAATTCTGAGGACTATCTCACACTGCAGATCATACTGAGGCCCTCTTCTACACCCAGTGTCGAAAGTCGGCTCTGATACTATTTGTAACGCTCCTGCCCCGGGCTCGGACAAATTATACAATTTAGAAGACAAATTAGACACTATGTAGTACAACTGCCCACCATAGGCTGCCTCTCAAAAGGTGGTTAACCTAATTGATGACTCTTGATCATAGGCAAAGTTATTTATTATTAATTAATTATTGTTCAATTCCCGATGTGGGACAAATCTCTTCACAATTTCTCCCATTCTCTCTCTCCGAGAGACACACAGTCAACGTGGGCCCCCAACCTTGGGCGCAACGTCAGCAGTAGCAACATCACCTAGTGCTATTACTCTCCCTGGTGGCGCCCCCCCCACCCCCACATAATAGCCACGTCAGCTTATAGCTGACTCCTACAAGCAAAGACAATAGCATGATCTGCTTTTTTTAATTCACGGGTGGGCCCCACCTCCAATACACATTTTCCATAATTACATATCGTGCCATCGACCTATTATATATATAATTATTATTATTATTATTATTATTAATCTTTTTGAAAATTACGGGGTGTTACAAGTTTTGCACATAATATTGTTGTAGCTAAACAACAATTCTTTCATGTTGTTGTAGGTTCCTTCATATACCGACGTTGGTCAGTCTTCTTCCTCTTCTGTTGAACTTGGAGGCCCAGATCCTTTTAGACCCGACACTCCTGACAATGCAACACAAATGCCAATGACAATCCGTGTGGAACGGTGTATCCAAAGAGTGCATGTTCCATAGGCACCCTCCACAATTGCCCATGCACGCACGTACACACAGACTGTTGGTCGTAGCTAGGTTTTACTGAATAGTCTTGATGGGGTTTATCAAGCTTGATCGTGCTCTTTTTACTGCTCTCCTCGAGAAAATGGTGACCAAAGACGCATACTTTCCATATAACCGTAGGAGAGATGACGACCATGCTCCAAGATATTGCAGTGATATCAGGTCTTCATGTTGATGGGCTGGCCGTGACTAGGAGTATGGGCTTTGACAGAGAACAACTAGTTAGATAATACCTCAGTGTTAAGCCAGGTAAGAAAACTTTTGTTGGCCAATCAATTAAGTTCTCATGATTGGAGCAAATGCTCACATGCTTCCCGAATGAGGATTCATCGGATTTCCAAGAATGACATTGTTTGGCGGTGTGATCTTTCCAAACTCGTCTGGTGATGTCGTGCCGCTAATATACCTATAGTTGGTCGCCAACATTAGGAAATCCGGCCAGTACAGCTGGGTAGTACGACATTAGCTGCATTATATAGGAGTTTGTGAAATGCGTCATTGAATGCGGTTCAGATGACATGGTCGGTGGTAATACTACAGTTGTGGAGATAGGAGCACCTACATATCATCCGGCCCCACATAAGCAAGCAATCACGGGGGTGGATGGTTGCCCCAGAGAATGAAGCAATGTTGGCTCACATTGGTGTATATTGGGCTGGGGCACACACGTGGAAGGATAACCCACGTGGTGTGTTGACATATTACAAAGACGAGCTCGATCAATTGCAAGAGGAGTTCGTCCATTTTGAGTCATGTACTGCCGAGAGAGTTAATAGATTGCGACCTGCTTGCAGGGTGACCCCGCATCTATGGTTGACGAGATCACAACTCGTCAACTTTGGGGTTGTGAAGTTCTACTTCACGGACCGAGTGCTTTGATAGCTTGGATTTCAGTAACACATCTCGGTCCGACGATCATATGACAGCAAATTGCATGGATCAAGGGGATGGGTCGGCTACCTGTTCACAAATGGACAAAACATCACCAAGTACATGTCGACGCTTGGAATGAGCACCAGTTAGAAGAGGTGGTAGAGCCATCTCCTCCACATGATCACAATTACATCGTACGTATATGAGTTGGTATCAGAGGATGACACGGTTGTATATTGCTCCTTCCCGACCTAGTTCAGCAGACGTCCAAATACTGGTTCTGAGAGAGACGGAACCAACTCCCGAGTATTCATAGTTGCAACCCCTGTATCAACAGAGGGCATCGACGTCCCGATCCATCATAAGACATAATACTTGGCTATTCATTTCATATATCTCTCTTTAAATTTATTATATTATTTTGTAGTATATGATACAGTATAAGATTATGTAGATTGAAGATGCATAGGATATTGCAAGGCAGTGCGCTCGTGCCTTGTTGAGCAATGTGGCCAATGTAATTAGGGATTTCACACGAGGCATTCTTAAACCGTGCAGGTCACAGCTTGAATAAGTTGGTGAAGGAGCCCGACCAGATGCTCTTTTGACCGCTCTAGTGCATCAAACAGGCAGATGCAAAAAGGTGGCGAGGAAACCCCCCAAGTCGTGGGCACATGCAGAGGAGCAATGGACGGAGGAGGAGTCAGAAAAAGAAGTGGATGCCTAACTAGAAGAAGAAGAGCTGCAACATCAGTAAGAACAAGAGCAAGAAGTTGACGACCATGTCCTAATCTCCCAGTTAAAGCAATTATCTACGTCAAGGCCACATCTTAAAAGGAAGAAGACAAAATTATATACTCTGGGTTGATTATATTATATACCGTACCTTTTTTTATTGTATCTACTGTGTAAATTTGATGTTTAATTTTAGCTTTCTAGTCGTTGTTGTAGTTTGAGTAGTTAGGTGAGTAGTTAGATTAGATAAATTAGTTTGTAGTTGCAATTGTAGTTGTGGTTTGAATTGTGGCTGTAGTTGCTTCGATTTGAGTGTTATGTTTGAGTTGTGTTTTGGGTCGATAATAATTATTCTATATTTGTGAGCAAGTGACAGACAAGTTGGCGAATGTGTGATGTATGTGTTTGTGCTCGTTGCGAGTTAACGTGAGACTAACACATGTATGCAGACCTTTCAATTTCTTCACCTTGAAATAAGCCTGCCATTTTGGAACGATTGCACATAAACTCCACGGACAAGATGGCTCAGCTACGACTTTGAGATTTTGTGCCCTCTCCTCTTTTGTACGAACCTTTGGTGCCAAAATACATTTCATGACATATAGAATTTTGTTCGATTTCACTGTGACGAATTCTCGAAGTTCCTTAATGGAGAACATCTTCATCGCATATTGGATATTATCTTTGGTTGAAAACTTCTACCCAATGTACAATTCATCTGCGTCGGATAAGCCACATGACTCTTGTGGAAATTGATGTACACTCACATTGTTAGCACAGTTATCTGATTCAAACTCAGGTACAGTTGCACTTATGAATTGAGTCAGGGGGACCACATGTTGGACATTATGTTGCAAGTCCTCAACGTCATTAATGTTATCATCTGGTTGCCCATCTTCTTCATCTTCATTGTCTTTTACATCTTCCTCGTTTTCTTCATCTTCTTCATCTTCTAATAATTCATTGTCAACAGTAACATCATTGAAGGATTGATTAATATTTTCATTATCAACAAGTTCGCGTATTAAGCTGGAAGTTGAAAGATTTTGAGAAGGATGTGAAATTGGCAACCACTAAGTGCTTCAACGAAGTTGGAGGAGTCGGAAGAGATTTGACAAAGTTTAAGAGATTTGCCGGAGTTGGAGGAAAGTGATTTGAGATCTAGGGTTTTGAGATTTGGGATTCAGAGTTGGGGGGAGAGAGAGTTGGGAGTGATGAAGTGAAGGGGAGAGAGAAGAGGCACATCTCTTTAAGTGTTAATTTTTAACTTGATACAATAGAGGCTGCAATTGGCTATTGTGACCTCAGTATAATAGAGGCCGCAGTTAGGGACTTCGACCTCTGTTATATTGAGGCCACAGTAGTCAGGCCACAGTCCCCAACTGCGACATAAGTTTAAAACATTTTAACTTAGCAATTCTTGACAAAGTCTTGAATTCTCTTTAGCCCAAATATGAAATGTACTGAGACCGCAGTTGGAAACAACGACCTCCAAAAAATGTTTGTGAAGAGGCCGCATTTGAGAACTGTGGACTCACAATTGAATAGGCTGCAATTTCCAACTACAACCTATGAGAACTAGTCCACCTAGAAAATTAGTTTGAATAGTAAGTTGGAAAATAGTTTTGGAAAGTGGGTCATTTTAGAGAAAAAATTCCCTTTTGGGATGGTAATTTACACATAATATGAACGTGCATTTTTAATATACGAAAATCTGGAAACCATATTTTAGCCCAAAGATTGAACCCCGACTTTCCCTCTTTGAATTGAAAAGAGGGAAAGGAGCACAACATAGTAAACCCAATCAATGAATCTTGGCAAAACTACTCTCAATTCTCTCAAACCAACCATAAAACTCAACATCCGCAAAACTTATCTCGGTTGAAAATGCGATCACCTCAATCACTTCCTCCAAATTCAAGCTCAAATGACAGCCTGTGGCTTCATTAATGACGCTTTTGCCGCAAGCCGCCTCCTCACATTCTCCACCCTCTCCCACTTCATCCCCCTCAGCCACTGCCTCCAAATCCTCATTTTCTGTTAGGAAAGTTATGGGCAGAAGTTATCACACAACTAAAGTGAAATTGAGAAAGTGGCAAATAAGGTGGAAACAAATATTTTATATGGAAAATCCCTAAAGGAGACTGGGTAAAAACCATGGGCAAGGTAGTGAGATTTTAATATTGAAAGTAGAGATTACAACACATTCTCTCTAAATATAAGGAGGGTACAATTTTCACTATCTCTTATAATAGGAGGAACACTCTCTCAGAAATTTGAGAAAAATATAAGTATACAAATTATCTCTAAGGGGATACAATTTTATCCCTCTTGAAAACACTCTTGTACAACTCCATTTACTTAATCCCCCACTCTTTCTTTTCCTTAATCCTCACTAAGCTCTGCACTTTCCTTCTCCCGATGCCCTCCAAATATAGCCAAGGAATGAAGGTTTGTTTATAATTTTTCCTTTTGTTTATTGTCTTTGTTTTCAAACACTTCTGCAATTTTGGCTGTCGGCACCTTTCGGTGCCGACTCTCCCTTTGTTTTCAACCAAATTTGGTGTGGTGGGGCCCATATGGTGGGCTCCAACCCACCATGGATTGCCGACATTCTCCTACTTAAAGACTTGATAGAGGATTAATCATGTTTCCACACAATTCTTTCTACCTTGCCATGCTCATGTTGCTTACATTTCTACTAGGCTGCACGAGGATCTACACCATTCAAACTTGCCAGTGTTAATTGGTTTGGTCATAACATCTGCTAGGTTCTCGTTAGTGTGAATCTTGTGCATATCCACATTGCCTTCCTCCACTACTTCTCGAACGAAGTGATACTGGACTCTTAAGTGCTTTGTCCGTGAATGAAATGCTGGATTTCTTGTAATGTGCAAGGCACTCTAACTGTCACAAAATTGAACAATCTTCTCATGTTTTTTATCCGAGCTCCTCCAATAACCTTTGAATCCAGACTGCTTCCTTGCAAGCTACTGTATCCGCCATGTATTCTACTTCTATTGTAGATAGAGATACAACAGTATGTAGTTTCAAAACCCAGCTTACAGCTCCTCCTGCAAGTGTAAGCACATAGTCCGTAGTGGATTTGCTTTTGTCAAGATCGCCTGCAAAATCTGAGTCCACATAGCCTCTGACAGTTAATTCTGCTCCTCCATAACATAATGCAGCATCTGAGGTTCCTCTGATGTATCTCAGAATCCTCTTTACTATGCTTCAATGCTCTCTAGCAGGATTCGCCATATATCATGTAACCGCTCCGACTGCCTGTGCAATGTCTTGTCTTGTACATATCATAGCGAACATCAAACTTCCTACTGCTGATGTATATAGTACTCGAGACATCTCCTTCCTCTCTGCTTCATTGCTAGGACACATCTTGGAGGATAACTTCAAATTAATAGGAAGTGGGGTAGAAATTGGCATACAATCTTGCATATTGAAGCGCCGCAATATTTTGTTGAAGTAATTCTTCTAGGAAAGACAAATCTTCCTTGTACTTTTGTCTCGGTGAATCTGCATCCCTAGAATCTTGTTTGCTGGTCCCAAGTCCTTCATGTCAAACTCCCTAGACAATTGTGCCTTTAATTCTTGGATTCGATCTTTGTTGGGGCCTGCTACCAACATGTCATCCACATATAACAATAGGATAATGAAGTCTTCCTCACCATCAAACCTTTTGTAGTACATACAATGGTCCGAAGTGATTCTGTTGTATACAGGGCTAAGGAATCAAGTCTCTTGTACCAACACCTCGGTGCCTGTTTGAGACCGTACAAAGATTTATTCAACCTACAAACCAAGTTCTCCTTGCCTATTTCAGCAAAACATTCTGGTTGGAGTATATAAATTTCTTCTTCAAGATCTCCATGAAGAAAATCTGTCCTTACAACTAACTGCTCTGATGTAGGTCAAACATAACACACATCACTAAAACTACTCTGACTGTCGTGAGTCGTACCACAGGTGAAAATATTTTATTGAAGTCAATACCTTCTTTCTGAGCATATCCTTTTACCACTAATCTTGCACATTACCGCTCCACTTGTTCATTACCATTACGCTTGATCTTGTAGACCCATTGGTTGCCGATGGCCTTTCTTCTTTGTGATAGCGTAACAAGATCCCACGTCTTGTTCTTGTGTAGAACTTCAATTTCTTCCTGCATTGTTGTCATCCACAGGGATACATCCGAGCCTTTGATTGCCTCCTGGAAAGATGATGGCTCTCCATCCTCTATAAAAAGATAGTATGAAACATTGCTCTCCGCAACATACTCTGAGTGCCATGATGGCGGTCTTCTCACATGAGTTGACTGACGAATCTCTGAAGCCTCGGACTCGACTGGTTCTTGTACCTCGTGCTCTAGTGCTGCTTCAGAAGAAACTACATCTTTATCTGGTATATCTTCCACCTGAACTATAGTAGTTTCTGGATTCTCCTTTGACGTGCTATCGCTTACATCCTTCTTGTGTAGCTGATCTTATACAAAGATCACATCCCTGTTGACAACAACCTTGTAGGTAGTGGGATCCCACAGGCGATACATCTTCACACCGTCAGCATACCTCAAGAACATGCACCTCCTAGATTTCGAATCAAGCTTCGTTCTTTCTTGGGCATTGTTCAACACGTACACGGGACATCCGAACCAATGTAAAGTAGGGTAATTCGCAGGCTTGCCAGTCCACATTTCCATCGGTGTCTTCTAACATAACAGGCGGGTTTGGTTGCTTCTGCCCAAAAAGAGTTGGGCTGACCTGCAGTCCGCAACATAGCTCTCATCCTTTCTGCAAGAGTCTTTTTCATCCGCTCTGTCACTCCATTTTGCTAAGGTGTATATGGGACTGTGAACTGTCTTGTGATACCTTCTTGCTTACAAAGTGCAAGAAACTCGCCGTCTGTATATTCCCTTCCATTATCTGTTTTCAAGCACTTGATTTTCTTCCCAGATTCAAGTAAACTTCAATACTGGAAACACATATGACTTCTTCTTGATTGGATATACCCACAATCTCCTGAAGTAATCATCAATGAAAGACACAAAGTACTTTGCTCCTCCTAGTAACATTTTCGGTGATTCCCAGACATCGGAATGAATCAAGTCTAGAATGCATTTACTCCTGGCTTCATATCTACTGAACTGCAATTTATGCTGCTTACATGTAACACAATGCTCACAAAATGGTAGATTCACCGATTTGAGCCCTGGAAGCAGCTTCCGATAGGAGAGAATCTTCAAACCGCATTCAGACATATGGCCTGGTTTGAGATGCTACATCATTATCGACTCTTCTCCTTAGCTGGTCGATGCGACACATGCATCAGCTTCCTGTAGTGTTTCTCCATTAAGCATGAATAGATTTACTGCGATCTTTTCTGCCTTCATGACCACAAGCGTGCCTCTGAAAATCTTCATGACCCCATTTTCGACATGGGTCTTACATCCAACGCTATCTATTTGTCCCAAAGACAATAGATTCTTTCTCAAGCACTTCACATGCGGTACCCCCTGGATGGTGCGAACCGTACCATCAAACATTTTGAGCTTGATAGTACCAATACCAGTGATTTCCAAAGCATGACCATCACTCATGTCTACAGAACCTCCTGAAATTGGTTCGTATGTGTGAAACCACTATCTCCGGGAAGTCATGTGCCATGTTGCTCCTGAGTCTAATAACCAGACATTAGAAAACTACTTTCTACCTCCAACCACCGTTGTTACCTCGCTGGATAGAACTTCACCATCATATTGGGTAATCGCCACAATTCCTTGAGCATTTGATGACTCAGGGTCTCCACTCTTTTTCTTGAACTAACAATCCTTCTTGAAGTGCTCTTTCTTGCCACAGTTGTGGCACTTGTACGTCTTCTTACTTCTGGACTTTGATCAACCATGATTCTGACTCCCACTGGGGCCACGTTTCATTGATCTCTCTCTCATCACCATCAAAGCTTTCAACTTGCTGCGAAACTTTCCTTTCTGTCTTCCTTGTCCTTGCGCCTTGTTTCTTCTTCCAAAACAGTAGCTGCAACTTCGTCGAAGACTAGATAGTCTGTTAGGATATTGTTCATCAGGTTGATGATGAGTTGATTATATGAGTCAAGTAGACTTTGAAGTAGAAGCTTTGCACGTTCAGTTATCTCTATTTTGCAACCCATTGATGTAAGTTGCAAAAATAGAGTATTTAGGGTGTTGATGTGGTCAACCACCGATGTCGATTCTGCCATTCGAAGAGTGTACAATCTTCTCTTTAAGAAGATCTTGTTGTGAAGTGACTTGGCCTCGTACAACCTCGTCAGAGTATCCCAAATCTCCTTTGGTGTCTTCTTTTCAACCACACTGGATAACACACCATCAGCTAGTGCCAACTGCAGATCGGTAATTGCGTTACCATCCATCTCGTTCCACTTGCCGTCGTCGGTGTTCTCCGTAGGCCTATCTCCAATTGCTGCCAAGCAATTGTCCTTCCTCATGATTGCCTTGATCTTCATTTTCCACAACGAGAAATTACTCCCGTTGAATTTCTCAACATCGAACTTTGTTGTAGTCGATATTTCTGCTTCACACCCCGCAACCAAAGCTCTGATACCACTGTTAGAAAAGTTATGGGCAAAGTTACCATACAACTAAAGTGAAATTGAGAAAGTGGCAAATAATGTGGATACAAATATTTGACGTGGAAAATCCTCAAAGGAGACGGGGTAAAAACAACGGCCAAGGTAGTGAGATTTTAATATTGAAAGTAGGGATGACAACACCTTTTCTCTAAATATAAGGTGTAATATCCCGGTCGGATATTATATTTGTATTATAATTATTTTTAAAATTAAAATATTTTTATGGAAATTTCTTGGTTTTACTAATAAAAAGTTATCTGTATATATATACTAGTACGTATATATATGTATTGTATCGATTTTGTGCACTTGTACAAAATCCTGTAAAATGCATTTTTGAGAAAATATCTCTAAAATCTCGGGCTGGTATTAAAAATTATTATTTTATTATTATTTTACTTTTACTTTCATAATGGAAATATTTTTTGGTGGATATTACCCGATTTTGTTAATAAACATAATCTATATGTATATAGAGTCTGTATACATCTGTATTGTATCAAATTGTTACTGAAATCTTCCGAACCGATAATACAATTATTTTTATTATTATTTCTGAATTAAAATATTTTTGGTAGAGATTATTCGTCTTAACTAATAAAAATTATCTGTATAGACAGATATAGGTACGTACATGTACTGTATCGATTTCGTACGTTTTTACGAAATCATGTAGTACGTGAATTAGGAAAATGTCTTTTATTTTTTGATCATCATGATGAAATAAAGGGTTAGGGATGAGTATGGTGTTGATTGCAAATTTATTGGGTTTGATTGCAATTTGTATTTGCAAATTGATTCAAATTGTTTTGAGCCACAAGAGAGAGAGAGAGAGACAAGTGGCTCTCACTGTACCACATCTCTCTCTCTCCCTCTCCTAAAAAATGGCCGGCCACAATCACAAGTTTTGTTCCTCCATCTCTTCTCACTTTCTCTCTCTTTTTCTCTTATATTTCTTCTACTTCTTCTACTTGTTTATTTAGAAAAATATTGACAAGAAAAGAAAAGAAAAAGAAAGAGAGATCAAAATCAAAAGAAAAGGATGGGTTTTCTTCATGGGTTGTTCATGAGGAGGATCAAGAACAAGGAACAAGGAGGAGAAGAAGCAAACAAGTCCTTCCTACACTATTTGGGTGGGAGTTTCTTAACTCATTTATAGTTGTTTTATTGTTTTAATTGCTTGTTACGTGGAAAAATGGGACTATTTTCATGTGCGTATTGAAGAACTTGGACTAGAATAAATGGCATAAAAAGATTGAGGGGTTGGAACTTAACAAGAACCCTAAAAACCCAATCTTGAAACTAGTATGTAGCTTGAATGGTTAGAACTAATTACTTGTGCTAAAGTTGAAATCTTGAGCCCAAATTAATTAGAGAGGTTCTTATATGTGTTATTATCATGCTCTAATTTTTTATATATTTTTTGGGGTTAATTTGAGGGGTTAAACAAATGTTTCCCTAAAATAGCGAGTTTTGCAACAAAACCGCTATTTTGGTTGATTCGACTTGTGTTTAAAGGACCGGATTTTGAGTTCCATGCGGAATCTGAAAAAGTGTTCAACTAGAAAGTTCTAGTAGATGTTCTCCCCTTTCCAAAATGGCATATTTGGTTAGATTTCGATAAGTATTGCAAAAGTTGTGAGCTTTACAAATCTCAGCAGCCAGCTTTTGGCGAAAGCTCGCTGTTTGGATTGTTCGAAGTTTTTGCACCTCTTATTGATTGAATCTGAAAAAGTGTTCAACCAGAGAGTTGTAGTAGAGTCTCTCACCTTTCCAAAATGCCTATTTGGTTAGATTCCGATAAGCGGAGTAGGAGTTATGGCTGTTACAAACCACAGTAGCCAGCCTTTGGCTGAAAGCTCGCTGTTTAGATTGTTTGGTGTTTTTGTACCTCTTACTTACTGAATTTAGAAAAGTGTTCACCTAGAGAGTTGTAGTAGATGTTCTCACCTTTCCAAAGTTCCTTATTTGGTTAGATTCCGATAAGCGGGGTAGGAGTTACAAGCATTCAAAGTTTCAGCTTTTTGTTAGGAAATCTGCTGTTGGTTAATTTTTGCGTGTGTTCAAGGGACGGGGAATTGAATTCCATAAGGAATTTGAAAAAGTGTTCAACTAGAGGGTTGTAGTATATGTTCCCACATTTCCAGAAAGTATAATTTGGTTAAATTCCGACAAGTAGAGCAAAAGTTACAAGCTTCCAAAGTTTCAGCTCTTTGTTAAGAAATCTGTTGTTGGTTAATTTTTGCGTGTGTTCAAGGGACGGAGAATTGAATTCCATAAGGAATCTCAAAAGGTGGTTAACTAGAGAGTTGTAGTAGATGTTCTCACCTTTTCAAAATGTCCTATTTCGTTAAATTCTGACAAGTAGCAAAAGTTATGAGCTTGGAAAGTTTCAGCTTTTGGATGTACTGTCATTGTTTGAAATGATGTTTAACGGACCGAATTTTGAGTTCCTTACCGAATTTGAAAAAGTGTTCAACTAGAGATTTGTAGAAGATGTTCTCACCTTTTAAAAAAGTCTAATTTTGTCGAATTACGATAAGCACAGCACTGTTTGCTTCTAGGTTGCTTTTTATGTCGCTTTGTTTACTCATTAGTAGTAAACTTATATTAGGCTGTTAGAAGATTCTTCTGTTGCTTCTAATTATAAAAGATCAAGTTGCGCTAGTAGCATGTTATTTGCTTCTAGGTTGTTAGAAGACTTTTATGGTTGCTTCTATATGATTCATTTATCGCATACATAGCCAATTGGCTCGTATGTAATTCGTTTGGCTCATACATAGCTAGTCGGTTCATATGTAAGTTGTTTTGCTCATATATAGCTTATTAGCTAGTACGCAGTTGTTGTGCTCATCTAGGATGATATCATTGTCCTAGGAAGCCATCGACCATCAAGACGTGTATTTATTTTACTCCTCGTTGGACTGTGGACGAGTCACCCCTCGTGCACCGTCATATCTCAACCGATGTAGGTCGATCGCGGTCCGGGAGTGTAGACGGAATTCAAGTTCAGGGCAGTAGCATGCGAATACGTTCGTATTGCCGGGGTCTTGGATTGATAGGCCATGAAAAGGATCCTTAGAGATTCTGGTAAGTCTAGGTTGAGCACTTAGTAGAATTATCTTGCGAAGTTTAACTTAAAATCTAGCATGTTGTGTTAGTACTGTGGTCATCCCTCAGGTTGTTTAGGGTTAGTGACATCGTTAGGGTAGTAACTTATGGCTATTAATACTTAACCCTTGTTTATTATCATTTTTGCCGAAGGAAAAGAGTTGGTATTAAAGGTGATACCTTATGATCTGACCTATTCTATAGGCGAACACTAGGTGGTGTTATTGGTTGTGCCCTTCCTGTCAAAAGGATACGGTCTGTGCCTTCTCACGAGTTGGGAGCATAGGATCCGTATCTCATCTGTTAATTTCTGAAGTGCCATGATAAAGGTGGGAACGATTCCTGTCGGAGCTAGGGGATGGACCCCCGGAACTCCGTCCTGCTCTATATCAAGAAAGGCGAACAAGCCATAGACTACGGTCTATCTGCTAGGGGGCCACAGGGGATGCTTCGAGCTAACCTGTGTTGTAGTTAACTCCAAGAGTTCGTCAGATTTTTGGGTGATGTCTGGTATGCCGGACAATAGTGGCAAACAGAGACATCACTATATGACTGCGAATGGCAGGATTACACCGTTTCAGAGCAACCTCATCAGTCACGCTGTATCTTCAGAAATAGGTTGAGTACAAGAGTAGAATTCATGGCGCGGGTTCAAATCCCTATATATGAAGAAACAGTTTGTTATGGGCGTATGTGGTATGGAACGCATACTATTCCGGAGACTTGCTTGCATTAGAATAAGTGCATCCTTGCATTAGTTAATCTTGCATTAGAGTCTAAGTCATAGTATACACCGACACATCAATTATATACATACATGTTTCCCTTTTCATCAATCTGTTTGTTTAAAATTGAGAATTGCTGCTAGTCATCAGCCTTAAAGGTTCAGTATATGTACTGACGTCGCCACTGCAATAGGTACTGGATTGCAAAATTACTGGAACCGGATTGCAAAGCTACAGGTACAGGATTCAGGAGGACTCAAGGCAAAAGAAGCAAGTGTTGATTTAGTTCAAGTGTCATATGTGTAATTTATTTATGTTGAGAAGCATTTAAGTGAAACTACCAAGTGTTATTTATTATTCATTGTACTCTGATGTAATTTTTATTGAAAGTTTGTAACACTTGGGCTTGTATGACATTATTGTAACACTGATGTAATGTATTGCAGTTTTGTAACATTCAGACTTGTAATACATTTGTGTTGAATAAAATGTTTTAAATTTTTCTGTTTTTCTGTGTATTAGCAATTGTGGCAAATTGAAGGAAAAGATTCTGGCTTATGTCACGGTTTTCCGACATAGAAAATTGGGGCGTTTCATAAGGAGAGTACAATTTTCACTCTCTTATAATAGGAGAAACACTCTCTCACAAATTTGAGGAAAAATATAAGTATATACAAATTATCTCTAAGGGGATACAATTTTATCCCTCTTGAGAACACTCTTGTACTACTCTATTTACTTAATCCCTCACTCTTTCTTTTCCTTTAATCCTCACTAAGCTCTGCACTCTCCTTCTCTCGATGCCCTCCAAATTTCAGCCAAGGAATGAAGGTTTGTTTATAATTTTTCCTTTTGTTTATTGTTTTCAAACATTTCGGTAATTTCGGCTGTTGCCGACTATCCCTTTGTTTTAAACTTAATTTGGTGTGGTAGGGCCGATATGGTGGGCCCCCAACCCACCATGGATTGTCAACATTTTCCAAATCCAAAACCCAAATGGTTTCATTTGGAACACCCTCATGAGAGCCTACATCCGCTGAGATTCCCCTCACATAAGCCTCTCCTTGTACAAACTCATGCATAGCAATGACACCTTTTCTGATAACTACACTTAGTTGATTGTCCTCTGAGCTTGTACTATTCTCTTGTCGTTGGTACAAGGGAAGATGGTTCATACCCATGTTTTGAAACTGGGGTTTGATATGGATGTGTATGTTGTGAAGACTTTGATTAATATGTATTGGGTTTGTGGGTGTTTGGGGGATGCACACAAAGTGTTTGATGGAAGTGGTGTGAGGGATATGGTGAGTTGGAATACGATTCTAGCGGGGTATGTTCAGGTTGGCGATGTGGATGGGTCGGTTAAGATATTTGAGAGGATGGTGGATAAGAACATGATTGCTTCGAACTCGATGATTGCTTTGTTTGGTGGGGCTGGTTGTGTTGAGGATGCTCGGAGGTTGTTTGATGGTATACGAAGGAGAGATGTTGTCACATGGACTGCTATGGTGTCTTGTTTTGAGAAGAATGAGAAGTTTTGTGAGGCATTGTAGGTGTTTGAGAGGATGAACAGGGAAGGAGTGGAGATGGATGAGGTTGTTATGGTTAGTGTTTTATGTGCATGTGCTCGATTGTACAAAGGTGGGGGATGTCGTTCATGGATTGATTACCAGAAGTGGATTTGAAGCCTGTGTTAATCTTCGCAATGCACTGATTCATGTGTACTCGAGTTGTGGAAATATTGATGGAGCAAGAAGATTGTTTGATGATTTGGGTGAATGTGTCAACCAAATATCTCAAAATTCTATGCTAGCCGACTACTTGAAGTGTGGTTTGGTTGAAGAGGCGAAGGAGCTAGTAGATGCAATGGCCAAAAGAATTTGGTCTCTTGGAGCACTATGACTTCAGGGTATTCGCAACATGATATGCTCTCTGAGATGTTTTCATTGTTTCACGAGATGAAAGTTAGGGAAGTTAGACCTAACGAAACCATACTGGACAGCTTTGTTGCTGTGAGTACTCATTTGTTTTGTTTGGCGCAAGGTGATTAATTTCATGCGTACATTATTAAAAATGGGTTCTTCATCCATGTATTTGTCGGTACCACTCTTAGGGATATGTATATGAAATTTGGGTGCATCGAATCTGCACTAGATACCTTCAATGCATTGAAAGAGAGGGGAATTTCAACGTGGAATGCTATCATTTTGGGACTGGCCATGAACGGGCTTGCCTATGAATCACTTGAGAAATTCTCCGAGACGGAGAAGCTTGGGTTACTGCTTGTCAACAAAGGTGGGTGGGCCCCCCACCAAATGTCAACAAAGGTGGGCCTATTTTGGAAAAATTGAGAGTCGACACCGAATTCGGTGCCGACAGCCCTACACTATTGAAAACGAATGAAAATTGGGGGAAGGTGAGATTGATACGTTTCTCCTCTTCCACTCCTATAAATAGGGAGTTTCGGGAAGAGGAAGAGGCAGCAGAGAAAAGTAAGGAAGAAAAAAGAAAGAGAGATTAAGTAAATAGAGTAGTACGAGAGTATTCTCATGAGGGATAAATTGTATCCCCTTAAAGATAATTTTTATACTTATATTTTTTTCCTCAAATTTGTGAGAGAGTGTTCCTCCTATTATACAAGAGAGTGAAAATTGTACTCCTTATATTTTTAGAGAAGGTGTTGTAATCCCTACTTTGAATATTAAAATCGCACTACCTTGCCCGCGGTTTTTACCCCATCTCCTTTGGGGGTTTTTCACGTAAAATATTTGTGTCCCCCTTATTTGCTACTGTCTCAATTTCACTTTAGTTGTGTGGTAACTTCTGCCCATAACTTTCCTAACAGTGGTATCAGAGCTTAGGTTGCGGGGTGTGAAGCAGAAATGTCGACTACAACAAACTTCATGTTGAGAAATTCAACGGGAGTAATTTCTCGTTGTGGAAAATTAAGATCAAGGCAATCTTGAGGAAGGACAATTGCTTGGCAGCAATTGGAGATAGGCCCGCAGAGATCACCGATGACAGCAAGTGGAACGAGATGGATGGTAACACAATTGCCGATCTGCACTTGGCACTAGCTGATGGTGTGTGCTATCCAGTGTGACTGAAAAGAAGACAACAAAGGATATTTGGGATACTCTGACGAGGTTGTACGAGGCCAAGTCACTTCACAATAAGATCTTATTAAAGAGAAGATTGTACACTCTTCGAATGGCGGAATCTACATCAGTGAACGACCACATCAACACCCTGAATACTCTATTTTCACAACATACATCAATGGGTTGCAAAATAAAGACAACTGAACATGCGGAGCTTCTACTTCAAAGTCTACTTGACTCGTATGATCAACTCATCATCAACCTGACGAACAATATCCTGACGGACTATCTAGTCTTCGACGAAGTTGCAGCTACTGTTCTGGAAGAAGAAACCAAGCGCAAGAACAAGAAAGACAGACAGGAAATTTCGCAGCAAGTGAAAGCTTTGATGGTGATAAGAGGGAGATCAATGGAACGTGGTCCCAGTGGGAGTCAGAATCATGGTAGATTAATGTCCAGAAGTAAGAAGACTTACAAGTGCCACAATTGTGGCAAGAAAGGGCACTTCAAGAAGGATTGTTGGTTCAAGAAGAAGAGTGGTGACCCTGAGTCATCAAATGCTCTAGGCTATGTGGTGAGTACCCGATATGATGGTGAAGTTCTATACAGCGAGGCAACAACGGTGGTTGGAGGCAGAAAGCAGTTCTCTGGCGTCTGATTATTAGACTCAGGAGCAACAAGGCACATAACTTTCCGGAGAGAGTGGTTCCACACATACGAACCAATTTCAGGAGGTTTTGTACACATGGGTGATGATCATGCTTTGGAAATTGCGGGTATCGGTACTATCAAGCTCAAAATGTTTGATGGTACGGTTCGCACCATCCAGGAGGTACGGCATGTGAAGGGCTTGAGGAAGAATCTATTATTTTTGGGACAAATAGATAGCCTTGGATGTAAGACCCATGTCAAAAATGGGGTCATGAAAATTGTCAGAGATGCACTTGTAGTCATGAAGGTAGAAAATATCGCAGCAAATCTATTCATTCTTAATGGATAAACACTACAGGAAACTGATGAGTGTGTCGCATCGACCAGCAAAGGAGAAGACTCGACAATGATGTGGCATCTCAAACTAGGCCATATGTCTGAATGCGGTTTGAAGATTCTCTCCAACTGGAAGCTGCTTCCAGGGCTCAAATTGGTGAATATACCGTTTTGTGAGCATTGTGTTACAAGTAAGCAACATAGATTACAGTTCAGTAGATCTGAAGCCAGGAGTAAATGCATTCTAGACTCGATTCATTCTGATGTCTGGGAATCACCGGAAAGGTCCCTAGGAGGAGCAAAGTACTTTGTGTCTTTCATTGATGATTACTCCTGTAACACCCCAAATTTCATTTACATGTAATTCGTAGTACAACAGGATCTTTTACTTCAATTCATACAATTTTACAAGGAAATTAAAACTTTTTATTATACAACAATGTTTATTACAGAGTTGCACAACAGAAGTTAAATAAAATACAACATGAAATACAACTCTAACAACAGCAGCTTTAATCATGAATATAATCTTTATCATCAACCGCCTCTAAGTCATTGCCAATCCAATCCAAGCCCTGCACTAAAAATCTATAGGCATGTCTATTGCTTACAACCGACGCAATATTATAACACAGCGATCCTCACTATATCGTAATATAACGATTCTCTTGCTTTAACAACTACAAACTTGAATGCATATAAAAGTGTAAAGAGTGACTATTCTAAACATTGTTAGTGTATGATATGACTTAATGCCAAATGCAGATGTTATACTACAATGACACTAATGCATACTTGTTCGGATTCTATGCACCCCATTCTACATAGGTCCGAGGGCAAGCACCTACGTACTCCACAATAAAGGGTTTAATCCCTCGCCATGAATTACTACTACGATGACTAGTGTATGTTTTAGATATCCTGTGAGTATTTAGTACCACCCCAATAATTCTTGAGTATCGAACTCCCACTTCAAGTGATTTTGGACACACTGCATCACACACTGCCTCACACCCAGTAATTCTGGAGGCGAATACCCACACCGCGAGCTATGACCCCGGTAATTCTTGAGAGTCGTCCTTCCATCGCAAGTGATTTATGGCCATCACGCCTACACCTAGATAATTCTGAAGACAAAACCCACACCGCACAGTCATCGGTACTTCATCACACAAATACCCCACGAGCATCCTCTTGATCCCAGTAATTCTGAAGGATATACCCCACCGTGAGCCTCAACCTCGGTAATTCTGGAGACACCTCCCACCGCACTATCTAGACCCTCATACTCATGTTCGCCCATACTTCATCACATCTCCCCTTAGTGCTTGTCCTTAAGTTTTAGTTTTAAATCAACACAACCTAGAGCTAGCTTACCCTACCGAACTTAAACCAACACGAGAGAAAGTTAGCCCAAACTGGATACTTCTCAAGAGATACTTAACCCACACTGATTAGTTTATCAAATTTCCATTATTCACAATGTCGGTTACTAGGGTCTCGCCTAGCCTCTAGATTAATATCTTTCAAGTTCAACAACTGGGGTACTCATACCCTTATAACTTATATCCGCAATTTCATGTATTCATATTTCATTCAAATCTTTTCATTCATTCTTATTTACCAACTATGAAGTGAACACTTCTTGGTTGATCACACAACCAACAATTCATTACCAAGTCCCTTTGATTAACAAAACACATTTTCATATATATTTATTCTTCAAGAATATATTCTAAATACAAAATTCATTTTGATCAATAAAACCCCTTTCATACACATCCATATTTCAATTATAAATCTCAATTCTATTCAAAAGATAGATTCATTATTTTTATAAAAGATTCCACTATAACTTTGTAGTTAAAAACACTTAGAATCGTCCTCAATTACTTCATCTAAATTCATTTGCAAAATAGTAAGTTTAAACCAGAAAACTACAGTTCATGCTTCTTGTAAAAATCATAGAAAATTATATAATTCACGAAACTTTGTGTTATTTTGATCAAAATAAAGGTATACAAGTCGACTACAATTTCTTAGTTATAAGTTTCTCTAAAATATTGTATCTATAACCCTGAATTCTTCAAAATATACAGTAGGGTCGAAATATCAAAATACTGTCACTTGTTCAGTCTTGTAAAATTCATTATAAATTAAATTCTTTGTAAAAATTTGATTTCTTATACTTTATCGGAAGGTTAAAGAGTCTACTACAAGTTATTAATTCTGAATTTTCTCAAATTACTTCATTTACGATGCTGAAATGATCAAAAATCGAAATGTGTATAGATTTCCAGCAACTAGTCAACTACCAACCAGTTCTAAGTTTAGATTTTATTAAAATAGTAAACGAGCTCCAAATCTTATAAAATTTTATAGGGATGTTCCTGACATATACAAGATGCTCCCAAAAAATTTCTAGTTCTAGGCTCCAACTATTTTATTAAATATGATTTTCTGATGTGCAAACAAAACTCAAAACAGTAACTTTCTTTGCATGATTTTGCAACTTTGTGTACAAATCTATATCTAATTCATTTAATCTAATCATAATGTATTACCATGCACCCAAACAACATCATTTTAACTTATCTACATGACAATCTTTCAATTAGCATGCATTTTTATTCTAAATATCATCTTCACAAATTAACCATTACTTATATGTATAATCATTTTTATATATCCATTTTCCTACACATGCATGATACTATATTTTAGAATGTTCAAGAAGTCACCCACCTTAGTTGAAGAAGGAAAAGTGGAAGAAAACTCCTTGGATGTTGCTCCTAGCTCCAACAAGATGCTAGCATTTTCCTTCTAGCAAAGCCAAGCCTCCTACCTCTTTGCCAAAAACCGAAAAATGCTCTCTCTTTCTTTTTTTCTTCTTTTTTTTTTCTTCTTTTGATTCTAGTGTGCATTGTTCATGAAATAGGAGGGGCTATTTATAGGGCTAAATGGTTGAATGAAGAGACACCCACTACCCAAATATAAATACTCATTATCATGAATAAATATCCATTCACCATTATTACCACAAACCCCCACCCCATCATCTCCTTCATGAATTGGCCAACTCTTAGATTTTCCACATGTGCACACACTCCTCATTCTCTAATTATTTGTTTATATTCCATTTGTATATATTTGTTACATGACAAGTGTGTATGATTAAAAAGTACACATTTAAAGTATAAAATAAAGTCATGGGCCTCTCTTTTAAATTAGTTTACTTAGTGGGTTTTAAAATGAACATTAGGCCTATGAGTTTTTAATAAAAATAATACAATGTGACAAATTAAAATGAGCATAAAAATGTACATCACTTTTAGAAAATTTTAGAAATAAAAATGCACATGAAAATTTACGAGCGATGCGCATAAAAATATTCAAAATATGAAATAAATTTGATTAACGGGAAAATGTTTATAAATACTCGGAATTTAACATACGAAAAATATTTATTTTGATAATGTTATGGATATTTCTCGTAACGGTGAAATTTACGTAATCGACACGTGTATTGAAAATACGTGCAATACACGTAAAAACCCAAAGATTCGAGTTGGCTAAAAATATGATAAAATTGAATTTTGAGATAACGGAAATATATAAATAATCAGAATATAAAATACGTATGACATTTATATAAAAATATGTTACGAATATTACTTGTAACGGTACAAAATACACGTGCGTACCAAGCGAGGGCAAAATTGTCATTAGTCAATTTTGTGGGGTGTTACAACTCCAGGAGATAGTGGGTGTATCCAATCAAGAAGAAGTCAGATGTGTTTCCAGTGTTCAAAGACATCAAAGCGCAGGTTGAACATGAATCCGGAAAGAAGATTAAGTGCTTAAGAACAGATAATGGAAGGGAGTATACAGACGACGAGTTTCTTGCACTTTGTAAGCGAGAAGGTATCAAAAGACAGTTCACGGTCACATACACACCTCAAAAAAATGGCGTGACAGAGCGGATGAACAGAACTCTTGCAGAAAGGATGAGAGCTATCTTGCGGACTGCAGGTCAACCCAACTCTTTTGGGGCAGAAGCAGCCAAAATTGCCTGTTATGTCATAAATCGGTCGCCATCAACAGAAATTGAGTTGAAGACATCGATGGTGTAATGCCCCGATTTTCATTTATGAAAATTATTTAATTTTGCACGTAGTGTGCACGTGCAATATTTTGGTAATATTAAATTTTATGATGAGTATATGTATATAAATGTGTGCTCTTTAATTATTTTTATATAAATGCCCTTTTTCAAACAAACATAAGACTTTCTTTTTAAAGCCCAAATTAAACTTATTTATTTTCTTTTTATAAACTATTATTTTGGCCCATAAACTAAAGCCCATGAGCCATTTTTATTTTTAATACAACTTGTAATGTAGAACACATTTTAAAGATTATTTTTATGTAAAATTTAATGTACAACTTTTGTTAAATGGGGACAAATGCATGCACGTGCATTGCACGTACACGTGCAAATTACACCATACATGCATGGCCGGTTTTTAGCTTTAGGAGGGAAAAGGAAATTTTCAAGTGGAGTCATGGGTGGTGGTTACTTGATCATGGTTGGTTATTGTAACTCCTCCTTGAATCCTAGCCCTTTGTTTCTAACTCCTACTTTAATCATAGCCTTCCATTTACCCAAATTTTTAGTATAAATACCCCCCCCCCCTAGCCTAGTTATTTTTGTGCTAATTATTCCTCCAAAACCTATAGTATAAAATACATTATTAGTAGTTTAGTAAGTGAGTTAAAAAATTGCGAGATGTGTGGGGAGATTGTGCTTGCATCAACAAGGAGAGGCCAGCAATAAAGGAGTGCTCGGGTTTGGCATCTTGGAGCACGTGTGCGCATCGACAAGGAGGAGGATCGCTCTCTTGGCAAGGACATTTGTTTAGGAGGTGTTGCTAATTGTACTTCTCTCCAATCAAGGTGGGTAATTTTCCATATTTCTAATTAGAAAGCATGCTAGAATTAAAATGAAATGATGATGCATGAAAAAGATTAATAAGAGTACATTTTAATTGGAAAAATTGGCCTATTAGTTGATTGGAATGTTGATATATAACTTGTATGTGATTCCATCATTAAACTTAAGTTGTGTGTAAATAAATTATAGCCATGGATTGCCTAAAGAAAAATTAATTGTTAGCATCAACGATAATATGCAAATGTTAATAGGCAAAAAATGTTGTTTCATGCGCTTGAACGTACTTTTGTGATAATGTTGCAATGAATGATTTAAAATATGATTTGTGGGTTTGGGGAGTGATTAAAAATAGAGAATTGATGTAGGGATTATTGAAATTAAAATTTGATAAGAAATGTCGAAAAAGAAACATATTAGTAGTAGCTTGTAATTCGAATTAATTGTATGATAAATATGTGTTTAATTATTGAAAAATTATTTTTAATATACTGGAGTATAAATTATGATGGGAATAGTCAATTTGGAAATTTACAGTAAGTTTAGTAAGAGTACAATCAAATGAGAGCATTTTGAACATCGAAATGTTTTACTAAACAGAAAGAATTGATTTAATTGGAATTCGAGTTGCACTATGACAACCTGAGCTTATAGCTCAAGTGGTTGGGATGCTCTTAATTGCTACAGTGTGCGCGTTCAGTACAGGTCGATGGTTCGAATCCTGTCAACAACACATTTTTTTGCACATTTAAAAAATCAAATGAGCTACAGCCGATAGCTCTTATAGCTCTCAGCGCCCTTTTATACCGCATGGCGCATTCGGCCTAGTGGTCTGTGCTTGCGGCTTGTTTCTCGGGGGTTGTGGGTTCGAACACTGGTCTCGGCCAGTATTAAAAAGTTGTGAAAAAATATTTTTTTGAAGTGATTTTTGGTGATTAAAAATTAGGAAAAAATATGATTATTATTCTGAAAATATGTGGGACTTATGAAAAATGTAACGCCCCGAATCCCAAATACACTGAATTCGAGATGTTCTACAGGATCTTTTCACTTTCTTTAGTACAATTTTACAAGGAAATTCAATCTTTTCACTTTACATCAGAGTTTACATCAGTATTACACTTTTCATTTGCACAGCGGAAGTAAAATTTTACAACAATGAAACAAATGTACAACAACATTGAGAAATCTTTAAGCATTTGTTCCTCTTAATCTTTTCATGCCATTGATCCTGCATACAACACTGTGGGCATGTCAGTTTATTCAACCAACGATAATTATACATGGCCATCCTCTCTATGCCAGAAACAGTATAATGATTCTCATTTCTTAACAGATCACAAACTTGTTCACAATCAAAATAAAGTAAAGGGAAATCTTAATGATGTCGTGTCGTGATTGTGCACTTAATCCTTAATGCAGTTACTTAATTTACATGATACTAATGCACACTTGTTCGGGTTCTATGCATCCCATACTACATAGGCCCGAGGGCAAGCCTCTTAATCGTTCTTCATCTTAGTAGGGTTCAATCCCTCGTTATGACTTAATCTACTACTGTAATTACGGTAAGTATCCTAGATGTTGTCTGACCTACGAACTCATGTCTAGGCACTCTGGAGGGAATCTCATCGCTGACATGACTCGTCATGCAGACATCCTGTGGTAATTTAGCTCTCACCATAGACATGACACCACCCGTAGTCTTCAAACATCCCACGTGCGTCGCCACTGGGACGGTACTCTGGAGCAGCATCCTCACCCAGACTCATCATGGGAATTCCTGGGATACGCTCTCGCCGCTACCCAATAGCCCTCATACTCAATGTTTTTCTCTTACTTTCATCACATCTTCACTATGTACTAGTCCTTATTTTAATAGAATCATGAATAAAAATCAAAGCTCTAGAGTTAGCCTCTCCACTAAACCGGACTTATTCATTCATTTCAATACATGACCAACCTTGGTCTTTCAATTTTCATTTCATTTCATTCCATTTCCAATGCCGGGAGAGACTTAGCTACTCTTTTGTTTCAATTTCCAATTCACAATTTCCAATTTGAGCATTTTCAACTCATAATTCAATTAATAGTCTCAAAGACTTTCTTTATCATGATCTTAGCTTTTCATATTCATTTAATTCTCATATCAAAACTATGATTCATTTCATGTAAATTCATGCAATAACAAATAGAGTTTATCAACATCAACCATAAAGTTCACAATCTTCAAAATAAACAGAATAATGTTCTCTGTCATATCAAACACTCTGGATAGTCGACTTGGAGAAGTCCAGTCGACTTGTCCAGTCAGTTCAAGTTTTTCATAACCATTCGGGAGAGTCGACTGCTGCCCATGGCCAGTCGGCTGCTCCGAAACTTTCTATATTCAAAAATATCATTCACGTAACAGCCGACTGTTATTAAATCAGTCGTCTGTCCCGGGTCTTAACTGTACATTTTTATATTCAGCCCAGTCGACTTGCTCCTCGCATTAAGTCGACTGATTAGGTTCACATTTCAAATCAAGGGATTATCTTCCCATCTGTTCTTCCATGCACATACATCCTTATGTCACATCCCGGGTCTTAACTGTATATTTTCATATTCAGCCCAGTCGACTTGCTCCTCGCATTAAGTCGACTGATTAGGTTCACATTTCAAATCAAGGGATTATCTTCCCATCTGTTCTTCCATGCACATACATCCTTATGTCACATTACAACATATATATATATATATATATATATATATTTATATATTCATTTCCATGCTGCATAAACATGTAATTTCTTAACTGTTCACTAACATCACAACATAGAATTTCACATAACTAATATTTTTCTTTCCTCAAGGAAATGTTAAACATGCATTTACATTTGTTCATCACTTTCTTGCAGAGATAAAATATTAATATCAATTTATTACACTAGGACAACACAACAGATATATCTCATTTCAGGGAATTACTGGACTATTCATAGTTAATTCAATGCATCGGTCGGCTGTTCATATTATCAGTCGACTGCACAGACTATTCTCAGTTTTACTAATTATCACTAGTTTCTTTTCTTACGTTCATGCCTCCTCAGTCATATACAACATGGAGGATATGAATTTAGCATTCCTATATCTTTTTCGTTTGTACACATGTACATCATGAAACTTTCTAACAAATTATGAGAAATACTCGCCTCGTACCAGTCGACTTGTCCAAGCGCAGTCGACTGTACAGACCCATTCCAGTCTTAGTTAAAGTGTCATTACTACATTATTCAACCACCATCATAAACATACACAAGGCAATCTAATACGTTTGAATTTACTTTTCACAAGCATGGTAACAATCAGCATAATCATGACATATTTCTACATTAGAAGTCCTGAGAAACACCCACCTTATAGACGAAATAACCGAATCCAGAAAAGCTCCTTAAGGAAATGCACCACTCCTTGCTCCTTGCTCCTTGCTCCTTGCTCCTTGCCGAAAATCTTCAGAAGTACTAACCGGCCTCCAAAGAATAGTCACACACAACTCTCTCACAATATATCTCTCTTACAATATAATCTTAGTGTAAAAGAAATAGATGAATGAGAGGGGTATTTATACACCAATTTGGGTGAGATGGAGGGTTAGGATTTAGTAGATAGTTATAGAATCAAGGGCTAGGATGCACTAGGGAGTTGTAATAACTACCCACATCCCAAATAACTACCCATGACTTAAACCCACTTCTCTACCCAATCCGGCCAAGAATGTGTGCTTATGCACGTGTACATGAAGTGCACGTGCAAGCACAAGTCACCCTAACAAAACTTGTACACAAATAACAAGTCTTTAAAAATGTTACACATTACAAGTTGTAGAAAAATAAATAAGAAGAATTAAACCATGAGCTTAAATTGATTGGGCCAAGATAATTATTTTAAAAGAAAAATAAATAAACTAAACTTTGGGCTTTAAGAAAAAGACTTTAAAATATGGCTTTCTATCCATTTAAAGAAAAAGCCTTTGTATAAAAATAGTTCGAAAACATATATTTAAATGTTATACATATCATAATAAAAATAATTATAAGATTCAATTCAACCAAAATATTGCACGTGCACACTACGTGCCAAATAAAAAAATAATTTTTTCATTAAATGAAAAATCAGGGTATTACAAAAAATAATTTGGTGGTTATCAAAATAAAATAGAGTGTATTTTGAGAATGAATGTATAAATAGAGCTATGGTTCTACACCTATATTTTGTGGAGGTTATAATTCGTAAAAGAACTCGAAATAAAGTGTTAGAAAAGAAATATAATCAAGAAAGAAATTATATGAAGTGAAGTGATGTGAATTATTCTCATTGGAGAATAGTGTGACAATTATGAGTTGTGAATACTCATTTTGACTATATAATTAGTGATGTGATTTTAATGTAAAGAGGATATTTGATGCAATACATAAGGAATAATTGAATTTTATGTATGTTTATGGACTCATGAATAATTTGAAATCATGTGATTGGAAAAGAGAAATGTTATTGAGTATGAAAACTCAAATATATAGATTATGAATTGAAATTGAAAATTAGAGTGTAGCCAAAACTCACACCGGCAAGTGGAAGTGATGAATAATTATGATTATTGAAATTGAAAAGACTAGGTTGGGTCATTGTGAAATGAAAGTAATAAGACTGGTAGTAGTGAGAGGGCTAACTCTAAAGGATTGATTTTGTTCATGATTTCATTAAACTAAGGATTAGTTACATAGTGAAGATGTGATGAAAGTAAGAGAAAAACATTGAGTATGAGGGCCATTGGATTGGCGGCGAGAGAGTATCCCAGGATGTCCCATGATGAGTCATGATAGGGCGTGGATACTGCTCCAGAGTACCATCCCGGTGGCGACGCTCGTGGGGTGTTGGACGACTGCGGGTGGTGTCATATCTATGGTAGTAGCTGAATTACCACAGGATGCCTGCATGATGAGTCATGTGTCAGTGCATTGGGATTCCCTCCAGGGCGCCTAGACATGAGTTCGTATATCAGAAAACATCTAGGATACTTACCGTAGTTACAGTAGTAGATTAAGTCATGATGAGGGATTGAACCCTACAAGATGAAGAACGATTAAGGGCTTGCCCTCGGACCTATGTAGTATGGAATGCATAGAATCCGAACAAGTGTGCATTAGTGTCATGTAATATAAATAACCGCATTAAGGACTAAGTGCACAATCACAACACGACATCAATAGGGTATTCCCTTTAGTTTGACATGTGACAAGTTTGTGTTTGTTAAATATGGAAAATCAGTTATACTATTTCCGGCATAGAGAGGATGGCCGTGTATAATGTTCGTCGGTTGAATAAACTGACATACCCACAGTTTTGTATGCAGGGTAAATGACATGATAAAGATTAAAGAAGCACAGATGCTTAGAGATTATTCAATGATGATGTACATTTATTTAAATGTTGTAAATTCGCTTCCGCTATTAAATGTAAAGTGTAAAGTTTTTCATGTAAACTCTGATGTGAAGTGAAAAGTTTTAAATTCCTTGTAAAAATTGTACGAAAGAAGTGTAAAGATCCTGTGGAATCTCGAATTCAGTGTATTTTTGGAATTCGGGACGTTACAGATGGAGATGTGGACTGGAAAGCCGACAAATTACTTTACATTGGTTCGAATGTCCCGTGTACGTGATGTACAATGCCCAAGAAAGAACAAAGCTGGATTCGAAATCCAGGAGGTGCATGTTCTTGGGGTATGCTGACGGTGTGAAGGGATATCGCCTGTGGGATCCCACTACCCACAAGGTTGTTGTCAGCAGGGATGTGATCTTTGTAGAAGATCAGCTACAAAAGCGATTGCACGTCAATGAAGAATCCAGAGACTACTACAGTTCAGGTGGAAGATAAACTAGATGAAGATATAGTTTCTTCTAAAGCAGCACCAGAGCACGAGGTACAAGAACCAGTGGAGTCTGAGGCTCCAGAAGTTCGTCGGTCAACTCGTGAGAGATGACCGCCAACATGACACTCAGAGTATATTATGGAGAGCAGTGTTGCATACTGTCTTTTAACATAGGACAAGGAGTCATCATCTTTCCAGGATGCAATCAAAGCTTCGGATGTAACCCTGTGGATGGCAGCAATGCAGGAAGAAATTGAAACTTCACACAAGAACAAGATGTGGGATCTTGTTACGCTACCACGAGGAAGAAATGCCATCAGCAACAAATGGGTCTACAAGATCAAGTGTGATGGTAATGACCAAGTGGAGCGGTATAGTGCAAGATTGGTGGTAAAAGGATATGCTCAGAAATAAGGTATTGACTTCAATAAGATATTTTTACCTGTGGTTCAGCTCACGACACTATGAGTAGTCTTGGCAATGTGTGCGATGTTTGACCAACATCTAGAGCAGTTAGATGCGAAGACTGGTTTTCTTCATGGAGATCTTGAAGAAGAAATTTATATGCTCCAACCAGAAGGTTTTGCTGAAACATGCAAGGAGAATTTGGTTTGCAGGTTGTGTTGGGTTTATGTCTTGCATACTATGTTGGATAAGAAGATGATGAACGATGGAGGAATCGAGAGAATCGGAGATGGAGTGGAAGCAAGGGAAATAGTCAGCAGCAGCAGCAGATGGAGTTGCAGTCGATTGCAAGGTCGACCGCTCCGACTGCACAAAGTTCCTGAGAGGGGGACGGTCGACTGACCTTGTGGTGCGGTTGACCGAACGCGGTGCTGATGAAATATTTGGGTCGCATCTTGGTGATTCGTGAGAAGCTCAACTTGCTCTTCAAGTTAGATCTTACGGCTCTTATCGTAGGGTTATCTCTTCAGGAATATCCAATGGTTATTGTATCAAGATATCAAACTAGGTTTTCCTTAGACCTCTATATATTGTTGTTATTGGCCTCCATTGAGAGCCAAGAGAGAGAGAAAAAGAGAGAGAGAGAGAGAGTACTTCATTGAAGGAGAGATTGAGTGATTCTCTAATTGTAAACGACTAGTACTTGTTGGTGAGGCTTGAGAGAGGGTCGTGGTGAGAATTGTAATATTCTTGTATCTTCTCTAGTTGAATAACATCTTGGGTTTCTTCTCCCCCGGATTAAGGCGAAAGCCCCAACCGGGATAAATTTGTGTGTGCTTTGGTGTATTTGGTATGATCTCATATGTGCTTGGTAGTTTATGATGATTGCATCGAATAACTCAACAAGATCCTAAAAGGGGTTTTCAGTTGAAGTCCCTAACAGGTTGAACAAATCTCTGTACGGTCTCAAACAGGCATCGAGGTGTTGGTACAAGAGATTTGATTCCTTCATAATTAGCCTTGGATACAACAGAATCACTTCAGACCATTGTACGTACTACAAAAGGTTTGATGGTGAGGAAGACTTCATTATCCTATTTTGTATGTGGATGACATGTTGGTAGCAGGCCCCAACAAAGATCGAATCCAGAAATTAAAGGCACAGTTGGCTAGGGAGTTTGACATGAAGGACTTGGGACCAACAAACAAGATTCTAGGGATGCAGATTCACCAAAATAGAAGTAAAAGGAAGATTTGGTTTTTCCAAAAGAATTATTTCAACAAAATCTTGCAGCGCTTCAATATGCAAGATTGTATGCCAATTTCTACCCTTCTTCCTGTTAATTTCAAGTTATCCTCCAAGATGTGTCCTATCAATGAAGCAGAGAGGAAGGAGATGTCTCGAGTACCATATGCATCAGCAGTAGGAAGTTTGATGTTCGCTATGATATGTACACGACATGACATTGCACAAGCAGTGGGAGCGGTTAGTCGATACATAGAGAATCCTGGGAGAGAACATTGGAGCACAGTAAAGAGGATTCTGAGATACATCAGAGGAACCTCATATGCTGCATTATGTTAAAGAGGAGCAGAATTAACTGTCAGAGGCTATGTGGACTCAAATTTTGTAGGCGATCTCGACAAAAGCAAATCCACTACGGGCTATGTGTTTACACTTGCAGGAGGAGTTGTAAGCTGGGTTTTGAAACTGCAGACTGTTGTAGCTTTATCTACAACAGAAGCATAATATATGGTGGCTATAGCAGCATGCAAGAAAGCAGTCTGGATTCAAAGGTTATTAGAGGAGCTCGGACACAAACATGGGAAAATTGTTCTATTTTGTGACAGTCAGAGTGCCTTGCACATTGTGTCACGCCCCGCTTCCCAAAAGAAATACGGAATACGTACGTGAAGAAGCCCGGCGAATGATTTTCATCATTCATATGCTGTAGGATCGACTCAGTATCATAACAAGAAATATAGCAAAATATATTCAACCACGCATGCATGAATAATTTATTAATCAACTGAGAACATTTGAAACAAATATAAATATCCCAAATAAATTCAAGATCTGGATCAAAGTAAAAAAAACTTCGGGACTACAAGTTCGTTACAAGTTTTAAATAGCAACAAGAATTAAATAACTCAAATACAAATAGCTGAAGCAAGCTTTCCCAAACGAAGCCTAGAAGGTTTGCTCACCTACTCCTGCAGGCAAGTCGTCTCCAAAGTCTATATATATATATATATATATATATATATATATATATATATATATATAAAGGAAAATAGAGAAACAAGACAGACATTTTAAACTAACCGCTCTATAAATTATGTTGTTCATGAAATATATAATGAACTAGTATAGTGTAGGCATGATCGGATGGGTGACCAATTTCACCATCCCATCAGGCATGTGGATTAGTCCAAGGGTGATAGGACTACTGCACGGGACTATCGATTTAGGCATGCTCTAGGTAAATTGCCTATCTTTTCCTCTTCTTTTTTTATATTTTAACTGTCACTAATCATCCTCTCATATGTCAGTTAATTGTTATGTTTTGTTTCTGCTTTTCCTTTTTAGATTAAGCCAGTATATAGGATGGAGTCACCTATATATAAGCATGCCAGAGAAATCAAGGTTATTTTGTTCTGATTTTTTTAGGTGGGACGAAATTGAGGGCGGTTCACAAGACGAAGTACTCACTTTGGGAACTGAGGCCTAAGATGAGTAGCTACTAGGAGGAAACATCAGGTAATTAAAATCCATCTTCTTTTTGCTTTTGGTTTAATTAGTTCCTAATTGTCATAAATGATGTTTATGGGATGGCAAAATATTTGAGCTTCTTAGATAGCAATATCATGAATCAATTGATTATTGGCTGTTTGTTCAGGGAAAAAAAAGAAAAAAAGAAAAAGGACAAAAAAGAAAAAGGAAAAAAAAGATTAAAAAAAAATTATATGGTTTTCTATTGTCTATGTTGAGGAGTTGCTCATGCATGCATTCTGAGGCAGAAGTGAGAAGTGAAACCTACAATGTGAATGATCGGCCTAATGGGTCTAATGACTGTCTCATATTCATCATAACACTACTAGTATTGGCTATTGTTGTCAAGAATCTGTATCTTAAACTTGAATGTGTTTGCACTTGCTTATATATGCTGTGTATTGTGTACTTTTGGGTATTCTATCTGTTTGTGCTATCTATTTGTGCACAAGCAAGCAACGATGTAAGCTTCTTTTGTTTCTTCTTGTTTCATGATATTGTTTTTTATCCATTTGAATGATAGTATTACACATATACGCTACAAGTTAAGAAAGTTAAGAAGAATACACGAAAATAAATGAGAATACATGAGAAGTACTTCAATCGAGCTAGCATTGGCCTTGTCAACAAATGCTACAAAAAAATATGTACTAAATTGATAAGCATAATGAAAGATGTAAGTTTCTATTTTATTATTGAACACTTATCATATTCATAAGCTCCGTCAAATAAGTTCACTTCCTATTTCAGTTCCTATTATTGAAAAATATGTAACATGCAAAAAAGAGTTTGGATTGTTCATCTGCACTTGATAGTGTATTACAGTATGGTAAATTCACTAAACATTAATGACAGTATTTATGAGATATGATATGGGTCAGATGACGTGGCCCCTCCTGGGCCACAGGATCCCCTCATAAAGCGTGCACCGCCGGATCATCCGGGTCCGCCACGTCAGCACAGAAACTGCCTAGGCCCCTGCCACGTCAGCCTGGAAACTGCCCAGGTCTCCGCCACGTCAGCCCTAAAACCGCTTGGGCTTCTGCCATGTCAGGTCCATGGGCAATCGGGTCCAGACCCGACCCCAAACGGGTCCAGACCCGGTTGGCTTCTCCTATAAATACCAGACCCTCTACCCCTTCCATAGGTAATCCATCTTTTCCCTCTAAAAACCCTATTACTGTTACCCCCTTCCAGTAGCTGACTACATCGTCGGAGGGTCTGCCACCGGGACCAACCCCGGTGTTCTAGACCGTGTGCAGGTACACAGGACTCGAGCCTCCCAGCTCCGAGCCGAGCATCCGATCTACGCCTCACTCCCGCCTGCTTCCGAGCCATTCCTCCAGCCGAGGGTTGGGACCACCGTCCGCACTAAAGGTTCCTCCACCAATACAAATCGAGTAGAACTCACGCCTGGTGCATCCACACTCCCCTTAAAAACAAACCGCATCAGAATGACACCGTCTGTGGGAAACTTCTAGTGCAGACTCCAGCCCGAGCTCAGCTATCAACGGTATCCCGTCATCCCAAGCTTATATGGCACCCAAGGCCAGGAAAGCTGTTACCTTTGCGCGTCGCTAGGACGCGCTTCTTCAGGGCGTCGCCGCTGACGCTCACGGATCCAACAACCCGGGCGTCAGTCACGGACACCAACCGGGTGCCTCCCGTCCGGTCCAGCCCGACCTACGAGGGGTAATCCAGAATCGGCAGGCGAGCCGTTCTAGGGGAGGGGCCGCTTCCAACTCGGCCCCGAACCATCCCACACCTCCGTCCCTAGGGCGGGGGCCAGCGGCCGCAGGCTCAGCAAAACTGAGCTGAGCGAGCTCCGGTCACCCACCAGGAGTTCCAAGACTTCCGGAAAGAAATCATGGAGGCTATCCGGGGGACCCCCATCGATGAAACCGTCCATCGCTCTCACACACGTTCGGATGCCGAGGCCAGTGTTTCTCGCATCCCAACAGTCCTGCCATAGCATGACGATGACATCCTGAAGTGCCTCCAAGAAATGGAAGACCGCTTCGACCACTTTGGCGACGGCTGTCCGAGGTCAGCCCAGGGATATAGGCCCATCCGACCTCCTTTCTCCACCGTCATCTTGCAGGCGGAAATACCCCGGAACTTTCGTCCACTTCAATTAGAAACTTATGACGGTGAGGGTGATCCTACTGATCACATGGAGGGCTTCAAGACCCTCATGATGATTCACAACACATCGAATACCCTTCCCCGCCACCCTTCGAGGTCCGGCTCGGGAATGGTTCTCGAAGCTCACCCCCGGCTCCATCTATTCTTTTGACCAACTGGAGGGCAACTTCCTCGCCCACTTCATTACCAGCCAGAAGGCCGAAAGGACAAGTGCGTCCCTATTGGGCCTCCAGCAGAAGGAAGAGGAGATGCTCCGGTTGTTCGAAGGTTCACCACAGAGGCAAGTTCGGTATCATCCCTCGACCCAGGGGTCGCCTCGGCAGCATTCCGACACAACGTCCGGCATGGCCAGCTGAAGGCCTCCCTGGCGAAGAAGCCTCCGATAGATTTCCCCGATCTCTTGAATCGTGTTGAAAAATACATCTGGGCTGAGGAGGCCCTGAATCCAGAGGACTCAAAAGAAATTCCAAGGAAGGGGAAATGCAAGGCCGACGAGGCCGAGCAAGCAAAGAAAGTCCCGAGAGATGGGGGCGCCCCGAAAAGGGTCCCCCCGGTCCCTCGCTTCGAGAGATACACTCCGCTGATGCAGAACGTATCAACTATCCTCCTAGCAATAAAAGATAGGGACCTCGTGCAATTCCCCCCTCGGCTGACCAACAACAACAGCAAGAAGAGGGATCAACGGTTCTACTGCCGCTTCCACCGGGACAACGGGCACGACACGGACCATTGTCTTGCCCTGAAGGACGAGATCGAGGCCCTCATCCAACCAGGGTACCTCCGGGAGTTCAAACGTGAAGGCACTCGGGACTAGAGGGATGCGAGGAACAGGAGGGCTTCCCCTCCTCCTTGAGCACTCAGACAGCAACTCGAGCGGGACTAGGAGCCCGAAGAACCTGAGGGTCAAGCCATCTTGCATTGCGTCCATGGAGGGCCCATGAGAGGGGAGTCCAACACTTCTCGTAAGGCGTTCATCTGAGATGTCAACGCTGTCCAGGGCCCCCTCTCCCCCCAGGTACAACAACTCCCTGTATCCTTCTCGAGAGAAGACCTAGAAGGAGTTCGGCTCCCGCATTGTGACGTGCTTGTCATTAGCCTCAGTATGGCAAACTTCGAGGTCAGCCGCATCCTCGTTGACAATGGAAACTCGGTAAACATCCTCTTCCTGGAGGCCTTTGAGAACTTGAAGCTCCCCCGAGATAAGCTAAAGCCAGCAGGATACACATTGCACGGATTCTCCGGCATCCCAATGCCAATAGAGGGGATCGTCACCTTAGACGTCACAGCTGGTACGATCCCACACCGAAGGACCGAGTCAATGGACTTCATGGTTGTAAACATCAAAGCAGCCTACAATGCCATACTCGGTCGTCCCGGGCTCTGCTCCCTCCAGGCGGTTCCCTCGGCTTACCACCAGAAAATGAAGTTCTTTACCAACACCGGTGTCGGAATTGTCCGAGGAAACCAAGAAGCAGCACGGTCATGCTATATGACGGCAATCGGGGCGGTGTATTTCCCCTCTGTGCCGTCGAGCTACAGCCCGAGAGAACCCAGCCAAAACCAGAGCCGGCAGACGAGTTAGAAGATGTCTCGTTCGAGACAGGGGACACGTCAAGGTGTTTCTGAGTAAGCTGCTCCCTCGCTCCCAACCTCAAATATGCCCTGATCGACTGCATTCACCGCAATGTCGACCTCTTCGCCTGGAAGCCCTCCGACATGCCTGGTATCTCTGAGGATCTCATTATGCACAAACTCAGCGTGATCCCCGGTTCAAAGCCGATCGTCCAGAAGCGACGTAAGTTCACCCCGGAGCGATAATAGGTGTTGAATGCAGAAGTGGACAAACTCTTGTCCGCCCGTTTCATACAGGAGGTCAGCTACCCCGAGTGGCTGGCGAACGTCGTAATGGTCAGAAAGGCGAGCGGGAATTGGAGTATCTGTATAGACTTTATAGACCTCAATAAGGCATGCCCCAAAGATCTGTTCCCTCTCCCCAGCATCGACGCCCTTATCGACGCCACTTCAGGCCACGAACTCCTTTCTTTCATGGATGCCTTCTTGGGTTATAACCAGATTCGAATGTTCCCTCCCGATATAGCCAAGATGTCCTTTGTTACGGACCAAGGGCTTTATTGCAACCGAGTTATGCCCTTCAGGCTGAGGAATGCCGGTGCTACTTATCAGAGGCTCGTTAACCGAGTCTTCAAGGATCAAATTGGGTGTAATATGGAGGTGTATGTTGATGACATGCTTGTCAAAAGCAAGCAGGGACAGGATCACACCGCCGACCTGGAGGAGGCCTTTGGGGTTCTTTGTACCCACAACATGAGACTTAACTCGACGAAGTGTGCATTCGGCATCTCCTCGGGAAAATTCCTCGGGTTCATCGTCAGCCAGCGCGGCATCGAGGCGAACCCCGAAAAAATCCAGGCCATAATAGACATGGCCCCTCACAGGAACATCAAAGAAGTCCAGAGGCTAACGGGAAGACTGGCGGCCATCGACCGTTTCCTTTCCAAGTCCGGAGAGAAGTCCCTCTCATTCTTCAAAGCACTGCGCGGAACCGAAGGATTCGAGTGGGGTACTCAGCAGCAAGTGGCATTCGCCCAATTGAAGGAGTACCTCGCCAACCCCCCTCTCCTTAGCAAGCCCGAACTAGGTGAGCCCCTCTGGCTTTACCTCTCGGCTTCGGAGAACGTGCTCAGCGTTGTCCTCGTTTGAGAAGAGGAAGTAGTCCAAAAGCCCCTGTACTATGTAAGCAAAGTTCTGCTTGACGCCGAGACCAGATATTCTAGAATGGAGAAGATAGCATACGCCTTGGTCATGGCCGCGCAGAAGCTTCGCCCCTATTTTTAGGCACATTCAATCCAGGTACTCACGGACCAACCTCTGAAGGTCGTGCTCTATAAACCCGAGAGCTCGGGACGACTAGTCAAATGGTCGATCGAGCTTAGTCAATACGACATCGGCTATCAGCCAAGGACAGCCATTAAAGGATAGGCCCTCGCCGAGTTCATCACAGAATGCACCATCTCCGCGCAACCCGAAAGTAAGGAGGCGGACCAGGCGTGGGAAGTTTACGTCAATGGTTCCTCCTGCGAAGCGGGGAGTGGTGCGGGCATCATTCTGCGGGGTCCCAACGGTTTCCTCCTTCAGTATTGCCTCCGCCTTAACTTTCCAGCCTCTAACACCGAGGCAGAGTACGAGGTCATGATCGGCGGGCTCACCCTGGCCCTTCAGGCCGGTGCCAGAAAGATCAGGGCCTTTAACGACTCTCAGCTCGTGGTCAACCTGATCACCGGAGAGTACGAGGCCCGTGACGATCGGATGATCAAGTATTTGGCCGTGGTCCAACGGCTGTTGTCGTCCTTCGATGAATCGGCCGTCTTGAGGATCCCCAGGGAGCAGAACGTCCAGGCCGACACTCTGTTAAAGCTGGTTTCCTCTTCCTTCGAAGGCCTCGACTGCACCGTCCTGATCGAAGTTCTCCTTAAACCAAGTACGGACTTCTCCAAGACTCTCTGCATTGAAGACAGAGTTCTTCCTGCCGACTGGACCACTCTTATCAAGAAATTTCTAATCAAAGGAGAGCTCCCCGAAGACCGGGCTGAAGCGAGGCGGGTCAGGGTCCGTTCAGAAAGGTTTGCCGTGATCGACGCAACCCTCTTCAAAAGGTCATACACAACAACAGATGGCAGACCCTACCTTCATTGCCTGACCCCATATGAAGCAAAGTACGCCCTCAAGGAGCTGCATGAGGGGATCGGTGGGTGCCATATGGGAAGCCGCTCGCTCGCACGAAAGGCTTTGAATCACGGGTATTACTGGCCCACGATGTTGCAAGACGCCCTTGTCCTAGTAAAGAAGTGCGGCCCCTGTCAATGGTTCTCCCCTATGAAAAGGGCCCCGCAAGCGAATCTGCATTCCATGGCTAGTCCGACCCCCTTCGTAATGTGGGGAATGGATTTGGTAGGCCCGTTCCCGAAGGCAACGGGCCAGCGAAAATTTCTCATAGTGGCAATCGACTACTTTACAAAGTGGATCGAGGCTGAGCCATTGGCAACGATCACCGAGCAACAGACCCAACAGTTCTTCTGGAAACACATCGTCTGCTGGTTCGGTATCCCATAGGTGCTCGTCACGGACAATGGAACTCAATTCGCGGGTAAACATTTCCGGAAGTTCTGCGAAGATCTCGGGATCCAGCAGTGCTTCTCCTCGGTGTGCCACCCACAGTCAAATGGTCAGGTCGAGAATGCGAACCGCCAAATCCTCGACGGCCTCAAGAAATGGCTCGATAACTCTTCTAAGGGGTTATGGGTCGATAGTTGCCGAGCATTCTCTGGGCCCACTGAACGACGAAAAGAATCCCCACGGGAGAGTCGCCATTTAATCTAACATACGGTGCGGAGGCCGTCATTCCCCTGGAAATCGGGATCCCCTCACCCCGGATCAGGGCATTTGATGAAGCAAGCAACTCTGCACAGTTGCGAGCCGACCTGGTCCTCCTAGACGAGGTCAGGGAGAAGTCCACCAACAGAGGATCGAAAGGTTCTACAACAAAAAGGTGCGCCCCACCGATATCAAAATCGGAACCTCGTCCTCCGAAAGCTAGCGGTATCCAACCCCAGCCAAAAGAGGAAATTGGCCCCAAACTGGGAGGGCCCATACAAGGTATCCGAGGTCGTGCGTCCGGAGACGTACCGCCTAACCGACCCAGAAGGCAAGGTTGTCAAGAGACTCTGGAATGCGGAGCACCTCATCAAGTTCCTAGTAGGGGAGGGTTAGCCTCCACACCCTATGTAAATTATGAAGAATGTAATTGGCATGTCGTGCCTTGTTTTTGTAAAGTTTGTGGCTTCGTATTGATTCTCATTAAAAACATGCCTCGGGCTTGGCGCTCGGATAGCATCGTGAACCATAAAAGCTTCCCTTACAAGCTTACGGCTCGGCGCTTGGACAGAATCACGAGCCAGAAAAGCTTTCCTTACAAGCTTACGGCTCGACACTCGGATAGCATTGCGAGCCATAAAAGCTTCCCTTACAAGCTTACGGCTCGGTGCTCGGATAGCATCACTAGCCATAAATGCTTCCTTTACAAGCTTACGGCTCGGCGCTCGGACAGAATTGCGAGCTAGAAAAGCTTCCCTTACAAGAGTCTTCCTGAGAACAAGTGAGCAAAGCTGTGGCTTTCTTCAAATCCACTCGGCCGATATGCTCGGCGGTGACCTTCAGCCATGCCCATTGCTGGCTTTCTCCCCGGTGTGGGGGCTCGGCATCTGCCCCTAGCATGGTTTGGGCTTCTTCCAGCCCATCAACCTATGCACAAGGCAGCAACTGCCAGCTACACCCGTACCGTCTTCCTGAGAACAAGTGTGGGGGCTCGTCACCGACCCCGAGCAAAGTCGTGATTTTCTTCAAAGCCACTCGGCCGATACGCTCAGTGGCGACCTTCAGCAATGCCCATTGCTGGCTTTCTCCCCGGTATGGGAGCTTGGCATCTACCCCTAGCACGGTTTGGGCTTCTTCAAGCCCATCAACCTATGCACAAGGTGGCAACCGCCAACTACACCCATACCGTCTTCCTGAGAACAAGTGTGGGGGCTCGTCGTCAATCCCGAGCAAGGCCGAGGCTTTCTTCACAGCACCTCGACCATTACGCTCGGCGACGACCTTCAGCCATGCCCATTACTAGCTTTCTCCCCAGTGTGGGGGCTCGATATCTGCCCCTAGCATGGTTTGGGCTTCTTCCAGCCCATCAACCTATGCACAAGGCAGCAACTGCCAGCTACACCCGTACCGTCTTCCTGAGAACAAGTGTGGGGGTTCGTCGTCGATCCCGAGCAAGGCCGAGGCATTCTTCAAAGCACCTCGACCATTACGCTCGGCGACGACCTTCAGCCATGCCCATTACTGGCTTTCTTCCCGGTGTGGGGGCTCGGCATCTGTCCCTAGCACGGTTTGGGCTTCTTCCAGCCTATCAACCTATGCACAAGGCGGCAACCGCCAGCTACACCCGTACCGTCTTCCTGAGAACAAGTGTGGGGGCTCGTCGTCGATCCCGAGCAAGGCCCAGGCTTTCTTCAAAGCGCCTCGACCATTACGCTCGGTGACGACCTTCAGCCGCGCCCATTACTGGCTTTCTCCCCGGTGTGGGGGCTCGGCATCTGCACCTGGCATGGTTTGGGCTTCTTCAAGCCCGTCAACCCATGCGCACGGAGGCAACCGCCGGGCACGCCCGTGCCGTCCTTTTAAAGAAAAGTGTAAGGACTCGCTGTCGCCGAGCAAGGCCGTGGCTGTCTTCAAAGCCACTCGACCAGTATACTCGGCAACGACTTTCCGCCACGACTATTTCAACAAAATTTTCATTAAGGTTTAGGGCACCCGCCTTTGGCGAACGCCCCGAGCTTCGAGTCGTTATTTGACCCCTTCTCACCCGCGAGCAACTCGGGGTTTGCAGCTTTCAAAAGCTAAAACCCCGAACTGTTCGAGGGCGGCAGGGGGGCCACCGACCCAAGGCTCTCTCCGATCCTCCAAGCTTCTAAATCAATTAATTGGCCCACCACTCACCAACGAACAACCCGGGGTCTTACGGCCCTCAAGGCCAAAACCCCAAATTGTTCGAGGGTGATTGGTGCGCTATCAACCCTGAGCCCTCAGACCAAAGTTTCAACGTCGGGGCGCCCGCCTTCGGCAGGCACCCGAGTCATATGGCAGTTAAGCCAACTCTAACTCCTGACAACCAATGTGGGAGGAGAGGGGGGTTATATAGCCCCCTTAAGAAGCGCAGTTATTACACCTGGGAAGCCCAAACGGCGGAAGGCGAAACATCGCCATTAATGTTCCTAAGGCAAAATGTCGCCATTAATGCCTGACGGATGGCAAAATGCCACCAGTTACGCGTCACCGACCTAAGGACAATGGGCGACCTTCTCCTTCGGCGGCGACCCCCTGCAAGGCCGAGCTCGTTCACAATCATCAATAAAATTGTCAAGGTTAAAGGAGTCGAAAATTCTTTTTATTATTATTCATCGCGCACCGGTAATGGCGGCACAAATACATTGGAAGGCTTACAAATCACTCACGCTCGGCTTAAAACTCAAATTCGGCGCCCCCTTTAATTTCCTTCTCGCGCTTGGACGGCCCGACCGGGGAAGGCACCCTCGCCACCGAGCTTCCTGCATCTTCAGGATGAGCCCCCTCCAATAAGAAGGTCAGATAGGGCCCTATCACCGAATTGCTTGCCTCCTCAATCAAACCGGTGCCTAACACCAGTTTCAGCCTACGGATCTCCAACTCCTTCTCAACAATGGCCTCATGAAGAAAAGACTCCGAAGCCGACCGCCCACTCGAAGCATCCGAGATCGACCAGTTCGTCTCAATTACCCACCAGTCCCGGTCGGCTATGGATTTCTTCAGACGAGCGACCTCCAAACCGAGTTCCCTAGACTTGTTCGCAAAATAATTCACTGCGACAGCTCGGTCTCGAGCCTGTTTTCGCTAGCGAGCTAGATCTGCCTCCATGGCCTCCTTCCCTGCTCGGACTAGGGAATCCTCGGCAGAAACAGGGCTGGCAGCCAAGACCTCGTGCGTCTATCAAAAAGACAAGAGAAACAACTAATCACAAAAGGGACTAAAAATTGCGCAAGTCGCGAAGCCTCGGCCAAAAAGTATCTTTGATTACTTTCAAAAATTGTGCTACAGAAATGCGGTGGCCAGTCCGCGCGAGCCATATATAATCAAAAAAGAGAAGAAAAGCCTAAGCTATGCTTGCGGGGGGGGGGGGGGGGTGGCACTTCTTCGTCATCCTGGTCGCCCCCCATCTCCTCGCCACCAGGAGTCGGTGGAAGGTCCGGCTACCAGTTGAAGTGGAGGTGGTCGACCTTCTGGTCCGGATAGATCCTCTGAAAATGCTCCTTGGCACGGTCGTAAGCCTCATCCTGTGCTAGGATCAAGGCATCCACCAGGGTAATCTCCATCTGCTCCAGGGCCTTCCGTCCCTTCTCCACTTTGTCCTGGATCTTCTGCTCAAGGCGCTCCACATCCTTCTTGTGGTGGTCGAAGATCGAGGCCATCTGGGCCTCGTGAACGGCTTCCATGCTCTTAGCCCCCTTCAGCTCGTCCGTCGCCTTATTAAGTTCCCAGAGATACTTCTCCGCATGGATTTCCTTCTCTAAGCACTTCTGAAAATGCTGCCCGTGAAGCATCGCCTGTCCAAGGAAGCAAGAGTCAGAAAAATTCTGGAATCCAAACCAAATACAAAGTCTCAAACACTCACCGAGACCTGCGCCTGAGACCACCGTATGAAGGCCTGATCAGACGTCTGCACCGCCAGCGTCATCCGATCCCGCTCAGTGACAATTTTTCTGACGAGCTCGATGGCCACGGGACCTTCGAGCAGGGAGTCCCCTTGTACGATCGACCAGTTGGGGGCGAAGAGCCGTAGCCCCTGTTGCCCCACCATCTGCTCAGCAGTGGGGCGAGTGGGGGGATGCCTCTGCTTCGGGACCTCGGTAGTCCTCTTGCTACTAGAACTTCCCCCCGCCTCCCGAGACGCCCTCAGCGTGTGGGGGTGCTGCCTCTTGGTCCTCTTTGGGGACAGCTCCACGGCCACCGAAGTCGGTCCCTTACCGGACCCAGCGCCCTGAGCAGCCAGCTTCTTCTACTCTGCCTTCTTCACCTTCTCCGCCCTCCGCTTGGTGGCAGAATCTATCAAGGCATGCCTATCGTCAAACTGCTAGGACGTCATCTCTGCAAAAATAAAAGAAAAGGGGCTAACGTTAACACGAAGGTAGGGAGACAAAAGTTCAGAATGAAAACATACTAGGGTCGGTTGGGCTCAGTCCGGCCTGGGCTAGGTGCATCTCCGTCACTCGAGGCCACGCTATGCTGTGCCCCCCAACAATTTTCTCCACCTTCTTCCACTCATTCTCCGTCAGATCGCTACGCTTCGGAGGCTTGTGATTCGGCTTACAGAAATTCCAGGAGGTCAGAATCCCCCAAGACTTCTCGCTCCGGACTACGAAATATTTCTCTTTCCACCCTTTGATAGAGTCTGGATGGCCGTGCATCACCTTCTTGTGAGGCCTGGGAGAGAAGTAGAAGATCCCCTCCGCATCGCCCAGTGAGCTAATCCCTAAGATAGTGCGGAAGTACGTCAGCCTCGGCTTGACCCCCTTCTCCTGGCACTTCAAGATGAAATAGATCAAGTGCTTCCAAGAGTTGGGGCACAACTGCATCGGGCTTAACTTCGCCCAATTCAAGACCCGCTTGACGAAAGGGTGCAGCGGCAGCCTTAGTCCTGAGACAAAAGCGTCCTCAGGAAAAATGCAATAACCCGGTGCAAGAAAAGTCGTGGGGCGAATACCGGGGCTCGGAATCAGCACTTTGAATTCCCGAGGAATGAAGTAGGCGGCCCTCAAAATGTGAAGGTAGTCCGCCTTCAGGACACATTGAACGCCGTCCATCCAGATCATCACTCGACCCTCGTCGCCCGGCACGAGAGGAAGAGGATCGACATCTTTAACATCGTCGGGATACATCCTGATCGATCCCGAATTCTTGAAAGAGACAGGGGGAAATTCGAACCCCGGTATAGGGGCGTATTTGTCCGGTGGAGGGGGGCTATCCGGGAGGCTCAACTTTCTCTTCTTCCTACGAGGGCAGGCCTTCCTCTCAGGAGACGACATCGACAAAGGGGACAGAGGTGGGAGACCACCCTCGACCTCGGCTGCCCCTCCTACTAGGCCTTCGCCCGCACCTTCCCGAGCATCGTCCTCCTCGACGTTTCGATCGGGCTCCCCTCGATTCTCATCAGAGTATCTCCCATCCTCAACATCACCCTCTCCCTCAGAATCCTGATCTTCCTCGTCATCCTCTTCATCTTTAACGTCCCCCTCTCCCTCGGGGTCATGTTCTTCCTCATCGACATCCTCTTCCTCCTCCTTGCCCTCGCCCACGGGTTCCTTCCCCGGCCTACGAGACCTCAACGGTGACACAACAAAGACCACATCACCCCTACTGTCCGACCCTGGGTCTGACAAAACTTCCTCCTTGACCTTATCGTCGCCCAAATCCCAAGACGTCTCTGGGGACTCTGATTCCTTACCAGAATGGCCAGACGAGCTTGCCTCGGAGCCGGACTGAGAGCGCAACATTATAAGATCAGAAATACTAACCTGAGATATGGACCATGCAATCACCAAAAAAAGTTGCCGACGGCAAGTAAGACCCTGTTCTTGAAAATTGAAAAATGTAAGAAGTGAAGGAAAGAAAAGTGGGGAAGGGGGGAGATTTATAGCGGAGAAAGCGACTCCTCAATTTTTACGAAAAGATCTGGCCGCTGGATCTTAATCATCAAGATTAACGACCGCTAAGATCTAGAGTCGCTTCGATTCTTGCACACATGACGTCAGCAGGTGGCACAAAATTACCCTAATGACCCCAGTTCTTTTTCAACAAACCAGTTTTTTCGAAGTCAGAGAGCTCGGAGCTCGGATGGCACTGCGGGCCCCAAACTCCTTTGCTATTTTACATTAGGGTAGACGCTTGGATGGCTTCGCAAGCCCCAAATTCCTCTTCTATTTCACATAAGGGTCGACGCTCGGATGGCAGCGCGAGCCACAAACTCCTCATCTATTTCACAGGAGCCTCGGCGCTCGGATGGCATCGCGAGCCCCAATATCTCCTTCACATTTCTAGAGGAGGCTCGGAGCTCGGATGGCACCGCGAGCTCCAAATTCCTCTTCTATTTCACAGAAGGGTCAATGCTCGGATGGCAGCGTGAGCCCCAAATTCCTCTTCTATTTCACAGAAGGGTCGACGCTCGGATGGCAGCACGAGCCACAAACTCCTCCTTTATTTCACAGGAGCCTCAGAGCTCGGATGGCATCGTGAGCCCCAATATCTCCTTCACATTTCCAGAGGAGGCTCGGAGCTCAGATGGCACCACGAGCCCCAAATTCATCTTTTATTTCACAGAAGGGTCGATGCTCGGATGGCACTGCGAGCCACAAACTCCTTTATTTCACAGAAGGGTCGACGCTCGGACGACAGCGCGAGCCACAAACTCCTCCTCTATTTCACAGAAGGGTCGACACTCGTACGGCAGTGTGAGCCACAAACTCCTCCTCTATTTCACAGGAGGCTCGAAGCTCGGATGGCATCGCGAGTCCTAATATCTTCTCCTATTCTACAGGAGGCTCAGAGCTCGGATGGCATCGCGACCCCCAATATCTTCTCCAATTTCACAAGAGGCTCGAAGCTCGGACGACACCGCGAGCCCCAATACCCTCCTCTATTTTACAGAGGGTTCGGCACTCGGATATCACCGCGAGCCACCGAGACTTCTACACCCAAAGCATTAAATGAAATGAAATCATTACATCCCATCCAACGGTCGCTGCCAAATTGAGGGGCTCGAACCTTGGATGACGCCGCGAGCCCCCAATACTCCTTCATTCGCAAGAGGCTCAGAGATCGGACGACAGTGCGAGCCCCAAAAGCCTTCCTTTATTCCCAATAGGTTCGGAGCTCAGACGACAGCACGAACCCCAAAGTCCTCCTCTACTCGCAGGGGGCTCGGAGCTTGGATGACACCGCGAGCCCTAAAAATTCCCCTCTATTCATAGGAGGCTCGGAGCTCGGATGGCACCGCGAGGCCCAAAACCTTCCTCTATCCAACCAGCAAGGGGATCGTCTCCCGACCCTCGACACTCGTCTACCGACCATAGACGCTCGGCAAGCCGAGCTCCAACATGACAGACCTTTACATCCCCCTGCTCTTCCAACTAGCGAGGGGGTTGTCTGCCGACCCTCTACACTCGTCTACCAACCCTAGACGATCCGCAAGCCGAGCTCCAACTCGACAGACTTTTACGTCCTCTTGCTCTTCCAACTAGCGAGGGGATCGTCTGCCGACCCTCTACACTCATCTACCGACCCTAGACGATCCGCAAGGCGAGCTCCAACTCGATAGTCGTTGATGTCCCCTTGCTCTTCCAACTAGTGAGGGAATCGTCTGCTGACCCTCTACACTCGTCTATCGACCCTAGACGATCGGCAAGCCGAGCTCCAACTCGACAAACGTTGACGTCCCTTTGCTCTTCCAACTAGCGAGGGAATCATCTGCTGACCCTCTACACTCGTCTGCCGACCCTCGGAGCTCGTCCACCAACCCTAGATGCTCGTCTGCCAACCATAGATGCTCATCTACCGACCCTAGGTGCTCGGCAAGCGTGGTTCTGACTCTTCTGCGCCCAACACCCCGCATGACTCCGAAAGGGGTTCCCTTCATCCTACCCCCTGGCCTCTTCTGGAAGGTACAGACCCTATTCCTCGCCGCACACATCGCCCTGCTCTTCCTACAGAGGTAAAGAATCACTCCCACACAGCTGGGTCACCCAGTCCTCTAGGAGTGGGGGGCTCCTGATATGGGTCAAATGACGTGGCCCCTCCTGGGCCACAGGATTCCTTCATAAAGCGTGCACTGCCGGATCATCCGGGTCCACCACGTTGGTGCAGAAACTACCTGGGCCCCTACCACGTCAGCCTGGAAACTGCCCAGGTCTCCGCCACGTCAGCCCTGAAACTGCTTGGGCTTCTCCACGTCAGACCCATGGGCAACCGGGTCCAGACCCGGCCCCAAACGGGTCCAGACCCGGTTGGCTTCTCCTATAAATACCAAACCCTCTACCCCTTCCACAGGTAATCCATCTTTTCCCTCTAAAAATCCTAGTTACTGTTACTCCCTTCCAGTAGCTGACTAGATCGTCGGAGGGTCTGCCACGAGGACCAATCCCGGTGTTCCAGACCTTGTGTAGGTACACAGGACTCGAGCCTCCCAGCTCCAAGCCGAGCATCCGATCTACGCCTTACTCCCGCCTGCTTCCGAGCAACTCCTCCAGCCGAGGGTCGGGACCACCGTCCGCACTAAAGGTTCCTCCACCAATACAAATCGAGTAGAACTCACGCCTGGTGCATCCACACTCCCCCCAAAAACAAACCGCATCAAGATGCATTGAGTCCTTAAGTAGAGATCATTAAGGATATATACAGGGTTAACAATTTTATCTTCCATGATAATTAGTATTCCCAAGTAGTGAATTTTGTGCATATATATGTATAACTGAAATAGTGTCGGAACCCTGTTTCCATTCTTACTAATGAATGCCTGAGAATTAGATAGAAGTTACATCCAGTGACATAATGCTTAGCTTGAGACAAACTAAATTTGTATGTTTACTATTATGGTGAAATTGGCAATGGATGGATTAAATTTGTTGATTTGTGTAAAATTAAATGCTAATTTTTGTTAGATCATGTTTTAACTAAGATTCCATATAGGGAAAAGATTATAAGCAAGGTTGTGATTTAATAGAGATGTTAATGGTTTATGCACTTAGTTCAGCTTCATTGTTCCCTACCATAGGACATTGGGACAAAAAGCTCCCTCAAAACTTGATACATAACCACATGGCTGCCCAAATATCTTTGTGCTTTGCCTTCTATTTGTATTGTTAGTTAAGGTGGTCTAAAAAGATATTTGATATATTGTTTAGGTAGTGGTTTACTTATTTTTTGTGATGTTCATCTCTTTGTAATATGCATACAAAGGACAGTAGGATGCGTTTGCTTATATATATATTTTAATTTTAATGTTCATTTCCTGCAATCTAAATACAAAATATATGACTTTACAAGCTTTTTAAAATCATAGCTATTCATTCTAATTACTTCTCTTATCTCTGCATTCCAACATTATGTATTTGAATCTCCTAAGCATATACTAATTAAGCCATTTTAGTGTTACCAATTTTTTTCTTCTTAAAATCTTCTATATATTAGCTTTGACAGATATTTCTATAGATGATGCAATGTCAAAGTTCCTTGGAGCATTATGTGCTTCATCCAATTATTCGTACTAGTGTTTTTTCTTGGTTTGTATTTTCGCTGCGAGATATGTATCCAAATCTGTGAATGATTTCTTTTAATTTAACATACATACATTTCTCCTAGAAAAAATTGCACAGTTTTATGCACTAAATAAGAAATGTAGAGTGGGATGCATACAAACAAAGCTTGCTGACATTGGCCTAATTACTTAGACAAGTATATATCTTATCTTTTTAGAAGTATTTCAGATGATTTGATTTATCCAATTTTTGTATAGAAGCTGGTGCTGGTGCTTTACTTTTGGCTGGTCTGAGGATAATTTGTAAACATTTACTGTAGATTGATCATTAATTAATATTCACCATGCTATTACTTACAAATTTAAGTTAAAATTCAGATAGCACTACGCTAAGAAATGAATAAGTACGGCCATACTGGCAGCTGTGAATATTTCCAGTTGAGTTTATTAAGGCCCTGCAAAATCACCTCTGATATGCCTATCTAAGTTTATTGGTTGCGCCTTCTTGGGGGTACATAAGATTTTAAATTGCAAATGTATTTTATTTTTTTAATACTAAAATTTGTGCAACTCTGCAGGATTTCAAAAGCTAGACGGAATGAATATTCAGAGAAAATTGAGGCTCTTGCGGCAAAATTAGCCTTAAACTTCTCTCCAAATTGTACTGAAAGCTTGAGGTTCTTTGTACGATTTTCTTGGACATATCGTAAATGGAACAGATGTGAAGCTCCTAATTTCAAAGGATCACTTGATTGGTAATAATCAGTTACCAAATTAGTATTTATCTTTTTGTTTGGTTGCACCTAAATAATTTCATGATAATGGAATCATTAATAATGTTCTGGTATTGCTGTTAGTTGTTTACAAGTTGCTATTTGGTACAAGTTCAAAGGTCATCATCTTTGAACTTGGAAAAATTTCTCTGAGTTGTATGCAGTTTCCTGTACATTGCAGTTCTTAAGTGTATATGTAAGGACCAAATACATCAACTGTGATACTGGTGACTGTATGTATCTCTTGTCAGAACATTGAGATTGTTTGGACACACCATCTTTGAAGAATAGTAAGGGCCGGTAGATACTGAAAGGGCCGCACTTCACCAATTTTTTTTATTTTGAGGACTTTTACTAGCTAAATAATCTATCATGTCACCGTAGCCAATCTTTTTTCTCAAATCCAAAATGTAAGTTGATCTCGTCTTAGTATCTAATCTCCATACAAGATGTTTCTTTAACTCCCCCTTAACCTACCTTTATTATAATGGATTCTAGATTAGTTCTGAGCTGTCCTGCTTATTTGCTTTTCACCTACCATTAGAGCATCCACACACTCGTTTTTGCCAAATTTGACAAAATAGCAAAATGAGAAACGGCAAAAAGAGTTTTTTCTTGCAGTTGTTGTTTACCAAAGTATGAAAAAAATATATTAAAAAAAAGTCACACGGAACATGTTGTTCCGTTTAATCCTTTTTTTTATTTAAAATTTTAAAATAAGGTTAGATGGAACATTAGTTATTAAATTAGGGGATTATTAGTTATTAAATGGGAGTTAGTTATTAGATGGGAGATTAGTTATTTAATTAGTGATAAAATTTGAGACAAATTGACAGATTAACTACACTTAATTATGAATAAACCACTCACATCTGGGACCGCCCAAACACAAAAATGTGTCGGACGGGACAACTTGTTCCGTCCGATGGGGGTTTCTTATAAGAAAAAAATTAATAGGACGGAACATGTTGTTCCGTCCGATACTTTTCCAAAAAAATTAATAATAATAAAAAATTCTAGGACGATACAAGTTTAACCGTCCGATTGCTATTTTTTTTAAAAAATAATTATAGGGGACGAAATAACATGTTTCGTCTCCTATAATTTGAAAATTCTAAAATACTTTCTCAAATATGAGAAGACACTGTTAACAGATTTTCAAAATTTGGTAAAATAGCAAACGAGTGCAGCTCTCAAATTGCCAAAAATGACAAAAAATGGTAAAATAGAAAATGAGTGTGGATGCTTTTAGGTGCTAGACAATCCCCATTTTTTAGTCCCCAACAATCATTTCTTTAGCGGTAACAATTCTAGGGCTCTTTTGGCACCCTTCTTTAGAGTGTTTACTGATATAGTATTTTCTTAGGCTAAATAAGAACCCCACCCCTGTAACACCCCGAATTCCAAATAAGACCGAATTCAAGATTTCACAGGATCTTTACTTTACATCGTACAATTTTACAAGAAATTTAAAACTTTTTTTTTTTTACAATATCAGAGTTCAAATACATCTTTGATTTACACAGCGGAAGAATGAAAGATTACAACACTGAAAACAATAATATAACTTGTACAACTTCATCAAATAATTCATCGATTTCATCATAACATCTTCATAGCAAAGTTCATTACCTGCATATCAACCTGTGGGCACGTCAGTCACTTACAACTGACGAAAGTGTTATACTCTGCTATCCTCTCTATACCGTACATATAACGGTCTCATTAATTTAACAAAAATCACAAGAGATTAAATGAACAAATAAAGTGTTAAATTGTGACTACGCTAAACATGTAAGTGTATGTTATGCCTTAATGCCTAATGCACACATTTTTTATACTAGGATGATATTAATGCACACTTGTTCAGATTCTATGCATCCCATACTACATAGGTCCGAGGGTAAGCACCTACGTACTCCACAATAAAGGGCTCAATCCCTCGCCATGAAAACTACCCGGTAATAAAATAAGATTTAGATCATTCCACGAATATGGGTCCCAGCCCGACGGCTATTATAACGGTTCCCTTATCGTGCGAATCATCCTGCAAGTGCCCCCTAGCCCCGGTATACTTATATACATTGGAGACGGCAAACTATCTGCCTGACTTTGCCAAGTCCCGGATTTAAATATAAAAACCCGTATCCCACAGAGCAACCTCAGTCCGCCGACTGAGTCTATAGCCACGGAGATTCACTGCCGACTATATAGAGGTAACCCACTTACGTTTGCCCAAGTTTACTACATCTTCACTTATGTGCCAAGTTATTTAGTTCAAGACATGAATATGTTATCATTCCTAGAATCAGTATTACCTCCTACCGGACTTGTTTACAAAATACGAGATCGTCCCATGGCAATATCAGAAAATCATATCTCAAATCTTTCTTTCAATATTGCCGGTAACCGAGGTCTCACTATCTCTTAAATCATAATTTTCATGTACAAGAATCATAGGTATTCACACCCTTTAATAAGCATGTCTTAACTCAAAGTATTCATTATCTATTCACAACTTGTTATATGTCTTATTTAGCATCATTCATTCAATTCAATAACTATCTTTCTAAGACAACAATTCTTTTCATGAGTTTATAGCATAAATCCAAATCTCTTTTAGCAAATTAATCACATAAAAGTTCTTAACTACAAATAAGCATATTTACATGATCTCGTCAACAAATAAACATGATCTTGTCGAGTCAAAATAATTTGTAAAGAAATTCTTTTTAAACTTTATATGAATTCACACAAACTTTTAATCTCATTTAGCATTCTTACTCAACGAAAGCGTTGTTTATCACGAAAATCTTATTACATATTTTTCTTCTCTTCAAAAGAACTATTTATTCAAAATAATAATTTTGGAAACAAAGTGCATTTCACTATTTCAACTTCTTTGTCACAAAACAATATAAGATTAAACTTAAGAATTATTCTTAATGGATCTTTATGTGAGTTTAGAATATAAGAAAAAAAACTGAAATTTTTCCCAAACTTCCTTCAAGTCAGAAAGTGTCCAAAACAATGGAACTAAACAAAACAAACAAAAAAAATAAAATGGACCAGTTTCGAACCCGGGTCTGCCGACCACTCACAGTAGAGCCCAAAGTCCAATAGGCTAGCCACTAAGTCCATTGTGGACTTATGTCATGAATCGGATAAAAATTACTTTATACCAACAATTCCGATTCAGATTTTTATTGAGTAAAACAAAATAAAAGTTTACTATCAAGATTCGAACCCAGGACCTCTTATAAAACAATGCTTTGTAGTGCACTGGCTAACCAGTAAGTCCAAGTGTATTTTCTATTTAGAAGTTGTATTAGTGTACTTTTGTTTATACTATTCTGAATTTGGTTTATTTTAATAAAACTTGTTTACCCAATAATCCAATCATTTAGACATTGGAATAAACCTCACTTTTGGACTGAGATGAAAACTTAAAAAGAATAATAATCAACCATTTCAAACTTATTTTTAGCACCTAACTTCATTCTCTAAACAAATTTTGCTTTCTTTATAAAATTTTGCATTTTCTCATCAATACTCGAAATGTAGAAATCATGTTTTTCTATAAACTAGTTTAAGTCCATTATCATACAAATTAAAAATTTTGTACAAAAAACCAAATGTATCTCTAAATCAAGGATATCTTAAGTGTTTCTTCATGCAAAAACTAGTATTTTAAACATATGTCGACATGTCAAAATAACAAAAATTTATCTTTCTCTGTTCTTTCTTCTTTTAAGCATTATGTCACAATAAAAATATTCTTTAACAATTACTCATACTTATCACACAATTTGAAAAACAAGAATTTGCAAACATTCTAACATGGTCCATATGATTATTTCTCTACTTCTTAATTAGCATGGTAATAATTTATTCACTAACTTTCAACAAGATCATTGTATATTTTGCTAGCATGGATTCTACATATATCTCATTCAACTTATATTACTCTTTTAACTAATTTAGCATGCAAGTTATACTTTAGAAAGCATGAGAACACCCACCTTAATTGGAGAATGAAAACTACTAAAGAAAAGAACTCCTTCTAGCTCCTAGCTCCACAAGCACTTCCTTTCTCCTAGCAAAGCTTCCTCTCCTAGCAATGGCTTCTCCTCCTAGCAATTTCTCCAAGCAAAAGAACTCTCACTCTCTTTCTTTTCTTTCTTTCTTTTCTTTCTTTTGATTATGATTTTGGTGCAAAGGAGAAGTACCCTATTTATAGGGTATGGTTAGGGTCTATTTTGCATACTTTTATACCTTATAACTCTCCAAATTAATTTACAACTCTTCATTCTCCAAACTCGTAAAACCTACAACCCTTCATCTTTCCAACTCTTCAAATTTGCAACCCCCAAAACCTCCAACTCTCCATCTCCCCACTATGCCCAAATCCGGCCTATGCTTGGGTTCAAAACCAGTCAACTAGTCTAGGTGTGCGCATGCACACATGCACATACAATTTTATTACAATTCTATAACTTTAAATGTGTACTAAAAGTGGTAACTTGTCATGTAATAGTCCAAGCTCAACATAATTTGTATTTTTTTATTAGTGAGCTTGCTACATGGGCTCATTTCTAATTAATTAATTTAATTATCTAGTGGGCTCTCCTCCTAATGGGATAGGTTTTAATCTATAGGTCCATGGATCAAAAGAAGGCTAATTAAAATTTATGCATGCTAAAAATTTGTAAATGAGAATAAAAATTTGCACGTGCATCATACGTTCAAAATCAAAAATGCATTTTTAATCAAAATAGGGGAAAATAAATTTTTATTTTATAAAACGAGTTCAAACACGAAAAATAAATAATCAATACACATAGAAATATTAACTTAGTGATGGAAAATATGTAATTGATACGTGTATCGAAAACACATAAAAAGCACGTAAAATACAAAGATTAAAATATTATATTTTAGTTGACTCAAAATAGAATAAAATCAATAAAGAAAATGCATAAATAGTCGGAAATCCAAATACGTGGTGAAAACACGTTACAAAATACACGTGCGTAACACATGAGGGCAAATTTGTCATTTTTAATTTTGTGGGGTGTTACATTCTCCCTCCTTAGAATTGTTCCGTCCCCGAAACTTGCTAGGGTAAAGGTTATATTTTGTACATGCCAAAGAAAATATTATTATTGTACTTAGAAAAACTGCAAACAATAAGGAAATAAATATAGTATGAAAATACGCAACAAGGAAAACAAGACAAACTCTTTATAAGAAAACTATGAGTATCAAAATTTTATAAGAACGAAACGAGAAAACTCAAATAGGGAAATAAATGCAACCATAAAGGTAGGATAGATTGAAAGAAATTTTCATACAAAACAACTACTAGGGAAAACATTAGATAGAAGAAAAAATCAGTTAAGACTTTAATTGCGGAATAGTTTGGAAAACGATGCAATAAAGCGAAACATAGTTGATGGGTAATTTATAAATAGGTTTAATAGTATAAGAAAATATTTATTTGAAAAATATTGAATGTTGAAAAGTATTATGATAAAATTCACGAAAAAATAATTTGAAAGGAAAATGTGTCTATGTGTAATGAATGTAGGGTCAACCAACCACGCTTCCTCTGCGCCACTCTGATACCCAGAGAAATCATGCTCGCATACAATCTCACCTCAATGTATACGAGGAGAGCATCATGAATGGAAGTCAAAAACTACTTCATTCAGGACTCCAGCCATCCAATAGGAAGAGAAAACATCAGTATATAGAGCAACACAAATATAAATCACTTACATTTAAATCTCTATAAGCTGAAACTCACACTCTAATGTCCACTCTAGTGTGTCGTTCCTTATAAATTTGTACTACTTGTGAAGCGTGCTCTGATACCATCTGTAACACCCCGAATTCCAAATAAGACCGAATTCGAGATTTCACAGGATCTTTACTTCACTTCGTACAATTTTACAAGGAATTTAAAACTTTTTTTTTTACAACATCAGAGTTCAAATAAATCTTTGATTTACACAGCGAAAGAATGAAAGATTACAACATTGAAAACAATAATATAACTTGTACAACTTCATTAAATAATTCATCGATTTCATCATAACATCTTCATAGCAAAGTCCATTACCTGCATATCAACTTGTGGGCACGTCAGTCACTTACAGCTGACGAAAGTGTTATACTCGGCTATCCTCTCTATGCCGTACATATAACGATCTCATTATTTTAACAAAAATCACAAGAGATTAAATGAACAAATAAAGTGTTAAATTGTGACTACGCTAAATATGTAAGTGTATGTCATGCCTTAATGCCTAATGTACACTTTTTTTATACTAGGATGACACTAATGCACACTTGTTCGGATTCTATGCATCCCATACTACATAGGTTCGAGGGCAAGCGCCTACGTACTCCACAATAAAGGGCTCAATCCCTCGCCATGAAAACTACCTGGTAATAAAACAATATTTAGATCATTCCACGAATATGGGTCCCAGACCGACGGCTATTATAATGGTTCCCTCATCGTGCGAATCATCCTGCAAGTGCCCCCTAGCCCTAGTATACTTATATACATTGGAGACGGCAAACTATCTGCCTGACTTTGCCAAGTCCCGGATTTAAATATAAAAACCCATATCCCACAGAGCAACCTCAGTCCGCCGACTGGGTCTATAGCCACGGAGATTCACTGCCGACTATATAGAGGCAACCCACTTACGTTATAAGTGAGACAATTTATGAATGTGCTTACCTCCAGTAGTCACTTGTCTATATAGTTGTAGCTCGAGATAAACAAACTCTCCAATCGCATACTCCTTCTCAGTTCTCCTCTGATTTGCAGACACCTTCATTCTTTCCTGCACCCTATGCAGGTTATCTTTGAGCAGCTGCAGAGTGGCATTCTATCTAGGAGGCATTCTTCCACTTCAGGAATACTAGCAGTCTTGGGGGCATAAGTGAGGAGTGTTGGGGGTGCTCGCCGATACAAAACCTGGTAAGGAGACAGCTTTGTAGCACTATGCACACTGGTATTAGACCAGTAATCTGCCCATGGTAGCACATTTGCCCAACTAGATGGTTTGTATGCACAAAAACATCGTAAGTAGGTTTCCAAGATCTTATTTATCACCTCTGATTGGCCATCGGTTTGAGGGTGGAAGGAAGTGCTTAGTCACAGTTGAGTCCCTTGCACGGTGAAGATCTCCTTCCAAAAAGCACTTGTGAATATAATGTCTCTATCATTAATAATTGTGGAGGGCACTCCATACAATTTAATGATGTTATGCACAAAGACATCAGAAATATGTTTAGCAGTATAGGGATGAGACACTGGGATGGAGTGGGCATACTTCGATAGCCGATCAACTACCACCAGTATAGTTGTTTCCCCCCAACTTGGGGGCAGGCCCTCAATAAAATCCATACTAACTTCCTTCCATATCTCTGCAGGAACAGGGAGTGGTTGTAGCAGGCCCGAAGGAGCTTGATTATTGTATTTGCAGCGTTGGCAGATGTCACATTGCCTAATATAGGATTTCAGCATGCTTTTCATGCCTGGCCAATAAGTGAATTGCTTTAGTCTCAACTAGGTCTTCTCGTATCCTGAGTGACCACCTTGGAGAGAATCATGACAGATTTGTAATAATTGGGAAGTTAATGGTGATGTAGGCTTAAGCACAGCTCTTCCTTTGTAATAATAAAGCCCATGTTGAAAACTATAACTTGAAGCTTCACCCCTTGACATTTTAGCTTGAATCTCAGCATAGAAGGCATCCTTTTGAACTTCTTCCTTTAGTGATATCAACAAAGTTGGTTGCACCACCGATATAGCGTGTAGTTGAGCATCTTCATACACTCGGGAAAGCCCATCGGTGCCTTTATTTTACTTCCCTTTTTTGTACTCATTCCACTGAAAAGTGACATCCATGTAACTTCCAAAGCTAAGTATACTGAGCTTCGGTGTCTGATCGTTGCTCCAACAAGTTTAAGAGGTTTGTGATCCGCCCTAATTAAAAATACCCCCCCCCCCCCCTAACAGATAGTGTTGTCATTTTTTTACCGCAAGGAGAATGGCCAACATCTCCTTCTCATAGGTAGAAAGATGCCTATTCCTGCCTTTTAGCTCTTTACTTAGGAATGCAATAGGATGTTGATGCTGCATTAGAATTGCCCCAACTCTTGTTCCAGCTGCATCACACTTGAGGGTGATTTTTTTCTTCAAAATTGGGCAAGGCCAGCACTGGAGGGGAAGGTAAAGCTAACTTCAGAGCTTTAAAGGATTGCTGGGCTTCAATGGACCACTGGAAGGCTCCTTTCTTTGTCAGAGCCACTAAGGGAGAGGTAATGGAAGAATATTTATTAATGAACTTGCGATAATAGCCAGCTAAATCAAGAAATCCCTGCAAGGCCTTAATAGACTTGGGTATAGGCCAATGATTGATAGCTGCAATTTTATTAGGGTCTACAGAAATACCCTGTAACCCCCATTCCCGCAAATACGTATTTTCTGAATATTTTCTGTATTTCGATATTATAAATTCATTATTTGTTAAAATCGTTTTGGATTTTATATTTAAGTGTTTTTCTAATCGAAAATTTATTCATTTCAAATAATGATGTGTTTTGATCTTATTTTCTATATCTTATTGATCAACTATTTGTATTTGAGTCCAAATTTTATATATATATATATATATATATATATATATATATATATATATATATATATATATATATAGGGAAAAAGGGGTATGAGCAACTTGCTCATTTAGTAAATAAGCAATTGATGATGTGGCATGCATGTGATTGGAAAATCCATAAAAGGATTAGTTGTCCAATGTATCACATGCATGCCACATAATCAATTGCTCATTTACTAAATGAGCAAGTTGCTCATATCCCTTTTACCCACATATATATATATATATATATATATATATATATATATTGGGTCATTTTAGTAAATTGTTAAACCCAAATAATTATTTTTATTGTATGATTTTATTATTTTTATAATTATAACTATTAATCGTTATTCCTTGATTATTTAATTAAAGTGCATTTAACAAATTATTTTGTTTTTCGTACTTGATCTGACTTTCGTGGTGAATTCTAATTTAATTTCAAGCCAACTAATATTGTTTTCATTTGTATTATTTATCTATTTATTTGGATTTCAATTTTTGTTCATGAAGTTCTTTGTTCTTTTGATTGAACTTTTATTGTCGATCCTATTGTCCACTCATTTATTGTTGGTATTTTTATTTGAACCCTATTAATTTTGATCTATCTCTTAATTGAACCCTAAAACCCAATTTGATGTGTTCTTGACCCAAAAACGCTATTATTAAACCCTATAAATACAACCCTAATGCTAACCCTAAAAATTGCACATCTTTGAAACCCTAGCCGCTTATTCTCTCTCCTCTCTCCTCTCGTTCTCTCTCTCTCCCTGTGTTTTCCTGCCCAATTCCCCCTAACCCATTGCCGACCTCCTCTCTCCGGCGACCCCCATCACCACCCCTTCAAGCGATGCCTCCATTCGCGACCCCCACCTCCGGCGACCCTCCCTCTCCCGTCGCCTCCTGCCCAGATCAGTAGCCAAATTCCATCCTGTGCTCCCCTTTCCCGATCGCCAGCTCACCCTCGCGCCGCCGCCGTCGATGCCCTGCGTCGATCAGCGCTGCCCTCCCCTGCTGCTCGTCGGCCAGATCCCGCTATCTCTGCTGCAATTGTTGATGTTGCTGCTACTGCCTCTTTGGTTGTTGTGTGTGACTGGTTTGCTCCGTGGGTTCTTTTATTGCACATATATTGCACGTGTGATTGTGTGCTCGTGGGTTCGTTGATTCGGGATTCTTATCTCGTTATTCTTGGTATTCAAATTCACCGTTTATCAGGCAAGTCACCGTCCACTTGAATTGTTAATTTATCAAATTCAAGATTCATTGAAATTCTTGCAAGTAGATTTCTTTGTTATCGTATTATCCATTGTTCATCTATTCGTTGGATATATTGAGGGTTTACACGAGCTAATCTCAATATTCTTGACATCGTGCCACTTTTGACTCTAAAGTTTGGATCTTTCATGAGTGCATATAGAATTGATAATAGGGTTGTTCATATAAATGACACACAAATAAACTATTGTAGAGACAATTACTAGGTTGTATGTTGTTTGATTGATTGATGATTGATTGATGATAAATTGATGTATGAGTGTGTTTGTTGCAGCTGAATTCGGGTGTGGGGGCAGCAGATGTGTAATATCCCGGGCGGATATTACCTTGTATAAATTATTATTTTATTATTATTTTATTATTATTTTGTTTTAATTCCAAAATTGAAATATTTTGGTGATTTTCACCCGGTTTATTCATAGACATTATCTGTACCCATATACCGGTCAATATACATCCGTATTGTATCAAATTGGTACCGTGATCTTCCGAACTAATAATAGAATTTACTTTATTATTATTTCCGAGATTAAATTATTTTTATACGGATTATGCGAAGATTTTCGGTATACGCATATATATTTGTATGTAGTATGTCGATTAGTACATTATACAAATTGTGTCTTGGGTATTTTTGTACAAAATACTTGTCTTTGTTATGACAAACCTATTAGATTATTAATGTTTTTGGTTAACCTAGATTAAGTATGCATGAAGAGATTAAGGAATTCTTCTAGAACTATTTCTCCTCCACATCACCCTCCACCACATAGCACCATACCCACACCCACCTCCACCTCACCACCTCCTCCCCTAGGCAAAACCGGCCCCATATTGTGGAGGGGCTTTTGTGCAAATTTGTGTGTGCACATTTGCACTCTCCACCCTTCTCTCCACCTATAAATACCCCCTCCCTCCACCCTTGTCTCATTTTTAGAAAGACAAAAAGAAAGAAAGAAAAAGAATGAGTGAACTACTAACTTGAGAGTTTTTCTTTGTAGGTTTAGTAGGAGTTCTAAGAGCTTAGGAAAGAGTAGGAGTGCTAGCTAGTCCTTCCAACAAGAAAGAAGGTTGGGGTTCTCCACTTGTTCTTTTGTTTGTTGAGTTGTTGATTTTTGGCTTCTTCTTCTTCTTGTCTTCCTTGTTTTGTTTTCTTTGGTTTTTTGGGTGGGTTGTTGTGATGGTGTTGTTGTATGTGGTTTTTATTTTGTATGTTTGTGGATGTTAAAAGTAATAATCACATGAAATGAAAATAGAAACAAGTGGTAGTGCTAAATAGACATAAAGATTGAATCTTTGTAGTAGTAGTGGTTGTTTTTGTGTTTATTAATTGGACTAAAATGACATATGCATATGGACTTGTACATACAACAATTTGGGGTTGTAGGACTTGAATGTGAACTCATGCATAAAGCATATGGACTTTGTATACAACCATTTTGGTTGTAGGACATACATTGAACCTTGGACTAAAAAGGAAGCATATGTTGGTTGAACCAAAATGGAGGGTTCTTACTTTATTTTATTATTGTTTATTTTTTTTTTATAATCTTAAGTAAGAAAGAATCCATTGTAGATGTTAATTCTAAGTATGAAAGAAACTAATCTAAATCACTAGTTGTAGAATGATTAAAAAAGATCTCTTTTTTATGTTCACTAGTAATAATAAGAAATAGATGCTAATAAAGAAGTTTTAGTAGATAATTATATGAAGTTTAAATAAAATAGTTGTAGTAGATGTCTACACAAATTGTAGAAATGTTTATGTTTTTATAAAAGTTGTAGTAGATGCTTATGTGTTAAAATAAAGTAGTTAGTAGTAAATATTTATGTGTAGATAAAGATTTTAGTTTTAGTAGTAGATGTTATGTTGTAGTAGATGTTGTGTTTAATTAAATTGTAGTAGATACATATGAATATTAAATGGATGTTTATGCTTATATTGAAGTAACTACTATACATAGATGATTGTAGGAAGTTGTATACCATGCTAGATTAATTTATCTATACTTAGATGGTTGTAGGAAAATTGTATACCATGTTAGATTAATTTATCCAAGCTACTACTATACTTAGATGATTGTAGGAAAGTTGTATACCATGCTAGATTAATTTATCTATACTTAGATGATTGTAGGAAAGTTGTATACCATGCTAGATTAATTTGTCTATACTTAGATGATTGTAGGAAAGTTGTATACCATGCTAGATTAATTTATCTATACTTAGATAATTGTAGGAAAGTTGTATACCATGCTAGATTAATTTGTCTATACTTAGATGATAGTAGGAAAGTTGTATACCATGCTAGATTACTTTATCTATACTTAGATGATTGTAGGAAAGTTGTATACCATGTTAGATTAATTTATCCATGCTAGTACTATACTTAGATGATTGTAGGAAGTTGTATACCATGCTAGATTAATTTATGTATACTTAGATGATTGTAGGAAAGTTGTATACCATGTTAGATTAATTTATCCATGCTACTACTATACTTAGATGATTGTAGGAAGTTGTATACCATGCTAGATTAATTTATCTATACTTAGATGATTGTAGAAAAGTTGTATACCATGCTAGATTAATTTGTCTATACTTAGATGATAGTAGGAAAGTTGTATACCATGCTAGATTAATTTATCTATACTTAGATGATTGTAGGAAAGTTGTATACCATGCTAGATTAATTTGTCTATACTTAGATGATAGTAGGAAAGTTGTATACCATGCTAGATTAATTTATCTATACTTAGATGATTGTAGGAAAGTTGTATACCATGTTAGATTAATTTATCCATGCTATTACTATACTTAGATGATTGTAGGAAGTTGTATACCATGCTAGATTAATTTATGTATACTTAGATGATTGTAGGAAAGTTGTATACCATGTTAGATTAATTTATCCATGCTACTACTATACTTAGATGATTGTAGGAAGTTGTATACCATGCTAGATTAATTTATCTATACTTAGATGATTGTAGGAAAGTTGTATACCATGCTAGATTAATTTGTCTATACTTAGATGATAGTAGGAAAGTTGTATACCATGCTAGATTAATTTATCTATACTTAGATGATTGTAGGATGGTTGTATACCATGCTAGATTAATTAATATTCATGCTTGAGTTAGTAGATGCTCATGCATAATGATGTTCATACTTAGTTAGTAGACATTCATGCTTAGAAGATATCCATGCTTAGATAAGTATATGTTCATACTAAATGTTATTCATAGTAGATGTTCATGCTAAATATCCATGCTTAAGTTAGTAGGTGTTCATGCTTAATGACACTCATGCTTAAGTTAGTAGATGCTCATGCATAATGATATTCATGCTTAGTTAGTAGACATTCATGCTTAGATGATATCCATGCGTAAGTAGTGTATATTCGTGCCTAAATATTGTTCAAGATCAAGTTGGAAGATACTCATGTTTAACAAATGCCATGTTTAGATTAAGGTAGGAATTAATCTACCATGCTTAGAATGTTGTAGGAGTTATAATTCATGCTTAGAATATTGTAGGAGTTATAATTCATGCTTAGGAATATTGTAGGTTAATGCTAATTATATATCCATGCTTGGGTTGTGATGATTAACCATGTTAAGTAATGAAGATCTATGCTTAAGGTGGTAGTAGGGATATATACTTTAAGTAGTAAGTATTCACGCTCAAGTGGTAACTTATGCTTGACTATAGTAAACTTCATGTTTAGATCATAGTGATTATTCATACTTAAGCTTGAAATAAGCACATGCTTAAATCATATTCGTACTTAGGAGTGTTGTGGGTTGATGGTTGTGTTATATACCATGACTAGTTGTTGTAGGTAGATGCTTACAATTGTATGCCATGCTTAACGTGCTATAGGTTGAAGTAATAAGGAAAGAATCATGTTGAAATTGTAGTAACGACTACCTTGTGGTAGTTAATGTTAGTAAGGAGCCATACATGCTTGAGGGGAATAGGGTGGCATCCTAGTTAAATAAGAAAGCGGACGTATGTTCTAGGTTGTCCTAGTCAACCTTGAAAAGAACCCATGGACTCTAGTTGTGGAAGGTCCTAATTGAAATTTGACCATGCCATGGGGACATTCCCCATTCGTAGGGGTAAAAAGGATTAGAAAGATCATTAGTAATAGTTAGTTCGATAAAGATTATTAAGTCGCTTTTGGGCTTCTCATGGGTAGAATGCCTATCATAGACTATTGGTACATTCTTCTGTTGCTTCTAGTAATAGAAGATCTAGTTGCTAGTAAGCACGTTTGGTTGCTTCTAGGTTTGACTACCTGTATGGTTGTTTGCATATGGTTGTGCTCGTACGTGGCTCGACCGGCCCGTGCGTAGCCGTTGGTCTCATACGTGGCTTATTTGGCTGGTATGTACGTTGTCATCATACGTAGCTTATTGGCTCGTATGTGGTTAGTTACCCATATATAGCTTATTAGCTAGTACACAGTTGTTGTGCTCATCTAGGGTAATATTATTACCCTAGGACTATCGACCATCAAGACATATGTTTTCTTACCCCTAAGGAACTGTGGAGGAGTCACTCCTTGTGTACCGTCGGATCTTAACCAGTGTAGGTTGATCGAGGACCGGAGTATAGACGGAATCCAAGTTCAGGGTAGCGGCATGCATGTACGTTCGCATGGCCGGGGTCTTGGATCGATGGGCCAGGAACCGGATCCTGAGGGGTTCTGGTAAGTCTAGGTTGAGCAACCTAGTAGAGTTGTCTTGCGAAATCTAATTTAAGGCCTAGCATGTTGTGTTTATAATATTGTCATCCCTAGGATTGTTTGGGTCAGGGACATCATTAAGGTAGTGACTTATAAAGATCATTTACTTAGACCCTTTGTCGAAAAGAGAGGAGTTGGTTGTAGGGGGCACCTTACGACCAACTTGTCCATTGAGGCAGGCCTTAGGTGGTGTTATTGGGTTGTACCGTCCTGTCAAGGGGATACGTACGGTGCCGTCTCACGAGTCGGGAGCACGGGTTGCGTATCTCGTTTGTTAATTCCTGAAATACCGTGGCTTGGGGTGCCAAAGGATGCATTGTGCAGTCCTGCGCTTGCGAGACCCCAGGGGTGCCACAGGGTAGGCTTCGCGCTACACTGCGCTTGCGAGACCCTATGATCTTGGATTTTGGAATGAGGCCCGATATACTGGACAATAGTGGCAAACATGGACACCACTATATGACTGCAGCAACGGAACTAGACCGTACCTGCAACCTTGTTTTTGAGTGAGGTCCGGCATGCCGGGTAGCAGTGGCAAACGGAGACACCATAAGCAGACTGCATAGGGGGCCTTGAACCTTTCTGCAACCTCACTAGTCATGTGGTATTGTCAGGAACAGGTTGTGTACAATTAGAAATTCATAATGCGGGTTCAATCCCTATATATGGAGAAAACGGCTTGAGAAGGGTTGCATGTAGTATGGGTTGCATGTTGCTTCAGAGACTTGCTGACATTAGAATAGGAGCATCCTAGTTCTAGTTAAATATCGCATTAGAGTCTAGTCATAGCACCCACGAACACTTAAACTACACCAACACCATTGCCATGTTTGTATGTTGTTTGGGAGATTCGCTGCTTTGTTATCAGCCTTTAAGCGTCAGTGAATACTGACGTCCCCACTTCCATAGGTACTGGATCGCCGAAGTACAAGGGCGAGATTCAGGAGGACTCAAGGCAAGGAAAGCAAGGAGTCAAGGTCATGTTTAGTTCCGCTGTAACATGTATGTGGATTATCTATTAGTTGAGAAGTACTCAAGTGAGAGTTACCAAGTGTTGTTCTTCATTCCTTGTACTCTGATGTAAGATGTTGAAGGTTGTAATACTTGGGAATGTAAAGGTAATATTGTAACTCTATTGTAATGTATTGCGGTTATATAATATTCAGACTTGTAATACATTGGGTGTTGAATAAAAAGTTTTAATTTCTCCTATTTTTCTGTGTATTGTGACTAATTGAAGAAAATGACTTGGCTCGTGTCTCGGTTTTCCCAGTATTTGGAAATCGGGGCGCTACAAGATGAGATTTGTAGGTTCTTGAGGAACTCACAAAGATCTACCCCTTCTTCTTCCTTGGGAACTAGCTGGCTCCTTTGTGCTCCCTTGCGACCTGCACAAACGTTCGAGACACCGGGATGGATCCCCGCGACGAACCCTTTGACGATCAAGTCAATACACAGAAAAGGAGAGGAAAAAAGCTCGAGTGTGCAAAGTGTGATCACCTTCTACCGTGGGAGATCAGGGGGGTTTTATAGCTGCCAACGGGATCTCCTTCAAGATCAGGGAGAATCCTTACTTCCCGGTGTGGCAGGATACGGGTGGTTATAACCACCTCCTCCAAATCAGGGGGAACCAGGATTTCGTCCAATCCTGTTGAATTGGCCTCTAACGGGTTGAGACCCGCTCTCAACTGGTTGGATCCGTTCATTGGTTAGCGGGTCCAGGAGGAGGGACCCGGTTCCCAATTCGGACCCATCTAGGGATGACAACTGGGCCGGGTCAACCGGCGACCCACCCGCGACCCGGCCCGCTAACCCGAACTGGTTAGCTAATTGGCAGGTTCGGGTCGAACCCGGTGAACAGTACCGGGTCGACCCGGGTTGCAAATAACGTGAATTGCACCTGCGAAACCCGGCCCACGAACCCGTTCAATTTGTGGATTCAACCCGCTAACCCGCGGGTCGACCCGCGGTTTCGACACGTTTGACCCTTACGGGTCGAACGTTCGACCTGTGACGGGTCGACCGTTGACCCGCGGGTCGAACGGTCGAAAATTCGCCTGTCTCCCTCCAGAGCCGTTCCGAACGGCTCTTTGAGCCGTTAGTTGAATTTTTTTTTTGTTTTTCCCCACATATTTACGCTATAAATATCCCCAAAAATCTCATAAAAAATCACACCTCACTCTCTTACTCTCTCTACTATTATACATCATTTGTAAAGAATTTTTCAACAATTGTAGTATTCATCAAACAAGTGTACAAGGAGGCATATACACGATCAAATTTCAGTCATATCGGAATCAAAATTCAACGTCTTCAACTCTCTTCAACCCTCGTCAAATCTACTTCAACCTCTTCTCAACTCTTCAATTGCGGAATCGGCAAAGCGCTCCTCCATCTTTTCTATTCTATTCATATTTTCACGGTTTTTTGTACATACGCGTATTCCACGGTGAACGATATCAAAATATCTCTATCTCTCTCGTTAATTTTTTTTTTTGCGTTGTAGTTAAAATTATTGTTCGTTTTTTGAACTTCTCTATCTCAACCCTCGTGTTTTTTAGATTTTTTTTGTATAATTCACCGCTCCTACATTGTATATTTTTTTTACATACTTTAGCACATTACTACATTATGACTAGATCACGCGGTAGCGGTCGTAGCGGACAAGATTCCTCCTCTTCACGTAGGCCACCAATTGTCCCAACTAGTGAGCCCGCCCAAGATTACATTGATCCTACTATGGAACAATGGGGTACACACGACGATGTTGTAGGTGACATACAATTAGAAGAAGAATAACAACAACAACAAACCGAAACCACACAACCCCGTAGTAGTAGGAAGAGTAGAAGAGAAACTAGCGATTGACATAAGTTTTATGATATATCCCGGACGAACATACTCCGGGTATAGGTTTGAAAGTGTGTAAAACATGTAGTAAAACATACAAATTCAAGAGGGGTGACGGCACCGGTACAATTAGTAGGCACATCCGACATAATCATAAAGAACTTCTTGATCAAATACAAGGCTAACAAAAAATCAACCCTAGGACCAATCAAGTTGATAGCCACCCTTATGATCCCGAACTTGTTCGTCGGGAAATGGCCCGATTAGTTATTAAGGAAGAGTTACCATTTTCCTATCCCGAGAGTAGGAACTTGGAAAATTTTAATCAAACGGCCTTAAACCCTCATTTTAAAAGAATTCCGAGAAATACTTGCAAATCAGATTGTTTTAAAGTGTACATGGAAATGAAGGACGCTTTGATTGTAATTTTATGGAGTTTAACTTGTAGGGTTAGTTTAACTTCGGATTGTTGGACGGGTGTCAACAATATTTCAACGATGGAAATAACCTGTCATTGGATCGACAATGATTGGATTCTTCAAAAAAGAATCATATCACTTGCGGCGTTGCCGTATCCCCATAGTGGCGTTGAAATAGCAAACCGTATTATAGAAATTTGTGATGTTTTTCATATTCGCGATAAAATTATGGCTATTAGTTTTGATAATGCATCTAACAACAATGTAGCAATTACTACTTTAAAATCTGTATTAAACCCTCCATCTGACAATATTTTTCATGTTAGATGTGCATGTCATATTATAAATTTATGTGTTCAAGATGCATTAAGAATAGCCGATCCATATATAGTTAAAATTAGAAATTGTGTACATTTCATTGCATTAAGTCCAAGCATTTTACAAGAATGGAAAGCTTGGTGTAGGGTTAGAAATGTTCCTTTTAGAAAATTTCCAAAGGATGTTAGACACCAATGGAATTCTACTTTTGATTTACTAAATGTTGTCACCGATTATAAAGCAGTTGTAAATGATTTTTGTATCGCAAAAAATATGCACAATTTTGAAATGACTCCCCCAATTGGTTTTTTGCCGAATCTTTATTGAAATTTTTAGAACCTTTTAAAACCGCAACTTAAAAATTTTCAAAAACATATGAATCTACTTCTAGTAGCATTTTTATTGAATTAGTTAGCATGATGCAAATATTTAACGAAATGTTAAATGATCCCTATATTAGTGACATTGTAAAACCTGCATTTCAAAAATTTTTGAAGTATTATTTTCCTCCTCCTATATTGATTTGTGTTGCTACTGTTATGGATCCTCGTATCAAATTAGAAGGTACGAAGAATTTGATAGAAATGTTTTTTGGATATTTAGAGGTAAATATAGAATTAACAATTAATTGCGCTACTTTTTTAGTACAGTTTGAATCTACGTTAAATAACTTGTATGATTATTATGATAGACGTTTTGCTTCTAATAGTACAACTTCTGTAGTTAGTTCTTCTTCTGGTAGTTCTAAAGGTAAGGGTAAAAGTAGAATTGGTGATAAAATATTTAGTTTACTTGAACAAATTCAATCTAAAAAACCTAGGACTAATCAACCAAATGAATTAAATTGGTATAACCAACAGGATACTGAGCCTACTCTTTCTGCACTAGATATTTTACAATGGTGGAAAGAACATGAACACACTTTTAGTATTCTGTCAATTATGGCTAAAGATTTACTAACTCCTCCTGTCTCTACAGTTGCTTCTGAGATTCTACAAGTGGCAGGGTTCTATCTGATTACAGGAATCGGTTGAAGCCCGAGGCGTTAGAGATGCTCGTTTGCACAGAAGACTGGCTGAAGGCTGAAGATAGGACGCAAGGGAAAGCACTATCAAGTTCCACAAGTGGGAGCAACTCACCCAAAGAACAACAACAACAACAACAACAACAACAATAGCTTTGCTTGTTATGTCAAATTAGAAAACTTGTACTCAATTAAAATTGTATATAAGAAATATGTTATTGTATAAAACTTATTTGTGAATTGAATTCTTCATTTCGTTATAAATTGTTAAAATTGTATAACTTAAATTCATATGAATAATATTTCAAAATTTGTTGTCAATTTCACTCTTTCAATCTTATTATTATTATTACGATTTTTATTGTTTATTAGTATTATTACTTACTTAGTATTATAATAATAATAATTATTATTTTAATTTAAGCTACCACAAAAAAAAAAAAATTATTAAACGGGCCAACCCGCGGGTCGACCCGGCCCAACCCGAGTTGAACCCTGAAGGGTTAACGGGTTGGGCGGGCCACCCAAACGAAAACTTAGCCCGGCCCGGCCCGGCCCGGATAAGAGTGCAACCCGGCCCGGACCGGCTAAGTATACGTGCCACCCCGTACGGGTTGGGCCCGGCCCGGCCCACTCGACCCGTTCGCCATCCCTAAACCCATCTGCAGGCGAGATTACCATCTTACCCCTGAGACTTTGAGATTTGCGGCCGTTTTGAATGGTTCCGATTTAACCCCCATTTTTAGCCATATCACGAGCCCCCCACTCCCAAAGGCTGCATATTACAGCCTTATGGGAGTAGTTCTGTTGTTTCAATGGCGTTTAGGGCTTTATCGGAGTTTTCAATGGGTGCTTGAATCTCGTCTAAGGGGTGATAGTGTTTTCCTGAGCTGGTAGCATGCTCAAAGTGGCTTTTAGGTTGCTCCAGATCTTTGGTGATTTTTTCCCGATTTATATCATTCGTTCGAACCATTTACTTAATTTTGCAAAGTAACGACTCACTTTCTTGGAGCCTTAATTAATCGTTCTGGACAATAATTATTTAACCCGGGGCTCAAAAATACTCCCCCGGATCTATAACTATTTTCCAGACATTTTAATTAATTTTCCAGAATTTTTAATCATTTTTTGCAATTTTTACATAAATAATTCGAATTAATAAAATAGAAAAAGGAATTAATTGCCGTATTTATGACGTGGCCAAATCAGAGCCGTTGATCACACACCGGCGAGGATTTCTGAGCAATCGGACGGCCAGGAGAAAAAGGGGTTCTAGCGATCTGGGCGCACGGTTAGGAGAACGCATCGAATGGCGTGTCGAACGTGGCGACCGTTATGTGGAGTTTGGCGAACAGTGAAGAGGCATTGACTGGTCAACGATATTTTTGGTGTTTTCAGCTCGGAAACACATATGCTCGGATTTTACGGTGAGCATGGCGAACGTCCTGCCGAGCTTGGCGAGCGCAACGGCGAGCTGAAAGAGCGTTGACTGGTTAACGATATTTTTGGTGTTTTCACCTCGGAAACACTTCTGCTCGGATTTGACGGTGAGCCTGGCGAGCGCAACGGTGAGCTGAAATAGCGTTGACTGGTCAATGCATTTTTTGGTGTTTTCAGCTCGGAAACACGTCTGCTCAGATTTGACGGCAAGCCTGGCGAGCGCCCTGTCGAGTCTAGCGAGCGGAACGGCAATCTCAAAGAGCGTTGACTGGTCAACGCATTTTTTGGTGTTTTCAGCTCGGAAACACATCTGCTCAGATTTGACGACGAGCCTGGCGAGCGTCCTGTCGAGTCTGGTGAGCGAAATGGCGAGCTCAAAGAGCATTGACTGGTCAACGCATTTTTTGGTGTTTTTGGCTCGGAAACACATCTGCTCGGGTTTGACGGCAAGCCTGGCGAGCAGAACAGCGAGATCAAAGAGCGTTGACTGGTCAACGCATTTTTTGGTGTTTTCAGCTCGGGCTCAGATTTGGCGACGAGCCTGGCAAGCGTCCTGTCGAGTCTGGCGAGCGGAACGGCGACCTCAAAGAGCATTGACTAGTCAATGCATTTTTTGGTGTTTTTAACTCGGAAACACGTCTGCTCGGATTTGACGGCGAGCCTGGCGAGTGCCCTGTCGAGTCTGGCGAGCTGAACGGCGAGCTGAAAGAGCATTGACTGGTCAACACATTTTTTGGTGTTTCCAGCTCGGAAACACGTCTGCTCGGATTTGACGGCGAGCCTGGCGAGCGTCCTGTCGAGTTTGGCGAGCGGGACGGCGAGCTCAAAGAGCGTTGACTGGTCAACACATTTTTTTGCGTTTTGTATACTTAATCGCGACTTCCGCGCTTGTTGGGCCGGTCAAGTGCGTCCCAAGCCCATCGAGTTTTCCTATAAGTCTCCACCCCCTTTCATTCTTACTTCACTTTCTCACTTTTTCTTCACTGGAGTTTTCTTCTCTTCACAGAGCTTCCGACGTTCTTTCCGATCTCAGACGAGCATTCCGACCGTGGTTGTCACTTCCCAGGTAACTTATTTTAATTTAAAGATATGTCTAGGGTATCGTCCGGCGAAGAGGTCTCCTCCTCGAGCGAGTTCGAAGTACCCCTCCGGTTGACTCCTTCTTCGGTCAACAAAGGGAAGGCCACGATCGTTCTGTCCTCTCCAGAAGTAGGAGAAGATGTTGGCACCGTAGGCGGAGGTGGCGAGGCGGCTCTCTCTTCGATAGTGGTGGAAACGATTTTCGAGAGGGATTGGCAGATGGGAGCGTTCGGCAGGCATTCGATCGCCGTATCCACTCTTAGAGGGACTAGGCAATATAGTTCGAAGGATTTGAGGCGAGCGGAGCACGGTCTGGCCCAATTTTACGAGGAGAACAATCCGAGGGAACGCACGGAGGTGAATGAAATCGTCAGCATCCTGAAGGAGTCCGATCTGCGAATGGTTCGGATGTGCTTCATGATCCCTCCGCAATTCGAACTCATCATCCCAGGGCCAGGGGTCAGGTCTTGCTCTTCTCTCCTTTCCGACACTTTCATTTTCCCATACGACGCTTTCTATGCGGGGCTTCGTCTTCCTCTGCACCCTTTCGTAAGGGGAGTGCTTCAATGGTACGGGGTCTGCCCTATTCAACTGATGCCGAACATTTGGAGGCATGTCACAGGGTTCGTCCTCCACTGTCAGTCGGCCGGGATCGAACCGAACATGAACGTGCTTCGTCACTTGTATAAGATCCATCAGAAGATGAGGACGTAGTACCGTTTCTACCTCACTGCTCGGAAGGGCATGAATCTGGTCGACAACCCCGACTCCGTGAAGTGTTGGTGGGACAAATACTTCCTCGTTAGGGGCGAGAAGCCGTGGGACATTCCCACAGTATGGAGAGAGGATGTGCCGAAGAAGGCGAAGTCGGAGCCATCTTTGAGTCCGGAGGAGGACAAGATGGTCGGCATCCTCTTGGATCGGCCGACCCTGCATTGGAGGGAGATCACTGAGGAGAGTCTCTTTGGGGGAGGACTTAGCCCTATGGACCCTAGTACGAGTCTTTTTTTCTTTTTTCCGATAGAATGTGACAAGATTCTAATCTTTCGCTTTTCTCTTTTTTTCTATCTTTTTTGTTCGCAGGATCTGCCGCCATGGACTTCGACGATATCATGAACAGGTGATTGGAGCTGAGCGGCAAGCGCATTGAGGAGAAGAAGAGGAAGCGTGCCGTAGCTTGCCCAACTATGTCGAAAGCGGCTCAAGTTGAGACCGCCACTGCCCCCATTGTTGACTTGGAGGCCGCTCCTTCTTCCGTTGCTCCGCTGGCGAAGGAGCTCGACTGTTCGGCCATTCTTGCCTTGTCAGCCCCACCCTGTATGGTGGTGGCCGAGGAGATCCTGACAAACCAACTGAAGAAGATCTTCGTGCCGGATTGGCAGGTCCGTAGGCACGACGGGTTTCTCGCGACTCGACGAGTTGCATGGATGTCGTCCGTAGTCTCGCTACGCCCAAAGACAAGGCGGCGATAGAGCATGGGACCGTGGGCAACTCGGCATTGGAGATCGCCAAAGCGCAGATGACGGTAAGTCTTGACTTCTCGCTCGACCTCTGTCCCTATCTTTCTATTCTACTTTTAAACCGTTGCTTTTTTTTGTTTGCAGGCGATCTGTCATTTCAGCCACTTGCTGACGCGAGTGGCAGAGCAGGAGAAAGAGCTGAAAGCTCTTCAAGATCGGGAGAGGTTGGAGCGTTCGAAAGCCAAGAAGGAGCTAGAGGCGGCCGCACTCAAGATTGAAACACAAACCACCAAGATGCGGCTGTTGGAGGAGGCATTGGCAAAGGCGAAGGACTCTGCCGTTGCGGAGAAGGAGGAGATGGCTTGGCAGTGGTTGGCCGAGCATGAGAAGGCCGCGTTCACAATGTTCACGGTGGTGAAGGAGGCTAAGGCGGCGGCGGAGAAGGAGGCGATCGGCTACCTCGAGCAAAACATGTGCAAGGCCTACGCCAAGGCGCTGAAGGATGTCGGCAAGCATATCCCCGGCTTCGACTGCTCGGGATACTTCTTGTTCCCCGACGAGGAGAAGACAGTCGCCGAAGGAGAAGAAGAGGATGAAGGAGAGGAGGAGGTCGCTGGTGACAAAGACGTAGTAACTGAGACGCCATTAGCTATGGCGCTGGCGACAGGGGGAGTTGAGGGCGGCGAAGGTGCCTTAGCACTTATGGATCCATCTGCTGAGGTGGACACTCAACTCTCCTAGAGTTTCTCTTGTGTTTTAGCAGTAGTTTTTTTTTCTTAGGCTTTTTGTAGCAACTCCTAATAGCGGACTGGCCACCGCTTTCTTTTGTAATTTTTGGACTTTAATGAAAAGAAGAACTTTTGAGATTTTGGCCCATGTTTACAATGATTGGCTTTTGAAATTTTACTAAGTGTTGAGAACAACTTGCTTCGAAATCTAGCTAAGTGTTAAGAACAACTCGCTTTGAAATCTAGCTAAGTGTTAAAAACAACTCGCTGTGAAATCTAGCTAAGTGTTGCTCGAGCTCAGCGTTATTGTGTTCTTGCTTTTCAGACCGCGGAGTTGCGTCTGGTCAAGGCATCTCCGAACACTGAAGCGGCTGATTCCTCTCGTCTTCGAGCCGACTTAGGAGCGACAAAGTTGGCCCTTTCTCGCATTCGAGAGTGTTTTCTTAAGAGCGAGTTGGAGCTAGAACATCTCAAGCTATCACTGGCGAAGCGCATCTCCGAGTTGAAACAACTAAAGAAACGAGCTCGAGATGCCCCCCTGAAGGGGAGGTGGAGTCACTTCGGCAGACCCTATTCGACGTCATGGCGGAGAGAGATGGTTTGAAGAATGTGGTACTGGAGAAGATCTTGGAGACGGCGTAGCTTCTGCGAACTATCATTGAAGCTCCTCGTGTGGGTAGTATGAGCAGAATTCCTTGCCTACAGGTTAAGATAACGGATGATTCGCTGAGGGAGCGGATCGTTGACCTAGAGACGGAGGTTCACCGACTACGATGTTTTGTGGAGGGGAGCAATGTTAGGACCACATCATGCCCTCGAGATGAATACTCACAGGGACGATCGGTTCACGAGTTGGCATCACGTTCGCCTCCCATCCCAGGGCATCCTGGGGATGCTCAAAGCGGAGTTGCTTGTTCGCCGAGCGAAGCCTCAGCCAGAGCAATGCTCAGGGACACTACCAAGCTTGCCGGCCTGGGGACCTCAACGAGTGCGGGGTCGCAGTGACAGAATGTTCGCCATCCCCATTTGTCGCTGAAGAGGAGTATCCCGCTACCTAGAAGGCGTTGAAGTAGTCTTGTAATTTTGGCTTCTCAAATTTTGTAACTTGTTGTAGGGATGAGTAGTTGGTCTTGTAATCTGAGTTATCCCTCAGGCTTTATAGAAATAAAACTTGTTTTCTTATTTGCACGTGTGTGTTTTGTTAACATCTACGGTTGTCGACGGTTGTAGGAGTAATTCCGAATGGCAAACCGCTTCTTACTCGCTTATAAGCGAGTAGTAGAAGCGGAGTCGAGCCAAGTGTTGGGCTCCGAACTCTGTCGTTTAAGGAAAAGTCAACGGTTGTGGAAGCAATTCCGAATGGCAAACCACTTCTTACTCGCTTATGAGTGAGTAGTAGGAGCGGAGTCGAGCCAAGTGTTGGACTCTAAACTTCGTCGTTTAAGAAAGAGTCAACGGTTGTGGGAGCAATTCTGAATAGAGAACCACTTCTTACTCGCTTATGAGCGAGTAGTAGAAGCGGAGTCGAGCCAAGTGTTGGACTCCGAACTCGTCGTAATTTTTTTTTGTAAGTAGAGATGGACTACCCAAAAATAAAGAATTCACACGAAAGATAGATAAGTTGCAAGGAGGAAATTTCTCTTTTATTGAAAACAACTGGGCGGCCGCTTCTAAGTTGCAGACCGCCTTTTACATTTCGATAAAAAGGAAGATACAAGTAAGATTTTTACAATCCTGGGAAGTAGCTTGGAGCAGCGTTTAGGCACCCTCTCGGTACTTCATCAAATGCTCGGTGTTCCAAGTCCTTGGCATCTTCCTGCCCCCCGGGTCTTCAAGTTGATACGCGCTCGGGTGTATAACTCTGGAGACCTTGTATGGTCCCTCCCAGTTGGGTGCCAGCTTGCCTCTCTTGCTTGGATCCGAAATTGACAATTTTCTCAACACTAAGTCCCCTTCCTTTATGTTGGTTAGCCGTACCCTCTTTTTATAGGCTTGAGTGATCCTACGATGGTAGATCTCTTGGCGGATTGTGGCTATCTCGTGGATCTCGTCGATGAGGTCTAGGCAGTTGCGAAGCTGGTTCGCATTCTGCGCCTCGTTGTAAGCTATGAGACGAGGTGAAGGTAGACCCACCTCCAAAGGGATAAGAGCCTCTGATCTGTATGTGAGGTTGAAAGGGGATTCACCCATCGGAGTTCTTTTTGTGGTGCAATAGCACCAAAGCACATTGGGGAGTTGTTTGACCCATTACCCCTTGGTGGACTTGTCGAGCCTCTTCTTCAAACTTGAGAGGATTTGACGGTTCGCGTTCTTCGCCTAGCCGTTAGACTGGGGGTGTGCTATTGAAGAGAAATGCTGTTGGATCCCAAGATCAGTGCAGAAGTCATGGAATGCAGATCTTGTAAATTGGGTCCCGTGGTCGGTTACGAGGATGCGAGGTACCCCGAACCGACAGACAATGTTCTTCCAGAAGAACTTCTGGATCCTATTCTCGGTGATCGTTGAGAGAGGCTTAGATTCTATCCATTTGGAGAAGTAGTCTATTGCTACCACCAACAACTTTAGCTGACCTGGTGCCGGAGGGAAAGGTCCGAGCAAATCTATTCCCCACAATGCGAAAGGGATCGGACTTGCCAGGGAGGCAAGTTGCGCTTGAGGCAGGCGACGGATTGGGGCGAATTTTTGGCAGGAGTTGCACTGGCGGACATACTCCTCAGAGTCACTTAATAGTGTAGGCCAAAAGTATCCGTAGTTCAAAAGCTTCCGGGCAAGTGATCTTGCCCCCAAGTGTGCACCACATAGACCATCGTGGGCTTCCCTTAAAGCGTAAAGCATCTCTTCCGGAGAAAGACACCTTAGATAGGCCTCCCATCAACTTGGATGTAGGACCGTTTGTACATGACCCCATCTAGGAGTGTGTTCCGCTCTGCCCATGTCCTGATCCTCCTTGCTTCTTTCGGATCTTCGGGAAGGACACCATCTCGGAGATACTCGAGCAGGGGCTTCATCCAGTTTTTCCTAAGTGTCAGAGGGTAGGCTTCCATTGGCTCCGAGCCATCTCTATCGATACTAGGTTTGAGAAGAACTTCTATTAGGACAATTCGCTCCAAACCTTGGAGGGACGAGGATGCGAGCTTAGAGAGGGCATCCGCTTGCGCGTTTTTCTCTTGGGGAACCCGCTGGAGTTGAACATCTCTGAAGAGAGTGAGAAGCTCCCTTACTTTTGCTAAGTATCTGGCCATTCGGTCATCTCTCACCTCGTACTCCCCGGTCACTTGATTGACCACTAACTGGGAGTCGCTGAAGACCCTTACCTATTCGGCACCGGCCCTGCGAGCCAAGCAGAGTCTCGCAATTAGGGCTTCATACTCTGCCTCATTGTTCGATGCTAGAAAGTTGAGGCGAAGAGAATACTGAACGACAAAGGCGTCAGGGCTGGTCAGGATGATGCCGGCCCCGCTTCCATCAGCGCAGGAGGACCAGTCCACATAGATGGTCCAGACAGAGGGGTCGGCCGGCGACTCGCATGAGTTGGGGATGGTATTTTCTACGATGAACTCGGCCAGAGCTTGGGCTTTTATAGCCGTCCGGGGCTGGTAGCTGATATCGTGCTGACTTAGCTTGATAGACCATTTCAGGAGCCGCCTGGACGTTTCCGGCTTGTGAAGAACCTACTTCAGCGGTTGGTCGGTAAGGACGACCACCGAGTGAGATTGGAAGTAGGGTTGAAGCCCTTGGGATGCCATGACCAAGGCGAGTGCCATCTTTTCTAGCTTCGGATAACGGAGTTCGTCATCACGGAGCACCTTACTCACGTAGTAAATGGGCTTTTGCGCCTTATCCTCTTCCCTCACGAGGACCGCATTGAGCGTTTGGTCCGAGACTGCGAGGTAGAGGTAAAGGGCTTCTCCGGGTAATGGCTTACTCAGGAGAGGGGGTTGGATAAGTATTCTTTGAGCCTGTCAAAGGACTCTTGCTGTTGCGGCCCCCACTCGATGCCGTTAGCCCCCCTGAGGGCTTTGAAGAAGGGGAGGCACTTCTTCTCGGACTTAGAGAGAAATCTCTTGATGGCTGCGAGGTGCCCAGTGAGCCTCTGCACCTCTTTGACATTAGAGGGGGAGCCATTTTGAGAATGGCTTGGATTTTCTCTGGGTTGGCCTCTATGCCTCTTTAGATGACCATAAACCCAAGAAATTTGCCTAATGAGACGCCGAACGCACACTTGTTCGGGTTTAGTCTTATATTATGCCTCTTGAGCACCTCGAAGGCTTTTTGAAGGTCGAGGGTGTGCTCCTGCCCTCGAGTGCTCTTGACCAACATGTTGTCAACGTAGACCTCCATGTTTCGGCCAATCTGGTCTCGGAAGACCTTGTTCACCAGGCATTGGTAGGTAGCCCCTGCATTTTTCAACCCGAAGGGCATAACACAATAGCAGTAGAGGCCTTGGTCCGTCACGAACGAGGTCTTCGGGATTTCCGGTGGGAACATCCTGATTTGGTTGTATCCCGAGAAGGCATCCATAAAACTGAGCAGCTCGTGCCCAGAGGCTGCATCGATGAAGGCATCGATGCTTGGAAGAGGGAAGGGGTCCTTCGGGCATTCCTTGTTGAGATCCATGAAGTCAATGCATATCCGCCAACTTCCATTGGCCTTCTTGACCATTACCACGTTGGAGAGACACTCAGGGTAGTTAACCTCCTGAATAAAGCGGGCGTTGAGGAGTTTCTCAACCTCCTCCTTGTTCGCCAGTTGCCTCACGGGGGCAAACTTTTGCCTCTTCTGCTGGACAGGTTTGACCCCAGGGGTGACGCTCAGATGGTGCATCGAGGGCTCTTCCGAGATCCCGGGTATGTCCGCTACAGTCCATACAAAGAGGTCACGATTCTCCCGTATACACCGGGAGATATCTTATTTTATGGAGGGGGAGAGAGTTTTGCTGACGCGGAACGTCTTTGTAGCGCCCCAAATCCCCATACTGGGAACCTGAGACCCCACTCCAGGAGTCGAACTTCAAATAGCCAAATCACAGAAGTACAGGAAATATAAAACTTTTATTCCATATAAATGTTACATTTACAAGGATTACAATGTCCAAATAAAAATTACAAATTTTACAACAATATAACAATACTTGTATATGTCCCTTGGATCCTTGGACCAACTCGAGCTCCGTGGTACCTGTAGATCGGCTCCAGATACCTACAAGGTGGGGAACGTTAGTACTTCGACTGATGCAAAGCTGGTGATAACAGCGATCCTCTAAAATTCAATCAAAATCAATAATTTATGCAAAATAGAAAGGTGATGTGCCAAAATAAGGGTTTAGTGGATTCGGGTTCTAGTGCAGTATTATGACATGACCTTAAGTCTAGATGCAGCAAACTCACATGCCTAACTTCTAATGCAAGCAAGACTTTGGAGCACGAATGCATCCCATACTACATATGCCCCCAAATCTAGCCGTCTTTCTCCACAATATAGGGATTTGAACCCTCACCATGCACCCTACTCTTGTACACACTTCAGTTCCCAATAGACTGTCCGTCACCCAAAGAGATTGCAGCGGTCGGTCTAATTCTGCCTTGCAGTGCCCAAGTGGTCACCGCCAGTTGGTACCCGCGCACGGACCTCCTTAGAAACTGCGTTGAACCTGGTCCTTACGACCCTTGGTTCCACATGTCCACCCAAGGACTTACGCATGCGTGTTCACCCCTGGCCCGGGTTATGAACATATATATACCTAAAACACAAAACACAAACCCGCGCTTTAGGGACGTGAGCACCACGGGAGGTCAATTCCTCCAGGCCTCCCGCACCTTACTTCGGCAAAACTTTGGGAATCAACAAATCGAGATACGAGCCGGGGACGCAATCCATTAGCGGCCGAGAACGTATCCCTACGACTGGAAGATACAACACCGACTATGGTTTACTAGGACTAATGCAATTTCCCAATCCCTTAATAAACCATTCTAACCCCTACCTTACTCTAATTATTTCGGGTAAGAATGAACTGCTTCCGCACTTGCCTATCAGCCCCTGGCCCCTGCGACACCGGTCCGGTTCGCCACTTTCCCGGCTGGGACTCGTCCAGCATAATGGCCTATGCCTGCCGCTCCCCCGGCTGTAAATATATAATTGCCCCGTGAGCTCTACTAACTGGCATGCTCGGACGTCCTACGCTTGGCAGAACTCTAACAATATAGGCTTGATAGGTGCAGGGTATCCTTTACCCTAGTGACTAACTCGAGTCACCCATCCCACTCGGGGAGTCAACAACCTCAATACAAAGATCAACCATCCCTAGACACGAGTCATCGACTCAGATAACACACAAGGGAAAATGTCTTCACAACACTCAGTCCAAACCAAGACTAAGCGACCTACGAGTTTCTGCCCGAAACTCAAATGGTCATAACTCTTTCGATACAACTTCGATTGGAGTGTACAAGCCCAACCTGGAAAGGTAAGATCCTAGGCTACAACTTCCTAGTTGATCATGAGCTTAAATTCAACCATCTAAGCCCTCAAAATAGCCTCTCAAGCTCCAGCCGGCGTGCTTCCTGTGCACGGGCTGCACCTTACCAATAACACAAAATCCTACTCGTTCATCAGAACAACACAAACTCAAATTCTGTAGAAGGGTGTGGGTGTCCTCAATAACTCTCTAGTTGGTCATGAGTCCAAATTATACCATTAAGTCACCCTAACACACTCATCTATCATCGATACACCAATTCACACAATTGGTCTCTCCAATTCAGAGCACTCAGCTCTACTCTAGTTCTCTGTCCAGTCTTACAAAAATCATAATAATTCAACCGATTATTGGAATTGCCTTAAATTGGTCTTGTTGGAAAGATCTAGGTGTCCACTACAACTTACTAATGAGTCATAATCTCAGAATGTGCTTCCAACAAGTCTCAAATTCCCAATCTCTACAGAATATCAAAATTGGCTAAAAACAGCACAGTGCTTAATCATAAAATCATAGTAAATTGCACACTTGTCCAAACGATATAAAATTTATGGTGGTGAAACTAGATATCATACCTAACATCATGAAAAAGACCTCATTCAAAAATCCAATTATACAGTGAGTAATATCTATTGTAAGTTAGCACAGAAACCATCAAGTTCTTTCTTTCAACATCAGCTACTGGTTATAGATCGATTTTTCTCATGCCTCCAAACTCATCCAAATAATTTACTGATTTTTTTTCAGAATCTAAATGAATTCAGAAACATTGGGTAAAAAGTTCAGATCAATAGAATGCTTCAATAAATCATGGAAATTCCTACAATTTCAGCCATCTTATTTATCTTTTTCTGAGTCTGCCTTACGACACAGCTCCATCTCACGATTTTATTAACATATCAAATGATCGTAGAAAAATCTGAAATAAATCATGAATGATCCTAACACATATATGAACAAAAAACATTAATTTCATGGTCCAATTTCTCATATTTTGCTCTCGGAAAAATCCACAAAATGGTACTCCGAATTAGTTTTTCTAGTTCAATTCTGACTTCAACTTTTAACCTTTAGATGATCAACCCTATACATCCTACCATACATGCATGCAATCAAAATCAATTAAAAGACAAGAAAATCAGGTTTAGAGAAACTTTCCATCCTTGGTTGTAGTAGTGGAAGGAACTTCTTTAAGCTTCTTCTCTTGGAAATCTTCCCTTGATCTTTCTCCTTCACTTCCTTCTTCCTTCTCTCCTCCTTCTCTTGAGGTGTTTTCTTTCTGAAATTTCCAGAGCAGAAAGGAGATAATGGAGTGGGAAATGAAAGGGAATGGGAGGGTATAGGCCGGATTTGACTAGGGGGGTAGGGTTAGGATGTAGGTGGTTTTATAGACCAAAACCATGGCTCAAGCCCATTGATTTTGTGTTTGTTATGTTGGTTGCCCAACATAGTCCTTAACGAGTTCCAACGAGTGCGAGACGAGTGGTTTAACGAGCGCACGCAACATATATTCACTGTAGTATCATACCGTGTTATATTTGTATGTGCGTCGTGCCGAAAACTAGCGTTTATTCTAGTATCGGTCCTCGTTCTCGTGCCTCTTTGGAATAATCCTCTCATGAACCGCCTCGTAACCTTAACCATCCACCACGATAGCAAAATCGACCCATAATACTACAATCAATTGCACGCATACAGACAATATACATATACATATATATGCTCAGGTATCGTACAGATTCACTCCCGGTGAAATAGCAGCTACGCCCCTTTGAAGATGGCCCATATGGGGTTCCTACTTTGCCCGCTGTAACTCTTCTTTTGCTGCCCAAGGATCGGCCTTCGAGAACGGGGTGTTATAGTCTTAATGGTGTCCTCCTCAGAGAAGGCCACTTCCTCCAACTCGTCGACGGGCTCGGAGATGGTTTGGCCTCCCTCCTGAGGAAGTTCGAGCACTTCCAACGAAAGAACTGGACCCCCCACCGAGGTCATGTAGCACTTCCGTGCCGCCTCCTGGCTTCCCCTCACTTCTCCCACTCCTGAGGGAGTGGGAAACTTCATCTTCATATGGTAGGCTGAAGGGATGGTCTGAAGCGCGGCCAAGCCTTGTCTACCCAGGATAACATTGTAGGCGGCCTTGACGTCAACGACCATGAAGTCCATTTGCACTGTACGAGTTTTCGGGGCCTTTCCAGCTGTTACATCGAGGGTTATAATTCCCTCGACTGTAACCGGGACCCCTGTGAACCCGTGGAGGGTGTAGCCCGCAGGCTTGGTCTGGTCTCTGGACAGCGGGAGGCCTTTGAAGGCTTCCAAGAAGAGTATGTTAACGGAGCTGCCGTTATCGACTAAGATGCGACAAACTTCAAAGTTCGCCATGCGAAGATTAATAACGAAGGCGTCGTAGTGAGGCATACGGACGCCCTCCAGGTCCCTATCGGAGAATGTTACCGAGACCCCGAGGCCCTTTGGAAGAGGATGGTTCTATACGGAGTTGACCTCCCTTACGAAGGCTTTTCGGGAGGAGTTGGAATCTCCTCCCATTGGGCCTCCGTGAATCAAGTGCAAGATGCCCTCCACCTCAGCCTCCGCTGTCTCCGTGCGCTGCTCGTTTCGCCTGTTAGCTCCCCGAGGTGGCGGGGGCAGATCGGCTCGGTCCCTCTTCACGAACCGGTTGAGTTGTCCTCGTTGGATGAGGGCCTAGATTTCATCCTTCAAGGCCTGACATTCATCAGCATTGTGCCTGTGGTCCCGATGGAAACAGCACCACTTACTCCAGTCTCTCTTCTTTGCCGGAGTGTTCATCCTTGGGGGAGGCAGTAGTAGGCCCTCGTTCCCTATCTCCATGAAGATGGCAGATACACTCGTGTTAAGCGGAGTGAATTTCTCGAACCAAGGAGAGGGGATGCAACTGACCCCCATCGTCCTTCTGGAGCTTCTTATCTCCTTCTTCTTCTACACCTTTCCGCTTGTTTCCGGAAGAGGAGGCTTCGAAGGTAGGACGGCGGACGGCTTCTTCCGCTCAGATGTACTTCTCGCTGCGAAGCAGGAGCTCTGAGAAGTTCCGAGGGGGCTTCTTGGCGAGGGACGCCCTGAGGTCAGCATTGAGGACGTTGGACTGGAAGGCGAGGGTGGCGACCGAGGGTTCCAAAGAAGCAATGGACCTAGCCTCGGCCGTAAATCGTTTGACATAATCCCGCAGTGATTCTCCCTTCTTTTGACTGAGGAACAATAAGGTGTCACTCGTGTTCTCGGCGTGCCGAATGCTCTCAAAATGCATGAGGAAAAGAGCTTCAAACTTATCGAAGGAGAAAATGGACGCCGGCGCCAGGCGCGAGTACTATTCCCGAGCCGGCCCCTTGAGTGTGGCCAGGAAGGTCTTGCAGAGGAGGGAGTCGGAGGCATGGTGGATCATCATGAGAGTTTTGAAACTCTCGATGTGATCTGCGGGGTCCGTCTCCCCGTTATAGGTCTCGGAGTGGGGAGGCTTAAAGTTATTGGGAACTCGAGCCTCCATAATGGCGTGGGAGAATGGAGGCCTGCTCGGACGAAGGTCCCTTGCCAGTCGCCCCTCATCTTGGTCCAACTGGCCGAGGCACCTCTCCATCTCGTGGAGACGACAGTAGACCGAGTCCTCCCTCTGGTCCTGTCTGGACAAACCCTGAGACTCGCTCTCATGACGAGGAGGACTGGGGCTACGCCGATGATAGCTCAGAGTAGGAGGTGGACTGACCGAGAGATGAGGGTGACTTAGGGTAGGTCGTAGACTGTGAGAGCGGTGATGATGATCGGGAGAGGGGTGGCAATGGCTCGCAGCCTGCCTTGGACTTCTGGATCGGCGAGGATGGTAAGGAACTGGTCGAGGACTACGGGATCGGTGGGGATGGCGAGGAGCCGGTCGAGGACTGCAGGATCGGCGAGGATGGCGAGGAGCCGGTCGAGGACTGGGGGCCCTACGGGCATTGTTAGGGGCAGCGAGAGCCCGGAGGACCGCCTCCTGAAATTGCTAGAATTCCGCCCTTGTAACGGGGGCCTCCTGCTTGTGATGATCCCGCGGTGCCTGGCGACCCACCGGGGAACGGCTCCGTTTTGGGCGATGATGGGGCGACTCTCTTCGCCTACGGGGGGAGTTGGACCTCCCTCGGTTTGATCAGGTTGGTGAACGGTCCCTGGCCTGCTCGTGGCGAGGGTTCGACCCTTGGGCCCGCCTATCCTCTAGGTGAGTACGGAGATCGGGTTCATGCTCGATTTGCCGATTGTTGATCACGTTCCGCAGGTCCTTTGGAGTGGGGGGAGTATAGGATGCCATAGAGTCGGTGTCGGCATTATGGATGGAGACCCGAACCTGATGGATAGGTTGTTTGTGATGACTCCATCGGGAGGGTTCCCCCACTACAGCCTGGGGTCCCGAAGGCTGCTGAATGGACTGCGGAGCCCGAGGATCGAGCTGTTGGGTCGGCTGGTTAGGAGAAGGGAGATCCCCCTGCGCAGGAGGAGGAAGAGGAGGGTGAGAGGAAGTTGTCCTTTGGTTGGAGTTCGTGGGTCTCTTTTTGGGAGGAATGGCTAGGAGTTAGGTGGGCTGAAGGAGGAAGAGAAGATCGTTTGTTGAGCGGATTTCCTACAGACGGTGCCAATCTGTTGTCGCTGAATTCGGGTGTGGGGGCAGCAGATGAGATTTTTAGGTTCTTGAGGAACTCACAAAGATCTACCCCTTCTTCTTCCTTGGGAACTAACTGGCTCCTTTGTGCTCCCTTGCGACCTGTACAAACGTTCGAGACATCGGGATGGATTCCGACGACGAACCCTCCGACGATCAAGTCAATACACAGAAAAAGAGAGGAGAAAAGCTCGAGTGTGCAAAGTGTGATCACCTTATACCGTGGGAGATCAGGGGGGTTTTATAGCCGCCAACGGGATCTCTTTCAGGATCAGGGAGAATCCCTACTTTCCGGTGTGGCAGGATACAGGTGGTTATAACCACCTCCTCCAAATCAGGGGGAACCAGGATTTCCTCCAATCCTGTTGAATTGGCCCCTAACAGGTTGAGACCCGCTCTCAACTGGTTGGATCTGTTCATTGGTTAGCAGATCCAGGAGGAGGGGCCCGGTTCCCAATTCGGATCCGTCTGTAGGCGAGATTACCATCTTGCCTCTGGGACTTTGAGATTTGCGACCATTTTGAATGGTTCCGATTTAACCCCCATTTTTAGCCATATTAGTGTTCTACTTTTATTTATCATGTTTTGACACCCATCATGTTGATTACACAATTTATTGACTAGAGAATCGATACACATATTGTTTAATTAATTTATTTTCATGAAAATACCCCCAAAACCCTGTATCTACTTGCTGACCTAAATATTGACGGCTGTTTTCGAACTCGTAAACGACCTTAAAATAAAATACTTTCTAAATATGAATTGTAGCCTCATCTTTCTAGTTTCCAGATCATCTTGAATTTTTGAATTCTGAGTTGTGTGGCAAAAGTTATGCCCGTTTTACTACAGCTGTGTTTTAATTTCAGATTTTCAGATTCTCGTACCTGTCATGTTTAAACTGTAAAAAGGCTGATCAAATGATAGAATTTTGATCTTAAAATTTCCAGATTGTTTCTTAAAATTTTTAGGAATTTAAAAAGTATTTTTAATGAATTTAATACTGAGTTTTTTGCTGATGCTAAAAATTAAAAAACAAGATGTCGAATTTCTGCTTGAATATAAAACTTACAAAGAATCATGTGATTGACCTAGCTACTGTTGTCGGAATTTGAACTTTAAATATGCGTTGAAATTGTGTGGAAGTCTAGTTTTCAGATTTTCTGACGGATTCAACTTTCAATTTCTAAATCAGTGGGAAACTGTATTTTTGTACAGACCACGCTTGCTGTCCAGAATTTTAGATTCCACTTTTTAATAGATTAATTATTCTTATATTGTACTATTGCATGAATTAATGAATTTATGTTGCATTGCATGTTCCCAATGAGTCATTATCATCATTCTGATTGTCCTATTTCATGTTACCCACCTATTGTTCCCCTATTGATACCATCGTTCACCGAATTGTCAGTTAATTGCATGTTGTATTGTTGCATTGATGAAATAATTAATAAGCTGGGGTTTAAGGGATTGACTAGAGTAGTTGATGATATAGGGACAGTACTCGGAGGAGGGGCCCGTGTTTCCCTATTTGTTGGTCTATTGGTCTATTGGTCATATCGGTCATCAATTAATTATAGATTACTGACTACAGTATCTCGATTATTTTGGTCATCGGTCACTATTGAATATTGATTATCGTTGCCGAGTACATGATCTATAGAATCTTCCACTTAAGTCTAAAACGTAAATTGATTGTATGCATCGAACCTGTAGTATGTGATGCAGTAGTACATGCATTAGTTACGATAAAAATGATTAATAGACTTAAGGATCACACAACATCGACACTGCATATTGTTCCTCATTGTTCCTATTAATATTGAATATTGGCTAAGTGTTATTAATATTGATCATTGATTATTGTTATCGATTATTGAACCATTATTGATAGCCAATTACATCTATTATCATGATTTTTGTCCTATGTTATTGATTCTTATAGATCCATTGACTTCATTGTTATACCGTTATTCCATTGTTCCATGCTTTCTCTACTTGCTGTCCATGACTTGATCTAAGGACAATTTTTCTCCTCTTTTTAGATGAAGTTTTTACAGGTGTTGATGGAGAATTACCTGATGGATTTGGAGAACAACATTGGTGAAGAAATTGATTGCATCGCCGCTTAATAAATATTTATTGCTTTTTTATGAAGACTTAATTATTGGATTATTGTTATTTCATTATATTGGGCTCATGATCCGAATATTGCTATTTGTTTCCAGACGTTGGATTATTATTGTATTTGGATATTTTTATTGCTTCATTCCAAGTATTATTGTTCATGAGATTATTATTATTGTTTGCACAATTGTTCTGTATTGGTTATATTGTTGAGTTAATCGAATAAACAACTTATGAGTGACGTTAGTCATTTGTTGGGCCAATGTTACGTGCTCGTATTCTGCATTTTTGGGAAGCGGGGCGTGACGCACCCTTATCAGATATGATATGCCCAAGGTAAGATACTAAACATACCCCAAATATACACTTGCTTCTCTTTGCTCATAAAGAATTATCCTTCAACAGCTGTAAGACCATAATACTGAGCATGCTCCATAGGAGTTCAACTGTATATCAGAATATCATCGAAGAAGACAAGTACAAACTTCCTCAGGTAAGGTTTGAACACTTCGTTCATGAGTGACTAAAAGGATGATGGTGCATTGGTGAGGCCAAAGGGCATCACTACATACTCATAATGCCCTTCATGTGTTTTGAACACAGTATTGTGTATATCTTCGGGGTTCATTCTGATTTGATGGTATTCGGTGCGTAAATCAAGTTTACTAAACACTTGAGAACCATGCAACTCATTTAAAAGTTCATCAATGACGGGGATAGGGTATTTATCTTTAATGGTCACTTTGTTCAAGGCTCTGTAGTCGACGTAAAGGTGCCAGGAACCATTAGGTTTCTTCACCATAACAATTGGGGGTGTGTAGGAGCTGCTACTAGGTCGAATGATCCTTGATTGTAACATTTCTTGTATCAGTTTTTCTATCTCATTCTTTTGAATCCAAGGGTTCTTGTATGGCCGTAGGTTGACTGGTTAAGAGTTTGGGAGAAGAGGGATGTTGTGATCTTGAGGTCTAGCTGGTGGAAGGGATGTGTGCTCTTGGAATACTTCTTCAAATTGGCTCAAGATGTGAGAGATTTCGGTTGAAAATGGGGAAAGTGGGATGTTACCTTCAAATTCATAAGATGAGCCTGCAGTAACTTGGAGTACCACACCTCTCTTCAAGTGTTAGAGTGTTTTCTGCAAGGACTTTGACTCAACCATCTCCATCAATCTCTCATTAACCCCTTCAGCATCCTCACATCAACTTCCTGCTCAAAGTATACTGTGTTGCTTCTGAAATTGAGCCAAATACCCTCTAAGGTTCTCATCCACTGAGCTCCCAGAATCATTTGACTGGTTCTTAGGGGCAAAACATAGAAAGTGGTCTTGATTGAAACTCCTTGGTAAGAAAACTTCAACTCTACGCAAACTCCTTCACAGTGTAACTTATCCCCTCATGCAATAGTAACAGAGAGCTTGACATTTTGGTTAATAGGTGATTTAGCCTTCTTCCCCACCTGTGAATCCACGAAGTTATGGGTGGAACCTGTGTCTAAGAGGGCATAAACCTCTTGATTGTTCACCTTCCCTTTCAACCTTACGGTTTAGGTCTCTTCCATACCTGTAACTGCTCCTAGAGAGATGGTAGGGGGTCTGGATGTAGGGAGCATAACCTACAAGCAATTGAGTTGATTTTCTGAGTTATCATCAGGCTCCATAATCACCTCTTCAGGTGTTGGCTCAGTGCAGGCTTCTACAGTGTCGAACTCCCGTTCAATCTGCATGAGGGCCCTCCCCTTCCACCTATGGCCCTTGCTCCAAGGCTCATCACAGCGAAAACACAAGTTTTGAGCCTTCTTTTCTGCTAACATCCTGTTGAATTGTGTCTGCTTTGGAGGTTCAAGAACAATTTTCTTCTGCTCCTGATGAGGTATTATTATAGCTGGACTCTTGAAGGTGTTGCTTGTTGGAAAATCCCAGGCTTAACATGGCTACCCCAAGTATTTAGCTGTCTTCCTTTGACACATGGCTATAGTCTCTCTCGCCACTGCCTCTCGGTATGCATCACTTACCAACTGAGGATGTTTCAATAACACTTTCTGTTGTATCTCCTTGTTCAATCCAGACACAAAGCAGTCCACTAGCACTCCCATATTTAATGGTTTGTTAAGGTGACTATATTTGAGGAACTCCCTGTGGTATTCTTGCACCATACCAGTTTGTCAAAGCTTGAGGAGGATGGCAGTGGGATTATGTAGCTTTGCAAGGCCAAACTGGAGGAGGAGCATCTCCCTTTTCAGTAATTCCCAAGAGATTTCGCACCCATTAGGTCTCTTAAACCATTTCCACCACATCAAGGCATCTCCTCTCAAATAATACACACTAAAGTTTACTTGATACCTCTCATCTACCCTTTGCATATCAATATGTTGCCCGAGATGGAAAAACCAATTACTAATGTCCCCAGAACCATCAAATAATGGAATCTCTAGTTTTGTGTGTTTAGGGAATACCGATTGATACATGTTGAATTCATTTTCACTTCTGTAATACCCTGATTTTCATTTATGAGAATTATTATTTTGTATTATTAATTTGTACATTTTGTGCACGTGCAATCTTGTGATATAAAATTTTTATAATTATTTTCATTACATAAACAAATGAGTATACATACATATATATGTCCTTTCTATTGTTTTTATTAAAGCCTATTTTAAAACAAACATAAGTACTCTTTTATTTTGAGCCCAACTTAATTTATTTTAAATATAGCTAATTTGGCCCATTAAATAAAGGCCCATGAATTTATTTTCTCTTTTTATTACAACTTATAGTGTAGACAATTTTTATAGATTTTAAAAATAAATGTACAACTTTTTAAAATGGGAGACTATACAACACGTGCATTGCACTAGCACGTGTTTGTGCACTTTTTCATTGTGGCCGGATGGCATGGGAGGGAAAAAGAAAAGAAGTGGAGTTGTGGGAGGTGGGTTTTGTAGTCATAGCTGGTTACTACAACTTTCCCTTGAATCCTAGCCTTTATTTCTTAACTCCTAGATCAATCCTAGCCTTCTATTTGTCCCAAAATTTTGTATAAATACTCCCCCTAGCCTAGTTATCCTTACACTTTTCATTATCCAAACCTATAGTGAAAGAATACAATTGTTAGTAGGAAGTGAGAATAAAAGATTGAGAGATTAAGAGTGTGTGTGCTTGCAAGCAAGGAGGCCGGCTACATCAACTTGGAGCTCTCGGGTTGCACTAGGAGCAAGGAGGAGGAGCACTCGTTTGGGCAAGCTCAATCTAGGAGGAGAAGAGCTCTTTCGTTTAGAAGTTGTTGTGTGATTTCTCTACAAATTAGGTGGGTGGTTTTCTATACTTCTAATTTAGATGCCATGCTAGGAGTGTTGAAATAATGATGCATGAAAGAAACTAATAAGAGTACACTTAATTTGAAAAAGGACTTGCTAGTTGATTAAATTAATGCTTGATAGATTGTATGTTAACTTATCATGAATCTTAATATTGTGTGCAAATTGCTTGTAGTTACGGAAATATTGAATTGGGATTGTTGACAGCGTATAAATTGAGTACGAAACGCTAGTAGATGAAATTATTGTTTTATGTGCTAAATGGACTATCGTGATAATCGTTCAAATGAATAAGATTGTCCTATGCATTTGGGTTTATGAAAGAGGGAAAAAACATGGAATTATATTTATAATGTGAATTTTTAATACCAAGTTGTGTTGAGGAATGTCAAATTGAATTATAGAAAGAGTAGTATGGAATTTAAATTATTGTATAAGAAATGTGTATTAAATTACTGAAAAATTATTTTTAAAATACTGGGGTGTTAATTTAAGTTAGAATATACATTCTGGAGTTTTACATGGCTTTTGGTGTAAGCAAAATAAAGATAAGGATTTTTGAACATCGAAATGTTTTAATAAAACAGAGAACCGAGTTAAATAGAATTCGAGTTGTGTATGTGACAACTTGAGCTCATAGCTCAAGTGGTCGGTGAGCCTTCTAGCGCTACTGTAGCGCGGCGTGTGGCTCTGTGGTCGCTGGTTCGATACCTGTGTCCACCTTCCTTTTTGTGTGCGGTTTAAAAAAAATACCAATCACCGAACAGAGAGTATGTAACTCTCTGTCTCCTCTTCATATTGCTGAGCGCCTTCGGCCAGTCGGCTAGCGCGTGCGTCTGTCTTCTTAAAGGTTGCGGGTTCGATTCTGGGTGTAGCCAGAATATAAATTTTTTTGACAAATTGATTTTTGGGGTTTTCTTGATGTATAAAAATTCTGAAAAATATACCGTTATTATTCAAAAATCATATACAACCTATGAAAATTAATTGGGAGTTATTGTACTAAAATAAAGTGTATTTTTGAGGTAAAATCGTATTCGAAACTATATTTTCTTACTCGTATAATTTCATAAAAATGCGTGATTTCACGAGGTGATTAAGATGAGTATTAAAAAGAAAAATTGATGAAAAGAAAATATAAATGTAAATTTTTGTATGGGTTATTATGTTAAAAGAATAGCATGACAATGGTGATTTTTGTGAATATTCACTTTGACTAGATGTTTTCGTAGTATGATTTTAATGTGGAAATAAATATTGGTTATGGAATGCATGATTTATAATTGAACTCCATGTATGATAATTGACTCATGAAAAGATTGGAAATCATGTAATTGGAAAAGAGAAATTTCTTGAGTATGACAACTCAAATATGTGAATTGTGAATTGAAATTAAAAATTAGGGTGTAGCCAAGACTCACACTGGCAATTGAAAGTAATGAGATATGATAAATGAAATTGAAAAGACCAAGTTTGGGTCATTGAGAAATGAAAGAAATAAGACCGGTATTAGTGAGAGTGCTGACTCTAAGAGATTGATTTTGGTTCATGATTTCATTAAATTAAGAATTAGTACATAGTGAAGAGGTGATGAAAGTGAGAGAAAAATACAAGTATGAGGGCCTCGAGTCTACGATGTGGGTGTAATTCACAGTTTGTCTTCACGATGCGTCGTGAGATGACGTGGGCACTACTCTGGAATTATCGGGATCTTGGCGACGCTTGTGGGGTGTTTGGTGACTGCAAGAGGATCGTATGCCATGAAGGAGGCTAAATTGTCCATAGGTTGTCTTCACGACGCGTCGTGACATGACATGGGATTCCCCTCCAGTTTTTCTGTACATGAGCTCGTTACTCATAGAACATCTAGGATACTTACTGTAGTTACAGTAGTAGAGTAAGTCATGACGAGGGATTGAACCCTACAAAATGAAGAACGATTACGAGGCTTGCCCTCGGACCTATGTAGTATGGGATGCATAGAATCCGAACAAGTGCGCATTAGTGTCATGTAATATAAATAACTGCATTAAGGACTAAGTGCACAATCACAACACGACATCAATAGGATTTTTCCCTTAGTTTGATATGTGAACAAGTTTGTATTTGTTAAGTATGGAAAATCATTATACTGTTTTCGGCATAGAGAGGATGGCCGTGTATAATATTCGTCGGTTGAATAAACTGACGTACTCATAGTTTTGTATGCAGGATAAATGACATGACAAAGATTAAAGAAGAACTGATGCTTAGAGATTATTCAAATGTTGTTGTACTTTCATTCATGTAAATGTTGTAATTTTTTGCTTCCGCTGTAAAGTGTAAAGATTTTATTGTAACTCTGATGTAAAGTGAAAAGTTTTAAATTCCTTGTAAAATTGTACGAAAGAAGTGTAAAGATCCCATGGAATCTCAAATTCAGTTGTTTTTGGAATTCGGGGTGTTACAGAGTGGTATCAGAGCCACGCTTCACAAATTGTACAAGTTTATAAGGAACGACACCCTAGAATTGGACATTAGAGTGTGTGTTGAGTCTAGAGATTTAAATGTAAGTCACTTACATTTGTGTTGCTCTAAGATTTATGCTTCTTCCCCTTTTTCTAAGATGGCTGATCACTTCGACCCTACTGGAGATGACAATTGGCATATCATAGAGGAAGAATACTATCCTGGACAAGCTGATTCTGAGGAAGAGTACTACCTAGGGCAAGCAGACCCTGACGGAGAGGAATGGCCTGAGTCCCGATAGATCACTTCACCTTTGGATTCATCTGATGATTCTTCTGACAAAGAAGAACCAGTTCCGAGTAGTCTTGTGATGTCTCTTCAGAGGTAGGTAGAGACTTTGCAGGAGAGAGTCGGACTATTGGAGGCTCAGTTGGCGAAGTGCAAGGATGATTTTGCAGTTCTCAGTCATCGTGTATGGGAACTTGAGAAGAGGAAAAACATGACCGATGTACTGAAGGAAGAAGTAGAAGAACTACGGGGAGAGCTTTGTGAAGCCAAGAGGAACCGTAGGAGTTAGACCGTTGTATTATCTACTACTTTCATTTTGATGTCAGAAATGTTTTAAATTCGAAGGTATAAAGCTTGAAATTCAATGAAATGGAAATGTTGACTTAAAAGTTCATGTTCCATACTTCAAATTTAATGGATCTTTTGCATCAGAATATAGCTGGAAGACGAAATCGAAATGGTAAAGGTCTGGACTTCGAAACAGAGCTAGCGAGGGTCTATCAGACACTCAATGCCGTTGCCATGAATCAGAATCAGGGAAGGGTGCCTGCGAATCCAGTACCCGAAGCAATCAAACTCGTGGAATCATTTAAACGGATGAAACCACCGGTGTTTGAAGGGAAGTCAGACCCTGACACAGCTGACAATTGGATCCGGCAAGTAGAGACTATCATCGAAGTTTTGGAGACTCCGGAGGGCAGCAAGGTGAAGTTAGTGGCTCTGCAATTCGAGAAGGATGCGGCTGTGTAGTGGCAGTCGATGAAGCGGACGATGAGAGGCTTGGTTCTTGGCTGGGAGAAATTTTTGGAAGAATTCCGCAGTCATTATTTTTCTTCAGACGTCCAAGAGAAGAAGGCCATGGAGTTTCTGTCGCTGCAACAAGGTGGCATGTCAGTTAGGGAGTATGAGACCAAATTCACTCAGCTCTCAAGGTATGCTCCCGAATTGGTGATGGATAAGGCAAAGAAGGCTCGTAAGTTTGAGCATGGGTTGAGGCCAAGCCTGAGATCCAGGATGATACCCCTCGGTATCAGGAGGTTTGACAAGTTGGTCAAGCGCGTGGTAGCCACGGAAGCAGACATGGAGCAATTTCATGTTGTTCAGAATTGGAGGAACAACTGGCAGGTTGGGAAGAGGCCTGCAAATTCTGAAAATTTCAAGGGACAACCATCGGCACAATGGTTCAAACCGACAGGGGCGAATGCTATCAATGTGGTTGGAGGATCCGGAAATAATTTTGTGAGACCTCCTGCGGTAAATTGCTACAACTGTGGTGAGACGGGATATTACCAATCTCAATGCCCCAAACCGCGGAATGTTAATCGCAATGTACCAATGCAGTAGACTGGGAAGAAGCCGTACCAATAAGGGCGAGTATTTGCCTTGACGGAAGCTGATGTTGATGAGGTGGATCATGTCATCACTAGTACGAAGGTGGATGTTTAGAGATTTTTGTTATTTCTTTTTTCCCTTATTTAGTGAATTGTTACGTAATGAGTGTGTATTATGTAACAGGAGAACTTTATTGAATGGAATGAAAGCTGTTGTTTTGTTCGATACTGGATCCTCTCATACTTTTGTGTCTCCTAAATTTGCTAAAGTGTTGGGAGTTGAACCGAAGATTTTTCCAGGCAAGATCTTAGCAGTAGCTACTCCATCAGGAGAGAATTTAACCATTGATCGGTACTATGCGGATTGCGAGATTGTAATTGCGGACAGAATCTTCAGGATTGATCTAATCGAGCTGACTATCTTGGGGGTCGATGTTATCATTGGCATTGATTGGATGTCGGTGTACAGTGCAAGCATCGAGTACAAGACCAAGACAGTAACAGTAAAGGCTCCAGGAGGACCCGAAGTCACTTTCCAAGGGAAGAAGAAGTGTTCCAGGCTGGTGGCAGCTATCCGCAAGGAAGAGATTCTTATGGAAGTGCAGAGGATTCCTGTGGTTCGGGACTATCCGACTGTGTTCTTGGATGATTTGCCCGGGTTATCCCCACAACGTGATGTAGAGTTCAACATCACTATTCAACCGGGCAGTGCACCCATTTCTAAGGCACCGTATAGGATGGCTCCTGTGGAACAGGATGAGGTGAAACGACATATTGAGGAACTGTTGGAGAAAGACTTTCTTCAACCTAGTGTGTCGCCTTGGGGAGCACCAGTGCTTTTGGTAAAGAAGAAGGATGGATCGATGAGGATGTGTATCGATTACCGAGAGCTGAATAAGGTCACTGTTCAGAATAAGTATCCTATTCCCCGAATTAATGACTTGTTCGATTGTCGACAAGGAGCTGCTGTTTTCTCCAGAATAGATCTTCGATCAGGATATCATCAAGTTCGAGTGAAAGCTGAAGATGTGCACAAAACTGCATTTAGAACTCGACATGGGCATTACGAATTCTTAGTTATGCCATTTGGAGTGACGAATGCACCCGCAATCTTTATGGACATGATGAACAGAGTTCTGAGGCCGTTCATTGATTCTTTCGTCGTGGTGTTTATCGACGATATTCTCGTGTACTCCAAATCAGAGGAGGAGCACACCGAGCATCTGGCAGCGGTTTTGAGGAAGTTAGAAGAGCAGGAGTTGTATGCAAAGCTGTCCAAGTGCAATTTCTGAAAATCTGAAGTGGCATTCTTAGGTCACATCCTTTCTAAGGAGGGAGTGGCAACTGATCCTCAGAAGATAGAGGCAGTGAGAGATTGGGCAAGGCCTACTACAGTGAAGGAAGTCAGGAGTTTTCTTGGATTGACTGGATACTACAGGAGATTCATTCAAGGTTATGCTCAGTTAGCCGTGCGGCTCACTGGTTTGACCAAGAAGAATATGGACTTCAAGTGGACTGAGCAATGTGAGGCAAACTTTCAGGAGTTGAAAGAGAAGCTGACTACTGCACCTATTTTGGTTTTGCCTAGAGCAGGTGTTGAGTATGATATTTACAGCGATGCTTCACATCGTGGGCTTGGTTGTATCTTAATGTAAGAAGAAAAAGTGATCGCTTATGGGTCTAGGCAACTACGGCCGCATGAGAAGAATTATCTGACTCATGATCTGGAGTTGGCTGCGATTATCTTCGCTTTGAAGCAATGGAGATACTACGTGTACGATGAGAAATTGAACATGTACACGGACCACAAGAGTTTGAAGTACATATACCAGCAGAAGGATCTGAATCTGAGGCAGCGGAGATGGTTGGAAGTGCTTGAAGATATGCGACCTGAGATCAAGTATCATCCTGGAAAGGCTAATGTTGTTGCTGATGCACTTAGCCGCAAGAGCAGTCTGGCGAGTTTGATTACAACTCAGAGACAGCTGGCAGAGGAATTGGATCGAGCCGATATTGAAGTTGTCTTGCAAGAATTGGGAGCATCCTTAGCTCAGTTGAGGCTTCAACCTACACTGAAAGGAAGGATTATTGCAAGTCAGGAGGTTGATGCTGATATCTTGGAGATGAAGGAGCAGGTTGGTGCTGGCAGGTTGCCCGTATTTCAAATCAGGGACGGAGTGCTGTGGTTTGGAGATAGACTGCGTGTTCCGGATCAGGCGGACCTGAAAGAGAGTATTCTTCAGGAGGCGCATGCTACTATTTTGTCGGTACATCCTGGGAGTACTAAGATGTACAGAAACATCAAACAACATTTCTGGTGGTCAGGTTTGAAGTGGGATGTGGCTGAATTTGTAGCGAAGGGTGAGGTTTGTCAGCAAGTCAAAGCCGAGAATCAGAGACCCGAAGGTCTATTACAACCGTTACCTATTCCGGAATAGAAGTGGGATAACATCAGTATGGATTTCATTACGAGATTGCCCCAGAGTCCTAAGGGCAATGATGCGATTTGGTTATAGTCGATCGACTAACCAAGTCCGCTCACTTCTTGGCGATGAAACTCACTGCTTCGATGGACAAGTTAGCTGAATTGTATGTTGGCGAGATCGTCAGGCTCCATGGTGTTCCGTCAACCATTGTGTCTGATCGAGATGTGCGGTTTACTTAGCATTTCTGGAGGAGTCTTCAGACAGCTTTGGGCACCAAGATGGATTTCAGCACTGCTTTTCATCTGCAAACCGATGGGTAGACCGAGAGAGTCAACCGTATTCTTGAGAATATGCTTCGGTGTTGTATACTTGACTTTGGAGGCAGTTGGGAAAGACATCTAGCTTTGGTAGAGTTTGCCTACAACAACAGTTTTCAGGCTAGTATTGGGATGGTACCGTACGAAGCTTTGTATGGCAGGGAGTGCAGAACACCTGTTTGTTGGTTTGAAGTTGGGGAACGTCAGTTGTTTGGGCCTGAGCTTGTGCAGCAAATCTCTGAAAAGATTGATCTGATCAGAAAGAGGTTGGTAGAGGCTCAGAGCAGGCAGAAGAGCTATGCAGACAATCGGAGAAGTAACCTTGAGTTTGAGGAAGGTGACTTTGTTTTTCTGAAAGTATCGCCCAGTAAAGGTGTGATTCGATTTGGCAAAGACGGGAAGTTAGCCCCAAGGTTTATAGGCCCGTATAAGATATTGAAAAGGATCGGAAAAACTGTTTACCGGCTTGAGTTATGGAAAGAGTTATCTCAGGTGCACAATGTCTTTCATGTGTCTATGCTAAGAGGTTATATTCCAGATCCGAGTCATCATTTGCCTGAAGTGCCGGAAGGTTTGCGATTGGATCTCAATCACATCAAGTGTCCTGTCGAGATTGTTGATTGTCGAAAGAAAGTCTTGGGGAATAAGACGATACCGATTGTCAAGGTAGTCTGGAGAAACCATTTGGTTGAAGAGGCTACTTGGGAGTCTGAGGAGAGGAAGTTGAGGGATTATCCTGAGCTTTTTGCTTGATTTGTATTTTGTTTCTTTCTTTTGCTTGTTGTGTGTGTTTTGTTTTCTCGCTCTTGACTGTAATTCCGGGAACGGAACTATTCTAAGGAGGGAGTGTTGTAATATCCTGATTTTCATTTATGAGAATTATTATTTTGTGTTATTAATTTGTACGTTTTGTGCACGTGCAATCTTGTGATATAAAATTTTTATAATTATTTTTCATTACATAAATAAATGAGTATACATATATATATATATATATATATATATATATATATATATATGTCCTTTCTATTGTTTTTATTAAAGCCTATTTTTAAACAAACTTAAGTACTCTTTTATTTTGAGCCCAACTTAATTTATTTTAAATATAGCTAATTTGGCCCATTAAATAAAGGCCCATGAATTTATTTTATCTTTTTATTACAACTTGTAGTGTAGACAATTTTTATAGATTTTAAAAATAAATATACAAATTTTTAAAATGGGAGACTATACAAACACGTGCATTGCACTAGCACGTGTTTGTGCACTTTTTCATTGTGGCCGAATGGCATGGGAGGGAAAAGGAAAAGAAGTGGAGTTGTGGGAGGTGGTTTTTGTAGTCATGGTTGGTTACTACAACTTTTCCTTGAATCCTAGCCTTTATTTCTTAACTCCTAGATCAATCCTAGCCTTCTATTTGTCCCCAAATTTTGTATAAATACCCCCCCCCCCTCCCCCCCCCAGCCTAGTTATCCTTACACTTTTCATTATCCAAACCTATAGTGAAAGAATACAACTGTTAGTAGTAGATTGTTAGTAGGAAGTGAGAATAAAAGATTGAAAGATTGAGAGTGTGTGCGCTTGCAAGCTAGGAGGCCGGCTACATCAACTTGGAGCTCTCGGGTTGCACTAGGAGCAAGGAGGAGGAGCACTCGTTTGGGCAAACTCAATCTAGGAGGAGAAGGGCTCTTTCGTTTAGGAGTTATTGTGTAATTTCTCTCCAAATTAGGTGGGTGGTTTTCTATACTTCTAATTTAGATGCCATGCTAGGAGTGTTGAAATAATGATGCATGAAAGAAACTAATAAGAGTACACTTAATTTGAAAAAGGACTTGCTAGTTGATTAAATTAATGCTTGATAGATTGTATGTTATCATGAATCTTGATATTGTGTGCAAATTGCTTGTAGTTATGGAAATATTGAATTGGGATTGTTGACAACGTCAAAATTGAGTACGAAACGCTAGTAGATAAAATTATTGTTTTATGTGCTAAATGGACTATCGTGATATTGGTTCAAATGAATAAGATTGTCCTATGCATTTGGGTTTATGAAAGAGGGGAAAAAACATGGAATTATATTTAGAATATGAATTTTTAATACCAAGTTGTGTTGAGGAATGTCAAATTGAATTATGGAAAGAGTAGTATGGAATTTAAATTATTGTATGAGAAATGTGTATTAAATTACTGAAAAATTATTTTGAAAATACTGGGTGTTAATTTAAGTTAGAATATACATTCTGGAGTTTTACATGGCTTTTGGTGTAAGCAAAATAAAGATAAGGATTTTTGAACATCGAAATGTTTTAATAAAACAGAGAACCGAGTTAAACAGAATTCGAGTTGTGTATATGACAACTTGATCTCATAGCTCAAGTGGTCGGTGAGCCTTCTGGCGCTATTGTAGCGCGGCGTGTGGCTCTGTGGTCGTTGGTTCGATACCTGTGTCCACCTTTCTTTTTGACAAATTGATTTTTGAGGTTTTCTTGATGTATAAAAATTTTGAAAAAAAATACCGTTATTTTTCAAAAATCATATACAACCTATGAAAATTAATTGGGAGTTATTGGACTAAAATAAAGTGTATTTTGAGGTAAAGTTATGGAATGCATGATTTATAATTGAACTCCATGTATGATAATTGACTCATGAAAAGATTGGAAATCATGTAATTGGAAAAGAGAAATTTCTTGAGTATGACAACTCAAATATGTGAATTGTGAATTGAAATTGAAAATTATGGTATAGCCAAGACTCACACCAGTAATTAAAAGTAATGAGATATGATAAATGAAATTGAAAAGACCATGTTTGGATCATTGAGAAATGAAAGAAATAAGACCAGTGTTAGTGAGAGTGCTGACTCTAAGAGATTGATTTTGTTCATGATTTCATTAAATTAAGAATTAGTACATAGTGAAGAGTTGATGAAAGTGAGAGAAAAACACAAGTATAAGGGCCTTGAGTCTACGATGTGGGTGTGATTCACAGTTTGTCTTCACGATGCGTCGTGACATGACGTAAGCACTACTCCGGAATTATCGGGATCTTGGCGACGCTTGTGGGGTGTTTGGTGACTGCGAGAGGATCGTGTGCCATGAAGGAGGCTGAATTATCCATAGGTTGTCTTCGCGATGCGTCGTGACATGACGTGGGATTCTCCTCCAGTTTTTTTGTACATGAGCTCGACACTCATAGAACATCTAGGATACTTACCGTAGTTACAGTAGTAGAGTAAGTCATGACGAGGGATTGAACCATACAAGATGAAAAATGATTAAGAGGCTTGCCCTCGGACCTATGTAGTATGAGATGCATAGAATCTGAACAAGTGCACATTAGTGTCATGTAATATAAATAATTTCATTAAGGACTAAGTGCACAATCACAACACGACATCAATAGAATTTTCCCCTTAGTTTGATATGTGAACAAGTTTATGTTTGTTAAGTATGGAAAATTATTATACTGTTCTCGGCATAGAGAGGATGGCCGTGTATAATATTCGTCGGTTGAATAAATTGACGTACTCACAGTTTTGTATGCAGGATAAATAACATGACAAAGATTAAAGAAGAACTGATGCTTAGAGATTATTCAAATGTTGTTGTACTTTCATTCATATAAATATTGTAATTTTTGCTTCCGCTGTAAAGTGTAAAGATTTCATTGTAACTCTGATGTAAAAAATTTTAAATTCCTTATAAAATTGTACGAAAGAAGTGTAAAGATCCCGTGGAATCTCGAATTCAGTTGTTTTTGGAATTCGGGGTGTTACAACTTCGCTGCCACCAGTGGTTGGGGTTCAGACCTAGGTGTGGTAAGAGTGGGGGAAGATGTCCACTACTAGGGTTTTGGGTATAGGGAGTCTCTTCTCTGCTCCGCAAATCCCTCTCACCTAATTGGCGAAGCAAGCTCCGAATATCATTATTTTGGATCTGCAGCCCAGTCATCTGATGTTGTAAGGTACACACAGAAATTTTGGTGCCATCTACCCTCTGGCTTAGGTCGGTTGGCTGTTGAGGTTCGACACCGCTAAGGGTGGATCCTCGCTCCATCTGGCTAGGGGATCCGGTTCCAGAGTTTCCTCCAGATTCAAGGATCATTGAGCGCTCGACCCGATTTCCAGGATTTGCGAGTCAGCGGGCTCTGATACCATTGGTACGACTCCAAACGGGGGTCTCCCTGTTGATGGAGGAAGGAGTGGTGGTTCATACCGAGAGTGGCCATCCACCATAGCAACTGTGAATAAGAACTCAAGCTAAGCTAATAAAAGGGAAGAAGGAGAGGAAGGAGAAGAGGAAGGGGGATAAAGGAAGAGAAGATAAGAGTAGAAAATATATTTCATTCATAATAATATTCCAATACAGATCCCCGGCCTGCTCCATTCTAAAGAACATGGGGAAGAAAGCGCTACAGCCTACAGTAGATCGACATATTGCGTGTTGACACATAGCACGTGCAACATACAGAATTACAAAAAAAAAAAAAAAAGGAAAAATACTCAAACGATTAACTAACTTCACTGTTTAACGGGTCCCACAGCTAAGAGTTACCCACTCTAGAGCAGACACATCAGCCCGTGCACCACCTGTATGGGTTTTAATAGCAGGGGTTTACTACAAAACACACTACTTATGCAGATAAGCCCAAGGAAGAAAGAAATCTACCTAGGGACTGATGCGCGACAATTAGGATTGATATGTAAACTATTCTTTCAGCTCGATGCAGTTAACTGGACTGCATCATGCCTTTTTGGAGTTGTTATTTTAGGGTTTCATCTTTATAGTGATACGATCTTGGTTTCATCTTTACGGTTGAACTCAGGGTATTTCTTTTTCTCTTTTCTTCGATCCTTTTCATCAATGGTTTCTATGAAGATTGATGCCTTGTTCTGATTAGGGTTCATTAGGATAACATCTGGGCTTTTTAATACTGAAATGAGAATCATAATTTCTTATTTTGATTCTTATATTCATCATCCTTTCTTACCCTTTTGACGCTATATTTAGGATCATTCCAATTGTGAATTTTAATTGTGTTTGATTTGGCTTTACTTTGATTGTGCTCTTGAAGTTTTCTATTGTCTCTTTTTTTTTCTTCAGATTTTTTCTTATTTTATTTCTTATTTTGATTGGATTGGTCAAATTAAGTTAAGGTCAATTTAGTTTGTTGACTTTCTTTAACATTATTATTTTTTGGTCTGGTGGGCCTATTTTTTGGTTTAGTGGGCCAGCATTTTCCTTTTGGGTCTGTTTTTTTTAGATATGGAAACGTAAGCCCACTAAGGTTTTGTTGGATTCGAAGAGTCGAATTTTTTTGCAGTACTAGGCTACTTTTTGAAACTTTTTACAATTTTAGGCCACATTTCAAACTATTAGTAATTTTGGCTTGCAGGTGCAATGTCAGCAGCGGCTGCTATTGGGAATAGCGGCTTCTTCATAGCAACCACCACATTGGACTCCCACACTTGGTAGATTTGTATAATTGCAAACCACTTGGAGTAACTGAGGTCGCTATTGTCAATAGCGACCTTGTATAACTAAGGTTGCTATTCCCAATAGCGATCTTAGGTGGGCCTAAAAGCGATTGGGTCAACCTGTGGTCGCTATTGGGAATAACAACCTTAGTTATATACAAGTATACAAATCTGTCAAGTGTGGAAATTCGATGTATTGGTCCCTATGAAGAGACCGCTATTCTTAATAGCGGCCACTGCTGACGTGGCACTTGCTAGCCAAAAATGCTAATAGTTTGTCAACTGGCCTAAAATTGCAAAAAGTTTTAAAAAGTAGTCTAGTAATGCAAAAAATTCCGAAGAGTCAGCCACCTCCATCTAAAACTTCTTTTGTCGTTGCTTCTTCCCCCAATTTCAGTTCCTCCTTTCGAGTCTAGATATGATCCTTCATTGATTTGTTTTCGGTGCCTTGACCTTGGTCATTTTGGACAAACCTGCATCAACAAGATGAGGTGTTATTTCTGTGACAAACCAAGTCATTTAAGAAATCGTTGCTTTACTCTTCAAAGTCTTCTAGGGTTCCAGATTGGGATTCCATTTCTAATCAAGTGATTCATGCTCTTGACTTCAATGCACTCAACATCAAACTCGATGAAGTGATTACTAACGTGGATGTCGAAGCAACATCTTATTCTAGTCTACTTCATGCCCTTGTGCCTACTAATACTAATCTGTTGTAGTTCCAGAAGTATCGTCTGCTAAAATGATTGTGTGGTGTGATCTCGCCACTGAGATTGAGCAAAAAAAAAAGCACATCTCATCTCTTTTGGAGCAGTCTTGATGATTGGTGGTACTGTGAGTAATCTGTCCGTTGATAACTTTCTTGTCATGCTTGTGGAATTTCTTGCTGGACGTGGGGTGTAAATTCATGTTCAGATGGAGATGTTGTCATCAAATGCCCTTCACCTAAGGTACTTGATGATATTGTTTCTAAAGAACCTTTTCAGATTGGGATTATTACTATAAAGATTAGAAAATTGCCTTTTTTTGGTTTTGAGTTCTCTACTGATAATTTTGAGGCGGTTAAAGCCACTATTATTGGTCTCCCTCCTTATTGTGATACTCCTAGATTAACTGCTTCTATGAGAGTGTGTTTGGTTTATGTCTTGCATACTATGTTCGATAAGAAGAAGATGAAGTGAAGGAGGTCGACGCGATAGTTTGATGGAAGATGCGAAGCAACAACATGGCAGAAGGGTGTGAGGTTGATTGCAAAGTCGACTTAGCATTCAATTGCACAGTCTACTGACGCCCCCCCCCCCCCCCCCCCCCCCCCCCCCCCCCCCCCCTCCTTCCAGTTTGGCTGGAGTCAAATTTGGTTGACTGCACTTTGGGCAGTGGGTCGCATCGTGGCTGTTTGTGTTCGGGTGCGGGTCTTGGGGGTTCGTTTCAAGCTCGATTTTTTATCCAAGTTAGATCATACAGTTCCTATCGTGTTACTTCTTCTTCAGAAAATATCGGATGACTATTGTATCAAGATATCAAACTAGGTGTTTGTCTAGATCTCTATATATTATTGTAATTAGCCTTCATTGAGAGCCAAGAGAGGGAGATTACTTTATTGAATAGAGTTGGAGAGGTTTTTCTATTGTAAACAACTATTTTCTGGTGAGGCTAGAAAAAGGGTAGCATTGAGAATTGTAATATTTTTGTATCTTATCTAGTTGAATAATATCTCAGTTTCTTCTCTCCCGGATTAGGGTTCGATTCAAACCGGGACAAAATTGTGTTCTTTGTGTGTTTGTGTGATTTTTTATTTACTAGGTGGTTTGTATTGATCGTATCACTTAACTCAACAAGATCCTATAGAGGGCATAAATCCCTAACAATTGATATCAGAGTATCAGGTTCGTGGGTTTGTTCGAGTTCCTTGGAAAAGATAGCAAATCAGATCATGAAGGTCAAGCAGTTCGACGTTAAGATCAACTTTAATCTCTGGAAGGTGAATATGTATGATACATTATTTCTAGAGGGTTTGAAACTAGCCCTAGAAGAAGATAAAGGGAGACCAATCAACATAAAACAGGAGAATTGGGAGGAGATTTGTTCAGAAGCCTTGGATTTAATGCGGATGTCATTGACGAGCGAAGTCAGGTGCAATCTCATGGAGGAGCGAATCGCAATGAGTCTGTGGACAAGACTCAGAACTGACTAGTCGGAATCACCGTTAAAGGATCAGATGTACTAGTAGATTAGTTGGATTTCTCAATGAAGGAAAGTATCGCTCTTCTAGATTATACAGTAGATTTTAATATAGAGTTATCTGAACCAAGAGCGATTAACACAGATGATCTAAAAGCTTCCAACTAGATATATTTCCCATCAAATTTATCTAACTTGACAATCACCATGCTTAATGGGAAATCTACCAAGGATAAGTTCTCGACAACAGGTGTGATCGAGGGCTTGGAGGAGGATGCACTTAGGAAGGAGAGTCAGAATTCGACGTTTACTTCTATGAGTTACTTGGAGGTGGTTGGTACTTCGAATGGAAGAGAAAGTGCACGTAAGGATATGATTCGTTGCGATCATTGCAGAAGAGTTGGGCATTACAAGAAAGATTGTCACAAGTGGTTGAGTCAGAGGGACACGAAATCCAGTGCCGCTGAATTAGGTGATAGCTTAGACAATAATAGTGTTTCAAATTTTATAGATGTGTATTCTGCCTGGTTTCTTGATTCGAGGAGTTCTTCTCATATATGCTCCGAGATGGAAATGTTTTCTACTTACAAGTTCATAGAAGATTGTTGTGTGAGAACGGTGGTTGCTGATATTTGTGAAGTAGTTCATGAGAGAACAATCAAGTTGGAGGCACTAGATGAAAATGGTTACACACTAGAAAATATTATGCATATTTCTCAGTTGAAACGGAATCTTGTATCCTTTGGAACTCTTGAAGCACGAGGCTGTAGATACATAGCTCAAGATGGAGTTATATCAGTTTGAGAATGTCGTCGTAAGGTAATGATGGGAAGGAGGGGTGTTGAGTACAACCTCTACAAGCTTTGTGGGAATGGGAAAACCTGTGTAGGTGTTTCAAAGCCCTATGTTGCGCTATCTAGTTTGCCGTCAATGGAATCATCCTAGAGAGACTACGACGTTTGAATATCGTCGAGAGGTGGAGAGTGCCTTGGGGTAGGTAGAGTTCGTGCGAAGGGCGGTGTCTCTATATCAATGCTTACTGGGGTGTGCCTTTGAGGGACATACCAACTGGAGAAAAACAGGTGGAGGTTGATTCAACTAGCACAAGAAGTCACATAATCAAGTTGTTTGCAATAAGAGACAAAAAGAGTCTAGAAGATTTATATCACACGTGTGGATTCATAATATGCAATCTATGGTGGAGACAGTTGGGTTTATGTCTTGCACATTAAGTTCGATAAGAAGACGATGAAGCGAAGGAGATCGAAGCGATAATTGGATGAAAGATGTGAAGCAACAACATCATGACAGAAGGGTGTGCAGTCGACTGCACAGGTGACTGCACAGTCGATCGACACCATCTCGAGTTTGACTGGAGTCCAATACGGTGCCGCGGCTGTTTGTGTTCGGGTGCAGGTCTTGGGAATTCGTTTGAAGCCCGACTTTTTCTCCAAGTTAGATCGTAAGACCCCTATCATGTTACTTCTTCAGGAAATATCAGATGATTATTGTATCAAGATATCAAACTGGAGTTTCTCTAGATCTCTATATATTATTGTAATTGACCTCCATTGAGAGCCAAGAGAGAGAGAGAGAGAGAGAGAGAGAGAGAGTACTTAGTTGAAGAGTGTAACGCCCTGACCCCAACTCAGACAATTTATTTATTTATTAGTACTACTGCCCACTGCAGGCTGCCTCTCAAAAGGTGGTTAACCGATTTGGTACATCGTGATCATAGGCAATTATATTTATTTATTAATTATTTACAATTTCTTCCAATGTGGGACAAATCAATCCCACACCATTCTTCTTGCGTGTGCCAGCACAAACAGCCGGGCCCCACATGCCATCCACATGCAACCCTTCAACACAAGGCAGCCAAAGCCCAACAACTCTCATTTCACTTATTAAATCCCATCATTATTACCATCATGCCACCCAACATAATTACTATCATGCCAATCTATATATTTATATATATTGTACTATACTATACTAGTATATTATACCTCCAAGAAATACGGGATGTTACAAAGAGAGTTTGAGAGGTTTTCCTATTATAAACAAACAGTATTTTCTGGTAAGGCTAGAGAGAGGGTCGTGGTGAGAATTGTAATATTCTTTTATTTTCTCTAATTGAATAATATGTCAGTTTCTTCTCCCCCAAATTAGGGTTCGTCCCAAACCGGGACAAAATTGTGTGCTTCGTGTGTTTGTGTGATCAGCTATTTGCTTGGTGGTTTGTATTGATGGTGTCACCTAACAAGATCCTATGAAGGGCATAAATCCCTAACACAGTGTGTAGGAGAGCTTATTAGTACTTCTGCTACCATTTTGTTAGCCTCTGGTTGTCTGCAAGTGGAAACTAATTTTTTGTGTTCTAGAAGTGTGGAGAGAATCACAACTTACGATCTTTAGATTGGGGGTGGAGAGAATCACAACTTACGATCTTATATTGGGGGAAGTTCTCTTTCCTATATCTGTTTCCTATCCAGCTGTGTGTCTACCACTCCTACCACTACCACTATCTCAGTTAATGATAAAGTGGGATCTTCTCAACCTGTTCTCAAGTTTCATGGAGGTACTTCTACTGTCTATCGAGGTGGAAATTCTAGTAATAACACCGGTGGCCATAATCACAATAAGAGAGGCAATTCATATTTTAGAGGGTGATAATAGGTGTGGGGGTAGAGGCAAAAGGAGTTGGTCTTGTAGGAGAGGATTATGTTGAGCCCAACAAAGTTGCTTCTGTTTCCAACAACTTAATCTACTAATCTAACTTGGAGACCTGCTACTAATTGCTCTATCTTCCTCTTAAAGGAAATACACTAATTGCTCCATCTGTTGAACCGTCCAAAGTGGAGCGAAAGTGAAAGATTTAATTAGTGACATCAATAGCCAACCTATTTCTGTTGGTGATCCTACTCAGAAAGCTGATATCATTCATTCTCTCTCAGGCTGCCTTTTTCACACTTGACCTCACAGTTCCTTTGATAGGGATCATCTTATTCCTCTGAGTTCTCCTGTTATTGATAAAGTTTGGACTAATTGGAAAGTTAATCCTGAGTTTGCACCTGCTTGGGATAATTACGAAAACAATGTTCAAGCTTCTTCTGCTGGAGCTAGTACCTTTTCTAAGAACTATGTTTATGTCTAAGGATAAATTTAAAAGTGGAGAATGGATTAATTCTGATGATCTTCATTCAAGTGAAAGGGTGAAATTCTTAATCTTGGTAATCCTCAAAGGTACTTTCATTTACTTTTACTAATTCTTGTTCTTTTTATATTCATTCTGTGAATTCTTCTTGTTATCTGCTAAGCTTTCCTAGTAGTATTTATTCATTTTAGCAAATGCTTGGTGTGACTAATTTTCATAAATACATTATTCAGGGCACTCTTGATATCATTAATAACTGCTCTACTTTTAGAATTCCTAACCATTCTGATAGTATGGTTACTGATTCATTGAAAACATCTAGATTTCTTTCTTCTATTGATATTAAGTCTTGTTATGATCTTGGTCAATATTCTCTGATGTGAATTCATTGGCTTTAATTCCTTTTGAGAGTTCTTCTATTTATGTTGGCTTTTATACTGTAGTCACCATTAGCAGAGATTGCTCCATCTTCCTCTAAAAGAAAATATAACACTACTCAAGTTAGAGCTAGTGCTCGTCTCAAAGCGCATGAATCTTCTTCTTTATCTATTCCTGCTAAGGCCACTTTAGCAACTCAAGTTAGGAAATTGGAAGTTTCTCATATTTCTGATGAGCATATGCAATGTAATCCTTTAAGCTCTATTTACCAAGTTCATTTTAATTCTTTGGCTAATGATGATATGATGACTCTTGATTCTAATATGGGTTTATTGATTGATTCTTCTTTTAGTGATCCTATAGAATCTTTTAGATCTTTGGAACTGTCTAGAGCTAATGTGAATAATTGTGTAATGATTAGTGTTTCTTGGAATATTCTTGGTGTTGGTAGCTCACAAAAAAAAATTATTTTTTATCTTATCGCTTCTTATAAACGTGATCTCATTTCTATTCAAGAACCGAAATTGTGTTCAATATCTTCTTATGTTAAAAGGGCTTTAGGGGGTCATTTTATCACTGAATGGATTAGTTCATATGATATTGACTCTTGTGGATGTATCCTCTTTGGTTTTAAAGACTCCATTTTCAAACTTATTTTAGTTCATAAAATGAAATATTTTCTTGTTGCAGTTCTTGGTTGGTTTGAGTTCATTTGTTTGTTGAATGTTGTTATCCATGGACCTTCTACTGCATGCCTTAGAAATAATTTTTTGGATGAATTTAAATCATTCTCTTTTGTGATTAATGGGTTTGGGATGTTTTGTGATGATTTTAATGTCACAAGTTTTTTACATGGAAAAAAGGAAAATTCTTCTAGGGTGGGAGATTATCTTATGTTTAATGATTTGTATTCGAAAGTTGGATCTTATTGATTTACCTACTAATCCACTATCGTTTCCTATCTCAATTGCTATATATAGCATTTAGAAATAGCAATAGAAGGACCAGGATGTAGTCGTCAAAGTCTAAAAATAGAAGCGATGGAAGATCATCTTCCTTTTTGTGTGTGTGTGTGTGTGTGTGTGTGTGTGTGTGGGTATTCAGTTAAAAAAATCCAAAAAAAAAACAAAACAAAACAAAACAAAAAAAGTCAAACAACACATCAAACGGATGATGTTCGTCCGCCTGGGTGTTTTTGGTTTTTGGTTTTTTTTTTGTTAAAATAAAAAAATTAATAAAATTTAAAAAAACACACCAAATGGATGAACATCATCCGTCTGGGTGTTTTTTGGATTTTTTTTGGTTTAAAAAAAAGTTAAAAAAATCAAAAATAACACACCAGACGGAACAACTTCATCTGTCTGGCGTGTTTTCAGTTATTTTTTTTAAAAATTTGTTTTCGATGAGAGCATCTGTCTCTCTATCTTTTATTTTTATTTTTATTTAACTAGACGACATATCTTCATCCGTCCCGTTCGTCAAATGGATAAACATCGCCCGTCTTCTATATTTAGCAATCAGCTAAAGGCGCTGCTAGGTTTACCAGGCTACTGTTCATTTCTATCCTAAATTATGGGTTTTTAGCAAATGACTGTTAGGCATATTTCTAAATCGATTTTTAATTTTAAAGTTTTTAGTAAACGAGAGTGGATGCTCTTAATGGTAGGATCTTATTGATTTACCTATTAATGGTAGATTATTCAATTGGTCTAATAATCGATTGTATCCTTCTAATGGCAAGACTTGATAGATATCATTGATAAGAATATCTGGATAAGGAACATAAATTGTGAATGCACGAGATCCCACCCAAAGAGTGAATTCAGGAATTAAAGGGAATTTTTTTCCAAAATGACCTTCTTTTTGAAAGTTTTTTCCAAACTGCCCTATTTTTTTATTTTGTTCCCTAAATGACCCACTCGCTTTTTGAAAAAGCGAGTTTGGTTAAAAATAACTCGCTTTTTCAGAAAGCGAGTGTGAAACTTTTAATTTTCGAAAGGTTAGACACGCTTTTTGAAAAAACGAGTTATTTTTAACCAAACTTGTTTTTTCAAAAAACACGCTCGGTTATTTTGGTAAATACTTTCGAAAGTGGGTCAGCTTAGTAAATACTTTTAGAAAGTGGGTTAGTTTGGTAAATTATTTCAGAAAGTGGGTTATTTTGGTAATAAGTTCTTTCTATATCACATTGTCACTTCATCTTCTTTAGACTACTATATATGAAATTGTTTGTCAGGACTTCAGTATGCACATAATTGGTGTGTTTTAAGTTGTCGAGAATGAGCCCATAGATACTCCCAATCCCCGGTATACACATAATTGGCTTTTGACCTATCAATTATATGCGCTGAGTTCTTGCGCTAAAAGTCTCCAACTCGCTTTCTGAAAAAACGATGGTGGTTAAAAGGGTCCATGATTTTTTTTTGTATTTCACATTGGCAGAAATGATCAAGTTACCCCTTCCTTCATATAACCAGATTATCATCTTAGGGGTAAAAGGGTCATGCGGTAGTGAGGGACGGATGAAGTTCATCCGTCTCTCATTTTCACAAATTTTTTTTATTTATAAACTTTATATATTTAATATATATTATTTATATTTAAAGTATTAAATCCACCGAGAGACAAAAGATCTTCATACATAAAGTTATTTATATTTATAAAGTTAGCAACTGTTTAGCAGTAGTCGAGGATATACATAACTTGATATTATTTCAGTATATACATAATTGGTGTGTTTTAAGTTGTCGAGAATGAGCTCATAGATACTCCCAATCAATCTTAGCTTTTGGCCTATCAATCATATGCTCTGGGTTCTTGCGCCAAAAATTTTTCTATTAAAAGGGTGGTTGTAACTTCGTCCATGGCTGCTATTATACATAATGGTAGACCACAAAAGCCTGACATGATAATTGATGAGACATGATTCTCTAGTTCTGAATATTGTCAGCAGACTAAGGTCTGCTCATAATATATTGTTTTGTATTTCTTGCACTTGTTTGGAAAGCCCGAGTTTATTTTTTCCCAACAAAGAAGAAATTTTCTCTCTTGATCACTTTTCTTTTCTTTGTTTATATTGTTGTTTATAAATTGTTCATTCTGTTTATGAATTGTCCATTGATTTATTGGTAGGAGCATCAACATATGCCAATTCAGTTTATGAATTGTCCATTGATTTATTGGTAGGAGCATCAACATATGCCAATTCAGTATTTGGGTGGATAAATGTTAAAATTGTTGTCGAGGCTCATATCTGTTAACCATTGGATATGATTTCTAAGATCGTAACCTAATGGTGAACTATTTTGGTTGATAGGTGTGCTGATCAAAAAGAGATGAGGTTTTAACCACCCTCGCTTTTTCAGAAAGCGAGTGAGACTTTTGGCGCAAGAACTCAGTGCATATGATTGATAGGTCAAAAGCCAATTATGTGTATACCGGGGATTGAGAGTATCTATGGGCTCATTCTCGACAACTTAAAACACACCGATTATGTTTATACTGAAATAATGTCAAGTTATGTATATCCTCGACTACTGCTAAACAGTTGCTAACTTTATAAAATCATGACCAAAGAAGATGAAGTGACAATGTGATATAGAAAGTACTGACAAACGATTTCATATATAGTAGTCTAAAGAAGATGAAGTGACAATGTGATATAGAAAGAACTTGTTACCAAAATAACCCACTTTCTAAAATTATTTACCATACTAATCCACTTTTTAAAAGTATTTACCAAGCTAACTCACTTTCAAAAGTATTTATCAAAATAACCAAGTGTGCTTTTTGAAAAAGCGAGTTTGGTTAAAAATAACTCGCATTTTCAAAAAGCGAGTCTAATCTTTTGAAAATTAAAAGCTTCACACTCGCTTTCTGAAAAAGCGAGTTATTTTTAACCAAATTCGCTTTTTCAAAAAGCGAGTGGGTCGTTTAGGGAACAAAATAAAAAAATAGGACAGTTTGGAAAAAAACTTTCAAAAAGGTCATTTTGGAAAAAAATTCAATTAAAGGAGCGGAAGGGTTTCTCGAAATTTTCACAACAACCTCCACATGGCCATTGCTCATTTTATTTTGAGATGAGAAACCTACAAAGTCTCCAATACACAGAGAAGTAACTTTAAAGCTACTTCAGAAGGAGAAGCTAGAAAGTACAGCTTTGAAATTAAAAGCTGAAGCTGTTTGGATAGTCAGCTTTTTTTTTTAACTTTAAAGCTACTTTTAAGCTAGAAGTTGTTTGGCATATATCAATTAAAAGCTACTTTTATACATCATCTTCACCAAATCCCTAATCCCTAATCTCCACCAAGAGCATTTCCTAATGTAACTGTTATGTTCACATTGTTCTTCTTCTTCTTTATATAAGAATGAATCCAGTTTCCATGTTCATAACTACCCAATTGTGAACAAGCTGAGACGACGCTTACCAGCGTAGCTTCATCAGGTGGAAACTTGCCATCAAGCAACATCGATCTAAACATGCTTAATGCTTTGTCAAATCAGCTCCAATCATTGAATTCCACGAAACCACATCTTTTTCTAGCATTTCATCGAAAACCTGACGGACAAAAGCCAACCCTTCGCTACACATAGAGTAGACCTTCAACAGTGTATTCTGAACAAACACATCAAACCCAAATCCACATTTTACAATCTGAGCATGAATCTGACTACTACTCCACTTCAAACACACCGCAGATTCGCAAGCTTTAAGGAGAAAGGTAAATGTGAAGTTATTGGGTGAAATACCCAAGACCCTCATTCTACTGTAAGTTAAGAATGCTTCATATAGGTGATGATTCTTAACGAAGCATTTGATCATGGTATTGAACGTAACCAAATTCGGGTTCTGAGAATGCTGGAAGATTCGGGTAGCATAACTGAGAGAGTTGAAGGTGGAAGAGAGGTCGATGAGCTTCGGAACAATATGGTGGTTCGCTTTGAGACCATGAATTAAAATTTGTAGATGGGTTTGTTTGGCCAACTCATCGCCGTCGCCGTCAAGAGCCGGATTGTTCAAATCGAAGAAGAAGGGGAGAGTTGGGTCTTGATTTGTTTTTTTCTTTGTTGGTTTTGATCTAGAAGCTAGAAGCTAGAAGCTAGAAGTAGATCTTGGTAGCTTCTTTTAGAGCTCTTTTTTCTTCATAAAAAAAAGCTACTTCTCTTTTTGTAGAGCTTTTCAAAATATATGTTTGGCCCAGCTTCTCCTTCTAAAGGAGAAGCCAAGCTAATTTTAAGCTGGGCCAAACACTACCTAAATGAGGTAAAAGAATCACAATAGGGAGGAACCCTCGACAAAATAGCTTTAATCTTTACCAAACCAAGAGATCTTCGACTAGAACCAAATTGATGCCGGCCGGTTCTTTACTCTAGAAGAAGCTTTCCCAAATCTAAGTTCTTGTTCAGACTCTCTAGATATTGAATATTAGGCATTTAGAAACAAATCCCCATTAGGTAACATCCATAAACCCTGATTCCATTCCGGAAGTTGAAATCTAGACACCAAGAAATTAGCAAAGACGAGAAGCAGAGACTGATTAATATCTGAAACCACGCCCTCAGTATTTAATTGAAGACAATCATCCCTCATTTCTTGAGTAAAATTACAATAAATCTTAACCCACTACATTACCCCTCTGGAGAGAAGAAGCAGGAGGAGGAAAGGAAGGAAAGGATGACGAAGATAGCAAAGGTAGCCCAGACGAGTAAGAGGGATTTGAGGATCTTGGGCCTAGAGGAGGACCCAATACGCCCCCACTTGTGTCCATCCTTTACGTGCGATCTCCCAAGCCCAAGCCAAAGCCACCGCAAACACTGTCTCAACAACTTTACGATCAAAGATTGTTGATGGCAGTTGACCCAAATCTATGATCAGAAACATCAGTACTACCCCCTTCATTAGTAATGGCCTTTCTATCACATTATCAATAGCTTTGAAAAGATTTCCTCAACTAGCCCTTTAAAGAAATACGATCATCTTAAATTAATTTTGTTTTCAGAGGAACATTATCGAGGCCAATGAATTCTTCTTTAATGGTTACACATTATAATTGTGCGAACTTAATATTCAATCAAATCTCTATTGTTAATTTACAGCTGAACTTACGTGGTGGGCGGCTTCAATGGGTATCGGTTTCCTAATTTTCTGTAGAAAGTTTTTGAGTTACATGTTCTAATTCCATCTGCATCTCATCGAATTCTTCTGGAGAAGCATACAATACACTAAAATTTTAATCATTTTTCAATAATGCAACAAACTTAATAAATAATAATCAAGTACATTCATAAAAATAGTAGTAAAATAAAATAAATACATTTCCTCATCTTCTAACATGTATTGTTCTATATCTACAAACGTCAAATAATTAATTCGGATCATTTTGTGCAAATAAATGTTATCCTCGATCGTTCACTGCTTAGATTTTTTGCCCACCACCCCTTCGTTCCCTGCGAGCATCAGATACTTATCTTTCCTTGTCAGCGTCGTGCACTCAAAATCCAACACTCTCCCGATCTCTTTCTGCACTCTGTTAGCCGCCTCTACACAACAACTTTTCCCGGCTGAGCCTGTCATAATCTTATCCATAAACTTGATGTCATACTCCGGGTTCGGGTTCATCATAAAATAGAACGGGTCTAGCCACTTAAACCCACTAGCAGTTGTCCCATAAAACATACTCACGCTTGTAACTAGAGCTACAGGTACAATCTCATCAGTTAGCTCTGCGAACAAAGGGCTAAACCGAAGCAAATATGGTTCACGACAAGTTGTACCCTCGGGGCACACTACTAAATCACCCTTGTTCAGGAACTTCTCCATTATTCTACGATCCTCTTCTTTGTTTCTAGTCAACCGGACAGTTGGAATTGGTGATATAAGTTCAGTTATTGGGCTAAGACTATAAGTGACCGCAGTCACAAGCTTGTTCAATGTGGCTGATATGTAGACTGGATCGAGTAGGGTGCGGTGGTTGCAGACGTAAAGACGGTGTGTCCCGTGGGTGAGAATGTGGGCGTGGGCGGTTTGTGAGCGGAATGAATAGCGGGACATTATGCCTGTGAAGGCGCCAATTGGGATGGCAATGTTGTAGGGAAGGAGGATGAAGGCAGAGACACGGATGATGGAGACGAGTATGCCCATTGGTAGGTACAAGAACATTGCGAAGGCGAGTAGGGGAGTAGGTTTGAAGGCTATTCGGCCATCGTGGAAGACTAACGGCTTGGGGTAGGATGATTTGGGGAGAATGTGCCATTTTCTCTTCTCTGTTTCTGATACTAGGTAGATTTCCTGCAATAAAAAGACATGAATATTAAAAAGAAAAATCAACATATTCTATTTATCAAAAACCTGGACCCAAAGGGTAGCATTTTTTTAACAAGGTCCGGACCGGTCCCAGTTCTCACGGATCGGACTTGGGTCCAATATCTGGACCAGTAGAGAAGCAAGTCCGGGTTCGGCAGTGCAGGACCCGATCCGACTGACTCGATAACAGTGCCAGTGGTAAACATCTCATTTGCTCTTTATCCTTATAAATTTAAAACTAGAATCATATCCATTAATCAAACCTAAAAATATTGCAATATTGTATACATGTTATTATATGAGGTTTTCAACAAAATGTTACTTTCTCACTTTTTAAAATTCTGTGCAATATTGCACACGGTTATACTAGTATATAAAAAGTATTTATGTTTTGTAACACAATAATTACATATTTTTTACAATTAGTACTTTAAAGTTATATTTATGTAAATATATAACCGTAACTATCCAACGGGGGTGGCCCTAAGGCTCGGACCTGTGATCCGGATCAAAGCCTGGATCCATGGGTTGGGTCGGGCTTCAAACTTCAAGCCCATGTTCGGCCCTTAAAAGGGCCGGGCCGGGTGACCTTTTGGGCTTTTTTAGGTCCCTAGGAGCATCTACTATCGTTTTCTAAAAACCTAAAATGTGAAAATTTTAGCCAAAAATCTCCCACTATCGTTTGCCAAATACCCATTTTTTAGAAAAGATGTGAACAGTCGACTGCTATATATAGCAGCGAAAAATAGCAATTGCCAAATATAGAAAACGGAAGAGCATCCTCCGTCTCTCAATTATTTTCAATATCAAAAGAGAACAGACGAAAGATATTCTTCCGTCTGGAAACTTTTAATACAAAAAAAGTTGAGCGATCTTCCGTCTCGTAACTATGAATATTTAAAAAATAAAAAAAAGAAGAGAGACAGAAGAACATCTTCCGTCTGTTAATTCTTTAATATATTTTTTTTTTCCAAAAATTACTAAAATACCATCGAAATATGTACCAAAATGCCATTTAAATTTTCAAAAAAAAAAAATTTCGTGCTTCTAGCAAGTTTGCCACAAATTTTTTATTTTTTTAAACAAACATGCTGTCCAAATTTTTACAGAAATGCCATTTACTTAATTTTTTTAAAAAAAAATTGTCAAACGGAAGATCATTTTTCGTCTGACAATTTTTTTATTTTAAAAAAAACAAAAAAATTGACAGACAGAGGATGTTTTTCCGTCTGTCAATTATTTATATTAAAAAAATACAAAGCCGTTAGACGGAGGATGTTCTTCCATCTGATTATTTTGTTAGTTTTTTTTGTGTGGCTAATTAGACTCAAACGATAACATGCATACTCATTCTATTGCTAAAACCTATTGCCAAATATCCATATTTTAGCAGCAACGATAATAAATGCTTTAACACAAGTATATTGATCCATAGGTAGAGGCTATATATGCCCCTGTAAAATTGCAACTACAACTTCAACTCTTACAATAACACGGACATAAGGAATTGGACAAGAGTTTTTCTCTATAGAAAAGTCTAGAGAGAGAAACTACCCCTCCCCCCTCCCCCCTAAAAAAAACCCAAAAAACCCTAGATTTGTGCTGGTTGGGGGTGGCGGCGGCTAGTCCTCTTCACCGCCGCCCCGACGCGAATACCCCTGTCGTCCCCTCATTACTGTTTCTCTCCTTCCTTCCCGTCACGCTCCCCAACCGCCCCCCCCCCCCCCCATTTTCTTCGCGACCCCGCCTACCATCGCTCCATCGACGACGACGTGTGACGGGGACGTCGAAGATGGTCGGAGTTGGCGAGCTCCCACAGTGGGGAGCCTGCGACTACGCCTTGCCACAGATCCCCATCGCATCGTCGGCGGGCGGTGCGCCAGTCATGAGGCGAGCCGCGAATCTCGCCGCCGCCAAAGACCAGCCACTGCCGCGTTCGCTAGTGTCTTCATCGGCAACGTGTGGCCTTCAGCACCACACCAGTTGCCGTCGCTCTGCCGCTGTCATCCCTCTCCCTCTTCGGTGCAGGAAACGGATCCATCGCCGCCACCACCATGTCCATGCTCTCGGGGCTAATTACGGCGATCTGCAGCCATAATTTGGACTTCGAGGGTTGGTTTAGTTGGCGAAGAAATCAGAGTTTGTGATGATGGCAGAGCCTTTCTGTTGGGGAGTGATTGATTAAGAGGGGCGGTGGCTGCATCCAGGCTGCTTCACCCGATGATCACAGTTGACGGGGCACCGCCACCACTACGCCCTCATAATTGAATCTGACGCCCAACACCACTATCCGTTGTCGCGAGAGAAGGTGATGCTTCAATCTGTTGGGACTTGTCTTGATTTTTTGATTGAGAGAGAGTGTGAGAGAGTAGGTGAGTGAAGATGTTGCTTCTCACTACTCTATGTCGGTGTTGGTCTGTATTTGTGAGAAATCACTTGAGAGAGCAAGAGCATGAGAGAGGCAAAGGTATCATCTTCACGGCTCTCTCTTTAACTGCGGTCTTTGGTGGGGGAGTGATAGCTGCATGATTGTGGGAGGATAGGAGGAGTAGACGAAGCTCGGTGGTTGTCAAAATTCTGCCTGCGGGGCTTGGGCCCAAAGAAGGGGTCCCCCCGGCAAGGAGACGACAGGGTTCGGCAGGTGATAAAATCCTGCCAGACTAGCTTCAGGTGGGTATGTACGTGCCGTGGAGGCAGTGTACGAAGCTAAACTGACGTACATATAATTTTGCGGGACGAGCTTGTTTGTCGGCCCACCTTCCAGGATTGTTGAAAAAATTTGTTGTTTGTACGAGTCATATTGCTTCATATTTTATTTTCATGTTGATAGATTGTATATTTTATTAATTTCTGACTAATGAAATAGAGAGCAAAAAAAAACTTCAACTCTTACATAACTAGTCTACTTATAAAATTTAAGTAGTCTTACCCAGCTGCACTTTCAAATTTTCTTTTAGAATTGTGACTGCACTAATCATTTACAAGTTGAGGTTGGAATTACAAATTTTGGAGTTATTATTTTTGGACGGTAGTCCGTACAGACATAACGGTTGCGGTATTAATAACCTGACCGAACCATATTGTGGGACCCAGCTAAACCTCTTCTGAGTATCATTTGCTGGCTTAGCTAGCTGAGTTACCAAACTCACCACCCACTCATTTATGAGCCTCCCCTTGTTCCACCAAATTAAACCTAAGCTGTCTCTCTCAAGCATCCCCGTTTCTCTTCAAGCATTCATTAGATCCACAGTCGTTGAAGCCAAATTTTGGATAAATAGAAATTGAGAAATAGAAAAAAAGGAATGTTGCCGCAGTCGTTGAAAGCTAAAATATAGCCGGACGGAAGATTATTATCCGTCCATTAAGAATGACGGAGTATAATCGTCCGTTCCAAATTTTTTTTAATTGTTTTTTTTTTATGCACTAGAAGACAAAAAATTAAAAAAATAAAAAAAAAAAAATTTCACATTAGAGCGCACACGGAAGATTATGATCCGTCAATTCCAATTGAAGTGTACTGACTTTAATTTTTTTTTATTTTTTTAATGCACTAAAAGACAAAAAGTTAGAAATAAAAAATAAAAAAAATGAGAAAATTGGCCTGGGACGGAAGAGTATATGCCGTCAATTTCAAATGACGGGGGATTATACATCGTCGGCCAATTGCGTCGTTTTTTGATTTTTTTTTTTTAAAATTGGTTCGGACGGAAGATTATCAACCGTCAATCTCCTTGGACGGTGTATAATATGCCGTTGGTTGACTTTTTTTTTTTTTTTCTTTTTCAAAAGCTTCTTAATCATTTGGGTTCAGTACTTTTGTACGGGACGGCATATTATCCTCCGTTAATTAGATCGGACGGAGTATAATGTGGCGTTAGCTATATTTTGCATTTGGCCATTCCGCCTGCTATATTTGGCACGCAACTGTTCATCGTATACCCAAATTTTGGATATTTAGACAACGACTGCAGCTCGATTTTTTCTATATTTTCCAAATTTTGGGTATATAGCAAACGACTGTGGATGCTCTTATGGTTTGCTAAAAACTTAAAAAATAACATTTAAATTAAAGAAACATCTTACCATCGGTCCGCTAAAAATTTAAAATTTAAAATTGGAGTGAACAGTCAATTGTTAATCAATTGTTAAAGATAGCAGTTTAACTTTTAGACAATTACTAAAATACAGAAAACAGAGGATCAAGCTTCGTCCGTTAAAATATTTTTTTATAATATGGTCGGACGGAAGATCATCTTCCGTCCTCCGCCAAATTTTTTAATATATTTTTTTCTCAAAATTACTAAAATGTCATCTAAAAAATTACAAAAATGCTATTTAAATAAATTTAAAAAAAAAATAAATTAAAAATGCTCGGACGGAAGATCTTCTTCCTTCGCAATTTGTTCAATTTTTAAAAAAAATTACAAAATTGCCATTACATTAATTACGAAAGTGCCATTAAAATAATTTAAAAAATCAAAAAAGGAAAAAAAAAGCCATGGCGGAAGATCTTCAAAAATTACGAAAATGGGATTTTCAAAAATCAAAAAAGGAAAAAAATGCCATTACATTAATTACGACGGACATTTTATTGACATTTTTTCCAAAAAATTACAAAATTGCCATTACAATAATTACGAAAATGCCATTAAAATAATTTTAAAAAATCAAAAAAGAAAAAAAAAAGCCTAGGCGTTTTTTTCTCAATTTTTTTCCCAAATAATTACGAAAATGGGATTAAAATAATTTTAAAAATAAAAAAAATTTTAAAAAAAAATGCTTGGACGGAAGATCTTCTTCAGTCCGTCAAAAAAGAAGCTTTAAAAAAAAATCGTCTATTCTTTTAAATTTAGCAATAAATATTGTAACACTCGACATCAAAAACTATTTATCAAATGCTAAATTTGTAAAATTTAACAGCAACAATGGTGGATGCTCTCACATTCTATAGAATTTGGCCCTCCCACTGTGGTGAATTAAATGTCAGCATAAAAGAGGGGGACTCTGAAGGAAGAAAACTTGGTTTCCTTTCTGATTGATGGGCCCTTAGAACATTTAATAATTTTTGGCCTCATTAATTTGATTGTTTTTTTTTTTGGTAAGACTACATTTTGCAGAGATGCTTACTAAAACTGTTGCTTCCGATCTCTCCTGTATCTCCTATCTCTTTCAATATGTATGCTCGGTTGTCAACCACTTGTAGGTAAATTTTATTAGGTTTTAAATGAGATATGACATATTCAATTTTGACTTTAAATGAAATTAATTTACTATGTTGAAACAATAGATATCTGCTATCTGAATTAACTTTCAAATGTAAAACACATATTATCGAAAATTTCATTCTTAACCAAACGTTGGTCTTCACTCTTCATTCGTGAAGTACTTCAGCATATGAAAATTTTGTAAAATCTAGTTTTAAGCCTTGTTTTTCTGTTAATTTTTACTAGCTAGTAATTTTGTGTATAATTTTGCTTCCTCGGGGGCAACTTCAGTTAGCTCTGAATAGGCTTCATGCACAAGATATATATCTTGAACAAAATTTGCAAATAATCAATTATCTCGACCTCTCATATTTCGAACATATACGTAGTATTAGTACTAGTATTTTTACCCACACAATGATGTAAACTACTGCACCAACAACCAATCCAAACCCTATAATGGTGGTCCCTAGTAGTAGCTTAGCACACAAAATCTGCACAACTGATTAATTACTCAATAATGACACGCGGGTCCCTAATTCTTAATTGAACAAAATTTAAATGCAATTCACATAGCCTATGATGAATATGTATATCGTATACTACTACTCGAGCAAGGAAAATACTGTAACTTCTTAAATTACCATAGGAACTCTTTTATTGACTATTTTTTCTTCCTGACAATAAAAATTGAGCCATCCTATTTCATTAAAAGGTTGAAAATAGTAAACCAGCATTGAATTCGACTATCATGTCTCTTGCACAATGATCATAGATGCGACCATGCATGAACTACTCTTTGTATATTACCACTCATCATGATTATTATACGGTTATACCTAGATCAACTACCCTCACAAAAACAACCGGCTCTCTAATGATCGTGATGAACAGTGGGAATTTATTTATCTAAACCATCGTCTGTCACAGTTATGTATATAAAAAGAATGATATAATTACATATGTAAGACTATGTTAATAAAAATATGACATCTTTCCATACAAAAAAAATGGCATACCTTGCAAAGAGAGAACAAATAGTGCTTAAGTGATAAAGAGTGATAGCTTCCAAACCCTAAAACATCCACACCAACTTCATCTCTTCCTCCAAACACCTCCTCCAGCCCTAACTCCTTCCTCTCTTCCTCCATAAACCCCGTGTAAAAGCCGGAAAACGCCTTCATCTCCCTCCCTACCACTACCTCCACCTCCAAATACTCCCTCAAAAACCACTCCACCATTACCCTCGGCATCCTACTCACACACACTCTCCTCTTCCCTCTCCTCATCACCTCGAACCCTTCCAACACTACATCCTCCAACAGAAACTTGGGCAAAACCGCTTTCCCTACGATAAACTTGTCCTTCCTCAAACCACTAAAGGAGACCATCACCATGGCTTTAAGTGCCATCTCTTCGTTCAAACAACATAGCAATGGATAGATGAAGAGAAGGAGAAGGCCCCTCAAAAGTCCCCCACCTTCTAAGGCAACAAGCATGAAGTATGGGAAAAGGGAAGAGGATCTCAAGAGCCCACCCTCGACATCGAAAACTAGGGTTTTGCCTGATATCGAGTCCTGCAAAGGGTATTTCTGTAATTTTACGTGGGATGAGGCATGGAGGTTTCTTCTCCTTCTACGGATGAAACGGTAGAAACAGAGCAAGGACTTGGTGAAAGCTTTGGAAGCCATTGAAGGTTGGTGAGTAGGAGAGAGATCTTAAGGTGTGGATTTATAGGTTGAAGAGAAGTGACATTGATACTTGATTTTGGATATAATTACGAGAGAGCCATTCACCAACTTTTGTGTAGATTATGGGCCGGTTTTTATTTTGACTCAGGTGCAGTGGGTGAATGCTTAAAGAAAGCAACTGAGTCCGACGCCCACCTAAAACCCGTTTAATTGCATTTTTATGCAAATTATGGGACCCACCAGGATGGTCCACGTGTCAATACAGACACGGGGCTGTCCCTGTAAGCCCAGAATTTTTTTCAACACTGACCCACTTTTTAAAAATAATTACCCAATTTCAAAAATATTTACCTAACCGATCCACTTTTGGAAACAGCATAGATAGCGAACAATGACATATGTTAATTTAAAAAAAAACCAATGACATGTGTTATTTTAATGTCGTTGTTACCAATAGAAGCATTCATAAAATAATTTGCACATGTCATTTTTTGGACTAACAACATCAGTATATTTCGCATTCAATTGTGAGCTCTCTGACTTGGAAAAAAATTGGAAGGATATTATAACTGATGCCGCTATTCTCAATATATAATGACATTATTAAGCTATTGCCGCTATTGCAAACAACGGCACCAGTATAATAATATTTTCATATATAAAGTGCCCCCTTCTCTCTTTTCCCTTTCACTTTATCTCTCTTTCCTTCCACTCCGACCGGAATCCAAAAACCTAAAATTCTAGCGCACAAATCCCTTCTCTTTACTCTCAAACTTCATCTCTCATACCTCTCCCTCTCCTCCCACTTCGAAATCTAACTCCGCCAATATGATAAATCTCCAACATTGTCTCCGGTCATCTCATACATCAGCCACAGTGTATTCTCTGTGCTCCAACTACGGTTTTATTTGAAGGTATTCATATAACCATATGTTATGGAGTTTGCATGGTTATGTTTGTGAGTAGTTAATGACTCGAATATTTGTACATTTATATATATGTATGGATTCCGATATACCTATTTAGTTATATTTTGGGGGTGAAATAATTCGAGATCTCAAGATAGGATATCGTTATAGCGATATTGAACCGGTCATTATTTGGGCGCCCCGTAACTTTATATACTCACAACTAGAAGATAAGATATTTGAAGTTACAAATTGGAATAGAAATGAATGGAGTCTCAAAATCAAAGCCGTTATGCGGCCGGAAAAGGAGAAGAACAATATTTCATGGTGGTTCTTGTAGATAATGATAATGCACTAAGGTCTATAATTTCTAGGACACTTGATCCAAATTGTAATTGGACTGCATTGGACTTATATATTGAAAAGGAAGGAGAAGATGTGCCACTTTATATGTGAAAATAATTTATACTGATGTCGCTATCCCCAATAATGGTATCAGCTTAGGGTTGTCATTATTGGTGATAACAGTATTAGTTATAAGATGTTTCCACATTTACAATTTTTTTCAAGTTAGATAATTCACGATTGAATGCGAAATGTACTCACGCCGTTATTCCAAAAAAAATGACGTGTGAAAAAAAAAATTTACACTTGCCATATTAGCAACATCGACATCAAAATAACATATGTTGTTGTTGCAAATAGTATTTTATGCCGACGTGTCCAAAAGTTGGTCAGTTGGGTAAATATTTTTGAAATTGGGTCATTTTGGTAATTATTTTCAAAAAGTCGGTCAGCACGGAAAAAAGTTATTCAGCTCAAGGTTCCAGTCCATTCAGACGTAAGCATTTCTCGTCGGCAATTTCTTCTTTATTTTTTATTTCAGAATTAAGAAAGAGCGTAGTCGAGTATGTTGTATTTTCCGGCCTAGGTCTGCAGATGTTCTTCTTTATCTTGTTACTATAACCATCAGTATTTCTGTGGGACTATGTTTCTCTTTTCTCTATTATTCCATCTGTGGCTTGTTTGATGGTTATGTGTTTACTGATGGGTTTCTTGCTTTTATTTTCATTATAACTTGGAGTGTTTGTTGATATTTTGTTGCTTTGCTGCGGTTGTGATTCGCAGCTTGCTCTGGTCTCTATTCTGAGCGCTATTGTTGCTTTGCTGATTTATTGTTGATTTATTGTTGCTTGGCTGCGGTTGTGGTACACAGTTTGCTCTGGTCTCTTTTTTGAGCGCTATTGTTGTTGGTGGATCATTCCCTCCACTGTTTATGTCTGTTTGTTTTATTCACTTTTTGCTAGTTGCCTCTTTCATGAGGGGTCTCACAACCAGAGCTATTTTAGCTGTAGTGGATAGTTCTTCGAGTCTTTGGTGGCGCCCGTTTGCCTCCATGCATACTGTTCGCGTGAGGTATCTCATCTTGTTTTCGGCGATTATCCCTCAGCCTGCATTGTTCCTCATTTCCTTGGGTGCGCTCGCTGTTCCACGCCAGGAGTTTCTTGGGTCAGGGTGGAAGGACCCAGCGTCGTGTGGAGCCCCGTGGACCAGTTTTCTTTGCTGTGTGGTTCTCCGATCCCCAACAATTTTGTAATCTGGCTCTTTATTGTAGTTTTTTTTGTTCCGGTCTCATTGTGCTCTTTGTGGTTGAGTTGCTCCATTTTACGGCTTGTAAAATTAACCTTTTATTATCATTAATAAAATTTTTGTGTGATGGCTGGGGTCGTAAGACCCTATCCGATTCATCAAAAAGAGTATGTTGTATTTTATACTTCTAATTTATAACACATGCAATATATATATATATATATATATATATATATATATATATATATATTTCCTTTAAAATATAGCCATTAGAACATCCACACACTTTTCTCTTTTCGCCATTTTTCTCATACTTTGGCAACTTATGTGTTGCAACCGTTTCTCATATTACCAAATTTGGAGAATTGATGAACATTTAGTTCTCAAATTTAAGAAAAGATTTGGTAATTGTCAAAATATAAGAGACCCCATTATTTTTTTAATTCTTTTAATCAGCTGAACGGCACATGATGTTTCGTACAATATTTTTTTTTAAATTTAAAAAAGAAAAATGATCGGACGGAATATATTGTTCCATCTTAAAAGATTGATTTTTTTTTTTAAAAATTTTTAAATGGCATTGGACGGTATATGTTGTCTCGTCCAACACCTTTTTTGGCTTGGACCGGACAACATGTCCCATGATTTAACTATGGGTTAAGTGTACAGGTAATGGAATATTGACCATTTAATCATTAATTTAATCACTAATGACCATTTTAATTGATAGTGATGTTTTGTCTCATCATTAACTTTTTAAAAAATTGTTCAGATGGAACAAAATGTTCCGTCCGGCAATATTTTTTTTTCTTTTTTCTTTTTTCAAATTATGGCAAACGAAGACGGCCAACAAACTCGTTTTTTGACATTTCTCAGTTAGAGGAGTAAATAACTTGTAAATGATGAGATTTTTTATTATAATAGACAATACCTCGTAAGAGCATCCATACTCGTTTTTCTCATATTTGACAAATTGGAAAAAATAATCCAGATTATTATTATTATTATTATTATTATTATTAAATATATATATATATATATATATATATATATATATATATAGTGATAAAAGACCACCACTTTCAATAATAAAGTGTTAACGAAACGTGATACAAAATATTACAGTCCACATCAAATCAGACACCATCCAAGAGAAAATAAACTACGTAATCAACGAAACACCGAAATCAAAAGCCTACTACAACCCCTACTAATACTAATAGCACGATAGAAAATACATCAGCTACATCTTCGGATCTTCCCCGAAAAACCATTGTAAGCCAAGTGGACAACTCGTAGCAAATGATCACCCAAAACACTCACCGATACGCCCCCTTCTCGTTTGTCCTCTCAGTACTATCTATATGTAGCTAGGGGTGGTCGACGGGATGTGCCAGCCCGCAGCCCACAGCTCGCACGAATTGACCTGACCTTCTACCCGAACCGCCAAGGCCCGGTCTGGGCCATGGCCTAACTCACAAATAGATGCGGGTCGGAGGGTCTAAATATTTGGGTTTACAACCCTATATAAACCGACCTAATCCAGATCGATGTGGTTCGGGTTCGGGTCCGGGTCAACCCCTTGGATTCCTAATAGTTGGCCAGCCCGGGCCAACTCGCTAGGCCCTTGCTTTCAGTTTTTGTGTTTTAAATGTATTTTGGGACTGATCCAGTATGTAGACTTGTAATCTTTTTAGCTTTATCTCCTGACCTGTTTTACTGCTCGGGGTTTGAATGTCTCGGATGATTGTAAGGGAGGGGAAGGGGGATGAGATCATGGTGATGGCCCTAGTTGAGGTGTACGACAGATGTCCGCTGCCCTCTCTACGGTCCACTGCCATGCCATCTCGAACCCAACTCCTCTCATTTCCTGAGCATCTCCCTACAGCAGTTTTTTGTATTATATACTTTGGCTTATATATATATATTTTCTTGAGGTAGGCTTGTCCTACCTTTTCCAGTCAAAAAAAAAAACTCGCTAGGCCCAACGGTTGGTCTGACCGGGTCAACCTTTGGATCTGTTTTTTTTAAACTTTTATTTTGGATTTTTGTGGATTTTTTTCCTCTATAAATGTAATGCCCTGATTTTAATGAAAAATTATTTATTTTGCACGTAGTGTGAACGTACAATATTTTTGATTGAATTAAATATTATAATTATTTCCATTATGATGGGTATGGATTTTTAAATATGTGCTTTTAAATTATTTTCACAAAGCTTTCTTTCAACTAGACAAAAAGCCTTTTCTTTTTAAAAGCCCAAAGTTAATTTAATTTATTATTTTTATAATAAGTATTTTGGCCCATAAACTAAAATCCATGGATTAATTTATTTTTAATACAACTTGTCATGTAGAATACGATTTAAAGTTTATTTTTTTTTTCTTTATATAAAATTTAATGTACAATTTTTTGGACCTAGTTGCTTGCACGTGCATTGCACGTACACGTGCAAAATGCACTTTCTCAAACTAGGCCGGTTGGGAGCTTGGAGGGAAATGAAAATTTGAGTGGAAATCATGGTGTGGTGGTTACTTGGTTGTGGGTAGTTAATGCAACTCCTACTTTTATCCTAGCCCTCCATCTTATAACCAACTACTTGATCCTAGCCCTCCATTCTCTTTGATTTTTAGTATAAATACCCCCCCCCCCCCCCCCCCCCCCCCCCCCCCCCCCCCCCCGGCTAGTTATTCTTGTGCTTATTAATCCCTCCAAACCTATAGTCTAAATTATATTATCTAGTAGTGATTTTGTAAGTAAAAAGATTGAGAGAGTGTGGGATTGTGCTGGCAACATCAAGGAGAAAAGAAGGGCCGGCATTCATCAAGAGGGAGCTCTCGGTTGGGTGCTTGGGAGGCTTGCGTGCGCGTGTTCAAGGAGGAGGAGCACTCTCGTTGCAAGGACATTCGTCTAGGAGGTTGCTAAATTGTATTTTTCTCTCCAAATTAAGGTGGGTAAATTTTCTATATTCTAATTAGGGATGCATGCTAGATTAAGTTGAATGAATGAGGCATGAAAAATATTAATAAGAGTACACTTTTAATTGGACATTGACATATGAATTGATTGGAATGTGGTTGTGCAATTGTATGTGATTTGATTAGTAAAAATCTAAGTTTGTATGGATTAATTATAACCATGGTTTGTTAAAGAAGGTCTCATTATCTACATCACAAATTATATACACAAAGTTAGTAGATTGGCAATGCTACTTCATGTGAATAAATGGATCATTGTGTGATATTGAAATAAATGAATTAAGTTATAGATTTGTATGTATGATAAAGGGTTAAAAACAGAGAATTAATCCTTAGTTTGCTAATAAAGGGATTAGTTGTATTAGTTGTTAATAAATGTCGAAATAAAGAATGTAGTAGTTATAATGTAGAGTTCGAATTAATTGTACGAAAATATGTTTTAATTGTTGAAAAAATATTATTTTTTCATACTGATATGTAAATTAGACAAGAAATGATCAATATGGAATTTTACAGTAATTTTCATGAAAGCAAAATGAAATGAGGGCTAGTTGAACATCGGAACGTTTTCACAACAGAGAAAATTGGTTTAAAAAGAATTTAAGTTGTACTTTAACAACCTGAGCACGTAGCTCAAGTGGTCAGAGCGTGCGCTGGGTTCTCTGCGATGGCTGGTTAGAATCCCTGTGGCACACATTTTGTTTCACAATTTTCTTAAATGTATAGGAATCAGCGGCCGAGAGTATTTAATACTCTCAGCGCCTCTTTATACCGCCAGCGCAAATGGCCTAGTGGCCTGTGCCTTCGGCTGTGTTCTCTGTGGTCCTGGGTTCGACCCTTGGCTACGGCAGTTATGAAAAATGTTTTAGTGATAAAAAAATTATGGAAAAAATATGACTATTCTTCTAAAAATACATAGGACTTAAGAAAAATAATTTGGGGAGTATTTGCATGAAATGAAACATGATTTGAGAATAAAATGTGTGAATAGAACTATGGTTCTACATTTATATTTTTGTAGAGTTATATCTTGCAAAAATAACTTGAAATGAAGGATTAGAAGATTAATTTGGCAAAAAGAAATTATATTGTGTGATGTGATGCAAATTTTTCTCATTTGAGAATAGTGTGGAAATTATGAAGCGTAAATGTTCACCTTTGATTGAATAATTAGTGATGTGGATTTTTATGTGAAAATAACATTTTATGAGTTACATGATGAATAGTTGAATTTTATGTATAAGTTATGGACTATTTGAACGAATTAGAAATCATGATTGGAAAAGAGAATTACTTTTGAGTATGATAACTCAACATGAGAATTTATGAGTTGGAAATGCTCAAATTGGAAATTGTGAATTGAAAATTGAAACAAATAGAGTAGCTAAGTCTCCCCCAGCATTTGGAAATAAATGAAATGAAAATTGAAAAGAAAGACCAAGGTTGGTCATGTTTGAATGAATGAATAAGTCCGGTTTAGTGGAGAGGCTAACTCTAGAGCTTTGATTTTTGTTCATGATTTTGATAAGAACTAAGGATTAGTACATAGTGGAGACGTGATGAAAGTAGGAGAAAAATACGAGTATGAGGGCCATCAGATTAGCGGTGTGAGAGTGATTCATAGGCTGCCTACTTGATGCGTCAAGACATGGCGTGGGCACTATTTCAGAATTATCGTCTCTGTGGCGACGCTTGTGGGATGTTTGAATGGCTATGGGTGGTACCATTGTTCCATGGCGGAGGCTGAATTTTCCATAGGTTTCCTGCTCGATGCGTCGTGTCAGTGCGTGGGATTCCCCTCCAGGCTGCCTGGACATGGGCTCGTAGATCATAGAACATCTAAGATACCTACCGTAATTACAGTAGTAGATTAAGTCATGGCGAGGGATTGAACCCTACAAAGATGAAGAACGATTAAGGGCTTGCCCTCGGACCTATATATTATGTGATGCATAGAATCTGAACAAGTGCGCATTAGTATCATGTAATATAAATAAATGCATTAAGGACTAAGTGCACAATCACAACACGAAATCAATAGGGTAGTCCCTTTAGTTTGATATGTGACAAGTTTGTATTTGCTAAATATGGAAAATAAGTTATACAATTTCCGGCATAGAGAGGATGGCCGTGTATAATGATCGTCGGTTGAATAAACTGACGTACCCACAGTCTTATATGCAGGTAAATGGCTTGATACAGATTAAAGAGGAATAAATGCTTAAAGATTATTCAATGTTGTTGTACATTTGTTTCATTGTTGTAAAGTCTACTTCCGCTGTGCAATGTAAAGTGTAATATAATCATCTAAACTCTGATGTAAAGTGAAAAGTTCAAATTTCCTTGTAAAATTGTACTAAAGGAAGCGAAAAGATCCTGTAGAACATCTCGAATTCAGTGTATTTGGGATTCGGGGCATTACAGAGTGGTATCAGAGCCACGCATTCCACACTTGTACAAATTTATAAGGAACGACACCCTAGTAGTGGACATTAGAGTGTGTGTTTGAGTCTAGAGATTTAAATGTAAGTAACTTACATTTGTGTTGCTCTATGACTTATGCTTCTTCCTCCCTATTTCTAAGATGGCTGATCACTTCGACCCTGCTGGAGGCGACGACTGGCATATCATCGAGGAAGAGTACCATCTTAGACAGGCAGATTCCGAGGACGAGTACTATCCAGGGCAAGCAGATTCTGACGGAGAAGAATGGCCTGAATTCCGAGAGATCACCCCACCTCCGGATTCATCTAATGACTCTTCTTCTGACGAAGAAGAAGAACCAGTTCTGAATAGTCTTGTGACTTCTCTTCAGAGGCAGGTAGAAACGCTGCGAGAGAGAGTCGGATTATTGGAGGCTCAGCTGGCAAAGCGCAAGGACGACTTCTCTGTTCTCAGTCATCGTGTATGGGAACTCGAGAAGAGGAATAATCTGAACGATGTGCTGAAGGATGAAGTTGATGAACTACGGAGAGAACTTCGAGAAGCAAAGAGGAACCGTAGGAGTTAGACTGTTGTAGCTTCTACTATTTTCCTTCTGATGTCAAGAAATGTTTTTCAATTCGAATGTATAAAGTTTGAAATTCAATGAAATGGAAATATTGACTTGAAAATTCATGTTTCATACTTCGAATTTGATGGACCTTTTACATCAGAATATGGAATGAAAGCTGTTGTGTTGTTTGATACTGGATCCTCTCATAGTTTTGTGTCTCCTAAATTTGCTAAAGTGTTGGGAGTTGAACCGAAGATTTTTCCAGGCAAGATCTTGGCAGTAGCTACTCCATCAGGGAAAACTTTAACCACTGATCGGTATTATGCTGATTGCGAGATTGTGATTAGAGATTGAATCTTTGGGATTGATCTGATCGAGCTGACTATCTTGGGAGTCGATGTTATCATTGGCATTGATTGGATGTCGGTGTACAGTGCAAGCATCGAGTGTAAGACCAAGACGGTAACAGTGAAGGCTCCAGGTAGACCTGAAGTCACCTTCCAAGGGAAGAAGAAGTGTTCTAAGCTGGTGGCAACTATCCGCAAGGAAGAGACTCCTGTGGAAGTGCAAGGGATTCCTATGGTTTGGGACTATCCAACTGTATTCTTGGATGATTTTCCTGGGTTACCCCCGCATCGTGATGTAGAGTTCAGCATTACTGTTCAACCGGGAAGTGCACCCATTTCTAAGGCACCGTATAGGATGGCCCCAGTGGAACAGGATGAGGTGAAACGGCAGATTGAGGAACTGTTGGAGAAAGGCTTTATTCAACCTAGTGCGTCACCTTGGGGAGCAACAGTGCTTTTGGTAAAGAAGAAGGATGGATCGATGAGAATGTGTATCGATTACCGTGAGCTGAATAAGGTCACTGTTCAGAATAAGTATCCTATTCCTCGAATTGATGACTTGTTCGATCGTCTACAAGGAGCAGCTGTATTCTCCAAAATAGATCTTCGATCAGGATATCGCCAAGTTCGAGTGAAAGCTGAAGATGTGCACAAAACTGCATTTAGAACTCGACATGGGCATTACGAATTCTTAGTTATGCCATTTGGAGTGACGAATGCACCCGCAATCTTCATGGATTTGATGAACAGAGTTCTGAGGCCGTTCATTGATTCTTTCGTCGTGGTGTTTATCGATGATATTCTCGTGTACTCCAAGTCAGAAGAGGAGCACACCGAGCATTTGGCAGCAGTTTTGAAGAAGTTGGAAGAGCAGAAGTTGTATGCCAAGTTATCCAAGTATGATTTCTGGAAATCTGAAGTGGCATTCCTAGGTCACATCCTTTCTAAGGAGGGAGTGGCAACTGACCCTCAGAAGATAGAGGCAGTGAGAAATTGGGCTAGGCCTACTACAGTGAAGGAAGTCAGAAGTTTCCTTGGAATGACTGGATACTACAGGAGATTCATTCAAGGTTATGCTCAGATAGCCGTGCCGCTTACTGGACTGACCAAGAAGAATGTGAACTTCAAGTGGACTGAGCAATGTGAGGCAAGCTTTCAGGAGTTGAAAGAAAAGATGACTACTGCACCTATTTTGGCTTTGCCTAGAGCAGGTGTTGAGTATGATGTTTATAGCGATGCTTCACATCGTGGGCTTGGTTGTGTCTTAATGCAAGAAGGAAGAGTAATCGCTTATGGGTCTAGGCAACTACGACCGCATGAGAAGAATTACCTGACTCATGATCTGGAATTGGCTGCGATTATCTTTGCCCTGAAGCAATGGAGGCACTACGTGTATGGTGAGAAATTGAATATGTACACGGACCACAAGAGTTTGAAGTACATTTATCAGCAGAGGGATCTGAATCTGAGGCAGCGGAGATGGTTGGAAGTGCTTGAGGACATGCGACCTGAGATCAAGTATAATCCTGGGAAGGCTAATGTTGTTGCTGATGCACTTAGTCGCAAGAGCAGTTTAGCCAGTTTGATTACAACTCAGAAGCATCTGATTGAAGAATTGGATCGAGCAGGTATTGAGGTTGTCTTGCAAGGATTGGGAGCATCTTTGGCTCAGTTGAGGCTTCAGCCTACACTGAATGGAAGGATCATTGCAAGTCAGGAGGTTGATGCTGTTATTTTGGAGATGAAGGAGCAGGTTGGTGCTGGCAGGTTGCCCGGATTTCAAATCAAGGATGGAGTGCTGTGGTTCGGAGATAGACTATGCGTTCCAAATCAGGCGGACCTGAAAGAGAGTATTCTTCAGGAGGCGCATGCTACTCTTTTGTCAGTATATCCTGAGAGTACTAAGATGTACAAAGACATTAAACAGCATTTCTGGTGGTCAGGTTTGAAGCGGGATGTGGCTGAAGTTGTGTCGAAGTGTGAGGTTTGTCAGCAAGTCAAAGTCGAAAATCAGAGACCCGGAGGTCTATTACAGCCGTTACCTATTCCGAAATGGAAGTGGGATAACATCAGTATGGATTTCATTACGGGATTGCCTAAGAGTCCTAAAGGCAATGATGTGATTTGGGTTATAGTCGATCGACTAACCAAGTCTGCTCACTTTTTGACGATGAAACTCACTGCTTCGATGGACAAGTTGGCCGAGTTGTATGTTGGTGAGATCGTCCGGCTTCATGGTGTTCTGTCAACTGTTGTGTCTGATCGAGATGCGCGGTTTACTTTGCATTTTTGGAGGAGTCTTCAGACAGCTTTGGGTACCAAGACAGATTTCAGCACTGCTTTTCATCCGCAAACCGATGGGCAGACCGAGAGAGTCAATCGTATTCTTGAGGATATGCTTCGGTTTTGTATACTAGACTTTGGAGGTAGTTGGGAAAGGCATTTACCCTTGGTAGAGTTTGCCTGCAACAACAGTTTTCAGACTAGCATCGGGATGGCGCCGTACGAAGCTTTGTATGGCAGGAAGTGCAGAACACCTGTTTGTTGGTTTGAAGTTGGGGAGCGTCAGTTGTTTGGTCCTGAGCTTGTGCAGCATACCTCTGAGAAGATTGTTTCTGATCAGGAAAAGGTTGGTAGAAGCTCAGAGCAGGCAGAAAAGCTATGCAGACAACCGGAGAAGGGACCTTGAATTTGAGGTTGGTGACTTCGTCTTTCTGAAAGTATCGCCCAGTAAAGGTGTGGTTTGATTTGGCAAAGGCGGGAAGTTAGCCCCGAGGTTTATAGGTCCGTACAAGATATTGAAAAGGATCGGAAAAAATGCTTACCGGCTTGAATTACTGGAAGAGTTATCTCAGGTGCACAATGTCTTCCATGTGTCTATGTTCAGAGGTTATATTCCAGATCCGAGTCATCATTTGCCTGAAGTGCCGGAAGGTTTGCAGTTGGATTTGAATTACATCGAGTCTCCTGTCGAGATTATTGATCGTCGAGAGAAAGTCTTGAGGAATAAGACGAAACCGATGGTCAAGGTAGTCTGGAGAAACCATTTGGTTGAAGAGGCTACTTGAGAGTCTGAGGAGAGGATGTTGAAGGACTATCCTGAGCTTTTTGCTTGATTTGTATCTTTGTATCTTTTTGTTGTGAGTGTTGTATTTTTGTTTCTCACTCTTGACTGTAGTTCCAGGGACGGAACTATTCTAAGGAGGGAGTGTTGTAATGCCCTGATTTTTCATTTAATGAAAAATTATTTATTTCGCACGTAGTGTGCACGTGCAATATTTTTGGTTGAATTAAATGTTATGATTATTTCCATTATGATGGGTATGGATTTTTAAATATGTGCTTTTAAATTATTTTCACAAAGCTTTCTTTCAACTAGACAAAAAGCCTTTTCTTTTTAAAAGCCCAAAGTTAATTTAATTTATTATTTTTATAATAAGTATTTTGGCCCATAAACTAAAGCCCATGGATTAATTTATTTTTAATACAACTTGTCATGTAGAATACAATTTAAAGTTTATTTTTTTTTCCTTTATATAAAATTTAATGTACAATTTTTTGGACCTAGTTGCTTGCACGTGCATTGCATGTACACGTGCAAAATGCACTTTCTCAAACTAGGCCGGTTGGGAGCTTGGAGGGAAATGAAAATTTGAGTGAAAATCATGGTGTGGTGGTTACTTGGTTGTGGGTAGTTAATGCAACTCCTACTTTCATCCTAGCCCTCCATCTTATAACCAACTACTTGATCCTAGCCCTCCATTCTCTTTGATTTTTAGTATAAATACCCCCCCCCCCCCCCCCCCCCCCCCCCGGCTAGTTATTCTTGTGCTTATTATTTCCTCCAAACCTATAGTCTAAATTATATTATCTAGTAGTGATTTTGTGAGTAAAAAGATTGAGAGAGTGTGGGATTGTGCTGGCAACATCAAGGAGAAAAGAAGGGCCGGCATTCTTCAAGAGGGAGCTCTCGGTTGGGTGCTTGGGAGGCTTGCGTGCGCGTGTTCAAGGAGGAGGAGCACTCTCGTTGCAAGGACATTCGTCTAGGAGGTTGCTAAATTGTATTTTTCTCTCCAAATTAAGGTGGGTAAATTTTCTATATTCTAATTAGGGATGCATGCTAGATTAAGTTGAATGAATGAGGCATGAAAAATATTAATAAGAGTACACTTTTAATTGGACATTGACATATGAATTGATTGGAATGTGGTTGTGCAATTGTATGTGATTTGATTAGTAAAAATCTAAGTTTGTATGGATTAATTATAACCATGGTTTGTTAAAGAAGGTCTCATTATCTACATCACAAATTATATACACAAAGTTACTAGATTGGCAATGCTACTTCATGTGAATAAATGGATCATTGTGTGATATTGAAATAAATGAATTAAGTTATAGATTTGTATGTATGATAAAGGGTTAAAAACAGAGAATTAATCCTTAGTTTGCTAATAAAGGGATTAGTTGTATTAGTTGTTAATAAATGTCGAAATAAAGAATGTAGTAGTTATAATGTAGAGTTCGAATTAATTGTACGAAAATATGTTTTAATTGTTGAAAAAATATTATTTTTTCATACTGATATGTAAATTAGACAAGAAATGATCAATATGGAATTTTACAGTAATTTTCATGAAAGCAAAATGAAATGAGGGCTAGTTGAACATCGGAACGTTTTCACAACAGAGAAAATTGGTTTAAAAAGAATTTAAGTTGTACTTTAACAACCTGAGCACGTAGCTCAAGTGGTCAGAGCGTGCGCTGGGTTCTCTGCGATGGCTGGTTAGAATTCCTGTGGCACACATTTTGTTTCACAATTTTCTTAAATGTATAGGAATCAGCGGCCGAGAGTATTTAATACTCTCAGCGCCTCTTTATACCGCCAGCGCAAATGGCCTAGTGGCCTGTGCCTTCGGCTGTGTTCTCTGTGGTCCTGGGTTCGACCCTTGGCTACGGCAGTTATGAAAAATGTTTTAGTGATAAAAAAATTATGGAAAAAATATGACTATTCTTCTAAAAATACATAGGACTTAAGAAAAATAATTTGGGGAGTATTTGCATGAAATGAAACATGATTTGAGAATAAAATGTGTGAATAGAACTATGGTTCTACATTTATATTTTTGTAGAGTTATATCTTGCAAAAATAACTTGAAATGAAGGATTAGAAGATTAATTTGGCAAAAAGAAATTATATTGTGTGATGTGATGCAAATTATTCTCATTTGAGAATAGTGTGGAAATTATGAAGCGTAAATGTTCACCTTTGATTGAATAATTAGTGATGTAGATTTTTATGTGAAAATAACATTTTATGAGTTACATGATGAATAGTTGAATTTCATGTATAAGTTATGGACTATTTGAACGAATTAGAAATCATGATTGGAAAAGAGAATTACTTTTGAGTATGAGAACTCAACATGAGAATTTATGAGTTGGAAATGCTCAAATTGGAAATTGTGAATTGAAAATTGAAACAAATAGAGTAGCTAAGTCTCCCCCGGCATTTGGAAATAAATGAAATGAAAATTGAAAAGAAAGATCAAGGTTGGTCATGTTTGAATGAATGAATAAGTCCGGTTTAGTGGAGAGGCTAACTCTAGAGCTTTGATTTTTGTTCATGATTTTGATAAGAACTAAGGATTAGTACATAGTGGAGACGTGATGAAAGTAGGAGAAAAATACGAGTATGAGGGCCATCGGATTAGCGGTGTGAGAGTGATTCACGGCTGCCTGCTTGATGCGTCAAGACATGGCGTGGGCACTATTTCAGAATTATCGTCCCTGTGGCGACGCTTGTGGGATGTTTGAATGGCTATGGGTGGTACCATTGTTCCATGGCGGAGGCTGAATTTTCCATAGGTTGCCTGCTCGATGCGTCGTGTCAGTGCGTGGGATTCCCCTCCAGGCTGCCTGGACATGGGCTCGTAGATCATAGAACATCTAAGATACCTACCGTAATTACAGTAGTAGATTAAGTCATGGCGAGGGATTGAACCCTACAAAGATGAAGAACGATTAAGGGCTTGCCCTCGGACCTATGTAGTATGGGATGCATAGAATCCGAACAAGTGCGCATTAGTGTCATGTAATATAAATAAATGCAATGAGGACTAAGTGCACAATCACAACACGACATCAATAGGGTAGTCCCTTTAGTTTGATATGTGACAAATTTGTGTTTGCTAAATATGGAAAATAAGTTATACTATTTCCAGCATAGAGAGGATGGCCGTGTATAATGATCGTCTGTTGAATAAACTGACGTACCCACAGTCTTATATGCAGGTAAATGGCTTGATACAGATTAAAAAGGAACAAATGCTTAAAGATTATTCAATGTTGTTGTACATTTGTTCATTGTTGTAAAGTCTACTTCCGCTGTGCATTGTAAAGTATAATGTAATCATGTAAACTCTGATGTAAAGTGAAAAGTTCAAATTTCCTTGTAAAATTGTACTAAAGGAAGCGAAAAGATCCTTTAGAACATCTCAAATTCAGTGTATTTGGGATTCGGGGCGTTACAATAAATATCTACTTACTTCTTTCATTCTTCTTCACTAATTCACAATACTCTCTCTTTATCTCTCCTCGTACTATTATTATCAATTATCAACTCTCTCTAGTCTCTACTACTTTTACTCTCAATCTAGTGAAGCAAGTAATAACAAAGAAGTGAAGTAGAGCCCAACATCTACTCAACTCTCTCTACAAACATCAACTCTCTCTACTACTCTTAATCTAGTGAAGAAAGAACAAAATTAATCAAGTGAAGGAGCTCAATTTCAAGTTCTCAAGTCTGCTCAACCCTCTCAACTCTTGATTTGTGAAGCACGGTATCAAATTTTTTTAATTGTTATTTGCTAATTTGTAGATTGTTAACCTTTTCTATTAGTTCACTTGTTTTTAGTTTTTTCACATCAACTGTTCTCTCAGCTCTTCATTTTTTATAGTTTTTTCACTTATACTACTACACTACTTGTATAATGTCACGATCACGTGGTGGCGGCCATAGCCAAAGTGGATAAGAATCCACTAGTTCATCTCATCGCACTCATTTTATTCCACAATTAGAGACTGATTATAATCAAAATCTTAATATAGATTATGAAAGTGTTCCTCCTCACGAGTATATTCCCGACTCTCAACATGATGAAATCATAGCCGAAGACACAAACACAAGACACTGATGCTACAAAACCTACTTCTTCCAAAAAATAATGAGGCCAAACTTCCGAAATCCACAAATTTTATGTCTTTGTCCGAAACGAGGCCAATTCGAAAGAGAGACATAAGGTATGTAAAACCTGTCAAAAAAGTTACAAATGGAAGAAAAGTGAGCAGATGGGTATAATTAGTCGACACATTACTAATATACACCCCGAACAACTAGAAAACCAACTCTCCCAACAAAAGATCAACCCTATCACCGGGTGGTGATGGTAAAAATCGCAGAAGATCAGAGCCGTACGATTCCTGCACAGATCTCAAAGCATCTACAAGCAGATTAGCCATCACAGGCATCTTTTACAGGTCTGGACCCATTCCAAGACATGAGCTTCTTCTAAGCCCATAAAAAGTGACAGACTAGGCCCACTAAGAGAGACACCCAGTCCATGCAGGTTAAGATTCAAATCTCTTATCCCCTAACAAGGATATCTTATCTCTTGAGGGGGAGAGACATGAAAGAGAAAAGGTAGTTAAATCGATCTAACGGGCACAAATCAATCTCTTGAAATGTCTCTTAAGCCTATAAATACCCCTCCCCCTCTTTAGTTAGGACGTAATCAACAATTTGCCAGTTTTCACTTTCTTACTTTCTCTCTCTTTCTGGTTCTAACTTGAGCGTCGGAGGGTCTGTTGCTGGGGCCACTCCCCGGTGTTTCAGGCTTTTTGCAGGTCCATCGACGATATCAGCAACCGTCGAATTCAAATCACGGTGGTCAATCAATGATCCAGATTCATTCTCAGGAGATCTAACCGTCTTTAACGGCCAAGGTCACAGTCCAGGCTTTTAGTAGTTTCCTTCAATTATTAACTCACTATCTATTTGCTCCCACACCGAAATAAGCAGCAACAGATTGATGCCGTTTGTGGGAAAAGCTACACAAGTCAAGCTTGTCTCCATGCCACCAAGACTAAGAGGTAAATGGGTGACCTCCAGCTATCGCACTACCTCTCTTCGTCAACCAGCTCCTCCTATAGAAGATCAGATTCCTCTTCAGCAGTCACCCCGGCAGCCTAATCACGCTCCTTCCAACGGAGAGGCACCGGGGGGCTCCCAACATGAACAACTTCCTCAGTACGACCGCATCTCAATCCATAATGCCTCAACTGATTTACTGGCCTCGTAAGGCCCACGAGAATCTAGAGATCTCTGCCAGATCATCAGTAATAGACATCAAGAAACCGACCTGTGAATCCAACTGGACGAGAGGCGTGCCTCATCTGAGGCCTCCTGCTCAGGTCATCAAGCAAGCTAGAGAACCCATCTTTCTAGATAAAGATCAAGGCAATCCTCCTCTAACAGGGGGCATCCAATAATGAGGAGCCCAACTCATGAGAATCGAAGGCTTCCTAAGCAGAACAGAGGGCAAAACGCCCCAGTTATTAGGGCCGAACTGGATAAGTTCAAGCTTGAAATCCTCCATGCTCTACAAGGGAGTCAAGATCTGGGACTCCCCCCTGACGAAGGATCCTCCTACTTAAATTCACTCAGGAGAAGGACGACCAAGTCCTTCGCCGTATCCAAGAAGTAGAAGATTGCCTAGATTAGATGAAAAATGAGAGAAACTGCTCCAGTAGGGCCTACCGCCCTAATCAACCCCCTTCAGCAAAACCATCCTCGATGCACCCGTTCCAAAGGACTTCAGGGCTCTGCAATTCAAATCCTACAACGGAGAATCAGACCCGACTGACCATGTCGAGAGCTTTAAAACACTCATGATGGTCTACAACGCCACCGACACACTCATGTGTCGGACGTTTCCAGCAACACTAAAAGGATAAGCAAGGGAATGGTATTCACGTCTGACTCCTGAATTCATATTTTCAGCAAGTATTTCCCTATTGGAACTGAAGCAAAGAGATGGAGAACTATTGAAAGACTTTGTCAAACGCTTTACAGCTGAAGCAAGGAAAATTTCCTCCTTGAAAACTTCAGTAGCGGTTGCAGCTTTCCGCCACAACGTCACTAACAAAGACCTGAAAGTCTCCCTCACCAAAAAGCAACCCAAAAGTTTCACTGAGCTCCTGGAAAGGAGTGACAAGTATATCAGGGTCGAGGAAGCTCTCTATCCTCAACGCAAGAATGATTCATATTCTGAGAACAAACGGAAGAACACAAGCAAAGAAGAACTTAGTAAATTTCAGAAAAACGGTGCAAGTTCACGACGTCCAACTCTAGCGCCACGCTTCGACAATTTCACTCCTCTCAATGTAAGCGTGTCAGCCATCCTCATGGAAGTTGAGAAGAACTGAATAATCCGCCCTCCCTCCATGATGTCAACGTCTAGCAAGAGAAGAGACAAAAATAAGTGGTACACATTTTACATAGATCATGGACACACTACTGACAACTGTCGAGCCCTTAAAGAAGAACTGGAAGCCCTGATTCGCAGGGGCTATCTCTCAAACTTCGTTCAGAAAGACAATGACGCCGAAAACCCTCCACCCCAGGGGGCTAATTGTAATACCCTGATTTTTCAATTAATGAAAAATTATTTATTTTGCACGTAGTGTGCACGTGCAATATTTTGTTTGGATTATTTTATTATGATGTGTATAAATATTTAAATATATTTTCTCAAATTATTTTGTACAAAAAGCCTTTCTTTAAATAAATAGAAAGCCTTATTTTAATTTAATTAAAAAGGCCTTTTTCTTAAAAGCCCAAATGTATTTTATTTTATTTATTTTAATAAACTATTTTGGCCCAAAAATAAAGCCCATGAATTAATCTATTTTTAATTAAAACTTGTCATGTAGAAGACTAATTTATCATTATTTTATTTTTGTACAAAGTTAAAATGTACAAATTTGGCCTAGTTGCATGCACGTGCACTACACGTACACGTGCTATGCACACTATTGATGGGGCCGGTTTGCATCTTTTTGGAGGGAGATTTGATTTTTGTCATGGTGATCATGGAGGTGGTTGTATAGTTGTGGGTAGTTTTTATAACTCCTACTCTAATCTTGGCCCTCCATTCTACAACCAACCAATCAATCTTGGCCCTCCATCTCACTTATTCTCTAGTATAAATACCCCCCCTCTCATGGCTATTTTCATATGCAATTTCATATTTTCCAACTATAGTCTTATTTTAATATTAGTGTGAGTTATAAAAAAGTGAGAGTTGTGTGCATTGTTGCTTGGAGAGGAGGCCGGCTATTGCTAGGAGCATTCGGTGGTGGTGTGTGGAGCTTGTGCGCGCTTTGTCTAGGAGGAGGTGCTTTCATTCGCAAGGACCTTGATTGCTTTGTGTGTTTATTTTCTCTCCATACAAGGTGGGTAAACATTTCATATTTCTAATATAGATCTATGCTAGATTCAACTATCAAAAGATGCATGAAAAAAATACTAATAAGAGCCCACTTTAATCGAGAAGTTAGTTTATGAATTGATTGAAATGTGGTGATTAATTTGTATATGGCTCTAGTATTAAATTAAATCAAATTGTGTGTAGAATGCTCCATGATTATTAGTATGAAGTAATGATGGTGATTAAATTTACTTAAGAATGTTGTTAGTATGATTTGAGACATGATGCATGAATAAGAACGCTTGTTAATTGCAAAGTTGAAACATCGAATTGATTAAGAAAGAGTACACTTTATTTTGAAAAGAGTGAATTTCTTGTATGATTGAGATGTGATTTATGCAATTGATAAGTGATTATATTTCATTGTGACATAGATTGATTAATCAAACTACTACTCATAAAGTTAGTAGTTGAGTTGTGATAATTAGACCTTTATGTTGATATGGGTATGGACAAATTAAAGATATATGTGTTGGTTGAATAAAGAGTTAATAACAGTAAATTATTATAAGAAAATTGAATAAAAAGATTGGGAGATCAATTGTTTAGCAATGTCGAAAATGAAAAATATATTAGTTTTTAATGAATGATTCATTGATTTGTATGAAAAATATAATTTATTAGTACAAAAATTATTTTTATCGTACTGGTATGAAATTCATATGAATGAAGATTGATCTGGAGATTTTCAGTAATTTTTACAAAAGCAATAAGAAACAAAGTTTAGTTGAACATCGAGTATTTTGATAATAGTGGCAAATTGATTCAAAAAGTTTTTAATATGTACTGTGGCAACCCGAGCTAGTAGCTCAGGTGGTTACCGAGTGCGGTTGGCTTCTCTGGGTTGATCGGATCGAATCCCTGTGGCCGCAAACATTTACACATTTTTTTGTAAGTCTACAACCTATCGAACAGAGAGTAATAAATACTCTTTAATTCCCTTTATATCGCTAGCACAGTTCGGCCACATGGCGGGTGCTCTTGGCTCTGTTTCCATTGTGCCTGGGTTCGATTCTCACCCTCGGCATATATAAAAAATATTTTTTTTTTGGGAGTTTTAGATGTCCAAAAAATGTGAAAAAAATATGGTAATTCTCATAAAAATGTAAGGAATTTTATAAGAATGATTTGGGTATTATTTGAATGAATATAACTATGATTTGGAGTTAAAATGCATAAATGGACATATGGTTCTATATAGATTATTGATATGAAATTATAATTTGAAAGAATAAGTGAATTGAAACATTAAGAGTTGATTTGGCAAAAAGAAATGTGGTTATGTGACATGATGCAATTATTTTCTCACTTGTGGAACAATATGAAGTGTGCATATTGTTTAGTAATGTGGAATTATTGTGATGTGATAATTAATTAAGTGCATGCAAATTTATGTGCAATGATGGACTTGTGAACCCAATTGAAATCATGAATTGAAAAGAGAATATACATGTGAGTATGAGAACTCAACATGGAAATTTATAAGTTGAAGATTGTGAAATGAAATTTGAAATAGAGTAGCCAAGTCTCCCCAGCATTAAGAAAGGAAATGAAATGAAATGAAATTAGACCAAGGTTGGTCATGATGAAATGAATGAATAAGTCCGGTTGATGGAGAGGCTAACTCTAGAGATTAATTTTGTTCATGAGTTTTAATAAAACTAAGGACTAGTACATAGTGGAGACGTGATGAAAGTAGAAGAAAAACACGAGTGAGGGCCATCGGATTTGCGGCGGAGAGTATTTCACAGGTTCTTCATGATGAGTCGTAACATGACGTGGATACGGCTCCAGGGTACCGTGGCGGCGGAGAGTATTTCACAGGTTCTTCACGATGCGTCGTGACATGATGTGGATACTGCTCCAGGGTACCGTCCCTGTGGTGACACTTGTGGGATGTTTGGTGACTGCATGAGGATCGTGTGCCATGAAGGAGGCTGAATTGTCCATAGGTTCTTCACGATGCGTCGTGACATGACGTGGGATTCCCCTCCAGTTTCTGTACACGTGCTTGCACTCATAGATCATCTAAGACACTACCGTAGTTACAGTAGTAGATTAAGTCATGGCGAGGGATTGAACCCTATAAAGATGAAGAACGAATAAGGGCTTGCCCTCGGACCTATGTAGTATGGGATGCATAGAATCCGAACAAGTGCGCATTAGTGTCATGTAACATAAATAAATGCATTAAGGATTAAGTGCACACTCACAACACGACATCTATAGGGTAGTCCCTTTAGTTTGAATGTGACAAGTTTGTGTTTGTTAAATATGGAAGGTTAAGTTATACTATTTCCGACATAGAGAGGATGGCCGTGTATAACGTTCGTCGGTTGAATAAACTGACGTACCCACAGTCTTATATGCAGGTAAATGACTTGTTAAAGATTAAAGAAGAATGGATGCTTAAAGATTATATCATGCTGTTGTACTTTTATTCAATTGTTGTAAATTTTACTTCCGCTGTGCAAAAGAAAAGTGTAATATTGATGTAAAATCTGATGTAAAGTGAAAAGTTTAAATTTCCTTGTAAAATTGTACTAAAGAAAGTGAAAAGATCCTGTAGAACATCTCGAATTCAGTGTATTTGGGATTCGGGGCGTTACAGAGTGGTATCAGAGCCACGCTTTCTACGCTTTCTACACTTGTACAAATTTATAGGGAACGACACCCTAGAAGTGGACATTAGAGTGTGTGTTTGAGTCTAGAGATTTAAATGTAAGTGACTTACATTTGTGTTGCTCTATGACTCATGCTTTTTCCTCTCTATTTCTAAGATGGCTGATCACTTCGACCTTGCTGGAGGCGACGATTGGCTTGTAGTATCTCTTCAGAGGCAGGTAGAAACGCTGCGAGAGAGAGTCGGATTGTTGGAGGCTCAGCTGGCGAAATGGAAAGACGACTATTCTGTTCTCAGTCATCGGGTTTGGGAACTCGAGAAGAGGAAGAACCTGACAGATGTGCTGAAGGATGAAGTTGATGAACTACGGGAAGAACTTCGAGCAGCGAAGAGGACCCGTAGGGATTAGATTGTCTTAGTTTCTACTATCTTCTATTCTGATGTCAAAAATGTTGGTCATAAACCTTTGCTAGTAGCTCAGGTGGTTACCGAGTGCGGTTGGCTTCTCTGGGTTGATCGGATCGAATCCCTGTGGCCGCAAACATTTACACATTTTTTTGTAAGTCTACAACCTATCGAACAGAGAGTAATAAATACTCTTTAATTCCCTTTATATCGCTAGCACAGTTCGGCCACATGGCGGGTGCTCTTGGCTCTGTTTCCGTTGTGCCTGGGTTCGATTCTCACCCTCGGCATATATAAAAAATATTTTTTTTTGGGAGTTTTAGATGTCCAAAAAATGTGAAAAAAATATGGTAATTCTCATAAAAATGTAAGGAATTTTATAAGAATGATTTGAGTATTATTTGAATGAATATAACTATGATTTGGAGTTAAAATGCATAAATGGACATATGGTTCTATATAGATTATTGATATGAAATTATAATTTGAAAGAATAAGTGAATTGAAACATTAAGAGTTGATTTGGCAAAAAGAAATGTGGTTATGTGACATGATGCAATTATTTTCTCACTTGTGGAACAATATGAAGTGTGCATATTGTTTAGTAATGTGGAATTATTGTGATGTGATAATTAATTAAGTGCATGCAAATTTATGTGCAATGATGGACTTGTGAACCCAATTGAAATCATGAATTGAAAAGAGAATATACATGTGAGTATGAGAACTCAACATGGAAATTTATAAGTTGAAGATTGTGAAATGAAATTTGAAATAGAGTAGCCAAGTCTCCCCAGCATTGAGAAAGGAAATGAAATGAAATGAAATTAGACCAAGGTTGGTCATGATGAAATGAATGAATAAGTCCGGTTGATGGAGAGGCTAACTCTAGAGATTAATTTTGTTCATGAGTTTTAATAAAACTAAAGACTAGTACATAGTGGAGACGTGATGAAAGTAGAAGAAAAACACGAGTGAGGGCCATCGGATTTGCGGCGGAGAGTATTTCACAGGTTCTTCACGATGAGTCGTAACATGACGTGGATACGGCTCCAGGGTACCGTGGCGGCGGAGAGTATTTCACAGGTTCTTCACGATGCGTCGTGACATGATGTGGATACTGCTCCAGGGTACCGTCCCTGTGGTGACACTTGTGGGATGTTTGGTGACTGCATGAGGATCGTGTGCCATGAAGGAGGCTGAATTGTCAATAGGTTCTTCACGATGCGTCGTGACATGACGTGGGATTCCCCTCCAGTTTCTGTACACGTGCTTGCACTCATAGATCATCTAAGACACTACCATAGTTACAGTAGTAGATTAAGTCATGGCGAGGGATTGAACCCTATAAAGATGAAGAACGAATAAGGGCTTGCCCTCGGACCTATGTAGTATGGGATGCATAGAATCCGAACAAGTGCGCATTAGTGTCATGTAACATAAATAAATGCATTAAGGATTAAGTGCACACTCACAACACGACATCTATAGGGTAGTCCCTTTAGTTTGAATGTGACAAGTTTGTGTTTGTTAAATATGGAAGGTTAAGTTATACTATTTCCGACATAGAGAGGATGGCCGTGTATAACGTTCGTCGGTTGAATAAACTGACGTACCCACAGTCTTATATGCAGGTAAATGACTTGTTAAAGATTAAAGAAGAATGGATGCTTAAAGATTATATCATGCTGTTGTACTTTTATTCAATTGTTGTAAATTTTACTTCCGCTGTGCAAAAGAAAAGTGTAATATTGATGTAAAATCTGATGTAAAGTGAAAAGTTTAAATTTCCTTGTAAAATTGTACTAAAGAAAGTGAAAAGATCCTGTAGAACATCTCGAATTCAGTGTATTTGGGATTCGGGGCGTTACAGAGTGGTATCAGAGCCACGCTTTCTACGCTTTCCACACTTGTACAAATTTATAGGGAACGACACCCTAGAAGTGGACATTAGAGTGTGTGTTTGAGTCTAGAGATTTAAATGTAAGTGACTTACATTTGTGTTGCTCTATGACTCATGCTTTTTCCTCTCTATTTCTAAGATGGCTGATCACTTCGACCTTGCTGGAGGCGACGATTGGCTTGTAGTATCTCTTCAGAGGCAGGTAGAAACGCTGCGAGAGAGAGTCAGATTGTTGGAGGCTCAGCTGGCGAAATGGAAAGACGACTATTCTGTTCTCAGTCATCGGGTTTGGGAACTCGAGAAGAGGAAGAACCTGACAGATGTGCTGAAGGATGAAGTTGATGAACTACGGGAAGAACTTCGAGCAGCGAAGAGGACCCGTAGGGATTAGATTGTCTTAGTTTCTACTATCTTCTATCCTGATGTCAAAAATGTTGGTCATAAACCTTTGCATGGTGAATCATGAGGTACGCCGCATCCTGGTGGACAATGGCAGCTCAGTAAACATCCTCTTCATGGCCACATTCGAGGCTCTCAAGCTCTCTCGAGACCGACTTAAGCCAGCCGGTTACACATTTTACGGATTCTTCGGTGTCCGTTCAAGTAGAAGGAGTCGTCACACTGGATTTGACAGCAAGGAAAGCCCCCGCTATTCGAATGGAAGCACTGGACATTATGGTAGTCGATGTCAAAGCCGCATACAACGCTATATTCAGCCGTCCCGGCCTTCTATGTAGTTGCCTTTGCATTTCACATGAAAATGAAGTTCCAAACAACAACTGGCATAAGTCAAGCTGTAGGAAGTCAATAGGTAGCACAAACAAGCTACACCGCTACAATGGGGGGCTCGGTTCTCTCCCTCAACGTCATAGAGCTACCGCCAGAAAGCTATCATGATAATTCAAAAACTATAACGATTTTGAAGCCACTGCCATAAAAAACTCTACCAAGAACTTCCAAACCTGTCACATCATCTTTCACCAGGTCCAAACTAGTTCTGATCATGACACAACAATAAACCGGAATCCTTCACCCGAAGCCACTCCGCTCATTCAACGGAAACAAATAATCTTGCATAAACACATTGGTGCATCAGAAGATTTTTCTTTCTCTACGCAAAACAATGGGGGGCTCCTTCCGAAACAGACAAGTACAGGCAAGGTCTACCAAGTTGTTCGCCTAATGACTTATCAACTTGAAGACCCCGGGGGACAAGGAGATATCAGCAGAACTTGGAAGGTGGAACACCTTGAAGGTGAACAAGTGCATCTCAAATGTCCTCTCTTAGTAGAAAATTTTCTCAATTTGTATTAACAACCAGCCACTAGAGCAGCCGCTTAGTTCTATTTCCCAGCAAATTTTTCCAATTTGTAATAACGACCAGCCACTAGAGCAGACTCTTAGTTTTATTTTCCAATAAAATGTAGTATGAGTTTTTGCAAAATTCTTGTACAACTCTACGGATGCATACAATGAGTCGAGTGCCAAACTTGTACACAAAAACGGTACCAAAAATTCGTTAAAAGCTTCCTACAAGACGGGTTCGGAGTCCATACCCATGGCTCGACAGAGACTCCAGCAATTTGCAATGAAGCAAGTTTGGAGTGCGCTTCGCCATTCGATCTGCTCCTACAACCTGTTAATTCATCAAAGCAAACAACGAGCTAAACGCCCAACTTATATTTAGAGCGGGGCTAAACACTCGTTATAAGCTTTCCACAAGACAAGTTCGGAATCTAGATCCATGACTCGGGGTTACTTTCGCAACATGCAATCTTGCACATTTAGAGCACAACCCACCGATCGATCTGTTCCTGAAACTAGTTAAAGTTCCTTGGAGACTTATACAACGAGTTGAGTGCCAAATTTATACACATAAATGACACCAAATACTCGTTAAAAGTCTTCCCGTAAGACGGATTCGGAGTCTATACCCATGGCTTGAAGAGACTCTAAAAGTTTGCAATAAAGCAAGTTCACAGTGCACTTTGCCATTCGATCTGCTCTGGCATTCCATTAGTGCCTCTACAACTGGTTCAGATTCCATACCCATGGCTAGATAGAGACTCTCGTAATTTGCAAAGAAGCAAGTTCAGAGTGCGCTTCGCCATTCGATCTGCTTCTGCAACCTGTTAATACTCAAACTAACAAGTTCGGAATCCATACCCATGGCTCAGAGTTACTCTCGCAACCTGCATTTACACACGTTCAGAGTTCAACTCGCCATTCGATCTGTTCCTGCAACTAGTTAAATTCCCTCGACGACAGATTAAAAGGTCCGAAATCGTGGATCGTAGTTACTCTAGCAACACTTGTAAAAAACAACACTTAGAGTTCAACTCTCCACTCGATGTGACTCTCACAATTTGTTAGAGGACCCATACAGCAAGTTTGGAAAACAACTCTCCTTCAGAGTTGTCTCTACAACTAGCTGAATTCAAGACGGAGCAATGCCAAACTCCGTCATACACCGTCGGTAGTTCGTTAGCTATACGCAACAGACTTGAGGCTTTGTTATTTAGCTACAAAGAGCTCGGTTGATGGCACATCAACCATGACATCAAGGATCAAACATATGAAAGAAAATTTTCAAATCACAGAACTATCGCAAACTTATATGTCCAGATCCAGTACCACTATAGACATCTACAAATACAAAATGGCTAGTCTAGAGTCTATCTCTCTCCAAAAGCAGCTTATACGACCCGCCGAGCCCTAAGACGATAAATCACAGGACAAGACACCGACACATAGAAGACTTCTTATTCCACAAACTATAAGTCTCATTACAACAGCAGAATTACAATGAGTCTACGTTTCACGTCTAGGAATTGCTACTAAAAGTCCTGCGAACACTGTGCGATAAACTGTCATGTAAGTTGTTCTTCCAACAACACACTGGAGAGATGCTCTACCTAAGAGAAACAAACCTCTTCACCGGCCTACTATCGGCTAACAGCTCTATAGGGCCGCCATAGCTCTTGATGATGAAATTCAAGACAAGTCTTCCTTAGGTAGGCAAGCACCAGGTTTATCTGACCACCTTCACTTGAGTAAGCTCAAACTCTGTCTCCCTTAAAGAGCCGTGCGAATGGGAGAGTTCCAACTCTTTCAAAGCATAGCGTATCACGAAGGAGAGTAAGCTCTATGTCCCAAGGACCTCGTTCGATGTACGCAACTACTCGTCAGTGTCGAGCAACAGGTCCAACGCCGTGGTCTCAGCTCAAGCTTCACCAAATAGCTCGTTGGCTCCAAACAACGAGTTCTACGGTTTGATTACCGCTTAAGTTCCCTCAACAACTCATTAGTTCCAAACAACGAGTTCAATGCTCTGGTTTCAGAATGAGCTCCGTCAACAGCTCGTTGGCTCCAAACGACGAGTTCTATGCTTTGATTGCCACTTGAGCTCCGTTAACTACTTGTTGGCTCTACACAACGAGTTCAAAGCCTGGTCTTTGCTCAAGCTTCACTCAATAATTTGTTGGCACCAAACAACGGGTTCGACGCTCTGCCCTCAGTATGAGCTCTGACTACAACTCATTGGTCCTAAACAACGAGTTCAACGCTCTGCCCTCTACATGAGCTCCGCCTACAACTTCTTGGTCCCAAACAACGAGTTCAACGCTCTACTCTTCGCATGAGCTCTATCTATAACTCGTTGGAACCAAACAATGAGTTCGACGCACTACTCCGCATGAGCTCCTTCTACAACTCGTTGGTCCCAAACAACGAGTTTGATGCTCTACTCTCCGCATGAGCTCCGTTTACAATTTGTTGATTCCAAACAACGAGTTGAATGCTCTGCTCTCCGCGTGAGCTCCGTCTACAACTCGTTGGATCCAAACAACGAGTTCGACGCCTTGCTCTACACTCAGGCTTCATCAATAACTTGTTGGCTCCAGAAAACGAGTTTAACGCCTTGGTCTTCTCTCAAGCCGCGTCTACAACTCGTTGACTCCAAACAACGAGTTCAATGCTCTGCTCTCCGCATGAGATCTATCAATAGCTCGTTGGCCCCAAACAACGAGTTCAACACCTTGGTCGTCGTTCAAGCACCATCAAAAATTCGTTGGCTCCAAACAACGAGTTCAATGCTCTGCCCTCTGTACGAGCCCCACCAAACAAATCGTTGGCTCTAAACAATGGGTGCAATGTTCTGCTCTCCGCTTGAGCTCCGTCAACAACTCGTTGACTCCAAACAACGAGTTCAACACCTTAGTATGCGCTCAGGCTCCATCAACAACTCGTTGACTCCAACCAACGGGTACAATACTCCATTCACCACTTGATCTTCATCAACAACTTGTCGGGCGCAAATGACTAGCTCAAATGCCCAACTCCGCCACAGAGTTCTCCGCAAAGCTTGCTGGGTGCAAACGGCAAGTTCAACGCACAATTCCATCACAGAGTTACCTTTCCAAGCTTGCTGGGTCAAACAGTAAGTTCAACACCAACTTTATCACAGAGTTTTCTCCAAACTCACCGGGATCAAACGATATTCTCTACATCAACTCTATCCCAGAGTTGTCTCTAAACTCGCCGGGATCAAACGGCAGCCTTTACATCAATTCTATCTCAGATTTGTCTCCAAACTCGTTGGGATCAAACGACGATTTCTACATCAACGCTATCTCAAAGTTGTCTCCAAACTCACCGGGATCAAATGGCAGTTTCTACATCAACTCTATCTCAGAGTTATCTCCAAACTCACCGAAATCAAACGACAGCTTCTACATCAGCTCTATCTCAGGGTTGTCTCCAAACTTGCCGGGGTCAAATGACATTTTCTACATCAACTCTACCTCGAAGTTGTCTCTGAACTTGCCGGGCGCAAACGGAAAGCTCAATGTTCAACTCCGTCATAGAGTTGTTTCTAAACTGGTTGGGATCAAATAGCAAGTCTGCAACAGCTCTCCTAGCATGACTATATACGTACAAGATCCACCAATCAAGGGTGATGGATCAAAAATATCATGCCCCACTTTCCAAAAATACGAAATACGAGCGCGTGACGAAGCCCAGTGAATAATTTTTAACATTCATAAGCTGTAGGATCGACTCAGCATCATAACAAGAAATATAACAAGATATACACAACCACGCATGCATGAATAATTTATTAATCAACAGAAATAATTGAAACAAAATAATAATATTCCAAATAGTTTTTAAATCTGGATCAAAAGATAAAACTCGGGACTATAAGCCTGTTACAAGATTCAAGTAGCAAAAGAAATAAATAACTCAAAAACAAAATATTTAAAGCAAGTCTTTTCTCCAAGCAAAGTCTAGAACGTCTGCTCACCAATTCCAGCAGACAATTCATCTCCAAAGTCTGTATATATAAATATAAAAAGACAAAAAAATAGAGAAAACAAGACAAACGCCCTTAGTGCAAGTTAGGGCTGCAAGTAGTACAAGCAAGGGTATGAAAACAAGTGTAAGAAATATGGAACAAGATTTGAAATCAAGAATGTATAACATAATATAATAGAGATGCAACATGTAGTGGGATTCTAAAGACTAGCTAGCAAGAAAGATAACTCAAGTAACAAGATTGGGTAACAAGTACTAGTAGGGGAACAAGTAAGCGCATGTAATGGTATCAAGCATCAAGTAACAAGTACCACGTACAAGTATCAAGTCTCAAGTAACAAGTTTCAAGTAACAAGTCTCAAGTAGGGTATCAAGTGTGTACAAGTCACTAGTTAATCTTAAGTCTAATGTTTACTTCTATCTAGGTAGCACTTCATGTATCCATACTTTTACCACATGGTTGCTACATACAATCAGTTACGTTTAGGCCTAGTGGTGGATTTTATAGGGTGGTGTACTCAGGTATCAAGTATTAAGCAAGCATGATTCATGAATACAAAAATAATGTAACAAGTTCACGAACCAAGTTCGTGAATGCACTAACAAGTTTAAGAACCAACTGTGGGTTCATGAATGCACAACAAGTTCATGAACCAAGTAATGGGTTCATGAATATGCTCAAGATACTACAAGTTCATGAACCAAATAATGGGTTCATGAATAAGATCAAGATACAACAAGTTCATGAACCAAGTACTTGTAATACCCCGATTTTCTATATATATAAAGATTATTTGATTCTACATATGGCATGCATGTGCAATATTTTTCTTAAAGCCCAAAAGTTTAATTTACATATTTTCTACAAAATAATTAGTTTGGCCCAACTGATTTTAGCCCATGGATTTAAAACCCTTTCTATTATATTTTTATAACTTGTAATGTGTAGTATATTTTCTTGACCGGGTGTTTAATGTACTAATTTGTAGGGTGTAGTTGGTGTATGCACGTGCATTCGCATACACGTGCTTTGAGCACTTCTCTTGGCCGGTTTGTGGAGTAGTGGCTTCCATCATGGGTAGTTACCTTTGAGTTGTGGGTAGTTTTCTCAACTCCCGATTTGATCTCAGCCTTTGATTCACCAACTCCCCTATTAATCGTAGCCATTGATCCTATCTATTCCCTAGTATAAATACCCCTCCTATTCCCCTATCTCTTTTGCCCTAAAAATTTTCTAAGATTATAGAGAGTATTTGTGAGTTGTGTGAGAGCTTTTCTGTGGAGACAAGCAACATTGCTGAGGAGCCCGGTGTGGAACAAAGGAGCAAGGAGTGCAGTACGGTGTTGAAGGACTTTGCGGGATTTCGATTATTTCTTCATATAAGGTGGGTGTTTCTCAGGACTTCTAATGTAGGAATGATACTATAATTATTATGATTGATACCATGTTACAAAAAGTGAATTGAATGCAGTAGAAATTGCCTGAACATGCTATTAATATGAGAATGAGACTGTCGGTACAGTCGACTGCCATGTGAGCCAGTCGACTGGTACGAGACGTTATTTCTTATAATGAGCTGATAAACGTGTGTGTGAATAGGCATGATGGTGTGATTATTGAATATATAATTTCCCTATGACACATATGATGGAGGGAAGGTAGATGAATGAAAAGAACTAATGGTGATAAATAACTTAAATTGTCGGAGCAGTCGATTGACGTAGTGTTAAGTCGACTGGTGCTTCGTTCTGAATATGACTGTTTGAAAGTTCCATGAATAAAGATATTTTATTTATGTAGACCCAGTATGATGACTTGAGATTTATACCTTCATTGTCGTAAGAAAGTATGAGTAATGTGAATGCATGTTTAGAGTAGTTTTCTCTAAAAGAGCATGTTAGTAACTTGGAAAATTGTGCTGTAAATGCTACTGAACAAGAGGAGACTCTGGTTATAAAACATGAATTTATGTATATAGTGAATGGATATCATGATGCAAGTACATGTAAGAACCGTAAGTAATCTCCTTAATTGAAAATGGATCTGTCCAGTTGACCGATGCATGTAGCAAGTCGACTGATCTGGACTTAGAAATTGTGCTGTTGAAATCTCCAGAACAGACGACTGGTTGATGAACAGTCGACTGTCACGAGAACAATATTGTGAATATGAAAAGTGCGGGAGAGGCGACTGGTGGTGTACAACAGTCGACTATCCCGAGCAATTATGATGATACTGTGTGACTGTATGAGTCGACTGGTATTCTTCCAAGTCGACTGTACAGAGTGCACTTGGATATATTTGAACTTCATGTTATTTTGCTCTTGGTAAGTGTGAACTGTATGATTTGAATTGATGGGCTCTGTTTATGACTGTATGAATTATACAAATGAATCATAGATGAGAATTGAGAATTAAATGAATAATTATGAAAGGCTAGATCATGATGAGAAAGTCTATGAGACTCCAAAATAAATGATGAGCTGATGACGCTCAATTGGATATTGTGAAATTGAAATTGAACGAAGGAGTAGCTAAGTCTTCCCGGCAGTGAAATGAAATGATATTGAGAAATAGACCAGGTTGGTCAAGTGAAATGAAATGATAAGTCCGGTTGATGGAGAGGCTAACTCTAGAGCTTGATTTTTATTCATGATTCTAATGTAACTTTAATACATAGTGTGGAGGTGATGAAGGTGAGAGAAAAATATGAGTATGAGAGCTAGGGTACGGTGCGGGTGTGTGAGCCGCAGAATGCATGCTTGATGAGTCAAGACATGGTGCGGGCACAACTCAGTAATGATCGGACTCTAGTCACGCTTGTGGGATGTTTTGGTGACTGCAAGAGGAGTGTGTTCGGGGAGGAGGCTGAATTGTCGCAGAATGCATGCTTGACGAGTCAAGACATGGCGCGAAATTCTACTCCAGGGGCCAGGATACATGCTTGTACTCATAGAATCATCTAGGATACTCACTGGAATTACAGGAGTAGAGTAAGTCATGGCGGGGGATCGAACCCTACAAAAATGAAGAACGATTAAGAGGCTTGCCCTCGAACCTATGTAGTATGGGATGCATAGAATTCAAACAAGTGCGCATTAGTGTCATGATTAATTAAATAAATTGCATTAAGGACTAAGTGCACAATCACGACACGACATCTATAAAAGTTCCCTTTTGATTTTTACATGCTTATTATTGAACAAGATTGTTGATTTGTTAAGAAATGAGATTCATTATACTGTTTCTGGCATAGAGAGGATGGCCATGTATAATTATCGTCGGTTGAATAAACTGACGTACCCACAGTTTTGTATGCAGGATAAATTACATGTAAAGAGGAATGGATGCATAAAGATCTCATTATGTTGATTGTTCATTATGTAAATGTTGTATATTTTGCTTCCGCTGTGTAAATTTAAATGTAAAATGTTGTAACTCTGATGTAAAAAAGAAAAGTTTGAAATTTCCTTGTAAAATTGTACTCGAGAAGAGCGAAAAGATCCTGAAGAACATCTCGAATTCAGTAATTTAAAATTCGGGGCGTTACAGTACTGGAAAATACGGGCCCCCTTCCAAGTACACTTACCTATATCCTCCACTACTATGGTCTTTCCCTTAAACCTCGACTTGTTATTTATTATTATCATCAAGCAAGCATGAAAGTGTGTGAAACAGGTCAAGTAAACATGATCAAGAACATGGAACAAGTTTAAGATAATTATAAAGTATATTCGAGGGTCAACACAATTTAAGATTATCAAGAACTACGAGAATTGCAAGTCTGGATAGCATGACGTTGCTGCACCAAAACTGCGATTCCCGTTGCTACAAGATAGAAAATATAGATCCGTCAGAAGTCCTAGAAACTAAACTCCTGCTCGGTTCCAATGCATATAATTAAGGTACATAAAATTTTTAGCAATTGATGTCAAAACAATAAACTATACAACATTTGTGTTCAGCCAGAATTTGTAAAACTGAGTTTATACATATGAAAAAGGTTTGAAACTTCATTAATTAATTCTAAGAGAATTAGGGAATGTTATCTAGGGTGTCCAGTATCAGCATACAAAATTTCAATTCATTTACTTACTAGAAGTATAGTTAAAATAATTGTAAACCAAAGTGGTGCAACAGTTTTTATGAATCTGCGATTATAGACACAGGAGCAGTAAAACTGTGATATCTCATAAACCGTAAGTTTGAATTCAATTCCACCGAAAAGGTAGCAAACTAGACATACGGGGCTAAGGTTTATATTGAGGACTCAAGTTCAGATTTTGATTTAATCGGGGTCGAAACAGCAAGCCAATACAGGACAGAAACCAAATAAGACACTTTTTGCATGAAATGTATCATAATTATACTAGTTGTGAACAAGTGTATCAACGAATGGTTGTGACTCCTAGATCATGTGATAGATAAGGAGAAACATAAAATCATCAATGATAAACAAAGAGGAGTCACATTTACAATCTACTTGCAGTATTTTCAAGAAAAAGCTTGTACTAGAAAACGAAATATACAAGAAGATACTTGCCTTGGGGTGTAGACGATGAATCTGATGAATGAATGAAAAGAAAGGATCCCGACACAGATCTTAATGGCGATCAAGATCAGACTAACGGACTGCTCAGATCGGATTTGATCAGATCTGGTGAGATCGGGTGGCCCATGAGCGATCCGATCGATGATCACGATCTTGATCAGATCGGAGGAGATCCAATGGATGA